>OX459112.1:41975290-43175290 GCA_949775065.1 Brachyopa scutellaris
GTGGGGCATCACCTTTTGATTTTCCTCGCTTCAAGTGCGACAATTTTGCTTAAACAAAGCCACTGAGACAGAAATAAGCTCCATCACTGAAAAAAATTTGACGAATTGAAATTTTCAATTGAACACTGATTTTTGGAAATAGATGTCAGCAATTTGTAAACGATATTCGGGCATAATTCTTTCCATGCATTGGGCGCATTCCGTTTTTTATTGACCTAACATTAAGTCAACATTAAGCCGCAAACACCTAAAACGTTTTTCACAGTGCCCACCTCTTCCGAATGCCTGACAAGCATTCAAGAGTATCATTTGTCATGTAAAGCTTCCCAACACGCCGTTCGGAGACGGCAAAAAACTATAGGTCCCTTCCAGTCGCGCAAAAACATAACACGCACACAAATGGTTGCCACGGCCACGGCCACCACGAAGCTTGCATTAGCCTGGACAAAAACAAGGCCCGCATAATAACTGCGTTCCTTTCTTGGCATTGCAAACTTATGGGCCATCTCAGGAAGCAGGGTCTATCAGATGAACAGAGTCATGAAACTCCAGAACATATACTGGCAGAATGTGGGGTATTAACCCAGAAAAGGTTCAAGTGCTTGGGTAAACACCAACTTACAGCAGAGAATCTGCCATTCATTACACACAGTCCCCTACTGAAATTTCTCAGAGAAATTGGTCTGGATGATGAATTCTCACCTGGGCTAGGTGTGAGCAAAGCTCTCTCTAACCAGTTCCAATAGAAATAATGACGAGAGGGATGTTCCTTCGTCTAGGACTTGTAGGGGCACAATCATCTCACTCTTTAAAAATAACAATAATAATAACCCAGAGGAGAGTGATTTTGAACTGATTGCTTTTACGGGTTAGTTCTGTCTTGTACTATTCTACCAATTTAGAGCAAATGGCTTTAATGGGGTTCATTAGACGACGGCTGTTTTGCTTTACTGAAATAAGCGGCACAGGTGAGTGGTCTGAGTCAAGATCTGGTCTAGAACTTCGGTAGTATATATTTAGGGATATATATGCCCCTATTCCATAACACAACTCCATTTAGTTGGGTTATCTCTTACGCATACCCACTATCACACAACTGAACGAATTTTTCATATTACATAAAATAACCTTTTTCAGTTGTGATTGTAAAAAAAAATTGCATACTTTTACATGCGAATAACAACTACAAATTGACTATTTAACGTAAATCTGACATTATGGTATAACAGAAACTCAATATTCAATAAAAACAGAAATGAAAAGAAGTTTTGATCTGTTTTTTTTAATGATAATAATTATAAAGATAATATTGTTATTGTTGTGCGCATACAAAAATCTATCCGTGACACATTCCAATTACAGCTAGAACTAGAAAAAATGCTGAGCAAAGAATATGCATTTGCTATGTGTAAATTACAAATGTTATTTTTAAATATTTACAAGTGTTTGTGTACTGAAAACAGAAGCATTTTGTTTCGTTCAAATCGAAACCAAAGATTTCTTAAAATTGCATGGACGATCGACTACAATCGCAATACCACTACCACTTCCAAGCGCTAAAGATGTAAAACTATTTTCTCCAACTGATGTGGACTAGGTACCTATATGCTTTTAAACTGCACACATTTTTTTTAACTACGTTATTAATAATATTGCATTATTTTATTTGTCCGATATACGTCTTTTTGATAATTTTCCACCTTTCGTATCTCAACATTTACTCTCAAACAACTGTGGTATTCTTCTAGAGGTTTGGCAGGATCGCCATGTGGTGATTCGCGTTCGTCGTCTTCGTGCGCTCTTGGATCACCTATTTTATGGTCCTTGTGCTCTGGTCCCTACTTTTGGTATTCAAGCGTACCACGCTGAAAAGAAGGCGTAATCGCCGCAGAAATGAGAAACTAAAATAAAATGCAGGCAGTGACAGCCGTTGACAGTTCAAGATAGATCTGATTTTATTGTACAAATTATTCTCCTTAAATACTCTTAACGCTAACTGTTATAATATTTTCTGTCTTACTTCTACTTACATTATTTACATGCATAACTTATTCTAGTTTCTTATTGGTTACGTAGTATTCTTAAGGATCCTATTTCAATTGAGTGACGTTCAGTGCAATTGAGTGTAGAACGTTGTATTATGATTCATTCACTCGATTGCACTTCACATGTTTTCGTCACTTTATGTTTAGTCATTGTATATATGAGAAGTAGGTTACAGTGGTGTTATGATGGGTACACCACACAACTGCTAAAAACCAGTTGTTAGTTTTTGATAGCTCTAGCAACCAAAATATAACTGAGTTGTCCATCATAATACCAGAAAAATTCCCACACAACTCTAGAGAGGATTCGCCATCTTGGTTTTATGTTGACAGGCAACTCTTTTTCTCAGAGTTGTGTTCAGTAATACCGAATTTCAAATATCAACCAAAATGTCAACTCAACAAAAATTGTCTTACGGAATAGGGGCAATACTTAGTTTTATAAAAAGCTTACAAACAAAACTCCCCACTTCGATTCTTTAAAGCCTTCGCCGAGTAAAATATGAAATGTACGAATTAATACCACAAGTTTAAAAGCAAATCACCCGCAATGGATATTAAAATATTGAAAGTGATCTTTACTCAAAATGTGATATTCATTTATCCAACTTGCATCTGATTATCATTCGGATTAAATTTCCAATTTCAATTCAATGCTCCAATAATAAAAGCTTATTCCGCATTCGTATTGTGGCCACAATGCCTTTGTGAAAGTGATATCCATCAGAGGTCAGTTCACCCATAATAAACCAAACTAAACCTCATCAGAGAAATGTTCATCTATTCAGAACTAATTAATTGCCAGGACTACATAATATGTGAATGTTGAATACATTGTAGGCAGGTCGGTCATTCAATCATTCACTTCATTCATACGACCCAATGCAGTTCATGTGGCAACACAATAATGTGGTAAAACATGTTTGGTCATTGGTTCTGTTTTGCCTGTTCTCTTCACACAACCATAAAAAAGCCAACCCTGCACTGCAACAACAACAACCAATGGTTATAGGATATCAGGTGCCTTTGTATGCATATCCTGACTGCAAAATGTCTCAAGTGATTCATAAACTGGAAGTGAGCATCAACAAAAAGTTTGTGTAATCCTTTTGGCTAGCTTCCAATATAAACAAAAACCAAAAGAGGATAAATGAGTTTTTGATTCGCCTGCAGGAAGAGGGGTATATAGACGACATCCTTTTCGTCTTAGTCAGGTGATTACGATACAGGAGCAGTTCACGCTCGTTAACTTTTAATACAGGAGGTGTAGGTCCTTGCAAATGACTTTTCAACTGTTAAGATACACATACTCGTAGGAGAGTATACTTCCGAAATTAATGAATGGCCTCGACATGGATACGAAGTTAGATGGTTGTTATGGTTGCACCTTAATGACGCTTAGTATCCTGTTTATGTTCCTTGGCAAGTGTACAAAGTAAAATGAAGAAATACTGCGGTTTTGTGAGGACAATTCCAATTGCCACATAGTTGAAATTTTATTTATTCCTTTTGGCACGTGATCAAAATGTACAAGATAACACACCGAGTCAATAAAATGCCGTTTCCATGTATTAGTGTGTGGGGAGGGAGTGCTTTTTCTTTTCATCTTTTGAGGCAATGTCCCATTTTATCTCTTTTGACCGCAATTCTGCGAAGTTTTCTTTTATTTTGGGGTGGGAAATAGGATGTTGAGGTTCGCTGATTTCACCATCCTGAAGGATATATGGCTGGCACATGGAAAATTGCCACATAACTGTGTATCAGTGTGTGTTTGTTTAGGGGAAAACAAAGATCCTAAATCAAATGCAATGACGAATAAATTACTATCTTTTGGCAGAAGTTTGAATTGGAATTTCATTTTGAGCGTATCCTTATGTATTCGGTATCCTATTATCCACTTGAGTAATTACGGTTTTCCCTTAATCTGCCAATCCTCAACAAATACCATAATAATATAAATCAAGGACACTCATCAAGAGAGCAGCAGCGGTAGATTACAGATGATTACAAATCGTGTTGATGCGTTCATATAAATTCATGACTGCCAGGACGAAGGGGAGGATACAAAAAAAAGCACAAAAAACTGCGAATCATCTGTTAAATATTTTATTATTCGATTGAATTATTAACGAGAGTCGAGTTTTTTTTTTTGTTGGCCCCATCATCGTCGTCCCGACAGGATTTATGGAAATTTCATTGTGTTATTTGGGTTTTGCGTTTGTGTAAATAATGGAGCGGAGTTATGGAGATAGAAGTTTTTTTCTTTTTAAGGATCAAAAACCTTCTGGATTGTGTTTGTGACTTTCGACCAAAAGTTTCTGATGGGGAGCGCTCTATTTCCCTTTATCCGTTGCAAGGAAATTGCAAAGTTTTTGTTTTTTTCTTGTTTTTTAAGAAGGAAAAGGACAAAGTTATAAATAATTTATATGCCATTTGGTTCTTTCAATTTAAATACATACGGAAGATACTGCCTTCGGTTGTGGGAGTCAGTCTTGTGTGCAATCGAGAAAATGTAGACATCAGTGGGGAATTTAAAAGGAGAGGAAGGACCTTAAGCAGTAGGTCACAGAATAGAGATACATATGTATGTATGAGTTGCAGGTGGGGTTTATTTATTTCTCTTAACCGTCCTCTGAAGCCATTTAAGTCTGATATAGAAAAGAAATGGACGGATAGAAATGACAAATATTGGATTTTCTATGTTAATGAGGTCGATGACGCATGTACAGAAAGGGAAGAAACTGAGTGCGTTTAGGTAGGTGTTGGTCGGGTTTCCAACTTATTGTAGCATCCAAATGAAAAATGAAACATCTGTTTTGTTCCACTTGGAGAATGCTTTAAAAAACTTTATTTTAAAAAAAAAGAAACGTTTTAGAATTCATAAATTATTATAATTTTTAATTTTACTCACTTTGGTCTGCCGTTGCTGCCGTTTTCTTCTTCTGTCAGATTTGAAATGAAATGAGCGTGTTTAAGGTGTATTTTAAATAGAAATGAAATTGACAGTACACAGAGCTATTTTATGAGTAATGCGGCAGCATTCGGAGACCAACTGAGTTTACAATAAAAAGTCGAAGTGGTGTGTTGGTAACATTCTCCCCCCCGGTATCACGATCATCGTAAGTGCATACCTTACACTATTGAACAACACTGCCACCATCTTTTTTCACATCTAAGACAGCAATCTTGGTAGCTGGCCGGAGATATTCACCATGTATGGTACGTACGGTTGCGCTCCTTACTTGTCCGTCCTTTGCTTCGTTCGTGCTCGTCACAACTCCTTTCGGCCAACAATGCCGGGGCAGATTAGGGTCGACGATAATTACCACATCCCCAACTTCAATGGGCTTAATTTTCTGGAACCACGATGTTCGCCGAGTTAACGTTGGCAAGACTTCAGCCACCCATCTCTTCCAGAACTTGTCAGCGAGGAGCTGCGAATGACGCCATGACATTCTTGCGTATTTGTCGGTGTCTTCGAATTTGCCTGTAGGCTTACAGCCGGATGATGAGCCCAAAAGATAGTGGTTAGGAGTTAGAGCTTCCTCTTCGGCGGTGTCCAAGGATAGATAGGTCAGTGGTCGATTATTAATTATACTTTCGACCTCCACCAGCACATTACAAAGCGTCTCGTCGGTCAGTTTGGTGTCGCGTGTGATGATTTGGTACAATACGGTTTTTATTGAACGAACCATACGTTCCCAGGCACCCCCCATATGAGGACTAGCAGGAGGGATAAAGGTCCACTTGCTGTCCGGACTTGTAAATTTAGCTTGGATTGCGTTAAAATCGATCATTTGGTGGGCTTCTCGAAGCTCCTTTTCTGCCCCTCTTAGGTTGGTGCCATTGTCGCTGAAGATATGAAGCGGTGTCCCTCTACGACCGATGAAGTTCCGAATTACCATCACACACGAATCCGTTGATAAGCTATGTGCCACCTCTATATGAACAGCACGGCATGTTAGGCATGTGAAGACGACACCGTATCGCTTTTCCTGGCGTCTCCCGACTGTGACCAAAAATGGGCCAAAAAAGTCAAGCCCAACGTACGAAAAAGGTCTTGTATAAGCCGACAAACGCGCTTCTGGTAGAGGTCCCATCTCTGGTGGATTAGGATGTGCTCTTCGGATTTTACATAGCTGGCAGTTACTGCGAACAGTTCTGAGAAGTGATCGTACTTTTGGAATGTGGTACCTCTGAAAGATCTCGTTGATTACTGATTCGTGGTTAACATGCTTAAACTTGCGATGGTACCAATCGACCAGCAGCCTCGTAATATAATGATCTTTCGGTAAAAGGATAGGGTTCTTAGTTGCGTCACCTATCACCTTGGCGTTCTCAAGGCGACCTCGCATTTTAATTATCTTATTTTTGTCAATAAAGGGCGACATACAACGTAGTGGACTTGATTTGGGGAGCAGGCAATCAGGATTCTTTAGCAACAGGCAGGTCTCATGGCTAAAGGTTTGGGTTTGGGCAAGGCGAAGTAAAAACTCTTGACTCCAGAGCAATTCGTCAGCAGTGAAGTTAGTTATGTTACTTATTCTTGGATCGATCTTTGAAGCCTTTTTTACGGTTTTTGTTGTTTTCAGACATGTTATAAAACGCTTAACATACGCTAGACATCTTAGCAGACGTTCCCATCTAGAGAAACGATTGTAACATACAACAGGCATTGGTTCATGGACTTGAACTGCTAATTGCTGCGGCTCCGAAGATTGTCGTAGTTCTATGTCACATTTGCTTTCGAAGTTTATTTGATACTTGGGCCATCGGTCTATTTTTTGTTTCAAAAATGCGGGCCCCGTAAACCATGGCCCGCTTGGATCGAAGTCTGGTTGTTGGCTCCACTTAGTGCCTAAATCTGCTACGTTCTGCTTCGTTGGGACATAGTACCAATTCGCTATTTCCGTCGTTTCTTGAATTTCACCTATGCGTAGCATGACGAACTGCTTGTAGCTTCTTGGATCGGAACGTAACCACAACAAAACGGTTTTTGAGTCCGACCAATACATGGTTGTTTCAATCTTGAAATCGTGGGCTTTGATGACTGTATTTCCGAGGCGGGCGCCCATGACTGCGGCGAGAAGTTCCATGCGAGGTATAGAGATAGGACGTAATGGGGCCACCTTCGTTTTCGAGCACACCAGGGACACCTCTATTCCTTTCCCGCTTAGGATTCTCAAGTACGCTACTGCGGCATATGCGGTCTCGCTGGCGTCCACGAATACATGTAATTCCATCTTACTCTTGTTGCTAACGGATAGGCCAAAGTAGCATCTTGGCACCTGAACATCTTGCACTCTCTTGAGAAATGACAGCCATCTTTTCCATGCAGTTGCCAAGTCATCCGGTATGGTTTCGTCCCAACCTATTGCACTGCGCCAGACATCTTGGAGCAATATTTTCATATAAATTGTAAAAAATGATAGAAATCCTAATGGATCAAAAATGGACATGAGCAGTCTAAGAAGCTCCCTCTTGGTCGGTAATTTTTCTCCGCGCAGAATTTCCTGACTGGCCTTTGTAAATTTTAAATTGAATGTGAATGTGTCACTAGCTGTTTGCCACCACAGTCCTAATACCTTGTCTGCTTCTACGATTTGTTCTACTACTTTTCCTGCCCGGCAAAACTTATCCGCAGTACCTATTTCTCCTAGAGCATTGGTGACCTCGATAGAATTTGATAACCAGTTTCGAATATGAAAATTCGCGCGCTTGTGGACTTCTCTGACACCCTTTGCAAGCTCAATAGCCTCTTGAACGGAATTTATACTGTCTAGCATATCGTCTACATAATGCCTCTCGACAATAGATTTGACTGCTCTTGGATAGTCCTTTATACACTCATTGGCGTTTTCGTTTTTAACAAACTGTGCAAGCGACGGTGAGCAAGTTGCACCAAAACTCATAACTCTAAGCACGAAGATATCCGGAGGCCGACTGGAATCCCCGTCTCGCCACATAAAACGCTGTGATTGCTGGTCCTCTTCATCGATGGCTACCCTGTGAAACATTTCACAAATATCGCCGCATATTCCTATTTTTCCTATTCGAAAATTGAATAGGACTCCAGTTAACGATGTCAGCAGATCTGGGCCCTTCTCAAGGCATCCATTTAGGGATATGCCATTGCATTCCGCGGCGGCATCCCATACCACTCTTATCTTATGTGGTTTGTTTGGATTCCTGACTGTAAATATCGGCAGGTACCATTTTCGCGGGAAATCTGTATTTATCTCAGCAGCACTTAACTTGCGAATATAGCCCTTAATTTCCATGCTTTTAATATGGTCGTTGACCAGTATCTTTAAATTTGGGTCCTTATTTAACTTCTTTTCGAAACAGCTTAGTCTTCGGATAGCCATTGTATAGTTGTCGGGCATAGTTATATTGCTTGAGTTCCACAGCAATCTTGCAACAAAACAATCACCATCTCGCCTTACGTGCTCTCGTAGTTTTTTATTTTCACTTGCATCCAACTTATCCTTTGGCTGTGCACCCGACAGTTCGTTTTCAATTCTCATATTCTCTGTCATTAGGTGCTGCAGAGCCACATCGTCATCGCATTCACATACATGTAATTGCCTATGGACCTCACTCGTATTTCCTTTTGTTCCTGTGGCGTCTCGATCCAGTTCACCGTATATTGTCCAGCCTAGGCGCGTTTTAGTAGCCGCAGGTTCATCTACCTTTCCTTCTCGGAATTTTAATGGCATGGCTACGCTTTTGTTGTTTATACCAATGATCACTTTCGGGACAACATTTCGATATGACTCCACTGGAAGACCTTTGAGATGTTTATATCTTTCAGTAAGTTCCGATACCATTAGTGTCTGCGAAGGTAGATCAAGTGCACTTACTGACCGCACGTTTCGTAATGAATATATTTTTCCGATGTTACCTTTAGGCGATATTTTTAAATCAAGACTATCCGAACTCTTCTCTACACGTACTGACCCATCAGTCCATTTTAGACACAGATCTGACTTTGAGCCCTGAATTTCTAATTGCGCAAGGATATCTTTCTCGATAAGAGTGGGACCAGACCCGTCGTCGAGAAACGCATATACATCGATGGATGATTTCTTTCCATGAACAGTAATTGGTACAATTCGGTATAATACTTTGGAGGTCTCTACATGGTGTACTGCGACTACATCTGGCTTGTCTTTATCATTGTTGATATGGGATTTGTGGAGTAGAGGATGGTGCTTAGCGGTGCAGTGATTGATTCCACATTCTTTGCGATCTGGACAATAGTTGGCCTCGTGACGCTTTAAACATGTGCGGCATAGTTTGTTCTTGTGCACCACGTTCCACTTTTCGCCATATTCTAACCCTTTAAACTTTTCGCATTTTACTATTAAATGTGCTTCATAGCATGCAAAGCACCTTAGTGCCTCTGTGGGCTTGTGATCCATTCTTTTTCTCGTGGACTGTCCCTCCTCTTCGTGAAAACCGACACGATGTGTTTTACGTTTCTCAAAGTCTGGTTGACTAGATTTGGTAATCGGGATAGAGATCACACTACTTGCAGCTTCCGCTAGTTCAAATAGCCAATTACTGAAAGTTGTTAAATTCTCAACATGAACTGTTTGGGCAAAAATCGCCCAACTGAGCCGCATCTGTGCTGGAAGTTTCTCGAGAAGCTCTTGAATAAGCAAAGGATTATTTAAATGTGCTTCAAGTTCAGCTGCCTCCATAGTAGCTGTAATATTTTTTACTTCCAAAGAAAAGTTCACCAGAGTTTCTAACTTGTTTGCATTTACACCTGGTGACGCACGTAGCTTTGCCAGTAAATTATATATAATGTGTTCTGGCCTTCCAAATACCATACGCAAAGTAGAAATTATCTCAGGTACTAGTGCCGGTATCATAAGTCTACTACCTACATATTCAAGAGCCTTTCCTTTCAGTGCATGTTGTAGCCGAAGTAGATTCTCATCATTACTGAATCCACACAGTCTTGTTGAATTTTCAAAACTACTTACGAAAAGTGGCCATTCCTCTGGTTTGCCACTAAAAACTGGAAGCTCTCTTGGAACGACCTGACGCGCACAAGCCTGATCTGCATTTAATGTTCGAGCAGTTGACCCTGATTGCACTCCGCTCATATTTAATGACGTTGGTAATTTATTTGTCTGAATGCCCTGTACGTTTTCGTGACAACCGTAACTAACCCTAGCACCTTTTTCACCCTTGCCTACCTTACCCAGCGTGGAACCATTGCCATCCGCCCAATGTATGCCTCGCTGAAGCTGCTGCTCCCCCAAATCAATCTCAATATCTTCGTCGGATTCATCGGAATCCTTATACATTTGCATAGCCGAATACTTTTGCTCTAAGTATTGCATGTTTATTTTTCTTTCTTCCTCCAGACGCATTAGTTCTAATTTCATACTACGTCGTTGTTTGGAGGCGCCGCACATATTTGTATTTGATGAATTAGACAAATTTTCTGTACGTACCTTTTGTCCTTCTTGCGAGGTCACCCCATTTGGTGACTGAAAGTTACCGCCGTCTGTCGCTGTAGATCGCTGTTTGTTCTGTTTTGCTGTCGATGTTGAAGCGGAACACATGTCGCAAATAAAGTCCTGCTTTGAAATCTCGTCGTCGACATGGACGCACTCGAAGTGAAACCACCCATCACATCTGTCGCACTGAACCATTCGCATAGTATCTTCCTTTTTAAAGCATTCTCCAAGTGGAACAAATTTTTTAAAGAAATGTTGGTCGGGTTTCCAACTTATTGTAGCATCCAAATGAAAAATGAAACATCTGTTTTGTTCCACTTGGAGAATGCTTTAAAAAACTTTATTTTAAAAAAAAAGAAACGTTTTAGAATTCATAAATTATTATAATTTTTAATTTTACTCACTTTGGTCTGCCGTTGCTGCCGTTTTCTTCTTCTGTCAGATTTGAAATGAAATGAGCGTGTTTAAGGTGTATTTTAAATAGAAATGAAATTGACAGTACACAGAGCTATTTTATGAGTAATGCGGCAGCATTCGGAGACCAACTGAGTTTACAATAAAAAGTCGAAGTGGTGTGTTGGTAACAGTAGGTATTTTCTTAAAACAGTCGAACAATTTAAAGAAGGTGGATTGGTAAATTCATTTTTCATTCTATTGTTTTATGCAAATTGAAAATTAAAGTATTCGCGAAAATTTTACCTACATAAGTGGCCACTATGGGCAAGGCAGATATACTTGTACAAATCTAGATGAGTTTCGGCATTCTATGAGTTTTTGACGCAACGACGATCTTAATGAGTAGGAGAAACCTTACTGTGGCTACATATTTCCATCGCAAATTATATCGGCTCTAAGGTATGTACGTTGCAGTTGTATCTCTGAGATGAATGTCATATTACTTTTTTTATAACACAGTAAAAGCTCGTTAATTCGGAATTATTTAATTCGGAAAACTCGTTTATTCGGAGAATAAAAAGTTTCCGGATAATTGAGACTTTTTCCAAATAAATGAGAGAGTTTCTTAGTTTTATCTTCTTAAATTCTCAAAAACTACAATTTTATAAATCACTTTTCTCAAATTTTCGTTTTTCATAATGAACATAGCTAATAAGAAAAGAAACTTAAAAAATTCTAATACTTGAGAATTTGGGAAAAGAAATTTTATAAATTCGCACGAATGCTCAAAACCTGAAGTCTAGATTTGAAAATAAGATATTTAGATTTTGAGCATTAGATAAAACAATAACAACAATAATCCCATTCCTTGCTCAATTTGTTGACGAATCGTTAAAAATAGCACAACTATGGTATATTTTGTTAAAAGCGACATATGTAATTGTATATTTTTAAAAAAAGGCGTGAGTACCAGGTACTCGTGAAATTTTATGTGTAATCATACGTTTGTGTATGATGGCGGAAAAACAGAGAATGCACTAATACTAAGAGAAATATATACAGAGAACGCACTAATACTAAGTATCGTTACGCATGATGGACGACGGCGAAGAATTTGCCCATACCGAGAGCGAAGATGTTTACACATCAATAAATATTTGCAGTTGTTAGAAAATCATGCTTCGTCTTAATAATTTGGAACTTTTAAAGATGGTTAAGGTATCAGGTAAGGGAAAAAATCCATTTGAAAGTGACATGCCCTTACGTTACGGCACCACATTTCAAATTAAACTTATCTTGTTATTTCCTGGTTACGAAAATATTATTCTCACTTACTTAGGTGGCGCTACAGCTCGGGGTGAGCCTGTGCCTGCTTCTCGCAACCATTTGTGTGTGCGTGTTATATTTTGGCACGAATGGAAGGGACCTACAATTTTTTGCCGACTCTGAACGGCCAGTTGAGAAGCTCAATCTTGACAAATGATACTATTTGATTGCATGTCAGATATTCGAAAGATGTGGCACCGTGTAGAAACTTTTAGGTGTTGGACCCTGGCTGTGATTGAACTCTGGTAGCATTGCATAGTAGTCCAACGCACTAACCACTACACCACGGTGCTTAGTATGAAAATATTATTCACACTGAGAAAAATATACAAATTTGTATAAGTAAAATCCCGGTATTTCACATTTAGAAGTCGGGAAAAACCGTCAAATGTCAGGAAAAACTTATAAAATTTGTTTGAGAAAACACCGGTTTATGTTTATACGTTTTCTTATCAGTAGGAACGCGTTGTAGCGTACTACAAAAAATGTCTCGTTAGTTCGGAAAATTCGCTAATTCGGGTTGATCTTCCCAACAACCAATCCGATCTAACGAGCTTTTACTGTTCTGATTTGTGGATCTTGCCTAGCAGTGCAAAGCAAGCCTCTTGAAGATATCCGTGTGGATAATATGTGGTTCCAAAAAGACGATGCCACATATCGGGACGCTCTATCTCGCGAAACAGCAATGTAAATTGGCCACTGAATTCGTGAGATACCTTTGGACTTCTTTGTTTGGGGTTATTTAAAAAGTAGGTTAGGTAAGGTAGCAGTGACTGCCGATAGTTCGAGTACCATAGCACACTTAGGCCTGTATAGGCCCATTGTGATACCAATGTTCTTGGGGAAGTGTATCCACGCTACTCATAAGTATTTGGAGTTTTGTATAAAGCGAAATAGGCCTCCAACAACTTCTTGTGCTAGGTCACTGATATCGTTGAAGAAGTATGGTCCTATGTGTAGTTTTCTACTAATAGGAAAGTGCAGGGCATGAACAGAGAAGATGTTAAGGCTTTCTTTCTCTTCCTCGTCTCTATAGCTTCAGCAGAAGTCATTTGAATGGACGCCAAGGCTAGTTGCATGCTTGTTTATTAGGCAGTTTCCTATGATGACACCAGTGATTAAAGTGCTTTGGCACAGATTTGTAGTGTTTTAGTTTCATTATCGAAACACAAAAACAAAATCAATGCCAAAATCATGCGCAGGACCACTGAGCTAGGGTTACAGGTTCGAATCTCATCAAAATCAGGTTTTTTTTTCTATATTTTAGTGCAATTTTGGAAAGCCTATAATACTTCCTTAGGAATTATTGATCGAATAGAGATAATTTTATTGAAATCGGTCCAGTAGTTTACAAGTTAATCGGTGGCGAAATTGAAGTTTTTGACGTGAATTTATCAAAAACTATACCCCGTATAACCATCGCTATAGTTTTTGTTCAATATTAAGTTAAATATCTACAAACCATGATTTTTTCATATTTTTGTCTCAAGTAGTTTCGGAGATAACTGTAAATGGTTATATAAAAAATTTAAAAAGAAAATTTTTGCCTCAGCTCTGTATGCATATTTTTCATCACCCTGAATAGTTGTTTTGCAATATTTTTGAGTGATAAATTTTCCCAAATATGTATACCACCGTAATGTATAAAAAATAAATATACGGCGTCAGCAGACCCAAGCCTATAGCTCCTCGCAACCATTTGTGTGTGCATGTTACATTTTCCACGAAATGGAAGGGACCTACAGTTTTTTTTTGCCGACTCCGAACGGCGAGTTAAGAAGCTTCCCATGACAATTCGAAGGAGGTGGCACCGTGAAAAAACTTTTAGGTGTTTTTGCTGGGATTGAATCGGGGAAGCATGCGTAGTAGTCCAACGTACTAACCACCACGGCCACGGCGACCGTAATGTATAAGTGTGCCAAATTTCAAGTCTCTAGGTAGAACGGTTCTTGTTTTTTTTTTTCGTGACAGACATTTAGGGCGAACTTATAGTGGTTCCGTATTTCCATATGGGTACAGAACCCTATAGAGATAGACCATATGTCAAAACAAAAAATCGAATGCCTGAACTAATAACAATTGCAGCTCCACTCGAACGTTATCATTGACTTTACGGTTACGCCATCACAGTTTAGCATCTCAATGGTTCCTAAAAAAATCCGATTTCAATTTTGGCAAAATTTATTATTTATCACCGCCACACCACGAACGCATTCCAAATGACGTGTTTGAAAAACCACACACGAAATCATGGTGTCCTTACCCGCTTACATCTCATATTTCAATCACTTTCCGGTGAATGTTCGAAAAAGTTGAAGAAATTTCTATGCTCTCCCATAACGAATATCCTTCCAAAACCGCACATGAACGTACGAGTTTGAGTATAACTCTTGCGGATACAAAGACGGAACTATGTGGTCTTTCATCTTTAAAGTTATTCACTGGCAGACAAAGGGAAAGTGATTGCACACACATGAGTTGTGTAAAGGATTTTCACACACTTGGTTGCCCTAATCGATGTTTATTCGTTTGAGATTCTCCTCAAGGCATTTGCGAAAGTTCCAAATTCACTTGAAGTTTTTTTTTTCTTCTTAAATTTCCAGTCCCCAAGCAACGCGCTTTGCTTTGATATTATCGACGATAAAACCACGCATACGCGTTCATCGTTCCTATCATAGTACAAAAGTGAACACCCAAAAAAGGATATGCCAATAACACCCACACACTTACGGCACGAGGAGATCTCAACATCATTGAAATGGAATCAGAAAAAAAAGTACCGCCCCACCCCACCAGGAAATGCTTATCCTTATTTTGTTACCCTAAGAAAAACCATCATCGTCTGAAGAGAAAGTTTAATTGGAATTTGATACGTCACAGGATTACATTTCAATTCTGGAATTCCTCCAAAACTAATAGCCAACGATGCTTTAAACGATTTCTTGAAGTGCCTTCGGAAGAGGTTGCGCGCGGAGGGAATTTAATTAGAATCATTGGTTGGTGAGCGGCCGTCAGTGATTAAAGGGGAAATTTGTGAAATGAAATGACACATTAAATGCTGTGACATATGTCAGTTTTGTGCTCAACGTTGAAATACACGCAGCGATTCAAGTGCTCTGGGAGCATGCGAAATGTCCTTGTATCTTTCTGCATGTGATTGTGTTTAAATGTTTGGATTTTTTTGTAATTCATTTTCCTTTCTCTGTCAGGAAAAGACATTTTCACTTTAAAAAAAAAAAAAAAAAAAAAACTGAAGAAAATTGCTTTCGTTTTGTTTGCGGATGTTGAAAGGATGTAAGCTTGCGTGTGTGCAAGACTGTTTGTTGTAAACTTCCCCCTTTTTTCTAAAAACACAAAAGTGTTTTTCTTTCTCACTGCCTGGTGGAGTGTATGTTGCTTTCCGGCTTTGTTATGAGAAAAGTTTGTTTTTTTTTCGTTTTTGTTTCGTTGCCTCTGAATTTGAAACAGGAAGCAAATATTTCCTTTCGTTTATCCTTTGTAGTTACTTTTCTTTACTCTGAGATGAGGGCTGAGTGGGAATGAAATGTTTATAAAACTTTTCTAATTGATTTGTCGCGTCCTTGGAAGTTTGACTACAGTGCACGATGAAACTGGGCTCGCTTTGACTATACTATAACTCATACTCATAAGCAGCTCGTTTTGGTGACAAAGAGTAGAAGAAATTTGCAGGATAGCTGGCAAAATATTAAAGGGAACAACTTCTTCACAAACGACTGACTTTAAGGAAGTCTCTTGTCCAAAGTAAAGTCCAAAACTTTACATCCAGAAACTGCGACTTAATATGACATTTTTGACAATGCTATGCAAACAAATGTTGTTTTCAGTGGCGCTCAAGTCCCAAATAGTGTTTCGTGAAGCAAACTATTGACGATTGTGTTGCTATCGCATGATTGACAATTGTCGGTGAAGTTACACGACGAGAGCCCTGGGTACGTAAACAAACAAAACTGTCGTATCTTGGACTCCGTAAACTCAAGAGCAATAGTGAAGCAAACACTCCTCCAGCCACAGTTTGGTGTGGTTTTTGGATTAGCCATGTCGTTAAGCTTTCGGCCACACTTTTACGTACGGGAGCAATGTTTTCGAACACGCACTGATGATTTCACACCGTTTTAGTCGATTTAACAGGCACATGCCTTTTTGTTTGAGCGGTCATTTTCATAATAGGCTTCAATACTTTAAGCAAGTTGTGCCACCGAGTATTCATTGATGACCAGAATTGCAAATGTCTGTAGATGACTGATGTTTTAGTTAGTTAGTTTAAAATATTATTTTATTTTCAAAAAATGTAATGCTTACAATATTTAATACTTAAATACAAAATACAAAATGTATGTATGTAAGAAAAATAAAAATATAATTTTTTTGAATTTTAAAGCCCAAATTACAATGTCGGTCTGCGTTAATGGGCTTTATATCGGCTTTACGATAATTTCAGTCCAACGCACCAACTCGAAATTCGCAAATCTAAATACCGTTTCAAGCTTCAGGCGTTCATTGGTTAGGAGTATGACAAATAATATGTACCAATCTAAGTATCTGGGCATCGAAGAAATTAGTGCGGAATTCCTTGAGTATTGGGCATTTCGCAAATAAAGTGTAACACATCCTCTCGATTGCAAAGGTCGCATAAAATTGGAAGCCCTGAGCGGTGTGATATAAGGTTAAGCCTTACACGTAAATTCAAAATGCGTAAAGGAGTGCCTCGCGGCACTTAGAGCGATAAAACACCACACAGTCTTACTCTGATGGATACCCGGACAGGTTGAAATAGAAGGGAACGATACAGCAGACGGACTGGCCAGGAAAGGCTCTGATAGGAATATAACACTAGCTGACAGATAGATCTTACCGGCTTCCAACACAGCTAAAAATCGAATAGATCACATCACCACTAATTTAGCCGAGCTCCAATGGCGCAACACTGGCAATTGTTCCAAAACCTGCAACATGTGACCTGCAGTCGAGCAGAAAAGAACAATATCCTTACTTTATATGAGAAGAAGCCATGTACTCATCGCGGTGTTATAACCGGACACTGTATGATATGAAATATGGCCAGAAGATACGGCATCCTTACAAATGACTTCTGTAGAAGTTGCATAGATGGGGATGAAATGGGATTTGTAGCACTCTTCAAGAACGGCAGCTATCTTGTATAGGGGCACGGTTCTTCGACTACCTGGATGACGTGCTAAGATACCGCTTAAAAATAATAATAATATTTGGCTTCAGTAGTCCTAGGTAGAACCAAGCCTAGCTTCCCGCAACCATTTGTGTGTGCGCGTTATATTTTTGCACGAATGGAAGGGACCTACAGTTTTCTGCCGTCTCCGAACGGCGAGTTGGGAAGCTTTACATGATAAATGATACTCTTGAATGCTTGTCAGGCATTCGGAAGAGGTGGGCACTGTGAAAAACTTATAGGTGTTTGCGGCGGGATTCGAACTCAAGACCGCTGGCTCAGTAGTCCGACGCACTAACCACTTGCGCTACGGTGCCCGCTAATAGACCTAAATTGACCTTCACGGCCACTTATTTTTCGCCACTCTCATGGTGAAGTACCCCTTGGTCCACCCCTTATTTCAGTATTTTCAGTATCAAAGTGAACGAAGACCGATTGGTCTTTGACCGCTTTTTGTATCCTGTCAGTCTTGGACCAAGCTTCCAACGGATTATGTAGGTCTTTTTTTAAATTAATTCAGCGAACTTTCGGTTTATTCAGTTAGTCAATGATTTCGACCATTTGCAGATTTGTTTTGCACGCGTAACGTACGTAGATACATCTGTAACGTAACAGATAAAAAAAAATAACGACTTTCAAATCATGTCCGCAATTACTTATATACGACCAACTCTCGGCACCTGCATTTTCAAAGCATGATCTGATCTTTTTAACTTTTAATTTCACCGTTAACTATATCATTAAAACTATTGAGTATCGTGATTTTAGACACATAGACTATACTCTTTTGGAAGAGAATTGCATGAATATATGCTGGGATAGCATTTACTACATGCCGTCGTCGAGTGAGCAAGTCGATTTTTTAAGTGGAAATATATTAAGCCTATACGACAGACATGTAGATATAAAAACGAAGGTCATTGATGACAGAATTAATCCGTGGTTTACCAGTCATATACGATCCCTAATGCATCAGCGTGATAAAGCTTACAACTGTTGGAAGAGATATCGATTACCGGAATTTCGGCAAATGTACTGTTCACTTCGCAACAAAGTTGTAATGGAAATACGTTCCGCCAAATCGAAAATGTATGCCAGTAAGCTTAATACCTGTTTAAGTGGACGCCAATTGTGGAAAAACCTGCGCAGCATAGGTATTGGTAAAACAAAGTGTAACTCGGCTGATATTACAAATCACGTCGATTGTAATTCTTTAAACCGAAAGTTCTTGTCTCTGCCCTCGTCAATTTCTGTAGAGAGTACTGAGTTTTTATACAGTTCGTATGGTAACCATCCTAACAACTCTAGTTTTGGCTTTAGATCGGTAGACAGTGTGGACGTGGTTGAAAGTGTGCTCTCGATAAAGTCTAATGCTATTGGTCTAGACAAAATAAACCCCATATTTTTAAAATTACTTCTACCAATAATCCTGCCATACATAACCTTCATTTTTAATACTATTTTGACAAAAGGAGAGTATCCTACACTATGGAAGCGGGCCAAAATCATACCTATTCCCAAAAATGCTAGAGCTGATGAGTTTAGGCCAATTTCAATTCTCCCCTTTCTTTCAAAGGTTTTTGAACGAATCGTACAAAAACAGATGAGTACTTATATTAAAAATAATAATATTCTTACTCCAAAACAATCTGGTTTCCGCGAAAAACACAGCTGTATTACGGCCATTCTGATTTTTACTGACGATATACGGCTTTAGACGAAGACAAAGTAACATTTTTGGTGCTTCTTGATTTTTCCAAGGCATTTGATATGGTTGATCATACTATTTTATGTAAAAAACTGTTTCGACAATATAACTTTTCATCTGGTGCAGTAAAGCTACTTTCATCCTACCTAACAAATAGAATGCAAGCGGTTCAGATAAATGACAATCTGTCTGATTTTCTCCCAACTGCTAGTGGCGTCCCTCAAGGTTCTATACTTGGTCCCCTATTATTCTCATTATATGTAAATGAACTTCCATCTATCATAAGAAGCTGTTCGACACACATGTATGCCGATGATGTCCAATTGTATATGAGTTGCTCTCTTGGTCTTATTGAGAAAGGAGTCCATGATGTAAATGAAGATCTAGAGGCTATTGCACGTTGGTCTGAACAAAACGGATTTTCTTTAAACGCAAAAAAATCGAAATGCCTAGTCATATCAAAAAAACCTTTAGATCTTTCCTACTTCCCTTCTATTTTATTGAGGGGCTCTCCAATAGAATATGTTGAAACGGCTAAAAACCTTGGGATCATTTTTAACCGCTATCTTACCTGGGATAATCATATCAATGCTGCCGTTGGAAAGGTATATGGTGCACTGCGTAATTTGTGGGTAACACAGTCTTTCACCCCTATAAGGACGCGGTTTATGTTAGCTAAATCGTTGGTCATTCCTATTCTAATATATGGATGTGAAATCTTTTGCAGTTGTAATGCGGTCAGTAAAAGAAAGCTCAATGTTGCCTTTAATAGCACGATAAGATATGTTTTCGGCCTACGTAAATATGATAGGTTAAGTAGGTTTTCTTCGCGTCTGCTCAACATGCCCTTTGAGAGCTATCTACAGTTACGCACTTTGACACAGTTATTAAATATTCTGGTAACACGTGAACCACACTACTTATTTGAAAGGACTCGATTCACCTCTTCACAGCGGTCGGGGCAATTAATTCACACTCGTTACTCGTTTCTTACCTCAGAGCGTCAATTTTTTGTTAATGCTGTTCGATTGTGGAATTCACTGCCTCGGAACTTAAGAATAATTCAAGGTACAAACATAACAAGACTTAAAAGAGAATTAAGAAATAATTTTTCTAGAAACAGATAAATATAAACTTCTATGAAATTTTTGTATATATTTAATTAAATAAATAATTTTGTTTTGTTAACTTTGTAACATATATTCAATTTGTATGATTTGAAATTTTCTTATTTCTTTTCTTGTAAAGATTGCATTTGGTATACTCGCTCATTTACTCTTAACTATTGTTCATAGCTAGCTTATCACTATCTTATAAGATATTGTATCTTAATGTGTATAAGCATATCGAAAACAAATAAATAAAATAAAAAATAAATTCCGCAATCGCTATCAACAGGTGTATAGCTAAGTTACGAAAACTCTTTACTTTTCGTTTTCTTTTGGATTGAGGAGCTCCCAATTGAGGAGTTCACATTTTTACAAATGCCTTTGAGGAGAAGGGCAAGAGACTCTCTATCAAGCTCGTGGTAAATTGAATTATTTAATCTAATCGCGCTTTTAGTGTAATCCAGTATCCAGGAACCCAGTCACTGCAAAACACCAGATGCAATAGAAACCAATTAACTTTCACCTCATACTCGCCATTTCAGTTCCCGTGGCAACGCATCCAGTCTCACCCATGCTCATAACCAATTAAATCGATTGGACAACACGCATTAACATCGTGTTCACACTAATTGCCCGCCCTTTATTGCTCCATTTAACGCATAGAACCCGAAAACAAAACCGCATGCATAGTTAATCCCCTAAATACTGTTTCCTTCTTTCTGCCCTGCCCATTTGCCCTCCTGCTTTGCTTGCTTCGTCCAATTAATTTCACAAATCACCGATTTTCCTAATTAAGTGTTGCCACTCTACTTCAAATTCCAAACAAACAAAGTCTCCTATAGGGCGCCAAAAAAATAAGAAAAAAACAAACAAATCTAAAACTGAATAAACTTCTATTTACAGCTATCAAAGCTAAACTAAAAACACTCGCTAATCTCCCTGATGGCTTCGAAAAAGGGATACTTTTTGTTTCTAATTACAAGAACAACACACAGAACAGTGTTACGGGATGTACATACATACCTATGGGTGTGTTCGAGTATGTTCGAACAAAAAGTAAAAACCAAAAACATTTTCTGACAACGTAGCTTGTTTTCGTGTCCACAGTTCCACGGTTAACTAAACACTGTGTACGAGTACATCTATGTTACTTCCTTCAGCTCCCTTCTCATCCTTCAACCAGTTTTAAGTCCAATGCTACGCTATCTACAGAGTGCGGAGCCTTACAATCCAAGTAGAGTACTAACGAGTATGCTCTGAATGTACACGCGATGTGGTGGATCTCCCGCCACCGTGCATTGCACTTTCGAATTTATACATATATGATACGGGGCTGCCATACCCCAAAGGAATTTAGAACATGACAAGAAGGAAAAACAACGTTTAAACACAAAAAAATCAACAAAATGGCGAATTTCTAACGGAGGAGTGGAGACTAAATAAACATTCGAATGGGAACTGCGTAAAATTCATTTTCCCAAGCACCTCAGATACACAATGTGTGTGTACTGAATGACGAAACCAAAAAAAAAATCCTTTTTACACACTTTCCTGTCCTGTGCAATGTGCATCCTTATTGAAGCAAGCAAGTGATTGCATCTAATGGATTTTCGGCTTATACCATAAATGCATGAGTATGAGTGCGTGTGTGTGTTTGTGTGCGGTTTCTGTTTTGGTTGACTGAAACACTTGTATGTATTTCGACTCGATTTGTGTATTTGTGTGACTAAAAGGAACTTTCGAGTGAAGTAGAGCTACCCGAATGCCAGGCAAAACACTTCCTGTGGCCGAGCTATGATAACACCTAAAGTGTAAATCCCGGATGTAAATATACCATGATATTAGAGTAAGAGGGAGATGGAGTGATTGTTCCAAAGGAGCGAAGTACTTTAATGTTAAAGGGATCTAAATGTTAGTTTAAACAACTTTGAGGTACGCAGTAGTCGGTGTATTAGCATATCGGAAGTCAACATAGATGGGGGTTTCCGGTCCAAGTTACGATGTTAATTTGTTTAAAGGCTCCACACGAATGCACTCATACTGATGGCAAACTGTTTGCATGTAATTAAAATTGATTTATAATATTTATCTATGGAAATTGGGTAGAGGAAGTGAACGGGATTAAAATGTTGGATTATTGGATTTTCAATTTGTGTGCCATGAAATGCACTTATTTATGGACTTACCCTACGGACACTGTAGCTGCGTTAATATAGGCTTAAGTCCTAGCTTAAACTCTCCACCCGCACTCATCGCTGAGTCTCTCTTTAGGCTTTCGATGAAAAAGTATTCTTTCATATCGAGCTTGCAGTTGAAATCTGGATTCGTCCGAAAATATTACGGAGGTCCACATCTTGTGTGTCCAAGAAATGTGCTCCTAAGCCCATAGAAAATGCCTTTGTTTGAATCGTGTCCAGAAGTCTGGCTTCTTAGCTGGTTCAAACGCTCATTGTCTTGCTTTTTCCAGCCTCATTCTCACCAAGCCTGAAGAAATATACTTCCCTCTTGCTCTAACCAGGTCATTTCTAACGGTTGATTCAATAAGAGATTTGTTTAGTATTGTTTGACATTTCATCATGAAAAGACTTAGACAGCGCAGAATCTACAAATTCTTGAGTTGTATTAAGAAAATCAGCGTCGCGCGCCTAGAGCAAATTTTGTTTGCAGCGATGAGGACCGTTAGTGGTTTATTGGCTAAAATTGCCATATTTGAGCTGAAGAGCAACCTGAAGAGGTTCAAGAGATGCCATTATGAGTTCATCCAGAAAAATAAAGGTGGACTGGTTGGTGGAATCATCGTTCCATATTTTATCAAAAATGAGGTCGACTGGACTGTAACTGTGGATGGCTATCTGAAACTGAAGCCCATCTGGACGATATTTGGTTCCAACAAGCGCCGCGCTGTCTTCCCACACAGCTCACGGGCTTTATTACGAGAACAATTCGGTGAATAGTTAATTTCATGCTAAAAAATGGATGTATGTAGTAAAGATTGCCCGATAAAATTGATTTTTTTTACTTTTTTTATCTTTGAAAAAAGTTTTGAAAAGTCAATGTTATCAGCCCCTGCATCGAAATTTCTTCAAAATCAATGTAACGTTGGGAAATGCCTAACCTTTCAGCTATTTCATTGTTTAGCAATATTTTTTTATTAATGAAGATTTGGCAGCTTACCTTCTTTACTTTAGGTGGCGCTACAGTTCGAGGTGAACCAGTGGCCTATTTCACCAACTTACAAATTGTAATTTACAAGCACTTTTTCAACAAATTTGTAGAAAAATCGATTTATTCTGTTTCACAAAATATTTGTGCTACAAAATTGTAGTTGTAGTTTACAAAGAGAAATTTGTAGAAATTTTATTATTTCCGTTTCACCAAAAGTTAATTTTCCTTGTTGCTAACAAGTACAAAATTGTTAAAATTCATATTTTTTTATAAGTTTGTGTTTCACGAAATCAAGAAATTTTACATATTTGTTCGGTTGCTGAAAATTTCTTACAATAGAAAGATCGTGTGTCGATTTAATAACAATTTGTATTTTTTTAAAAAAATCGCATTTCAAACCTAAAAATGTCCTAACGTCAAAAGCACCGATAGTGATATATAGGTAGGGGTAGATTTTGTGCTTAATAGACCAAGGAAAATATATCGTCCGCAAATTAACTATGAAATCGCAGATTCTTTTGTTTTCAACGAAAAGTTTCGGTCAGAGGAAATAATAAGACAAATTGGACCTAGGAATGCAAATGAGTCTGAAAAAATCTTTTGACTGACACCGAAACAGCAACTTCTCCTTATCATTAAACCGGTGATACAAATTTTGTTCTGTTTATTCATTTTTGTCCTTGATGTTATCAGTTAGTGTGAACCCACGCTGAATAGAGCAAAACTTTGTTAGATACACATATTTCAATGCGAGTAGGTACCCCCATTGAATAAAGCAAAACAAAGCAGCCTAAGGGTAAACACACATCAAAGAAAACATGGACAAAAAAAGCAAAAAAGCCTGTTAGTAACCCACACCAAATAAAACAAGTCAAAAAACACATTTTTGTTTTGCTTCATTTGGTGTGGGCTATTGATAGGCGTGATTTATTACTTTTCTCCTAGCCAGCCAAACTCTAACTAGCTTAGCTACACAAAAATTAGAAAATGAATGACTTACTTACTTAGTTGGCGCTTCTCGCAACCATTTGTGTGTGTGTGTTATATTTTTGCACGAATGGAAGGGACCTACAGTTTTTTGCCGACTCCGAACGGCGAGTTGAGAAGCTCAATCGTGACAAATCATACTCTTTGATGCTTGTCAGACATTCGAAAGAGGTGGGCACTGTGAAAAACGTTTAGGTGTTTGCGGCGGGATTCGAACCCAAGACCGCTGGCTCAGTAGTCCGACGCACTAACCACTTGCGCTACGGTGCCCACTAAACGAATGAACGAAACATTATTTTGACATTTATGTACACTTAAAGTAATAATTATAATAACAACTAACTAATAATAATAAAAACTTAAAACTACACAAAAATTCGAAAAGTATTGAACGAAGCATTAATTCCAAAAATTCATCGCCCGCATGTTTCAATCAATTTTGTTTATTTTGTCTGTTTGACTGAGTTGATGTGGGCGCTCTCATTTGATTTCATGTATTTTTCGCCTTTGTATGCCTAAACTGTCTTCTCGTGTCTGTGCCTTACTTGACTAACTTGACTAACTTGACTGTTTTGCTTATTTCAATGTCCGTAGCCCCATAAACACACTTGGGATTTATGACTTAGGCAGTCAAGGAAAATCGTTTACGTTAGTCGGCTTTGTTTTGCTTTATTCAATGGGGGTCTTGCATTGAAATGTGTGTATTTTATGCTTTAAAAAAAATAAAAAATTATTTTAATTATCTAACACAGCTTTGTTCTATTCAGTGTGTGTTCACACTTAGAGAGCTTACAAATTTGTGAAAAACAGTTGTTGTATACAACTTTGCAGAGTAAATTGTGAAACGGCTTTTTTTGAATTTGTAAATAACAAATACAATTTCCCTTAATTTTTATCTCTTTTTTACAGATTTGTTGGAATAAAGTTTGTAGTTTGTGAAACAGAAAATCGGTAAACAAATTTGTAAATGTAATCAACAAATACAAATTTGTAATTGTACTTGTAATTTGGTGAAATAGGCCACTGGGCCTTGTAGGGGACTATCTATAATAGACATTAAACGAAAAAAAAAAAATATATAAAAATAATAAAAATCGAATTTCGTTGTTGAACGCAACCCAAACATGCAAGTGCATCACGTACAAAAACCGGAAGAAAAATAGTTTAGAATTTGAGCATAAGTGCGTAAAATGCTGACAACTTCATACTAGCGAAAACTAGTACCCGGCAGCATAGGTAAATCCGCCTACACGAAACCATTTTTCTTTTCAACTTTGGTTCTCGGCGATGGTGGTGGTACTCTCTGAGCAATAGCTAATAGCTTAGCTTAGGTAAATACACAGTATATATACTGCATAAAAGTGCTAAAGGAAGTGTTGGGTTCAAATGATTTAAACACCTGTGAAATAAGCACACGCTCGCCAATTTTTTTTTCGTGTGCATGGAGGCATCGTGAAGAACGAGTACGTTACGAATAATTCCACGAGTGAACCACAACCGCACGAATTAAATGTAACCACCATCGCCCACCATTACAACCTTGGTTTTCTGCCCAAGTGGGCTTAGAACGACCCTAAAACCGCCTTGTCTTTGGCCCAAAATTGGCTTTAAATCGGCCTAACACCGAGCAAGAATCGAGTCCAACCTCAATCAAGCGACAGCCACATCAAGAACGTAGACGATCGATCAGCGGAGTAACACGACCATCACGCTCTACTCCATCAGAAGCCATTGCATCTTAGTGATCCACGCCGGCGATCAGCGCGCGTAAGGTCTCGGATCAATTGGATCGGCCCAGGTACATGTGCAGAGTATTAAGAATGCCGGAGCAATCCAGGTAGATCACTAGCAAATCCCCGGCAGAACGCCAGCAACACCATCAGCAAGCAGAACCAACAAAAAGAAGAAAAAAAAAAAAACCAACAATATCAGCGCCCAGAAGCGGTCAACCCAATCGTTGACAGTTCATCAGCAACGACACCACCAATCCAGAAGTACAAGGAGCATCCACACCAGCAACCATCACCCACTTGACGGTGTAATTGATCACACCTGATCGAGCTTTATTGCTCTCCCCACATGCACCTGATTTAATCTGTCACCTAAATAACCCTTCTCAGTCGTACAACTCTAAGCATATTCACACTTGCAAGCAATTAAATAGAAAAAAAAACAACAAAAAAAGAGCTAAGTATTATATTTCTTTGATCATAGTAAGAAGGTTCAATTGTTTAAATTTTGGTTTCATTTCTTTCCAATTAGCATCATATTTAAAAATCAGAAGATCCACCAAAATGCTGTGCACAACATCTTGGAGCATCGACAACAACAAAATTCAAATCTCTACATAAACACAGAAAAAAAATACCTACCATAAATGCGGTGAGTCCAATTTTTTTTATCTTTAAGCAATTGAACTATTTTGTTTTTGCCTTTGCGAATTATTTTTTTTTGCGGGTTTTTGCTATTTGTTTTGATTGTGCGACACGTCATCGGTGCATTAAAAGAAAAAAAAAAAGAAAAGGGGCTTTAGCCAAATGAGAGTGTACATAATTACATGATTAGTTTTTGCTTTAGTACGCAAGTTTTTCGTTCTCATTATCAGAGTGCCATTTAATAAATAGATCGGTACAATCGATATGAAATTTTTTTTTTTGATATAACGATTGAAGTGGTGATATTTGTGATCGCCAAATAACGAATACATATATATATACCTAAAGCATAACAAATAATTTAGAATCAGAAGAGAAGAAAGATTGGATTTTAAGTTTAAGAAATTGATCTCGGTCGCATTGATTTAGTTTTTTTTTTAATTTTAATTGATTGAGAGTAAATCTTCATCTTGTTTTTGAGTGGTGTAACACTTTTTCATTATTCTTTAATTAGGTTTAAGTTTTGTCTTATTATAATAACATGTATAGAATTTACTCTTTAATTCCAAATAAATAATTTGTTTTCATTTTATATTATGGTTAAATTCATATGTTTTTATTTGGTTTTTGGTTCAGGCTGAATAAATTTAGTATGATTAGGAATTAAATCTTGTTGTGTCAGTGGGAAGGTGAGTGTTAGGGTGTAATGTGTAGCAACAAAATGTGAGTGAAACTTTATAGTTTATTCACGGTTACATTAGGGGCTATCGCGAATATTTTAAGAGTGGAGCGGTGGCCTAGGTAGTCCTATCCTATTACAGGATAGTGGACAGTGGGAGGGTCACACTCAGGTAAGCCAACTCCATCTTTGGGTTTACCAACCAGTTTTGGATTTCAACTTTGAATTCTTTTTTTTTTTGCGGATCTTTTGATAATTTTTTTTTTTTTGAATGTTACTTTTCCTAGGCATGTGAAAATGTACGGTAGTTCAGCGGCGAGTGCAAGAACCCCCCCCATTTCGACGAGCTAGATTCGTGCTATACGCAAGCATGCCTATCCGCACTCCGTCGACTGAACCCCCCATCGAACCACCCATCGATTTCTGCAGGATTTCCTGTGATCCTGGAAGTTGATGGGATTGTCAAAAGTTGTGTTTGGTGGGACCAACAGCCGTTACAGCCTGCTTCTCGCAATCATTTGTGTGGGCGTGTATTATTTTTGCACGAATGGAAGGGGCCTCCAGTTTTTTGCCGACTCCTAACGGCGAGTTGAGAAGCTCCTCATGACAAATGTAACTCTTTGAATGCTTCGGAGAAGTCGGCACCGTGAAAAAACGTTTAGGTGTTTGCTGGGATTGAACCCGAGCAGCATTGCGTAGTAGTCCAACGCACTTACTACTACACCACGCTGCCGATTTGGCAGCTATAGTTCGCAGTTTTCGTACAAAATATGGATGGAATATTGATAAAACTTCATCAACTGATCAATTAGTGATCTTAGAGATTTTGACTGTGCTTCAACAAGTCGATCAACACAAAACGCCGAGCAGTTCGTCAGAGTGTTGCTGAGAGCTCAGGAATATCAATTCGGTACCGTCGTCAAGAATGGGATATTTCCAAAAGATCTCTATAGGGTATCATCACGAATGGCATCTTTATGACAAAGTGCAACTGAGACAACGGAAGCCTACTGACCATGCACAGCTAAGAGAGTTCGTTGAATGGATTATGGAATAAAAACAAGGCGGTAATAATTTTTCAAACAAAATCATGTTCAGCGATGAGGCTTAATTTTCATCTTGATGGCTCTGTTAATCGTGAAAATTGTCGAATTTTAGTTTAAAATAATCCACGAGTGATGGTTGAGCAAGAAATGCATCCACATCGTGTCACGGTTCGAGTTTTGGGCTGGGAACACCATCGGACCGTTCTTCTTTAAAAATGCGGCTGGTAGGGCAATAACAGTTTTTTTGTTCCGAAACTGCCAAATATGGATGTGGACGACATGTGGTTTCAAGAAGACGGTGCCACTCGCCATACAGCTCGAGAAACAATTCAATTACTGCATGAGTCATTTCCTGTTTTGGTGATTAGAATAAGCCCAGATCATGTAATTTAACGCTGTAGAACTTTTTTTTGGGGGTTTTTTGAAATCTAAGGTTTATGCCAACAAGCCAACGACCACACACTCCTTAAAGGAGCGAATTGGGCGCTCTGTCAACGAAATTCAGCCAAATCTATATGCAAAACGGTCATATTGAAAATTTCGACGTAAGAGTGCATATGTGCTAGAAAACCCGTTAAGACCATTTATCTCAAGTGCTATTCCAAATATAACCGTTTCTATCAAAATGAGTGACTTTAGTTTTGGGACACCTTTTATATGAAATCTCCCATTAGTATTTCCCATCGACTTGCTGGAGCAAAAAGTTGGCAAAGTCTCTCTTTGTTTTGAATCTATACATATGTACAAGGTAAAGCACTTCCAATTGACTAGTTATGTACACCTGCATATAAAAAAAAACACTTAAAGCCCTAACAGTTTATAGTATCCACCTTTTTAATAAAAGTCTTTCAAATGATTTCCCTCTTAACTACGTCAAGTAACCAGACAACGTCTCCATGCCGCCATTTTAATAAAATTATTCATTGCCCCATAAAGAACACGGCACTAGGACACACAAAAAAAATCACTGTACCCGCCATCGAGAACTACTCCCATAAAATGTTCCCTTAATTGTTATGGTAATATGTGTGGTAGCATAAAGTTACCCAACAAACTTGCCGCAAACTCTTGCATTACACAAACAACACTGTTCTTCGGGCTGAACGCAGAAGTTCGTTCTTTCAGAAGCCGCAAATGCCTCTTACCACCCCCTACCCTTTGACTGTTTGATGGAATAAAATCATATTCATCATGTGTGTGTGTGTGTGTGTTAAAGTTGGTGGGATGGGGAGAAGCCTGTAGTGTAATTTCGTGAAATGTTCGTTTACTTTTAATTGAATCAACAGCAACGACAAACATCTCAAGGCATCGTTCTACTATACCTACGTACATAGATACTACTTCAATTGGTACACACTTTCGAGTAACAAGTATACGCTTGCTTTTTTGTTATTTTCTTTATGTCCTTGTTATGCGTGCTTGTGTATCTGTTGTTCTGCCAGATAAAAAAAGAAACACTACGAATAACTTATTCTACAGAAAACGGGGAATGCGCGGGTGGCGAGATTATAATAGGAAACCTAGTTGCGTAACCATTTTGGGTGTTACCACAGGAATTCATTTCATTCATTGTTTCATTCTGTCACCGGTTGGTGTGCTCTATGTATGTCTACTGATACTTTTAAGGCACATAAAAAGGAAGTGGGAGCAACTATGACTGGAAAATGAGACACTTCTCCATTTTATTACACAAAATATTTGACAGGAGACTTGGGACAGTTCGAATTGACATTTTATATTAATGAATTGAAACCTTAAATTTGTTATTGCCCTTTTTTTTATATCTACAGTTACACGGCACAAATATTTTAATCTTTGTTTGGATATAAATTTGCAGGCAACCATAGTTTACAGAAAATCAAGTTTAATGCAGAAAATGTCAACGCATGTACATACACATCGCACCCTCAGTACAATGGAGTGATAAGTCAATTTTATCTTAAATCAATATTAGAAAAATAGGAGGTAATATAACATATAAGTTCAAATAAGACGGGAGCCTATAAGGCTATAAAAAGTTCGACCGTTTTGTATTTGCAGTCTGGACGGGCAAGTCGAACTCGAAAAAGGCACTACATTTTCTTCGGTCTAGCTCTCAAATTTTTAGGATAGGATATACGAGTAGTCACCAGGGTTATATAGGGGAGACTGGGGCACCTCTGAACACTTTTTCCTTTGAAGGCTTCTTAACACCAAATATATTTGAAATATTGGTATTTAAGTTATTCACACTTTGAGAAGTGATATTACGCTTCAATATAAACCAACATTTGTGTAAATTCAATAAAGGCTTATAACTTATTTAATTTTTTTTTAAAGAATAAGTCATAAAGTTGAAATGTGCCCCAACCGCGGGCAGCTTTGAACAGGCCTGGGGCACTTTTGAACTGTAGCTATTTTAATGGTTAATGACAGCAAATTAGAGACTGCGCGCTTGTTTTTAAATTAATCAAATATTTGTATTTCAATAAAAACCTTTTTAAATAAACAATCTATTTTTTTTTTATAAAAAATTCAAACTTAAACATCTTGAAGTTCCTGAAGTGTTGAGTTACCGCTAGAATGCCGCTCTTGGTCTAATTTGCGGTAAGATCGGTAGTTCTTTTTTTGTAGTTGGTAAATATTATTATACCATCACAAATCAATTCAACGAAAAGAGGATCAACTTTTAAATGAAAAGGTATGCACCTTAGAACGTGTTCAAAAGTGCCCCGTCCATTTTGTTCAAACCTGCCCCAATATGCCCAGTGATACAAAATTCAACATAACGAATTATGAATGTATAAAATATTTAGCAAAAAGCTTACCTTATTCTTATTCCAAATGAAACGGTGCCTCCAATAAATATTACTCACAAACAGAGACCCCCACCAAAAATTTTTAACACCCTTACAAAAAAAAATTTATAAAACGAAATTGTGTGCATAAATTCTGCACTCCCGTCTACTGGCAGACGACGACTGAGGAAACCCCAGTAAAGTATTGACGACTAAAGATGAGGGTATCGCCATGTGGAAATTTTAGTTAACGCTTTAAAATATTTATTAATTGAGTTCTTATTAGTGGGCACCGTAGCGCAAGTGGTTAGTGCGTCGGACTACTGAGCCAGCGGTCTTGGGTTCGAATCCCGCCGCAAACACCTAAAAGTTTTTCACAGTGCCCACCTCTTTCGATTGTCTGACAAGCATCAAAGAGTATCATTTGTCACGATTGAGCTTCTCAACTCGCCGTTCGGAGTCGGCAAAAAACTGTAGGTCCCTTCCATTCGTGCAAAAATATAACACGCACACACAAATGGTTGCGAGAAGCAGGCCTAGGTTCACCTCGAGCTGTAGCGCCCACATTCACCTCTACAACATGAAAATCAGTGACACAGATACCTGCAGAAAGAAGAGGGAGCACCTGATCTCAGAGTGCCCTTCTCTAGCAAAAAAAAAGAACCAAAACACTAACGGAAGAAGACTACAAAAGTATTCCAGTCAAAGTGATTATCAAATTTCTACAAATTTTCTACGATTACTAGATACACATAAAAAGGGACACAATAGACCTACTTTGGTCACAGTGCTAACGAGCATCTTTACTGTACCCCAGATTCACCATATCATATCAGATGCCACCAGGACTTTAGATTGACTGTAAATTTCCCAATGAACATTTCAGCAAAACCAAATAAATAATTTAAACGCTGAGTGGGCCGACCAACACACAGGCCAACTTAAAAACCAACAAAAATATTTATTAAATTCACAGGACTGTTTATCGTTTGGTTAATACCCGCAAATTGCCTTCATATCTACGTGCACATGTGAACACGAGGATGCAAAAGTACTACAGTAAAACAATAAATTAATTTGCATTAATCAGCCGGAACCAGCATGTGGACATTTTGTTCCTTCCTTAATGACTTCATTTCGATTAACATCACGTTTAACTCTAAGGACATACACTACACACTCGTATTTATAGTCAGAGAAAAAGTGCCGTCCACATATCGGCAGCACACAATGGTGTCCTGGAGAAACAAAAAAAAATAAAAAAATAAAAACACTTTATTGACAATGGTTGGCCATAAAAACCAAATGACACAATCGACACCAAGTGAACCGGCGAGAAATGGCTCAACGCATGAACTTTTCCAATTAAATTTTCGAATTTTAATGCCTCTCCGGTGGGGTGGAGCGTGGAGATGGTAAATGAAAGGCGTTGAAGAAAATTCAACGAATAAATTTAATAGTACGCGTCAATACGCATTCCAGAAACAAAACACCGCACCATCAACAGTCATATCCTTAGCGGAAAGCAATAGCACACATGTGTGAGTGTGATACAAATACTCGTAACTTGTTCATACATACATACGGGCAATTAAATAAATTAAATTCCAATTAATATTATTGTTGGGTACCAAGTGACACTGGAAAGCGCAGATGAAATATATTTTAAATAAAATGTATACATAACAGACGTCATGTTTAATGGCCGTTGGTTTGGTGCGCATTCATTTTGTGGCAATTAAACAGGATAACGGTAATGATTAAGGATGATGGATTCGAAAATGTTAAATAGGTAATAAAGGGGTTGATGTTATGAAAAAAGAACGATTCAAATGGGATGGCAGCAACGAGCGGGCACTATAATTATTAAAATAATTATTAAAGCAGAAAACTTACTCATAAAATATGAAAGTAGGTTAATCAAGACCTTTTATCACCTATCTAGTAGCAGTTGTAGTGATTATATTTGTTCACCTTTTTCATAATAACTAAGTAGTATCGCATGTGGTCGAAATTCGACCATTTATGCGAGAGAAGGTACCTGGGTTTTACCTGACTTAGACACAACATATTGGATTGGAAATAAAATTACACACTGCACTGCCCCTCTTCACGCCCTTTCCAACAAAAAAAGAACTAAGCGAATATGTTGTGTTTAAGGTAGTTAAAAAGGGATTGAACTATTTTGCATTCGCTTATTTATATAATGACACTAGTGTGCCCGTGCGAGAACTCTCGCAAGAGTAAATCCAACCCCCAAAATCCAAACTTACTTCTTTTTTAATTTGTTAAAGTTTATAAATTAAATGTGCAATTCGTCAATGCTACAGGAAATTTTCTTTCTTTTGATACCTCATTAGTTAAGATTGGTTAAGTATGAGCGCCGCAAATGGTACCTATACTACAGAAATGATATATATGATACTCTGTCTTCAATTATGCATTATTATTTTTTTTTTTTTGCAAAAGTTAAACAATAAATAAAGCTTGTAAAAACAAACAACATTTACTGTTACTACTCAATTGCCATCTTAGCCCAAAGAAACAGCAATTGACAAGAGTAATCCTTCGTTTGATTTCCGACGGGATCTCATTTTGTGATGTTATAGCAAAGCCGAGGCAAACAAAGTCCTTTACTACCTCAAAGTTGTATAGGGTTTTCCAATGAGAGGTGTTATTGTGAATGGTCCGCTATTTCGGTAGCTGTCACTTTTGAAGCTTTTATTCTTTGACATTTGACAAGTAGAAACTACGCCATTACTAAAAATGGAACGATACACGCTTCAACAACGCATTGAAATTATTAAAATTCACTACAAAAATGTTGAAAATCTTGCAGTCACAATTCGCAAGACGAAAGCATTTTTTGGTCGTCGTGAAGCACCTTGTCGGACCGCAATATAGAAATTGGTGGAAAAATTCGAGCTGTTGGGACAAGTTAGTGATGTGAAGAATAAAACCCGTGCACGTCGCTTAAGAACAACTGAGAATACTGCTGCTGTAGTCCAAAGTGTTGAAGAAAACCCAGGTTTGTCCATTCCTCGTCGCTCTTTGGTATTTGGCATTCCACAAACGTCATTACACCGTATTTTGCATAATGACTTGGGTCTTAAGGCTTATAAAGTTCAGTTAATACAAGAACTCAAGCCGGCCGATCATCAACAACGTCGTGTCTTTGCTGATTGGGTCCTTGAAATGCATGAAAATGATCCGGAATTCCATCGAAAAATCATCTTGACTGATGAGGTCCCGTTTCCACCTCGGTGGCTACGTCAACAAGCAAAATTGTCGCAGCTGGGGCTCGGAAACCCCAAGAGTTATTGTTGAGAAGCCTCTCCATCCTCAACGTGTGACTGTTTGGTGCGGTTTATGGTCCGGCGGGGTCATTGGACCTTACTTTTTCGAAAATGAGGTTGGATCAACAGTTACGGTGAATGAATTGCGCTATCGAGAGATGATTAATGATTTTTTATGGTCGGAGTTGGATGGTATTGATCTGGACAACGTTTACTTTCAACAAGACGGCGCTACGTGCCACACAAGCAACGAAACCATTGATCTTTTACGGGAAAAGTTTCCGGACCGTGGTATCTCTCGAAGAGGTGATCACAATTGGCCACCGAGATCTTGTGATTGAACACCTTGCGACTTCTTCCTTTGGGGCCACGTGAAAGATAAGGTCTACGCCAACAGCCCAGCGTCAATTCAAGACCTCAAAGATAAAATTCGTGGGGCTATCGAGGACATAGGGCAGCCACTTTGCGATTTGGTTATGGAAAATTTCATGAAAAGGATATGGTCCTGTATGCGTGCTCGTGGTAGCCATTTGGCTGATGTTGTTTTTCATTATTAACGGCATATAACGGCTCTTTATTATGAAATAAACATTCCCGATCATTTATCTCAAAAAATGGCATTTTGCTTTGAATACCAAAATAACACCTCTTATTGGAAAACCCTTTAGGTGTCTATTTTGACGTTCTGTCAAATTCACCGATGTTGAGTTATTTCTTTTCGTTGAAAGCGGCTAACCCCATTAAAGCTTCTTCCATTTCTATACTCGCAAACGCAGCGCCAGGGTGACAGCTCGCTGTGGTCCACCAATGGTGTCAATGTCGTCGGCGTATGCAAGTAGTTGAACGGACTTTTGAAAGATCGCTTCTCATAATGCTTGTGAGTTTCGAACAATTATTTCTCTTGTCTGAATCCTTTTTTGATATCGAAGGTTTCGGTGAGGTCATTACCGACCTTGATGGACCAGCGGGATTTCTCCATCATCCTGCACAGATGGATGAGTTTGGCAGGGATGTCAAAACTAGACATGGCTCTATACAGTTCATCCCTCCATATGCTGTCATAGGCGGCCTTGAAATCGATAAACAGGTGGTGGGTATCGATTTGGACTACGGTGGACTTTCCTGGCCTAAAACCGCACTAATAGGGGCCAATCAGGTTGTTGAAGAAAGGCTTCAGGCGCTCACACAATATGGCAGATAGGATCTTGAGGAGACTGATGCCTCTGTAATTGAAGCAGTTGAGGGGGTCTCCTTTCTTGTGGACCCGGCAAACGATGCTGAGATTCCATTCATCTGGCATACTTTCATCTGACCAAAACTTAGAGATGAGTTGGTGTATGATCACTGCCACATCATCTCCAGCTGCTTTAAATAGCTCTGCGGGGGTAGACCGTCAGGTCCAGCAGCTTGGATATTGTTATCCTCACTTCATTTTGATCAGGTTGATGGGATTTTTGGCTATCATCATCTAAATTGAATGGTTCGATCTGCCTGACAGCGGAGTATTGGTCTGCATTGCCATTATACAGTCCATTGTACAGTGTTTCTACTCTACTACAAGGTTTCCTTCATCATCTCTACAGGTTACTGAACGGGACTGACTGACTTCTGGTAAAACTTTCGTACATAGTTCCTCGAGTAGCATCTCTCAATATCCTCGATCGCATGGTTCCTGTGCTCTATCATTTTCTTTCAGAGAACCCGACGTCATTCCCGTTTCTTTTGCTTCTGAGCATGTGGACAGATCCTTGTCCAACGCGGCTTTGTATGCCTGTTGTTTTTCTGTGTTTGCTAGCCTGCATTATTTATTAAACCAAGCGTGTAAAACTCAGCACATCAGTCGCGGCATCTATGATGGCTTGGTGGCAATGTTGCCACTGGTTGGTGCAGTAGGACTCATTGCGAGACGCGGGTACGGGCTTCCGCATTCATATCTTGGATACAACAAGATAGTGATCGGAGTTAACGTTGGCCGTTCGAATGGTTCGGGCATCCAGAATACTGGAGGCATACCGATGTCGATCGCAATGTGGTCAATTTGGTTGACAGTTTGTTGATCCGGAGATCGCCACGTTCCCTTCTAAGGTTTGCCCCGCAACAAAACCAATCTCCCTTAGCTCATTTATAGGTTGTGCAACCGACTTACCAAAGATGTCCTCTTTTCTTATCTTGGCCTTTAAATCCTCCAATACGATTTTGGTAGTCTTTTTCTTTTGTGGGGCATGAGTGCATATTAGGCTGATGTTGGCTAATTTTGCCTTGATGCAGATTGTCATAAAGGGTTCACTCACATATCGAAATCTTAGGACTTCTTGAATAAGTATGCTGCGTTTGACAGCTCATGCTATTGATAAGATAATTATTGTATTTAGTCTTCTGTAAGATGTTGTGACATCTTGATCCTGTAGTTTCCATAATCAGCAAAGGAAGCTATTTCACTTTGCGCTTTGACTTTACTTTAGGTGAACCTGGGCCTACTGCTCGCAGCCATTTGTGTGTGCGTGTTATATTTTTGCACGAATGGAAGGGACTTACAGTTTTGAGAAGCTCACTGACAAATGATACTCTTTGATTTTAGGTATTGGACCCGGGCAGCATTGCGTAGCAGTCCAACGCACTTACCACCACTACACCACGGTCGCATACTTTGCACTTCATATTTTATTATCTTCAATAAGAGTGCCTCCAACAGGATCTTCTTTCGTACATTCTAATTTGGATAGCAATATCTCTTTGGGACTCTTTCCTATGAAGTCTATTTTCAATAACCGAACAACGATACCGGAAATAAATTAACAAATACCTGGAAAGACTCATGGCCAAACAAACTACCATAACCAGGTTCTATCGATTCATTAAAATTCGCATATTTAATGCAAACAAATGTCCCTCTCAGCCATTTTCATTTCATTTCACTAACAAGGACTCTCAAAGGTAAAATAAAATTAAAAGGAAAGCGTGTATTTCAACAAATACAGAAAGGGGAGCTAAAGTTCCCCCCCAAAAAAAATGCCAAGAATTTCCAATTTCCACTTGGCTCTTCAAACACACACACGACTGATATAGCATATTGTATTTGGTTTCGGTACAACTTCTGCTTCGGCTTCCTTTCCACCAAAGACAGGCAAATCCTTTAAACAATTTTCATCATCAACCCCAAAGCACAAGGAGAAGAAAAAATTCCTCTGCACCGCCCCGATGTCCTTACGTCTAGGAGCGACGAATTGAAAATCTAGGACACGACATGTTAGTAGTGAAATGGAATTCAATTTTACAAAAAGGTTACCGCCATTGCACCGTTAGACAGACACAGAGCCCTACTATGCTATGTGTCGCCGTCCTAACATATCACCTGCAACATATTATACGCAAAGTGTTGCTCTTTGTCCTTGCTATCATCCAACCACCATAAGGCGAAACTCTGGATTGTGTGTGTTGGTGTGCATGTAACTATTTGACGGCAGTGAGCACGTAACTTGGTGTCATGTTGATGTGAAATGTGTCTGGCAACTAGGATCCGGGGTGAATAAAAATGTCGTCGGCAACTCCTCCCACTCTGCATGTGGATGTTGAAATTCGATTTACTTACTCCTTTCCGTGTACGTGTTGTATGTGTGTATTGTTTTTTTTTTTTTTAATAGAAACCGTTATTTTTAAGAAATCCTAGCTAAAACTGTAGTGGTTTAACCCCAGAACTACGCATAAGCAAAATTTATCTAACGGTTCAATGGTAGGCAGGAATTTCCTTCCGATCCAGCATCAAGGACTTACCACTAACAAGCGGATGGATGGCCATCCAGTGAGATGGATGCTCAAATCGATGAACCAAAGTGTAGATGGATGGGTAAATAGCTCGTCTGGGCCTACGAGTGGAGGGTTGAGGGTTGAGGGGTGGAAGTAGTGGCAGCCTAAGTGATAGTAATTGAATTTTTCGGTTTCTGGTATTCTGGGATGATTGTTCCTTTGTCTTGCTTAAATATTTGACGGAAGGATGAAAGAGGAATTAGCTCCTAATTAGAATGTTATGCGAGCAGAATTAATTGTTTTGCACAGAATATCGGGAGGGTGTGTGTGTGATGAAAAGGATTTTGGAGTGGGTGGTGGTTTTTGGCTGTGGCTTTGGCTTCCGCTTCGGCTATAGATGATTTTGTTATACGAGTATAACATATATCCTTGTGCTTGTAGATATGTTGGCCTCAAAGGAGGGATGAAGTGAGCATTTCATTCTTCCCACATAGCAAATATATATTTACTACAACGTAAAGCAATTTTGTGGAGATTAATGAAATTGAATGTTGAGCGTGACAGACAATCAATGGGGTTAAATGTGAAAGTGTTTCCATTCGAATTGGAGCTTTTCCTTCCATTTTTGTGGTTTCGAAGATTAATTGAATGAAATAACTCATAAAAGTATAGAAAAAGGGGAAAACTAAGTAGATTTGTTTTAAGGATCTGTGTTGCTTCAAACTGTCAAAAAGTTGTTTAGGTTTATCATTTTTGGTGCGTGGGGCCTGGACGACTTCTAGATTTGCTTGTATTATTCATACTTATTCTGAATCAAGAAACTTTTATATTCGTTCATTTTGTTGTACCAAAAAAAGACAATTATCCTGCCGCCAAAGAGGGGATTCTCATTAATCTAGTTACGTACTTGACACTGGCAAAATGTGAAAGATTCCTGGTAAAAAAAACTTTAATGTTTATCATTCAAAGTCTCACTATTTCCCGGCCAAGTTGAACAATCAGTCTTGCCGTTGTGTCGTCTACACCAATGAAGATATGCCCTAAAGCAGGGATGGCGAACCAGTGGCACGCCACGAAATATTATGGGCACGTCAACAATTGAGAAATCCATTTGCACCTTTGAGCGACAACTTGAAAAATTTGGCGTTTGCTATCTTGACAATATTTTCATCTACCTTCGCGTGTGAGTCTTTATTTTCAGAAATTAACATAAAAGATTCGTTTAGAAACCGTTTGTCAGATGATTCCAGGTCAGCCTGCATTTTGCTTAAAGTGACGAAATACAGCCCTGATATAAACTACTTGGCCTCGTGCTTACAACAACAAAAGTCACACTAAAAAAGTTCGTTCATTATTTTGTTTTTGTTTCTTTCTCTGTTTTTTGTTAATCTAAAAATTGTTTCTTTTATTAAAATGAATTAAAAACTGTTGATTACAAAAATTGATTAATATGCTTACAAATAAAATGCCGCGCAGTGTAAAATTATTTATTTTTGCTCCTAGTAGTCACTAGAAAACTAGATCAAGACGGTATGAGGGCTCGCCAAGGCCGAGGCTCTTAAAAGGTTCGCCATCCCTGCCCTAAAGCATCCGTGTCCTGTAAGAATCTGCGTCAGATAGAAATTTGCATGCTTTTTGTTGATCCACACTTAATCCGTAAAGTGTCGAACTTTCTGAAATTGGCGTTGTCGTCAATGTTTCCATTGGTCTGCTGGCGAGGAACTTCGCTTGTACTTCTTGTGCAATATAAGGTCGATTGACAGCCCACTCACAGAGCACAGCTTCAGTATACTGCCTTTATTGTTCTTCAATATGCTTTTGTGTCGATAGCACTGCTGCCCATTAAGCATTATTGACGACGCGTCTTTTGCCAGCAGCAGTCTTTTCCTATGTATACATATATATCTCTGGGCACCAATATTCGACATAGTCCATACGCACTCTAGATGATGTTTGAAGGTAAGCCGTAGATCTATGCCTATACTAAGGTTCTTTAATTCCAACTTAGAAACAGACGATGATATACTACATTACTTTTCTGTCAATCTTGGATTGCATCTCCAAAGCCTAATGCAGGTGCTGGTCGTCAAATCTGAACCATGACCAGGGAACGGATTTTGTTGACTAATAAAAAGCTAACTAAAAGGCAAAAAATGCATTTAATAGTAAAGGCTTTCATGCATTATTATTAACATTGTTATAACACTGTATGTACAACCAAAAACATTTGGAAGTTGTCTGTTAACAATCGCCTGTGATTATCTCTCAGGAAAGCCTTGAATGAACTGAAGGATCTCTCAACATGGGAAGAGACTTGTGGAGCCAAAATAAAAGATGTCACGTCGTTGGTTGACTTTGATACTTGAGTCCAATTTAGAGTTTGCAGTGCCATTTCCTTAATTTGCTGAAAAAACAGCGTACAATTTTTTTATCACATCTTCAGCAACTGTTCCTTTAGCTTGTGGCTATTTCTCCTCGATCCCGTTCAATGTATTTAACACCTCTTCAATACGCCTTTCTTAATATTATGCATTGCACTAAGATCAAACATTCGACAGAATGAATATGTACTAGCTTTTCGCAGCAATGGAGCCGGTGCTATGCTTGTTGGTAAATATTACATATGTAGATACATATGTACATAAATACATACATACATACATGCATATATACATTACATACATACATTTCATACATACATTTCATACATACATTACATACATACATTATGGGCACCGTAGCGCAAGTTGTTAGTGCGTCGGACTACTGTGCGAGCGGTCTTGGGTTCGAATCCCGCCGCAAACACCTAAAAAGGTTTTTCACAGCGCCCCGAATGCCTGACAAGCATTCAAGAGTATCATTTGTCATGTAAAGCTTCCCAACTCGCCGTTTGGAGACGGCAGAAAACTGTTGGTCCCTTCCATTTGTGCAAAAATATAACGCGCACACACAAATGGTTGCGGGAAGCTAGGCTTTGTTCTACCTAGGACTGCTGAAGCCAAATATTTATTTTATTTTTACATACATACATTACATACTTACATTACATACCTATACATGCATGCATTCCATACATACATACATTCCATACATTACATATTTACATACATACTGTCTGTCTGTCTATCTGCCTGTCTACTGTCTGTCTATCTATGTACATATTTACATATCATTTCACGTCTAAACCGCTGAACCAATTCCAATCATAATGTAGTATAGAGACAGTCTGGGATCTGAGGAAGGACATATGTATATGTAAAAAAAAACTGCCCGCTAGTTAGCGCTGGAGTCAAGTTATTTACAACTTCAATATTAATTGACTAAAATGATGCATATTCACAGTTTATGTTGGTATATTGCCTAAAGAGACAACTATAAAATCTGGACTCGATAGGTGGCGCTGGAGTCAGTCCATTAATTTACCAATATGATTCATATTTACAGGTTATGTTAATACAGTGTCTAAAAGGATCTAAAATTTACTGTAAGTAAACTAACTATTCGTAGGCCTCTCATAGAGAATCAAATTCTTATACGGAGTCATTGAAAAGCGATATTCTTGTATAACATGCATAAAGGGATAGTTTTACTTCTGCCGCGCGTAGTTTTTTATGCACGCTAGTGTAAACAAAGGGTGCAATCATTTATATGTTCACACGAGAAAAAGTCCTGCTCACGTCCGGACACTAAAATTACTTTCGTTAAGAAGAAAGTGCACAGCAACATTGACAAATAGCACCAAAAAGGCAAAAATGCAGTTTGGATTAAAAAAGGCAATATGAGTAAAAAGACAATAAAATGCGTATAAAGGTAAAGTCAACAAAATCCATTCCCTACTTGTGGCATTTATTTTAAAAACCATCAGAGTTACTCACATGCAACCGATCACAACAATGTAAAAACTAAGGTTTTCGTCATCTGTTATTCTGCTCTAAGGCCCATTGCACACGGAGCAACTGGAAAACAACTAAACCGGTTGGCAACTCGGGTCGCAGACAAGTTACGGACTCAGCGGTTACTTGACTCCACACACGAGGAAACTCATCAGCAATTAAAATCTCTATTTCGTTCAGTACCGTCATGGGAATCCGTGAACAACCTCCCCCACCAGCAACAGGTTGGTCTGATGTTCGCTCCCATTCGACAAACTAGAAACTGAAATCAATAAGCAACCCGACATGCAAATCAGCAGCCGACTGGTTACAAACTGGTTGTTGTGAACCGCAAACGAGTTTTCAACCAGTAGCGTCGTGTGCGACGTCCCATTTGATTACACAGAGTACTCAAAGCAAACTAGTTGCCAATTCGCATCGCTGATCAGTTTTTTTTTTTTTCAGTTGCTCCGTATGTATTAGGCCTAAGACTCTTAATCTTAAAGATCTTACTTGTTTGTTTGCCTAAAACAAGATTTACTTTCAAATATAAAGTATACTCTAAAGGCGACGAGAAAATGGTCGAAATCGATGCACATATGGAAGTCAGATCATTAAAGTCAAGTCAAGTGATCATCTGTTTCGCGAGTTTTTCTACTTTTATTTGATTCTTCTATAGTCTCTCTATTTAAAGACATTTCCGAAAGTTTGATTACCAATAGCGAATTAGCCTTTATGTACAGATCCGATAGCTAAAAATATATTTAAGGAGTTTTTGATATTTCCATTTTCTAAGTCAAATACACCGCCGCGCCGTATTATCTTGCACAGAGGCTAATGAAGAAGATGAAGCCAGACTATTATAATGGGATCAACTGTCACTAATTTCGTAACTACTGCAAAGCTTAGCTCCTTTCATTGCCTTACCTACTCTTCCGAAAGAAAACAATAAAATAGGACTCTCTACTTTGTACCTGTCTGCCTGTCTCTCCTCTAGCGGAGACCTTACTTCAAGGAAAGCTCGTCGAACATGTGTTTCCTCTGTTCTTCAACTCCTTTGTTCAATATCTTCCCAACAATATTTCCACTTAAATTCAAGTACTCTCCAGTAAACGAGTTTGATATATTCCGAAAGTCCCTATTGGCTTTATTTAAGCACAAGAGTCACTCACAATTCCGTTCAGTGACTGCCATATAAGTGAAGAGCCAACTACGTTTCTCCTCCCCAAACCCCCGAAACGGTACAATTACCAAAACGGAAATAAGACCTCTCAAAATTGAAAATTCCAATGCAGTAGTAAAGTCCTAGTAATACTACTAAAATCGATATCCCTCTTGACCTGTTTACGTTTCGTAAATACCGTTGCACTTCATAGCATTGCAGCTGAAACCACCACACACTGTGTATCCGTATGTTAGCTCAAGCTTCACTGAGTCTAAGAGCTTAAATTCAATTGAACCATATTTACCGTATACAGTACGGTGCACGGATGGAGTAGGAAAAAAAAATACGGGAAGTATCTTCAAATCCTCTCAATTCATTTCATCCCACCAGCCAAATCCTTCACATCCGCAAGGAAGCAAACAAAAAAAAAAAGAAACTTAACACAAAACACTAAAAGGGAAACAACTTTATCCTTTCCCAGAACGAATAGGAATCCCAACCGCATAAAGAATAGAGTAAAACATCCAGCTTCCAGCCAAAGGATAAGACAGATAAGGACGACGACGACGACGGTGTGGCAGAAAAATAAACACAAGTGTACGAGTATTTCCAACTGCAATTATGGCAAATCCTTTCTAATTGCCGGAGGTGATAATCTAGGAGATCGCCATATCCTTTTTCCTCCTCCGATAGTAGTAGGTATTCCCTAAAAGAGGGAATACAACCAACTAAACAGTTCCCGGAAGGCGACAAGCACAGGACTCCTGACACTTTGGTCAGTTGCAGAATTTCTTTGGAATTAGAGCAACCCACTCCCGCTAGTCCAACTCATTTGGATTCAGCTCAGAAGTGAACAGAAACAAGAACTGGCCAGCTAATCTTCGAGTGGCGTGGAAAGTTTTTTTTTTTTTGGTTTGGACGGCATACTAATTGATGTGCGGGCAGGATTCACATGGATTATCAGCTGTATTGGGTGGATTTCAATAATTAAGTCTAAATGCTTCGCGTGTTGGAAATACACCTCTAAGGTGGGAGGGATTAAACAAGGACCTCTGTGGAATGATATTCATAGGTTATGGTAAATTTCGACCATCATAAATTAACGGAGCGGTTTACAAGTGAGAAAGGTGTGGCATATCCTTTTTTTAATAAGATACTAATTATACAGATAAAGGACAAGGATGTCCTTAATTATAATGAGTTTTGTTACAGTTTACTTCACCTTCGATACTGGTCATCATGTTAACATTAACTTATCCTTAATCATGTTTTGTTTTTTGTTTTCCTTTACGTTCGTCCTTTGCTGAGTGGGAAAACTTTTTGAATATCCATTCGAATTTTTGTGAGTGTGTGAGTCTGTTTCGGCCCATTCTTTGGATATAGTCGCCAAAGGTTATTATTCAGAATTATTCTCGGCACGCATTAAGGAGGAATATCTGGAGGCCTTGACACAATAATGAATTTATGGAAGTACGTTGCAAACTTTTGGTAATTTTCTCTGGAGGATTTATGTAGGGATTAATAGCGTGTTTCTATTTATATCCTGAATGGGTCTTTAAATGCTGTTTAGGTTGGATATGGTTGGCGGACTTTGTCTGCGGGGTAGGAAGTGGCTTAAAAATTGTTTCGCAAAGCAGATGAAAAGCACTTTTGGGATTCTATGGATATGTCAATCTAAATGGATGTCACATGTCAGAGAGGGGATGTATTTTTTTTTTATAGATTTAAAGCTTTAAAAATTCTGGCAAACAAATGGATTATTGGTGTCCTGTCAATGATTAAAAAACCCAGACCAGAGATAACATCAGTTTGTTTATAATTTCTCCCCAGGAACACCTCTAAGACGTCAATAATTGTCCTCAAGGACTACATACGACTACCACTCTCCACTCAATGTGATTTGCCCATCGTCCTTTTTCGACCACACACACGTAACAAGACATTTTATGTCTTTCAATTCCCAGAATTGCCCATTATCGTCCAAACTGTTCGCACACGCACATACACATAGCTACGCACTTCACCATTCAAAGCTTAACTTAAACAGATTCGATGACATCTGACACTTGCACTTAACTTGTCCGAATGGAATACGTACGTCTACCATTAAACACGTAACTAAGTATTGCCACCATCTCATCCACAAATCTTCTCCTCCAGCCATCTCCAGTCCAAGGGAAAAATGTGAAAAACATTTACAAGGACAGACATGCGATAGGACACTGCTATAACGAGTAAACTTCAGCCACCGCCGCACTTGCCCCTCTGAACACCGTAAGAAGACACAATATTGAGGCAGGAATTGAAATCATGACGCAATGCAGAAATGATAATGGAAAATTTATGGAAATTTTATTTGGTATCCTATCGGAGCTCGGTGGCTCTTTCGAGTTCCAGCTAAAGTACTCGGAGAACTCTTCAAGCGTAAATGCCAAACGTACTGATGCCGATGCTGGTGCTGTGAGTTTGCTGGGTCCACACAAAACTGGAGATGCACACGACTCTGATGTTGATGCTGTTGCATGACAATTTTACTCCTTCCCAGTGGCGTTTTCGTCCTCGCCATCAACAGATTTAGGATGTCAACGTGGCTGTAAAATGTAGATGGGTGGTCTTTCGTTTTATAACGACAATTTTAGATCTCGTCACAGTAAATTGAATTCCTAGAGCTGGACAGTGATTGTTATGGCATAATCCGCCTGCGTCCTGATGCAAATGCATCCTGAAAATTGATTAATATTTAAAGGACGAAAAAATAAAGAATGTTAGGTATATGATTAAATGCCAAAAGGAGTTTTATATTCCGAAATTTCAATTTTGAATATACAGTCAAAATCGGTTATAACGATGTAGTATCGCTTAAGAAACTTGATTCATCGATCGCTTATAACGCAATTGAAAAAATGTTTTGAAGCGACACGACGCGACGAATGACATGCGGTGAAAATGGAGAGCAACTTATTTATTTTTTTTAATCGAATAGTGTTTCATTTATTTTTAGTGTATTCTATTTTATTCTTCTGAAAATCAGTGCCATACAAATTAACACCACTAGGGGCTGCAGGGTACTCTGGAGTCTTGTCGTTGATGACCAACCTCGGCATAGACTGTCAGAGTGACCAAAGAATGGTGCAACACAGAGCGGGGCTAAATATAAATCCGGCCAAGGCAACGCTAGTACACTCACAAGAAAGAGGAAACTTCCACATCAGAAAACCATTATCACGATTATCACTCATGTGCTAGAAGTTAAATACGTGGGAGTGTATCTTGACAGTAAGCTCAACTGGAAGAAGTACACAGAGGAGGCTACCAAGAAAGCGTCTCGTATACTCATGACATGTAAAAGCATAGCCGGAAAGTCATTAGGATGTCGACCTCGTATTCTTAGATGGTTGTACATGTATCGCAATGGAGAGACCCTTAATAATCACCCACGGGACAATATAGTATGGGCTAAAAAAAACCAGTCCATATATGTAATTGCAATGAGATACACACTGGACAAAGTACACAGACTGGCAGCATGCGTATGCATAACAGGCGCAATGAAATCCGACTGCAGCACTTGATGTACTACTGGAGCGTACTCCACTGCACCTCGTAGTGGAAGGAATTGCAAATAGGACGTTTATAAGAATGACCAGAAAAGAAAAAGGAAAAGCAAAATGTATCAGCCAAAAAGATCATGATGCAATGGCCAATAAACTTCCTTTCTCTCTAACCAGTTCCAATAGGAATAATGATGAAGGGAATGTTCCTTCATTTAGAATCTGTAGACCTTAAGGTCGCGGTGCATCTCACCTTTCAATTTGAAGAAAACGATTCAATAATTTCGATACTGAAATATTTTGACACCCGGTGATATCGACAACATTGAAAGAGGAAGTAAGTTCTCAATGTCTGTCCAAATAAATTCAAGTACCATGGCTCTATCGCGAACGCCATTGACGATTTTACGGTTTTCCCAAATAACGTCCAATGATGCCGCCATGCCATAAGCGGCACCACAGAGTGAGTTGCCAAAATAGTATGTCAATAACTTTTAATTGAGTAATAAAACAATAACAAAATAGAATAACGTGTTAATAGCAATGCGTAAACGTAACTCACACGCATGCCTTCCCCGTGAGTAGGTAGCAGTTCTTATACTCCTACTCCTGATTGGAAAATGAGCCATATATTATACACTAGCTGTTGCCTGCCCGGCGTTGCCCGTGCTATAATCAGTCCCGTTGTTTGATTGTAGTATGATAGAAAGGAAGTAGTAGGAAGCGATATTATTTAAATTAAGATTCTAAAGAATTCTGAAGCCAATACATTATAATCTGAGCTTAGTGGTTGTTCCCTATAGATGAAACGATTACATAAAACATTTATGGAAATGTAATATACCTGTGAACAAACACATCTACACACATATGTACGTACATAATATTTATTTTATGAGCATCAAATAATGGTTCTCTTTGGTTTCTAATATCTAGGAGTTGTACTTAATGTTCATAATTAAAGTAACATAATTATGTAAACGCCGAAGATATTAGGCTTTGATGTAAGCATTAATCGTGGAGTAACTGGTAAGGTTTGTCTGAAATCACCAACTATTTACTAATTTTAAAACTCAACAACGCCTACCTACCCCTACTACAATACATGTATTTGTGAATTGAAATAAAAGGTAGAACTTTATTCTTAGGTATCCATTGACTTAACCTTATGGTAGCCAAATACCGCTGTAAAGTGACAAAAAAAAAAAAAGTAAAAAGAATCGTCCATTTCCCCCTTTCCGTCGATCTAGATCCGCATGCTAATGAAGCAGAAACACAACTAACTAAAGTCGGTAGCAAATATCAGCAAAATCATCCCTCCTCTACTTTGTGCCACAATCGCACAAAGCATTAATCATTAACACGAACAGCCCTCTCCCAACAGAATGACGATCAATGACAATGGTTTACCCATCATTCAATGCGCGTATGGGTAGAAAGAAAATGAAAGAATAAGCGATAGCGATGGATTTGTGGCGAAGACAAGAGCATAACATCTACAAAAACAACCCTCTTCCAACAGACTGACGATCAATGACAATGGTTTACCCAAAAATAATGATCAAATAATAAAAGCGAAAATTGGAATCTTGCGAATTGTGGAATCAAGGAATTGTATTTTTTGTATAAAAAGTAGCCTAATCTCTAATCCAGGAAGTAGACTATCTATTCCCGAAAGTTTCATTCAAGTCTGTTAAACCGTTAAGGTGTTATTGAGCAACAAACATCCAAACATCCAAACATCCAAACATCCAAACTTTCACATTTATATATTAGTAGGATAGGATAGGATAGGATAGGATAGGAGTAGGATGAGTTCATTTAAAATGCATTCAAACGAATTGGTTAGAACGTTAGGTGGATCTGCTTTAATTTTAAACGTACTTAGGAACATTTCTTTTCTTTTTTTTTTTTTTGATAACTTAATATACCCATGTACATAATTAACCATCACTACAATTCTCTCGTTCTTTTTCATAATAATCGGGAATTCTTTATTTATTTTTCAATAAAGAGATCTTGCACTGCTCTGATTAATATTGTACTGGTCTGTTTTCCTATTGCTTTTTGAAAATTTCTTGTGGTGAATCCAGGGGGAATGCCACCACAAAGAAAGGGGAAAAAGCGGAATTTTAAGGTCGGTGATGGGGAATTTCACTGAAAGTGGCTGGCAACACTGCACGGCACTTCATGAAACACTTGTAGGTTGTTCTCCCACTTGTGGCAATTTTGTTAAATAAATTATCTATCAAGTGATCCCGGTCCTTAGCTAATTGTCTCTAGTTGTGTCCTTCAAATTGGTTGAGATCCTCTTCCACTTGTGCGCGCCACCTTGAGCAACATCGTCCTCTGTTGCGCTGATCCTATGGGTTGGATTCGAATACTTTTAGTTTAGTTAGTGTCCATTCATCAAGGATATCCTCATATGCTTTCAATGAAGTCTCATGGTCTTATATGTGTGTACATGGTTTCCTTAGTTGATCGGGAGAGGATTTTACTACTCAATTGCCTTCTTAGCCCAAATAGTCCTTCGTTTGATTTTCGATGAGTTGTCATTTTTTTTATGTAATAGCAGAGCCGAGGTAGACAAAATCCTTTACTGAGTCAATGACCATGCCACGCTGAAAACATCGGTTCTCGTTAGATCACCGAAATCAAGCAGCGTCGGGCGCGGTTAGTACTTAGGTAGGTGACCACTTTAATATACCGCGTGTTGTTGACATAGGAGTAGGAGTGGGCAGTACCGATAATTGAATCGACTCCATGTGGTTACACAGTGGACCTTAAGTACCTAAGTGAATCCAACCAGAGTGATGGGCATAACCACCTTAACCTAACCTAACCTAACCTAAGTCCTTCACTGCCTCAAAGTTGAAGATGTTTATTGTAACGTGCTGTCCAATTCGTCGATGTTCAATGTCCCTTCTCGTTCACAGATTGCCCCTGTTAACCGCCAAACCTATTTTATCTGCTCTAGTTTCTATGATATTCTCGCAAACGCACTTGTGACAGCTCGCTGTGTTCTATCAATGATGTCAATGGCGTAAGCGTATGCAAGTAGTTAAACGAATGAAAGATCGATGCTCGTGTGTTGGCTTTTGAGTTTCAAAAAATTCTTTCAAAAATGATGTTGAAGAAGTCACATGACAGTGTGCCTGAATCTGTCTGAATACGTTTTTGATATCAAAGGTCTCGGTGAGGTCACTTGATGAAGCAGCACACTTTTTTCCTACACAGACGGGAGTGTTTGGTACAGACGCCAAAACTAGACATGGCTCTGTGCAGTTTGTCTCTACAGATCCTGTCATAGACGGCCGGGCCCCGAAACCGATGAACAACTGGTGAGTATCGATTTGGAGCTGTTCAGTTTTTTTTTCCACGGTCTGCCTAAGTGTGATAATTTGGATTTGGTATACGGTAGTCTTTCTTGGCTTAAAACTGCAGGGTTCTTTAAGGGCTGCTGACGAAAGGTTTCAGGCATTTACACAGCACGCAAGATAAGATCTTGTAGACATTGTTGAGGAGAATCTGTAGGTGGAGCAGTGGAAGGAGTCTCATTTATAAGTTTCTAAATTTTGTAATCAATAATAAGTTGTCTTGTCAACCTGACAGACAGCCACCAAATGCATATCTGTCATCTAAGCCGTCATCCCTTACTGAATTTAACTGTGAGACTTACATGTTCACGAAAGTCCCTTTTACTGTGCAATTGAAAACTGTTTACAAAATCCAACATCCTGGTGTCCCTACGTTAAAGTGGAAGATTTTTGTGTTTTGTGTCCTTATTGTCCTCGTTGTGCACATACACTCGTTGCAATATTTTTGAAAATGCGAAAAGCAATTTTATCGACAATCTGCTCCGTAACTTCCATTTGCATCTGATCTATGCAATTTTCTCCATTCCGCTTGTATGAATGCCAAGGATTACCTTCGTCTCGACCAATTTGCACGGTTTTGCAATATTTCTGTTCGCATTTATGCAAATCTTCGAGTATCGAAGATGGTGCTCATCCATGAGGATACATTCGAATGATTTGCATAAAACCACCCGACGAATGCACAACAGTATTGGGAGTCTCAAACCCCGTAAATAGTTGAGATGATGAACGTACGACTATTGTGAATTATTGTGCAACATGTACCGGATGAGAGCATTCATACATACGTTACGTACGGAAAAGGGAGTAACTGTAGCTGTAGCAAGTGATTCTCTGAAGTTTTGAATCGAAGGCACTGATGCGGCATCATAAATGGAATATGAAATGCAAATCGCTGATGCTATTCTCATGGTGGCCCAAGTGGCAAATTGAAATCATCTGGATGGGCTTCTATTCAAAAGGAAAATCGATACACTTAGGTGGATAGTTTTCGAATAAGGAGGGAATTGGAAAATTACTATAATATTACGATTATTCGAATATAACTAGAGGTAATCCTCTTGTCAATGGAAATGTGTTAGAATTGAAAAGTTACATTGAGGTGATTTTAAATTGAAAAGTCCTTTAAGTCCTATCAAATGAAATTTAATTGGAAAATAGTTACCTGCAGCAGTGCTATTCTATAATTTGATTGTTATCTGAAATACACTACACCACCGTATTTGTTCCCTATCGTCGAATTCAAATGAAATAATTTTCCCCACGTAGAGGTAAGTTGAGAGGGGTTGTGAGGCTGAGCCATCACAAAACACTAAGCACCAGAGTGGGCCCATCGGGATCACCAAAAAACTTTGTCACAAGAATAAACGTTGGTTAAAATCTACTCCACAACTAAAATTGTTGATTCAAGAATTCTCGGTGTTGCTTACTACATAAGAATGAACGTTCTTACATCAAGAAACAAAGTTCTTACATCAAGAAAAAAAAGTTCTTTCATTTAAGAACTTACATTTTTGTGCCAAATGAGATCTTGTTTAAAAGAATTAACAATAAAATACCTGCACCACGAATAAAGAATAGTTAAGAATTTAAAAATGTCAATTCTTGCCTTAAGAAGCTTAATGCTACACTTGTCATTTCGCCTTAAAAGTTGGCATAAATCCTTGCTCCACAATTTGCTTAGCACCAAATGAAGTCATTTAAAAATAATTATTATAGGATCGTGTAGACTGAATGAATTTCTTGGATAAAGGATTTTTCATAATCTAACTTTTCGGCTTTCTTAAATAATACAGCATGTTCTTACCGTAAAAATGTCAAAACATAATACATATACATCTGTATCTGTTTCAAGCCCTGCATTCACTTATCATAAAAAAAAATGCATTCTTTATCCAGTTATTGAATAAGAGATGATCGAACAATTACAATACATATATGATAGCACGAGGCAAACCCAATCACGTTTACTACACGGATGTACCACATACACGCGTACCCACTGGTGCATTGACGGTGGCAATGGTCTCCACTGATCGTTGTCGCGAAAGCATGCAAACAATATTTCTTTATGGCAATATATTTCTCACAGAAAATGTTCAAAGAAGATATATCTGTGGCCTCAAGCGATAAGCGCTTAAGTCGACATACGAAGAAATTGAGTGTTTACTGCTACGTTAATTAGCAAGTGAAACTACATATATATGGTTAAAATATAGCGTTCAAACCATTAGTTTTACTGAAATTATCTTCGATAAACATAATCACTTATCTCGATTGTCCATCGATCAGCACATACAATAACCTTTTAAGTGAACTTACGAATTATAATAAAAATAATATTTTCTTAGAATATAAGCTTATTTCCAATTAAGTGATTATTGCTGATTGTCACCGAAACCATGTGTCTCAGATATATAGAACTCCTTTAACATTTCATTTCAAGTTACGCTTTTATTGTTAAACAAAAACAGCTCTAGCGGATCCGTTACTCGAGGTAAGTTGTTTTTGCCTTTCAACTTTGTAGTATTTGCCAGTGTTATGTTAGATAAGCGACTCTTGCATATAAGTGGGGTGACGAGTTCTTTCACTAAGTACAGTTAGGCTTCTATGTTCTGTGCGAAACCAGCCAACAAGTCTCATTTAAGTTGAAACTATTATCAGGTGAAGTTGTCTGAGTGCAATTATTTAACGGGAGTAAAATGTGTATACTGTCGGCGGTTCTTCAAGAGACACTAATATGAATAAAGAAGAGCAAGGTAATTTTTTAATAACTTTACAATTCAAATGAAGATTTTGTGTGCATAATAATTCTCATGGCAACAATTTTTTATTTCAATAAAGACAACGCCAATAATTCAACACAGACACTTTTTGACCCAAGTGAATCTAGTGATTTGATGGATGTCGATTTTGATGGCGATGATTTTCTCCAAGATCCCGAATTTCAAGTTTCTGCAGAGGGGTCTTTGTCTTCAGAAACTGATGAAAATGTAAGAAATATGACAAGAGAAGTTGAAAGTGATCTATTACAATCCTCTTCATCAATCATTTCAAACGGACTACTGAAAACAAAATATTCTAGAAGAGAATCAAAAAAAAATCGCAACACTGGAAAAACATATATAAATTCGAAAGGTCGTGCAGTGCCCGCAAGAATATTCAAACCCTTAAGTCACTTGTGTCGTAAAAAATGTAAAGAAACATTTCCTGAGATTGCACAGGAACAGATGTTCAAATCATATTGGGCACTAGGAACTTATAATCAACGGATATTATTTGTTGGCAATTTAATGAATATATCAGGGAAAAAAACGCAGTCCCTAATAAAACATCGTTATAAACCTAGAAACTGTGAATATAGTATTAAATATCATTTAGAACATGCGGACAACCGTACTGAAGTATGTCAAAAATGTTTTCGACAGTGTCTTGGTGAAACGGAGAGCTTTTTGAAAAGTGTTGCAAGAAAGAAATTGGAACATCCGCAGTCAAGTTATGTTGATCATCGAGGATTAGGAGGGGGATCAAATAAATTGAATGAAGAAATTGTCCAAAGAATAAAAGAACACATTAATAGCTTCCCCGCCTACGAAAGTCACTATTCTAGAAGAGACACAAGCTGCAAGTACTTTCATTCCAGTTTAACTATATCGCAAATGTATAGATTGTATTGTAATAAATACAAGTCCCAAACAGTTGGTCTTACCACGTATTCCGAAGTTTTTAAGAGTAAGGGGATTCTTAGCAATTATTTTTATTGTATTTTGTAATTATTTACCTTTTTTTTCAGCTATGAATATTAAGTTTAAAAAACCGAAGGTAGACACCTGCAATACATGCGATTCAATGAAAATGAGAATAGACATTGCTAAAATGGAAAACAACATTGAGACTCTAAAGGACGTTGAAAATATGCAAGCCCTTCACCATGCCAAAGCGGAATTAGCTTACGAATCGAAAAGGTTAGACAAGGGTCTTGCGATTAATGAGCCTGAAATTAAAGTCTATACTTTCGATCTGCAACAATGTTTGCCTACTCCACATTTAAATAATGCATATTCGTTCTATAAAAGAAAACTATGGACATATAACTTGACCATTCATGATTGCGTAACAGGACGCCCCCATTGCTATATGTGGCACGAAGCAATATCAGGTCGAGGCGGTAATCAAATTGCATCATGCATTTTCAAACACGTGTCTGGTCTTCAAAATAATTCTGCATTAAAAAGATTAATATTTTACAGCGATTCATGTACAGGGCAGAACAAAAATTCATTTTTAAGTGGAATGTTTCTCATGGCTTTCCAACTACAATCAAATTTGGAGTTGATAGATCACAAATTTTTGGAGCCAGGTCATACGCATATGGAATACGATTCAGATCACGCTATCATAGAACGAAAGAAAAAGAGGACCGAAATAAAAATAGACCATCCACATGATTGGTATAATTTCATTAGAGCTGTTGGAACCAAACGAAAATTTGATGTTATTGAAATGGACAAATATGACTTCTTCGACTTCTCATTGTTATTAAAAACCAACTTTCTATGGAGAAATCGAAATGAGGATGGCGAACATTTTTATTGGAAAGACGTCAAATGGCTTCAATACAGGAAATCTTGTTTCGGGAAAATTTTTTATAAAACTAGCTTGGATGAGCAGGCACCCTTTAAAGTTCTAAATGTAATAAAACGCGGCATTTCCACTGTTGGTATAAGCAAAATTTCACACATTAACGAAATTGTTAAAATATCTTCAAAAAAGAAAAAAGACCTTGAAGAATTGTTACAATTCATCGATCCATCATTTCATGTATTTTACAAAACTCTTCGAACGGAAGACACAATAGACATTCATCCTGATTTGGTTGAAGACGAATCGGATATTGAATAAAATTATTACTATTATTATTAACAAATGTGTAATATGTATTATAATCTCTAATTTGAATATGTTAAATGAAGTTGATTAAAATCGTTTTATTTATGTTTTTAAAATCTTAGATGTATTATAATAAAATACTTAAAGGTACAAAAGTTTCTCCTTTTTTTGTTTTCTCCAAAGTCGTTCAGTGGGTGGTTTTTTATTTTGCAATAACAAACAAAGTTAGGCCAAGTCCGAATACGTGAAACAATTTGTTTTGATATAAGAACTTATGTGGACATATTGATCATTATAGAGTTTCTCAAACTTGGTATAATCGCTTAACTCTGTTAATTCATGATTATTTATATTCAAACTGAGTTTTCTGCCGTAAATTTATTCATACACTTATTTTTATATTCCAATCTTCATTATACATGAAATTTTGCATTATTAGAGCTTCAAACTTTTTTAAGAGTTAAGTTTGAAACTTTAAATCGCTTTTTCTCGAAACATGGTTTTTCGACTTAAGCGGTTATCGCTTGAGGCCACAGATATATGTATATCAAAATCTTTGTTGTGAAATAATCTAAACAAATATGTAAATTTTATTTTAATACGTTATTTAAGAACTAAGATAGAGCGAGATAAATGCCTAAAAGTAAAATATAATATTTTCTTTTTCTTATTTAGAAGTTTTTTATTTAAAAATATTGATTTTTTTTTATCCATTTTATAGATTTAATCCAACCAGAATCGAGTGCAAAAAACCGCATTCAAATCCGTTCAGTAGTTTTTTTTGTTTTTGCGGCACATATAAACATCCTTTTTTTTAGACTTCTTTTTATAAAAGTACTGATTAAATCAAGGCTACCATAAACCACTTCAGAATACGTTATTATAGGAATAATGAAACTCCTGTCAAACCCTTTCATTTCATACCCATATTAAGGTGGTAACAAAGATAACGCTAATCCATCATCTTGAGGCGTCCACCATATTGATTTTAGAATAACGTTATATTCGCTTTTGTATTCTACTCGTCAAGCCCTTTCTATGATACCACTATCCAGCGGTTGTAAAGAAAAAGAAAAAGAAAAGCTGATTCGCCACCTTGTTTTATGCGTCCACCATATTGAATTTTTTTCTGTGACGTCACAAAGCCTAGGACATACCCCAGATCAAGACGAATCCAAGGACACCTCATTTGTTGAAATCGGTTCTATAGTTTAGGCTGTACGAGGTGACATCCTTACATGCAAACAATCAAACACAGTCTGTGAAAATCATAAAACTTCCCTTTGCATAGTAGGGTGAAAAATAACAGTGCAGTCCCGACAAAAAAGTCCCTCAATCTAATTGCTCATTCAAAACAAGTTATACGAACTAATGTGTCTTAAACGTATTTTCTAAAACGGTGGTTTATTTTGTCGCCACTGTTTTATTCACGTGTTACTAGCACGGAGAAAGGACTCGCTGCAAATGCAAGTAAATTTTCTATAAATGTTTTACAAAAGGATTCACAATTATTCCCTCTAGATAATTATCTTAAAAGACCATACGTTTATTATAGAGCATGGTCTCTCTATAGGCAATTAACTAGATTAATTATTTGATTTCACTTCCTTGTAGTACTAACGGTGAAAATGTCAACATCTCCGTTAAAATAAAATTTAATTACACCCTCAAAGGAATACCTTATCCACGTAAACGTTCACCCCATTCAATTGGCCTCTATCCATTTGCATATCCACTAAAACGCGTTATGCTCCACAAGTTTCCAATTTCAATTCCAATTCACTGGCAAAGTTCATTACCCGAGTTGAACGGGTTCCATTGTCTAGAAAGGTGTCATACTCCATTAATTCCATCCTAACTATCTTCCTCTCGCCATTTGCATTTGTAGTGTTGAATTCATCGATGATAACCTTCAATCCTCTTCATTTAATTTAATCATTATCCTGTAATCAACTACGGCTGCGAAGTAAGTACCATTCACACTGTCGATATATTTTATTCGCCGTACGCTTCGATTGTTGCCGTAGGATTGTTACCCACCCACCCACCCACTCGCCTCCTTTTATCACTTCGCTCACGAACACATACCGAACAATAAACGCTAATTTGCATTTAGGATTGCACTCCATAGGAACAGCGACAGGACTATAGCTCACAAATGAGCAATAATCCCGATTGGGGAATTGACATACTAATACGAGTAGGGGCAAGAGAGTGTGCGACAGGAAGTTGACTGCTTCCATGTGCGTGGTGGCGGAAATGTCTGTACAACTGTGTGCTTTAACACAATATACAATCAAAGTGTCCTCATCTGGAAGTCATTGAAATAAATACACGCGTTTGGTGAAATTCTGCGAATGGGAAGGATATAGATATTGATACGTTGCCATCACCTTCCCTCTCCTTTGAAGTATAGGCATGCGAGTTTCTTTGTATATCTAGTGATAGGGAAAATGATATAAATTTCCTCAGTTCGTAGTTCATAGACTCGTTGTCCAGACTCCAGTACAGATACGACCAGAGAAATAAATCCTTGTAAATTGAAATTGATCCTTAAATAAATTTCAATTTCCTCTCTATCCTGGAGGTACGTGGTATGCAGTATGATGGAGCCGTCGCTAGTGGAAAAACAATCTAAAATCTGAAAATATGAAAACAAATATATTTGCTGGGAGAGTTTATGTAGAGCCTGTCCCTAGAGGCATTGTCATGGTTACCGAGGTATTCAGGTGGTTTTCCCACTTCCAAATCCTTTAAGCTGAATGCCACTGTGAAATAAAGGAGAGGAAAAATAATTTTTTGTAGGAAAGTTTTATAGGCGCCAAGTGTTTTGGATTAACAACCACATTCGGCAGGGATTCGTTGAAGTTGTTTAGAAAATTAATCAAGGATTTTTTCCCAAAAGTATAAGCCTACAACTGAAATATCTGGCTTGGATTAAGTAAACAAATCTAAGTTCTTAAGCCATACAAAGTGTCTCAAAAGTAAGGAAATACGATATGGTCGTCTTCCTAGATATAGAAGGTGCTTCCAATTAACGTTAAATCGGAAGCTATAGCAGACGCCCTTTTCAAAACTCAAGGTTGAGAGGTCACTTAGTAAGTTGATTAATTTACTACTTACCAGTCGAATTATCAACACTAAGCTGGGTGAGGCCTCCTTTAGGAGATTTGTTAGCAGATGCACCCCCCAAGGGGGCGTCCTATCCCCCCTTCTTTGGAATCTTGTAGTAAATGAACTTTTGCTACCCCTGGAAGACGTGGGATGTAAAGTAATCACATATGCTGACGACGTCGCTATAGCTTTCTCCGGCAAGCATCTTCACACGATTAATGAGCTCATGCAAAATGCATTAAACAAGCTCTCGAAATGGACCTAAAAATATGAACCCTCAGAAAACGGAACTGGTTCTTTTCACTAGGAAATACAAAATCCCTCAAATCGACCCTCCATCTTTAAACGGTATTAGACTAGTCTTCGCAGACAGAGCAAAGTACTCGGGTCTCATTCTAGATAAAAAAAAAACTCGGCTGGAAACTTAATATCCAGGAAAGAGTTAAGAAAGCTATTATAGCCCTATACTCCTGTAAGAAAGCCATTGGTAGCAAATGGGGACTCCAACCCTGTATAACACACTGGCTCTATGTATCTGTAATCAGACCTATCCCGATGTATGGCGTAGTTGTATGGTGGACCGCACTGAACAAAGCTATACATCGTGACAGCCTGGGGAGGGTACAAAGATTAGCATGTCTGTGCATTAGTGGAGCCCTAACATCAACTCCCTCTGCAGTATTAGACATCCTACTGTATCTCCCACCCCTGGATATAATGGGCCAGTTCAGCCATAAGACTCAAAACCATCTCACAGTGATCAAGTAACTACACTGGCCACTCCACAATACCAGACAACTTTTCTCTCCCCGAAAACATAGACTGCACTATTCCAAAACCCAAATTTGATAAAAACTTTACGGTCACTATTCCAGATAGGTCTTTCTGGGAAGACTTAGGTGCTATAACAAACAAGTCGATACACTTCTACACTGATGGCTCTAAAACCAATGATGGTGTAGGTGGAGGTGTTTTCTCAGACAGATTAAAATGAAATCTCTCATTTCGCCCTCCTGATCACTGTAGCGTGTTCCAAACGGAGATTATGGCGATTTCGGAAGCACTGTCCTGGATCAAGAGGAATGTAATATCCACTAATGTTATTAGCATTTTCTCGGGTAGTCAGGCAGCATTGAAATCTTTGGAATCGGTCTCATCTACTTTTTAAACCACCTCTAACTGCCGCTCATCTCTCATAGAGATGGCTAAGCAGTTTTACATTCACCTCAGTTGGGTGCCGGGACACAGAGACATTTCAGGAAACTGTAAAGCTGACGAGCTCGCTAAGATAGGAACAACAATACCTATTCTACCCGATAAGAAAAATATAGGTATGCCACTCGCTACTTATAAGCTAGCACTAAAACTTGACACAGTCAATAAAACCAACGCTAGATGGGAAGGCGGAACTACCTGCCTTGCTACTAAACAAATCTGGCCTAAACTAGATCTAAACTGCCCTAGATACCTTTTGTCACTAAAAAAAACCACATATTAGTACGATTAGTACGCTACTAGACTTTGCGTCATCTCGAATGACTTCTGTAGAAGCTGTAGGGACGAGGAGGAGGAGGAAAGTCCAACACATCTCCTCTGCCCAGCTCTTTCTCATATTAGAAAACTACACCTAGGAGAATACTTCTTCGAAGATCTAAGTGATCTAGCACAAAAAGATGTAGGAAGCCTTCTTCGCTTTGTACAAAGCTCCAAATGGTTCTCTTGAGTAGCGGGTTAAATATCCCCAAGATCCTTGGTATCACAATGGGCCTCTATAGGCCTAAGTGTGTTGGTACTTGTTACCGGCAGCCACTGCTACCTAACCTTACCTAAGGAAATACGATAGACTTTAAAACAACGTACCTTTTAGATTCTAAAGGGCATTGATTTTGCATTGCGTACTAGATTGCACAAGGGATAGCTATAAAACTACCTCGCCACTTTCGCGATATAAGTGACAAAATTTTAAGTCAAAAATCATTATGCCGTACTCTCCACCTTCAATGGCAACCAGTACAAAAAGTTGAAAACCGGTTACTGTTACCAGATTTCTATTTCTTCTCTACCATGCCTCTTCCAATTGGAGAAAAAGATTCTTCTTTCGAGGAACTTTGAGGTAGACCCCTGTTTTGCAAGCGAGTACGCTTCTTCAGTGCCCTGGATGTCGTTGTATCTTTCTACCTGAAGCAGTGTTACTTCATCACTGGCTACAAAAGGTTCGGCTGACTTATTTACTTGCTTAGGTGGCGCTACAGTCCGGGCCTCACCCAACAACTCCTTCCAGTTAGCCCGGTCCTTAGCAAACTGTTGCGCACTTCAAGTTGGTTGAGGTCTTGTTCTACTTGTGCGCGCCACCTTAGGCGAGGTCGTCCTCTGCTGCGCTGACCCTCCAGGTATGAGTCGAATATTCTCAGATATCCATTTGCTCATTATGTGAAAGAAAAGCCCTAAAAGAAGTTTCTGTTATAAGTATTAGCGGAGATATTTGAGTTAGTGTGGGTCAAGGACCAAGGATGTCCAAATTGGAGATATACCCTTGCTGTAGAACGATTTCTTTCATAGAATAAACCCAAAGAAACAGCGATTGGCAAGAGTAACCCTTCGTTTGATTTCCGACGAGATGAAATTTTTGATGTTATAACAGAGCCGAGGTAGACAAACTCCTTTACTACCTCGAAGTTGTAGCTATTGTAACGTTCTATCCAAATCTGTTCTGTTGAGTGTCCTTTATCGTTAACAGCATATATGTACTTTGTTTGCCCTCGTTTACCGCTAAACCCATTTTAGCCGCTTCTATTTGTACAAACGCACCGCTGACAGCTCGCTGTGTTCTACTAATTATGTCAATGACGTCGGCGTTTGCAAGTAGCTGGACGGACTTTTTTAAGATCGTTCCTCATGTATTGGCTCGTGAGTTTCGAACAATTCTTTCAAGTATGATGTAGAAGAAGTCGCACGACAGTGCGTCGTTTTCGCTATCCTGCACAGATGGACGAGTTTGGCAGGGATATCAAAACTAGATATGGCTCTATACAGTTCATCTCACCAGATGCTGTCATAGGCGGCCTTCAAATCGATAAACAACTGTGAGTATCGATTTGGACCTCTTGGGTTTTTTCCAGAATCTGCCTTAGTGTAGTAATGGGTGACTTTCTTGGTCTAAAAGCCGTCCTAACTCAGCTATAAAGTTAAAAATTAAAAGTTGGGAAAAAAATTCTGTCTTCCATTGGGAAAATACCCACTTTTGTTACTTTTGTCTAGAATAGCTCCAGAGAATTTAAGGATGCCATTACATTCGCTGTTAATTTTTTATTTTTTTAATTGAACTCAATTAACTAGTAGCTCAGTCATTTCAATATTTCTTAACACTTTCCAACGTTACACAGCTTAATTAACAAAGGCATATGCAGTATACGTTTGCACGTTAAAAAAATACAACATCCCGCAAAAAAAACACCTCAGTCAACCTCTTTATTTTCATGTACAAGTATTTCTCCCAAAAAAAAAAGATAAACAACGAGTTGCCCTGGCCCCAATCTGCAATGCCATAACTTTTCCACTGAAAAAGGTTAAAAAGTAAAAAGTTTCTCATGCTGATTTTAAAATTTATACAAAAAAAAAAAAATTAAAACTGTCTCTCTGCCTGTACACGTAGAGTGGAAAATTGGCATCCACTCGGAAAAAATGCGGGCGTATGACAGCAAATTGTACATTTTTTTTTTCTGTTCCCAAAACAACTCTCCCTGGAGAGGAGTGGCGGCGCGACGCGAGTCAAATTACTTTCTACCCATCATTCTGGAACTAGCGAATGCGTGGGAGTTATCCTTTTTAATAACTCTGTCGAGAATTCCAGCAAACAAATTTGGTTAATTATGAAAGGTTGCTTGTTGGTGCGGTGCGATATTGTACGCCACATAAAAACGTAGTGAAGAGTTCGGGTAAAAACTGCGCATCAAAATTTACATACGAGTATCTGTAGGAATAAAGTGGTTTCAATATCATATTCGAACTCATACATATAGCTATTCGTTATTAAAAGAAATTGTGTCAATATTTTGAAAGAATATTGCATTTATGACAACAGGCTATTTAAAGAGGCGACATGGTTAGAGCATACTGGGTGAGTCAAGAATCTCATGGTATGGCACACGGATGATGGATCGAAAATGACCTCTGGTGTTGGTGCTGGGGTATTTGGGTTCAATACCAAGGGCTCTATGTCCCTTAGAACATTTCCCAGCGTATTTCATGCTGAGGTCCATGCCATTGAGATCTGCGTCTTAATAATCTACACGAGTCATCAAACTGCACCCAAAGCTTTAAGCTAGGCTTTATCTCTAGTGGATGAATTACTTGAATTATTTCAACGCGATCGCTGGCTTCGCTTCCGGAAAAAAGATTCCAAACACACGATGTCTCTTTTTACCCGACTAGGCAAAAGGAAGGGTTATCATTTTAAAAGGCTGGGTTTGTATGTTTGTTTGTATGTAAGGATGTCACATCGTACAGCCTAAACTGTGGAACCGATTTCAATAGATGAGGTTTCGTTGGATTTGTCTTGGTCCGGAAAGTGTCCTAGGCTATGTGACGTCACAGAAAAATTCAATATGGCGGACGCAACAAGCAATATGGTGGATAACCTTTTGTTTTTTCGTTTCTTTTCTTTACAACCACCTTGATAGTGGTATAAATTGAAGGACGTGGCAAGTAGAATACAATACGCTATGACATCATTGAAAATTCAATATGGCGGACGCCCACAAGATGGCGGATTACCGTTATCTTTACTGCCTCCTTAATATGGGTATCAAATGAAAGCGTTTGAGAAGTAGACTACGATAAGCTAAGTGACATTTAAAATTCAATATGGCGGATGCACCAAGATGGTAGATTAGCGTTATCACTACGACTTCCTTAATATGGGTGTCAAATGAAAGGGTTTGACAAGTAGAACACGATATTTCCTACCTATACAGTCTACATATTTTCTGACTCAACTGCAACTAAAATTTTGGAATAAAAAACTAAGTTTTAAAAACTAAAACTCGACTACGGAAAAAAAACCACGGCTATACACTAAAAATCATCGTTTCGTTTCATATTGTTCCATACTTTTAAGTTAGTTTTTCCCATAGTCGGGTTTTAGTTTTTTAAACTTAATTTTTTTCTGCAGAGAAATTACCACACTCTGTACTTTCTGTCGACTGTGGTGCCATCTGATATTTTATACCAGGTTTAGCCAGTGATGACTTTTTACCCTTTACTGCATACGAAGCCATATATGGCTTTTCGCAATTATGACTATATGACTTTACTATATGGCATGAACCAAATACAAAATGATTGCTTCGTATGTAAAGGGTGATTTTTTAGCTGGTTTGGTTTTGGCAACACTGGTTTTGACAGCTGACGTGTGTTTAGTACCTTGTGTCACTGTCAAACAGCTTCAGTTTGGTTTGCAATTTAACCATGGATCGTCTTACAAATGAACAACGCTTGCAAATTATTGAATTTTACTATCAAAATTCGTGCTCGGTTCGAAATGTTCATCGCGCGCTGCTTCCATTTTATGATCGGCATTCTCGACCTTCTGAGCAGTCTATTCGGAAGATTGTGACCAAATTTCGCACCAAATTTACTTTGTTGGACATTAAACCACCAACACGTTTACGTACTGTGCGTAGTGAAGAAAATATTGCGGCCGTATCAGCTAGTGTGACAGAAGACCGCGAAATGTCGATTCGGCGCCGTTCCCAGCAGTTAGGCCTTTGTTACAGCACTTTTTTTTGCCCGAAATGGAAGTTCTTGACTTGCATGATATGTGGTTTCAACAAGACGGTGCCACATGCCACACAGCACGCGAAACAATGGCGCAATTGCGAGGCGAGTTTGGTGAACAGTTAATTTCACGTTTCGGGCCGGTCAATTGGCCGCCTAGATCGTGCGATTTGACACCATTAGATTATTTTTTGTGGGGGTATGTCAAGGCTAATGTCTATAGGGACAAGCCCGCTTCGATTGACGCACTGGAAGCCAACATCCATGCATTCATTCGTGAGATACCGGCCGATATGTGTGAAAGAGTATGCCAAAATTGGACTCAGCGGATGGGCTACCTGAGACGCAGCCGCGGTCAATATTTGCATGAAATTATCTTTAAACATTAAATTGCAAGGTTCAAACAATCGATTCAAATAAATATTTCATTCATTTTTTCGAACTTTTTGTGTTTTTTTTTTAAAAAAAGTTCTCAACCTCTTTATTATTTACAACACAAAAAGATAGGTGAACCTGGGGACACTTGATCCCCCCTTTTTAATTTGTTAAATATCTCAAGAAGTAAAACATTGATTGCCTTTTTATTTCAACGATATTATAAACAATTTAATAGTTCATCATATTGTACAGTTTAATTAAGAAAGTATGTAATATAAAATATATTTATAGCCGTTTTTTTAAAATTATCCAAAATAACCAAGTATCCCCTATTCAGGGAGACTTGATCGGGGCTTAGGGTGTACTTAATTATGGAACGATACAACATACGGTCCTTCCAATTTTTATATAGGGAGCTCATAAAGGACGGAAGATAGTTCCAAATTGCGTTTAGGTATAGCGCAGCATGCAGTTTCCAGTGCACCGCACTCGCCTGACGTCATTTTGTTTACTTGTTTCTTCCCTTTTATGGCAACCACTCTTTGGTTTATGGACTTCAGTTAACCTTGTCTCGGTAAGTACAATCAGTTTAAAAATAAATTTTAATGGGAATACTTAACTTACTATATTGTTAATCTATTTTCAGTGTTAAAAAACCGCTCATTTGATTAGTTTAATAACTGAAGCCATATAAAAAATGCTATTTTTTTAACTAAAAATATTTTTTAAATTGTTTAAATAAATTTTATTGAAAAATAACCAAAAGAAGCCATTCCAATCGTTTTTCATCTTTTTCTCCCACGCGCATTAATTCATGCATTAGAGATAAGAGAATTAACAAGTCATTAACATATCTTCAGAGAAGTATAGGACCCAAAATAGATCCTTGTGGCACACAAGATTGAAGATTATTGAGACATTTTCTACCCCCTCCAATCACCACTCTCTGCAAGCCATTACTCAGCTCTCTATCTGAAGCTGAAATAATAATTAAACAGCTTGCAATATAAAATTTGACGATCAACTCTATCAAAGGCCTTCATCTTATACAAAATGGAGCAACAAATTTTTATAATAGCTGTAGAGCAAATATGGCCTGGAATGAACTCGACTGAGGTTGATTTCTCTGGCCAAGATGGCCGACAACATGTGCTATAGTTACCTTTTTAAATACCTTTGATAGGCACGATCAGAACGCTTATTGGACGGAAATCATTTGTCGAATTCCAAAGTAAGATCGTCGAACGTCTGAAATCTTTGCACCTCATGCTGGTTGATCTCAATCTCAAATCTTAAGTACCCGCATAAGGCATAACGAGTTTCAGCAACAACGATATCGTTTCTGTTTTGAATGCACTCAATTTAACTATTCAGGGAGTCGTCTCTCATACCGTTAAAATAAAGTGAATACCTCGCGGGAAATACACAAGGAATCTTCCACGAAATTTCGAAATTCCGCAAAAAAATTCCAAAAATAAGAAAAACCGTAAAAAACCGACCCAATTCCCAGAATAACTTCAAACCAAATACGATTTAATTTCTAATTCCCAATACACTCGTAAGCGAATCCAATAGCAATAACAACTTGAAAAGGATATTCCCGTATTATCCTCGAATAAAACTTACGTGAACACAAAGGAAAATTGGGTTGAGTTCGAATCCTTCCACCAGACTTAGAAACAGCAAGAAGAAGAGGAGCAGGAAGGACAACAAAAAAAAGGATGTATCTTCCTGATATTTGTTTCTCAAATTGGTTGTACCTCCATGCTATTACTATCATCGTAGTCGCACAAGGATAAACGAGAGGATTTAAATTTCAAAGACACTCGGAAGGATTTTTTTTTTTGTTGGCTTCCTTCGATTTGCTCCTTTTTTTTGGAAATTTCATGAAACGCGTGTTGAATCCTTTTCGTCACCGCCATCTAGAAGCCTTGCTAAAGCCACCGCAACAAAGGCGTAGACGGAAAAAAAATCTGTATAAATCAACAATAGCTTGGGAAATGCTCCTATTTCCAATGGGAAAGGTCTATAAAAACAAACACCCACACAAGCATATAAAATATCCTTTTATCTTGGGTTTCTTTGTTTCCATTTCGTTTAAATGTTTTTTTCTTTCGCTCCTGTTTGTTTTATATTAAAATATCCCTTTTTGATAGGACACTCTCAAGCGGCATTAGGGATATGCAGAAGGAGAAAAGAGGATTTTTATGCCTGCATACAAACATACTCCCTCCACGTATGTGATAAATTTCATTTGGGTTTTTGAAATTGAGATGGGGATTGGGGATCCTTTGTCATAATACTTGTACAAAGTAAATTGTTTCCGCTAAATAGTGCTAAAAGTGAATCCTTTCAAAACATATGCTTTTAATTTTACAGCACTTGCGATGGATGAATATATTCCAAGAAAAGTCGTTAAACTAAACACAGGATAAGGAGAGGATAACATGGAGTGGGAGGAGGAGGAGAAAGGAAAATAACATAAAATCCCCAAAAAGAAAAATTAAATTTAATTCTTGTTTGCTTCGCATAAAGGACGCACGAGACAATCTATCTAAACAGAAAGGATTTCCTCTCACTTTGTATGGGAGAATAAAAACAAGGATGAAGAGCCAAATGCATGTACGAGTGAACACATGCGATTGGGTAAAATTAAATGTATTTTCTTAGAAGAGGTTTATAACTTTGGGTTGGTGGTGGATGATTGCATAAATTTACTCAGGACAGTTTAAGGATGTCGAAAGTCTCTTAAAAAGGAAACACACATGGGAATTACGAATGCAAAGAACATGTTGTGAGTGCCTTGCAATTATTTAAATTTACTCAAGATGAGGACTATTGTGGGAAACATATGGTCATGAATTTTAATTGTCAGGCGGCGGCGCGCGGTAGGGTAAACGTCCTTTTAAAGGAATAAATCCCCTTGTGTTAGTTATAAAACGAAACAAGTGGGTCAACGTGTCAACCAGGTGGAATTTAAATACAAGAAGGAGTGCTGTAAGAGTCGAGGGTACTTGAATGTGGTTTATGATGGAATATGACTCAAGAGGAGAATACATACATATGTATGTAAGGATTAAATCAAGTTCAAACATGTAAAAGGAAAACTCTTAATAATTGTTTCTACCATTAGACAGAGCTATGCTACGCTGATCATAAAATGTGATTTGTCAGTGGGAAGAGTGGTGGGAGGAGCAGATGAAAATGCGTAAGTGGCGCCATCTGGTAGTCAAACTGCATAGCATTTTTATTTAAATACAAGTGCTGTTAGAGTCGAGGATACTTGATTGTCGTTTACGATGGAATATGAAATGTCTCAGCAGATCGATGCTGGTAAGAGTTAAGAAGAGGCAGGAGCAGTTTATTAATCAAAATTAAATTCAATAAGTGGCGCCATCTTGTAGTCAAACTGCATTACACTGGATGAACATGTCACGGCGGCCTTTTGCCTGTAAAAGAAAAACAAAAATCAATTTCTTACAAAAAAAAATTAACACTGGAGATTGCCTTCTGGAACCAATCCAGCATGGACAGTGATTTCAGAAGACAAACTCCTGTATTATTATTTGGATACACTTTCCTGAAAATCATGTGCGTAAACCTAAAGATAATCAAAAAAAAAACAATGCAATACCTCGGTTAAAGCAACACCCAAATTTTTACCATTAGTGACTCAGTAATTGCAACTTTTCAAAAAAATGTGACTCAGTAAACGCAACTTTCCATCCATAATCTCTTATTTCGTTTTTATCTTTGTTTCTATTTTTTGGTGTTTGGTTTTACTGTAACTGGGCAGTTATTTTACAGTTGCTTCTCTCAGAATTGTTTTCTTTTATAGAATATTCTTTTATTTTCCAAACTCTGGTTTTCCCGTTAAATTCTAATTCAAGGCACAACTTTTTTGTGACTCGGTTATTGCAAAAACCTCAATTAACGCAACTGCTCGAATTTTCATCGGTTGCTTTTACCGAGGGCCTACTGTATACCAAATTTACGGACGTGGACAACTGAATGTGAGAAGTTTTTTCACATCTCCTTCCAGAGTCCGAAAAATAAAAGATAGAAAGAGACAATTACATTGATAGAAAAAAAAGACAAAGGCCAAGTGCAATGAGCTTGAATTTCTTTGTTCAAACAAAAAAAAAAAATTAACAGCTGCGACGGTCATTGCACTTGGCTGGCTTAAAAAAAAGAACATTTTTACATTGACATAAATTCAGAACTAGGGTAAGTTAAAGTGAATTTGCCAATATTTAGAGATTTTATATTTTTTTTGTTATATTTAGATAGTTGAGGTGTAAGGTCTCAGGATAGTTGATGGAAAATCTGGACAGTCTTGTTAGCAAGAAGTGTTCGACATTGGCATAGGTATGTGGTCGAGGTTTGGATTTGGGTGGCTTTCAGTATTTAATCCTTTAACTTGCGTAGGTTGTGGATTGAAATATTATCGGTGGCAATTCAGGCCTCTGCCCCGTTTTTATTTGTGTAGTGGGTATCCTTGCCGTATATTTTGCTAAATCCCACAGATACACACAAACACCATTTACAACAACTGAAGAACTGTACAAAATACTATTTCAAAATACGATACATCAACGAAAACAGCATCTGGGCGACGACAACAAAAAACGAAATCAAAACCAGACACCAGCAGACACCTGCGACAGCTACAACAACAATAACAACGAGAGTGCTGCTGTTGTGCAAGGACAGGGTGTCCCAAAAGCAACGGCGACAGTGTTGTGAATTTTTTTTATTTTTAAACTAGTTTTTTTTTTAATTCTTGATATGTCTTGAAGTGCTAGTGTTAACGAATTTTAAGTTAAGTTAATATAGTGTAAGAATCTGTTTTTTTTATTAATTTGGTCCGCGTTAATGTGCATAGTTGAACCCCAACCAGCGTCTCTTCTCGTGCTGCCGGCAGGACAACGAGGGATCCAGGAGAAACCGCGAGTCAAATTTCGTGTGGAATTGAATAATTTAGAGTTTTGGTTTAGTTAAAAACAGAACTTTAAGATAATTGAATTAAAACTGGTGACCGTAAGCCAGATAACAATGAACCTTCTACAGAAGAGCAATGATATAACGTGACGAGTTACGAACAATGACGACATGAAGTGACGACAATACTTTACGTCCACTACGTGACATAACTTAGGTTGTGACTGGGGGTCAAGTTAAGGGGCTACCTCTTTTAACATCGGCCGAAGAGGTAGCCATTGTTGTCGTTCAACATTAAGGATGGGTTGGCCACACCTTTGCCAATAACACCAGGCATGTCTCAGGTTCTTGACGTACCTTTACCGTTGAGAGACAGAGGAAATGGAGGAAATCGACCTAGTGTTAGTCGAAGGTAGAAGTAAGTTAGCATAGGTTTAGTTTAGGGTTTATTTATAAGATTTAGGTTTAGTTTAGGTTAAGTTAGACTAGCTGGGTTTAGTTTCGCGGTTCCTTTTCCTCTCTTTCTCAGTGGTATCGACTTACCTTCTTGGACTTTTCTTTTCTTTCTTTCTCTCTTCTTTCCTATCTTTTAAAGTCTGACTAACGTAGCTTTCTCTCTCTCTCTTTGATTTTGATAATGGCACGAGATTTTTATGTATGAACAGGTGGTGTATGGTGGGGTTGGCAAGAGCTACCCCCGTCCGACGAGCTTCAGCCGAGCAACCGCAAGCGTGCCGCTGCCTACACCTCAGCTGCCTCTGTGGCCAATCCTGACTCATAACAAACATATTGAGGAAATCACTCGAAATTGATACTTTTCGTTATGATTATAATGAATCCTTCTTTCCCCAAAGCGATCAATATTCCTTTTCAATAAGTTATCAAATAGCCTGCCAACTGATGGCGCCACTTAACTTTCGAAACAATGACTTCCATGGCTCTCCCTCTAAAATAGAAGAACAAACAATAAAATCAAGTGAACAGAAAAGAAACAACTGCGTCTCTTGAAACTACTTCCGCACATAATCTAATGGCCATTTGCCAAAAGTATTTGGTTAATATCCTTTTGTCTCCTTAATTGCCAACGACGACTATTCTATGGGTGGGTGTATCCAGCTACATATTTATTATTATAAAGAAAAAACACACATATACAACGTATAACAGAACAAAAGAGCAAATATCTCTTCATATGCAGCAACTGTGCTATGGTAGTCTCTAGTTTCCATTGAGAACAACGAGCAGAGAAATAAGGAAACGGATTCCATTATCCTTATTCTCAATATTTTTGAACTAATAGGGCAATTTATTTCCGAATACGCAATGAACAGCTAAGTAATTATTTTTGTTTCACTGAAAATAGAGGTTTCGTTCTGTCGAGGACACACAATCCTGTGGGATGTCCTTTTTAGCACTGTGCAAGAGGATTTTAATTTATTTTTGCAACTTCCTTGTTGTGGCCGGTTGACTTGCTGGTGGTTGCATTGAATTTCTTTACTTAATCTTTTGTAGATTGTAGGAAATGTTTTATGTTTTTTTTTTTGTTTATGGTACATTATCCTTGTTTGTTCTTTGATGTCCTGTGTGCAGTAATCTATTTCGGTGATGACGAAGGCTGCAAATAATGGTTATATACTTTGGCACTTTAAAGCGAGTGCATCTGAAAAAGTGGTTCAATCTGATGTTTGAAAGGACCTTCTTTTGTATTTTTCAAATCATTGCCCCTCCAATATTAAAATCGAATCTAACCGCTTAGCCGTATTCAAATTCTTTACCCCCAACAACTCACTTGACAAATCCACATTATCCTCCACCTGGTGCTGTCAATTTAAACGATTTTCACCATTCATCCATTCAAAACTAATAACCCAATAACGGATGAATTGGACATTTTCGAAATGCGAAATCGATTCCGCTACAAATCATTGTCGGGGAAGGGGTGTGACACTTTAAGCCTCTTATACTTCTTTAAACAAAATATCGATTTGCATGGAAACCCCCTCAACCCAGCATGTTATGCGGTTAACGGAAATGCCATTCAGCCAAATACGAACAAAATACGGGTCCGTGATTTTGAAAAACAAAACAAAAAAAAAAAACAATCCCGGTCTACAATAAATTCCAATTCAGGCGTTATTGCCGATTGTCGGATTCGAATTTGGAATCCCGCTGCTAGCTGATTTTCTCTCTGTCTCACTTTTTGTCTATCACTCTCGTTCTAACTGTAACAAAACACTTGTCAGCAATTTGCAATTGATTCGATTTGAATTGAATTTGTTTTCGATGTAAATTTCGCCCAAAAGGCGGGTTAAAAAGGACGAAAATTCCGAGATGTGTTATCCTGACGCACAGTTCTACACACAAATAGGTATGTGTGAGTGTGTATGTGTGTGTAGATTTGTTGCGGTTAGCATATGTGCTGAAAAATCATTGTCGTGTTACGATAAAAGTGTTCGATTTGATTGTATCAGTGGTTTATTGTGTATGGGCATGTTAATGAATACAATTGGCCAATCGAGATGGTAATACGAAGAAAGTTTATCCCAGAATTATGTACGCACTCGTATATGGTAATTGAGGGAGTTCAAGTTGAGTGTTCTGACAACGAGGGCATGACAGTGATTGACGCTGGCAGTGCCGGTACAGGCAGAGGGGAGTGAAACCAAATTTTTGGGAGGTTGGACGATTTTTTTGAAGGCAAATTTGGCAGACAGTGGTCTTCTCTTGATAACTGTCAATAGATCGGCATTTGGACAACGTTTTGTTTTTATATCATAATGACTGGCAAGGCGATCGCCCGCAATTGAAATTCGGAAATTTGAACAAATGCCATCGGGAGGGTTTTCGAAAGAAAGTCAACTTATGAGAAAAGTTGCATATTTATTAAGCTGGGGAAAATGACTCCCGAAATATAGTACGCCAGAGTTTTTTTTAGCAAAAAATGCCAGAAAGTTTTCTATATAAAATTCTGGCCATTTTTTATAGAAAGAAAGGCCAGACTTTTCTGGCAATCTTTTTAAAGTTGCAGGCTTTTTTTCCAAAAAGTTTTATGGCTTTTTTTTCATTTCTGAAAATAGAAATACTATTTCTGGCGGTTTTCGTTTTTCTGAAAACAGAGAACAGTCACAAAACTGTAATTTTATAAGTTGTTGCAAGTTAACAGTTCTTTAAGTCCTTCTTCAGTACTCGTTGAATATTGTACGAGTTCGTCTGACACCAGCGACGTTCCTTCCTGATATTTCTTGCCGAAATCGTGCATCCAGACGTGTGTATTTCCTATATAAAACGCTCATCATCCCAAATCGGCTATACGACTTGAATAATATCTAGAGGAATTGCGGTTACATGGACCTCAGTTCTTTTGCCTGAAAAATCTTACAAATGAATATTAGACGTCAGCAGTCCTATGTGTAGAATCAAGCTTAGCCTCTCGCAACCATTTATGTTTTTTTTTTTGCACGAATGGAAGAGACCTACAGCTTTTTGCTTACTCCGCACGGTAAAATGATACTCTTGAATTCTAGTCAGATATTCGGAAGAGGTGGTACCGTAAAAATTACTTTTTGGTGCTCGCTAGGATTGAACCGTAGTAGAAGTTCAACGCACTTACCACTATGCCACGGCCACGGCCAACGCCCACAAGAGGAAGCTTTAAAAGTTGTTGCCGAAATTATGTGAGAAATACAAAATAAGTAAGTCAGTGTATACGTATGTATATCTACTTATCCCTGTAGATTGAGTCAGGAATATGGAAAAAAATATGATTTGTAGATGTTAAAGCTGATCAATGCAACTTATGACCACCGTTATAGTTTTTGTAATATTGGTACGAAACCCGGAAACCGCAAATTGATCTTCAGAAAGTTACCAGAGATGACCAACATTTCGATTGGATCCATTCACGGCATTTTAACCAATCAATTGGGCTTGAGACCTGTCGCTGCAAAGTTGGTGCTTTCCTCATGCATTGATTAATCCTTGCATTTCTAATCAAAACAAATACCGTCCCACAGCCACCAAATTCACCTGATCTGACCCCGTGTGACTTTTTCCTGTTCGGCTGACCCAAAACACATCTTCGATGAACGCGTTTTTCAGGCGGAAGGACATAATGGAAAAAATTGCAGAGCGCACTGAAGGCGATGTGAACACATAGCTGTACTAACCATTTAGTTTAACTTCGTTTCATTAATATAAAAAAAAATGCTGCTGAAAGTTATCGTACATATTTTACTGGAAGTTTATGGAGACCATACTCTAGCTGAGCAAACGTGTTAGAAATGGTTTGCATATTTTAAAAGTGGTGATTTCGACATGGAAGACAAGAAACGACCTGGACAGCCAAAAAAGTTCGAAAATGAAGAATTGGAGTAATTGCTCGATGAAGACACATATCAAACCATTCAAGAATAATTTGAGTTGATTTGTCAACGGTAGGAAATGCTTTAAAGCCATATAAATGATTCAAAAGCAAGGAAATTGCACCTCGAAATGGGTTTTTTCACCTATGAACGGAAAAGGAAGGGTTTTTTGCATCGAGTTGTCATTAGCGATAAAAAATGGATCGATTACGACAGTCCCAAGCGCAAAAGTCATGGGTTAAGCCCGGTCAGCCATCAACATCAATGGTGAAACCAAATATACAATATCCATGGATACAAGCACATGCCCTGTAATTGGTGGGACCAGAAGGGTGTGGTCTCACCTAATGAAACTATCACTTCAGATCGCTGCCGACTACAATTAATGAGCTGGAGCTGTGCATTGAAGGAAGAACGGGCGGAATACATTGAAAGACACGGCCAAGTGGTTTTCCAGTACGACAATGCTCGTCAGCACGTCGCACAATCGGTCAAAACATACTTGGAAACACTAAAATGGGAGGTCCTACCACATCCGCTGTATTCTCTAGACCAGCGGTTCCCAAACTTTTTTGGTCGCGGAGCACTTTTCAGTAGAGAAACTCCTCGCGGAGCACTTCGTTTTCCGTATGCGATTTTTCGAAGCTATTACAAGTTGGGTATGTAGATAGATGTGACGGTTCTGTTGAGAACCCAAGTAGCATAAGGTGGTACCGTTTTGTAATACCACAAAACTGAAATATCCTGGATATTTGGGGTTGGTAATGGGGATATTTTACAAATATTTAAAAAAAAAAAATAGTTATAGGGAAAGAACTATTCTTAATTTTTTTTTCAATTTTAGTAAATTGGTAATAAGTAACTTAAACGAAGAAAACAACAACACGATGTTAACTTAAAAAATAAGACGTTTAATTAAATATGGCATAGGACCGAAAACTTTATTCTAGATGCCCGTTTGGATCTGCACAAGGCTGGTATATCTGGTTGAATTTGGGTCAACTACAACAGAATATCTTGCTCTGCATCGAGGCGGGATCTATATTTTATTTTAGTGCAAACATAGATAATCCTGATTCACACGGCGCAGGGTCAAAAGTCGACAGGCCAAAAGTCCACAATGGACTTTTGACCCACCTTGGTGGGTTATAAGTTAACAAACTGATTGTGAATTTATAACCCACGCAGGTGGGTCAAAAGTATATACAATTTCGGGTCATAATTCCATAATCTGAGAAATGAAGTGGGCTATAAATCCACAAATATTCTTATGGCATACAAGACTGTACATATATCTTTCTTTAGGTGGCGCTACAGCTCGGGGTGAACCTGGGCCTGCTTCTCGCAACCATTTGTGTATTCGTGTGATATTTTTGTACGAATGGAAGGAACCTACAGTTTTTTCTCGACTCCGAATGGCGAGCTGAGAAGCTTATTGACAAATGATTGCTTTTCAGACATTCGAAAGAGATGGCACCGTGAAAAAGCTTTTATGCATTGGACTCGAGCTGAGATTGAAACCGGGCAGCATTGGGTAGTATTCCAATGCACTTACCACTACACCATGGTGCTCACGATTCGCTCTCAGCCTTAGATGTGTAGTTTGAATTGTTCACTACTTCATTGTTGAGAAGTTTATAAAGCAACAATAAGCAATTCATCTTAAAATTTTAAATGAAAACCACTGAAATTTGACAAATTTTAATAATTTTGTAGTTATGACCTATCTTAGTGAGCCATAAAACCACAATCGTCGGGTCAAAAGTCCACAGAAATTGCGTCCATTTAATTCAAACGCCTATTTTTTGCACTAGGTACACTGTAACTCAATTTTTTTCTGTCGTTTCTTTGCTGAATGCTTTTATAGTTACAGAGCTAAAAGTATTTTCCTAGAAATATTAGGGGAAAATATTTTTACGATAGCATTTATTTATCACGTACATGAAAAATCCTTTTTTATGTTTATTACTTATGACAAGGGCTCGAATAATTATGGATCAAAAATCGTAAAAATATCGATGAAAATATGGAGTAAAAAATTAAATTTTTCTGACTTTTGATGTCATTTTAAATTTGTTGACGATGTTGTTTTAAATTTTCGAAAATAGAACTACGCCGGTTTTCATCAAAAAAATGTTTGTACAATGAGAACGAACGCTCAAAGTCGCCAGATGTTACTGGAGCAAAAGCATATGCATCAATTTTTTCCCGAACGCCGGCAAGCTCAGCTCCATCAAATTGAGCACCGATGTTCAAAAACTCCTCATTTGAAACTGACAACGGAACGCCTTGACCTTGCGTAGAAGTAAGCGCAGCAGTGAGACACAAATACATAATTCGTTTTTATGAAAGCCAATTCTCAAATACGCAACGTATTTAAATACAAATTTAAATTACAAAGCGGTTTTACAGTTTCTTTTTAGGATCCAGACTTTAGCTAGCGATCCGTATTATTTCAGTATTACTAAGCAGCGAAAAGATTGTTTGTTTTCACGGCGATAAATCCGAAAAGTGAGAGCTATTTATTTCATACATAGCAACTGCAAAACAACACAACGACTGATTGCCTACAAGTATTGCCATTTCAAAAATTTGAAGTCTACTATTTGTTTCTGTATTCTTGTTAAATGAGCATTTCGAATTCTATTGCTGTGAACAAAATAAACAAAGTGCTATTAAGTTTCAGAAGCGCGAAACTAATTAGTCTGATGAAGTTTTGATATTTTTTTCTGATCTTTCCGCGGAGCACTTGGATATTCTTCGCGGAGCACCAGGAGCACACTTTGGGAAGCTCGGCTCTAGACATTGCTCCTTCTGATTATAGCTCATGGCAATTGCATCTAAGGCTGAGGTGTTCTTCCTAAATGATAGTCCTGCACCTGCCCGAAAGATGGGAAAAAGTAGTGGCTAGCGATGGACAGACAATACAACCATACATTGACTAATATAATTTTTTTCTAAATACACATTTTTTTTGATAAAAAAAACATACTAAGAATTAATTCCAACTCCAATATGTTAGGTTAGGTAAGGTAAAGAAGAGCAATTATTTCCACTCGAAAACCCGAAGGTCAATTGTGAATCCCTCTTAGTTGGGAAGTAATTCCTCTTTTTTTACCAACTCGTAAACCAGTTTTTGTTTTCGGTGAATCTTTAAAAATCCGATTCTGCTCCAATACTTTTTATTTATTTATTTATTTATTTATTTATTTTATTTTTTATTATTTCCTGGCATCAAAACAGCCTCAAAAAAGATCAATAAAAACCATACATAGGTAGTCGAAAATTCCATCATACCAACATAAGGATATCCTTATCTGGCCCGGTGTAAGGTTTTCATGAAACATTTTCCAGGATTGTCTTATATACATATGTATATGTCATTTAGACATAAGATTCACCTGATTTATTCATCACGTTCTTACCTTTGCAAGGCAATATTCCCTAAAAAGTTACCCCGAAAGCGTTTTTGAAATGTCTACACTGATTCTGATATTATTAAGAAACCAATTTAAAACCGAACTCTACCTAAAACTGTCAATCAAATGTCTTACTCCTATATCAATGAATTTACGTTAAAATTAAATTCGCACAGGAATTAGTATCCGAGGTATCGTTCGATTTTTCAAACAAACAAACTTTATTCGCTCATTGCGTTCATTGAATTGAAACAGTATCCGTATCACCCACACGCTTCAATTGCAGAAAATTAATTTTCAAAATAAATTCGATAAATAAATATGTACATGTGTATTCATGTATGTATGAATGTCATTTAAAATATTCGTATACGTACCATAAATGAAACCCAATCATCATCTGGGAATGCAAATAAATGTATGTATGTTACTATGAGGCAATGTGTTTTTTTTTATACATATGTACATATTCAATATTGACATGAAAATTTCCCGCTAATATTCATTTTCTGGGCTTTCGCGCTTCGGTATTTGTAAAGTATGGTGGGGTGTGCACAAACATACAACTCGTATTGATTTTAAGACACAACAGAGCAATGGAATCGTATTTGTTCAACAAGAATCATTTTTAAATTACATTGTGCGCGGTGAGCGTAATGATTAATTTTAATAATTGAAATGTTATTAAATTTAAGGAAACTAATTTATTTGTATGCCTTTCAATAATAATAATTGCATTTCAATCTATCCGCTTTTTACCTGTGACATTTAAAATGCGAAATGCTATCTTATAACCCCCTATAGTTTCTAAACTCTAAAGGGTATTTCAATAGAGTTTTCTCGTTTCCTGATACATAATGTATGTATGTATGCATATGTATATTTGTTTTACTTTCAGGTGTCAAAATATTCAGATAGCTTACAGTCTTAGTCTCGCAGCGTTTGAATCTTCCCGACCGTTTAGACATTTTTAATAAATATAACCAAAGTTCGAGCTCAATTGTTCTCCAGAGAATAGGCCCGACGCGGCGCCGCCGTTCCTCTGCGCAGGCTATACACCGCACTATAAAAAAAAAATATTGAAGAAAAATGAGCTAAATTCATTGAGTACTTGGAATGTGATCCTGATTTTGTTCAAGAAATCATCTTCTCAGACGTGGCCCATTTTTGGATTAATGGTCTTGTTAAGAAACAAAATTGCCGTTATTGGTACCTACATACTTGTAAGATTTAAAATGAAAAACGTGGAGCGCAATATAATAGTAAAGCTATGCTTAAACGATTGACAGGATCTAGGTCTGCCAATGAAAATTTCGTCCCAAAGGTCTTACAACCGTGTGAACAGACAATTTTAGTCCGACAATATTGTCAGAAAAAGCATTGTCAGACTATTGCCAGACCGCTATCAAAGCACATCGTTTATCTTCATTTCGTCCAAATTGTATTAATGGCGATTTTCTGTTTCCTATCCAAATGTCAAAAATTGAGTTATTATAACAATTTAAGGCCTCTAATTCAATGATGCACTGACTACGTATTTCTGTTTATCCTCCTCTTTACGAGTATCGTTCAATTGTCCGAAACAGCTCTCTATCTCGTTCACCTCATTTGACAGCAATCCTTGTTGGCATTCGCCAAATATTTTCTTTTACTAAACGAACTGTTATCGTTCGATATTAATTATCAACCGGACATTCCGATATCCAAACACAATCGGATTTCACTTATGTCACTCGGCAACAAAAAGCAACAGAGAGAAGGAACAAAAAGTAAGACAGAGCTGGAGGGTAAAAAGATTTATCATCCAATCTGACATCGGTTAGGCTTCAAAGACTTAACCATACGTATACGAGTAAAACAGCAGGATATCCCCTTTCATATCAATTAATCGCAATCGAAATAAACAACTATCGATACCATCGATATACGGTTATAAATCAGAATCACTTCACGGATAAAAGTGAAATTGAGACTTTGCTCCAGATAAGTGATTTATACTCGTATCCAACCTCTGCCATCAGTTATCTGCTCATCCTTGCTGTGCTCGTATCCATATACTCGTATTCGTATCTGTGCACCATTCATTCGATTGCTCCATCCACTTGGATGATTTAAAAGCAGCTAAAGTAGAAGAAATGAGATGAAAAAAGGATTTCGTTTCGTGTTATATTGCGAGTGAGGCGAAGTGGCGAACAAAAAAACAAAAAAACAAAATGGATTCGTATTCGATTTAAAATAGTTTCCAGATGTCCTTTCCCATTGCTCCTGGTGTTTATGTACTGCAGGGACATGTGCTGTAATATCCTGTTTAGTAATATCATTTCAGTCAAGTGGAAAAAAAAAGAAATATGTATTACGGCAAAACGTTGCAATATCCTTGTTTTCCATTTCAACGGAGATCGATTATTTTAAAGTGAATTTTTTTGGAAAATTATATTTCTTATACTGCCTAGGAAAATTCTAGTAGGTTAGGAAGGAGTATTTACCGGCATTAAGGCAGTACTCTTAGACTAGTAGATGTCCACTATCATCTTTGGGGATAGTCGCCCAGCTTCTTTCGAAGCGAAAGATGTTTCTGACATTTGTTTGTGCTAGATTGTCGAGATTATCGAGATTATAAAAGTGAAATGAGCAGCATTTCCTTCAACGATATAGACCTGAGCACTTGAGCAGGTACAAAGAAGATGAAGAGCTCTCACAGATATTATCGTTGCCTATAAGCTTTCAGTGATTATGTGCCAATTTGCAATCTATTAATCGACACTAGATGCGTATGCGGGCTGACTAGAATGGTCACATCCTCTTCACACTTAGGTTCATGTGAACCCATTGTGGTACCCATTATGTGTTCCCACCAGTGCTGCCACTATGGAAAAAATTCCCGTAGCAGAACTCAATAAGTCCATTAAAATAGTTCATTTCATTTTTTTTGTGCTTGTGCTTGTGAGAGGTAATTCCAAATTCTTGTTGACAGTTCCTGTTTCAAAAAAGCGTAGCAGAGTAGTAAATTTGACATTTTCAAAATCGCGTAGCAGTTTTGCTACGATCGTAGCAAAGTGGCAGCGCTGGTTCCCACCCGTGGGATCAGTATTTTGGATCCCACCATCCGGACATTCTGGTAAACTTGAGCAGAGTCAGGCATATGAAGGTCTGCCTAAGGATAAAAGTCCTGCCGTACAAAGAATCAACTGTCATTTAAGTAATGTTTAAGGAGTTTCATGGGTTTCCTCGGGTAAAAACGGCTTATTCTTAAAAAACAATTTTTAATATAAAAAATGAAATATTTCATTCAAACTTTTTACTGCCTTAAATACACATACACATTCGACAAAGAATTTCTGAAATTTTTGTAAAAAAAATATTTAAAACTCTGCCAATGTGACGTCATTTCCGGTGACCCCTCGGAAAAGAGGTGCTCGCGCGTTGACAGGAGAACTTATGACAGGATCAACTGAAGACGAAAAAAAAATACGCTAATACATTAAACTAGAACTTGGACGAAGGAAAAAACAAAAAAGTGAACATTTTTGGCAGACATTTTAACAAAAAATTTAAAAATTTCGGTAAAATTTGCTCTACATTTATTTTTTAAAAATAGTTGCACATAAAAAAAAAATAAAAATCCTTCGTCCAAGTACTTGTCAATAATATCTCGAAAACGTGTACAAAATTTCATAAAGATCGGTTCAGTAGTGTTCGAGATATCTTGACAACCGACTTTGCAAATACAGTTTCGAGAAAAACACGTTTTAAGTTTTTAGTGACAATAAAACTGCTTTGATCGCGCAACTTTCCAAGGGCTCTATCTCCGAAACTATTACTCCGATCGACTTGAAAATTTAGGACAATATTCTAGAGATGTTGTGACAATAATCGATTTTTTATATCCGTGAAACCCATGTAACCCCTTAAGGTATTATAAAGGGTGTCCTAAAATTGAGGTTATTTTAATAGAAAACCGAAGTTTTTATTAAGTTTATTGATTTAGAAAGTGCAGGGATATGTATGGAATAGCCTATCGGGTAAATAGCCTCCACGGCTTTGTTGGCACGAACGCACTCTTATGTCGAAATTTTCAATATGACCGCATAAACGCTGCTAAATTTTGTTAATACAGCGCTCAATTTGCTCCTTTAAGGCGGTTTTGTTGGCATAGACCTTAAAAAAAAACCAATGGAAAAAGTACAACGGCGCACAGTGGGGCAAATTGACTTTTTTGCTTGCAAAAATCATAGCTCCCAAGCGAAAAAAGAAATCGAGATAGTTTTTTTTCCAAGGCTATAAAATTTGGAAATTTTAAGAAAAAATATTTACAGGGTGTTTCAGAATCTTCTGCTGAAATACAACTTTTTTTCCAATGGAAATGGTCTCAATATTTTACCTCAAAAATTGTCAAAAGTAGGTAACTGAAGTGAATACAGTATGTCTAAAAGTCAAACAAAGTCACAGTGGTGCATAAAAGTAAACGAACAAGACATTTTTTAAATAATTATGCAGGTGTATCAAAAGTCCTCTTCTTTCATTTTGCTGCATATAAGAGTGCAAATATACTATTTCGGTGGAATTTTTAAGTCAAAAAAGTATCTTTAGCGGTGTAAAGTGTAATGCTAAAAAAATGATAAAATTTAGGAAAAATGCTGTACAGGGTGTTCCAGAATTTCATGTTAAACAAAAATATTTTCTTTCCTTGGATGAAAATATTTTTGTTATAGTATTTTAATTTTAAATTAAATTCAAATATTAATGTTTGTAGTAACTGCAGAGAATTTCAAAACTTAATTAAGCGAAACAGTGGAGGAAAAAAAATTTTGTTGTGTGTTGCAAACATGTTTTTTTTTTATTAAGTGGCACATCAACATAACAAACCATTTCAATAATGTATTTCAAGTTTTTAACAGTGGAGAATAAATAAATAAATAATTAAAAATTAATAATAAAAAAAAACTAAATTTCTTGGAATCTTTCGTCAAAGTCCGGAATAATTTCTAATAAACTAATCAAATCTAGAGAGTATCATGCTTTGAGGTCTTCTGCAGTTCTAACATGCCTTAGCGAAGAAATAAGATCCGATGAGGCTGCAAACATATTGATTAGGTCTTCATTCCACCGAATCCTTGAAACCTTGCACGGATTTTGTACCTATGTATATTTCTTGCAGTCTTTATTTCTGGATTCCTGAGCTTCTTTTGAAAATTCTCCGATTGTTAACGACTGATACATGATTATACTTTGGCCATGACCCATGAGCCAACATTTTTGGAATTGTAGATGTAAGTTTGTTTTTTGGGATACTTTTCTTTCAGTAAATTTGTTGTTTCCATTGCATAAGCACCAAAATTGGCACCGTCAACATTTTCTCTACAATCTAGAACGCTAAGTATTACTTGAAGCCTTCTTATCACCTCCTTATTGACTTATGAAGAGGATTAGCGGCTGCCGAAAATAGGCCTGAAAACCGCAAAATCCTTATCACAATGAATTGGTATACATTTTTTTTACCTGTAAAGTATGCATACATAAATATTTACAAACTTCTTTTTGCCTTAAACAAAAAAAAAATTGAAAAAAAAAACCAAAAAAAAAAATTGACTTCCACTAATCAAATCACTCTAGCTCAAAGATTTGCAAATAATTGCAGCTGAGCTTCTAGGAGAATTTTCAGAAATACATGTACTTTAAACTTCCGTTGAGCTTAGACTATACATTATCGTACCTTTTTCTTAAACTCAACTTAAAGTCAAAAAAGAGTGCTAAAAAAATGTTTTCAAAAAACCACTAAATTTCAAAAAATCAATATTCCAAAAAAGAAAAATAGGTTACATTTAAATTAAAAACAACCATATGTACCAAGAAAGTAAAAAACCAATGTGCTTTTATCACTATACCAAATTTGTACACCTAGAACTCAAACGAAAACATAAAAAAATCAATTTTTCGTTTACACTAAAAATAACCTAACTTTAACTGGCTGTACTTATCATACCAATTGTCCAAATTTAATCACTTTTTCGGTTTCTTGAGGTCTAAACAATTCTTAATCCAGAAAATAATCTTTTTTGCATTGTGGACATACGCGAAAATTGAATTTTGCAAGAACTTTTGCAAAAATGCCCAAAGGTGTGGCGTTAAATCGCATGATCTGGGTGTAGTACTCTATTTTTAATAACCCTGAATTGTCAGCTGTCACAGTCTTTTTTCTTCGTGCATTTTGGGACACCCTTTATAAGTCGGGCTGGATAACTAATTTTTCCTTTCGACATTACGTCACAGTCAGCCATAGGAAATTAGGACGTCCTAAAAAAAAGTCCTTTTTCTCCTCTGAACTTTAAGTTGGAAACCATCTTCGGTATGCTTTATATATTTGCAAAAGTCTGTCAATGACAGCGATAAAGTGTGCTAAGTAAACTTTCCATATGCCATGTTTTGCATTCGCTTCCTTACGTACTTAGTGCCGTTGTTGGAATACCCATAAACAATCTCAAATTACCATCTAAGATGTGCTGAATTCAGGCAAGCTGTGCAGCGAAACACAAAACAAAAGAGGATGTTTGCCAAACATGCGGCAGGCAGGATATTTTCCGCATAACATGCGTCCGTGTAAGGATATTTTCTTGCTAATTTTGTCCTCTGCCTGTGCTATTTCCTTCGCTATCCCTGTGTTTCAAGAAAAGTAATGAGTTTTACATGCATGCAGCAGCCATAGTGCACCACAACGGTGTAGAGCACGCGTTGAGTGGTGTTGTTCGGTGTCCTTCTTTGTTGTGTCATTCATAAAGGAGTTGTGCGAGTAAACATATACAACACACATACGTATGTACCTAGAAGTATGTGTTTTGTCGTGTCGTTATCATTTCTTATGCACAAAAGGAGGACTGACTGTGGATAGTTTGTTCTTAAAAGGCCACAAGCACACACGGATCGTCCTCGGAGGCAAGCACAAGAAGAAGAAGGTATTTCACTCGAATGGAAGTTGTGCTCTCCTCATACCATTCGAATGTGTAATTGGAACTTTTTGCAAGCAGCTTGCGAATGCAACCGCTTCTGGGTGAGCTCTGAGGAGAGTTATAAACGTTTTCTTTCTTTCTAGTTTTTTCGTTTGGAATTTCAGATTGTTTATGAAGGACTTGGAGTCATTAAAAATGTATGCATAATTATGTGTGTTGTGTGTATACATATTCGTATCATCGTGTAGGGAAACGTGTGTTAAATATTCAAGAGGACTTATGTGCGCTTGTTGCAACATAATTTCTCATACCGCATGTTGGGTTATTTCATCGCTTTACGTTTAAACTTTTTAAAATAAAGCTGCATTGCACGCTATTCAATTTTCCACCGCTTCACCGATGGCATAACCCCTTTAAATCTAAGCACGCAAAAGAATTATAGTTATCCAGACGACACCACTGCAAAAATTAAATGAAGGATAGCTCTCGCCAATCACTGGACTAAGAGGGCAACTCTCGAGCAACCATGGTGACCCTTTATAAAACCCTAATCATCGTAATCCTGCTCTATGGCACAGAGGCATGGACTCTACTAAAAGCTGATGAAGTTGTTCTTGGCTCCATTTAGACTTTAGAGGTTTATTCTTTGCGTAATTTTCGGTTCCATCCCCATAGATAATGAGGGGAGAAGCATTTACAATGACGAACTGTACATCAACTTAGCCAGAGGAGTAAAGTTCTAACGACTGAGGTGGCCGGGCGATGTACAGCGGATGAACGACACCAACGCCTAGGAAATTTCTAAATCCACCCCGGTGGAGTAGAGAAAGAGCGCGTCTAATATGGCCCACACAAGTGGAAGGGATCCTCAACCAAATTAGCATGCGTAATCGGATGCAACTAGCTAAAGATCGGCCTGGTTGGAGACGCTTGTTGGTTAAGGATCAGGTCCACACCAGACTGTAGCATAACCTCAAGCAAGTTAGCATTATAAGTTCATCTGCTCATACCACGTCCATTGGATAAGCGTGTGCTCAAGGACTCAATGTTTGGGGGTCAATAGTTGAAAAAATCATCGCCTTTAAAATAGACCCCAGCTTCCAATATGAAGGTCTGCCTAAGGGCCAATCATCTTCTGCCATGAGCCACACTGGTGTTTAAGTCTACTCGGTAGTCTAGTGGATATATCAGTAGCTTATCATGCAGAGATTGTGGATTCAATTCTCTCCCAGGACTTAGCCAACTGGGCATCATTGGGCGTACACGTGTGAGCAGTAACTGTTGGAAGTCATCTAACTTAAACGTAAGTTCCTTCGCAATACTTTCTTGAACATCCGTTTGGTAAATTTTTACCATGGTTGCGTTTCACTTTAACAAAATAAAGGTCGGCAGCGTCATTGTAGCTGCCTCTCAACCAAACTATCACAGTTACGGGATGTAGCCCAGTTCGACTAGCAGATTTGGGCTCAATTCAGATGCTTTTTTGTGTGACCGGACATAGACCCTGTGATTTATATATTTGCATAATCACAATCCGATTATCCATTCTGCCCCACTTGATATTTTCAAACGACTTTGGTATACATCTTTTTATGCGCTAATTTAGTATGGACGTCCTGTCAATATAAAGGGTGATTTTTTAAGAGGTTGAGAACTTTTTTTAAAAAAAAAACACAAAAAATTCGAAAAAATGAATGAAATATTTATTTGAATCGATAGTTTGAACCTTGCAATTTAATGTTTAAAGATAATTTCATGCAAATGTTGACCGCGGCTGCGTCTCAGGTAGCCCATCCGCTGAGTCCAATTTTGGCATACTCTTTCACACATATCGGCCGGTATCTCACGAATGAATGCATGGATGTTGGCTGCCAGTGCGTCAATCGAAGCGGGCTTGTCCCTATAGATATTAGCCTTGACATACCCCCACAAAAAATAATCTAATGGTGTCAAATCGCACGATCTAGGCGGCCAATTGACCGGCCCGAAACGTGAAATTAACTGTTCACCAAACTCGCCTCGCAATTGCGCCATTGTTTCGCGTGCTGTGTGGCATGTGGCACCGTCTTGTTGAAACCACATATCATGCAAGTCAAGAACTTCCATTTCGGCAAAAAAAAGTGCTGTAACAAAGGCCTAACTGCTGGGAACGGCGCCGAATCGACATTTCGCGGTCTTCTGTCACACTAGCTGATACGGCCGCAATATTTTCTTCACTACGCACAGTACGTAAACGTGTTGGTGGTTTAATGTCCAACAAAGTAAATTTGGTGCGAAATTTGGTCACAATCTTCCGAATAGACTGCTCAGAAGGTCGATCATAAAATGGAAGCAGCGCGCGATGAACATTTCGAACCGAGCACGAATTTTGATAGTAAAATTCAATAATTTGCAAGCGTTGTTCATTTGTAAGACGATCCATGGTTAAATTGCAAACCAAACTGAAGCTGTTTGACAGTGACACAAGGTACTAAACACACGTCAGCTGTCAAAACCAGTGTTGCCAAAACCAAACCAGCTAAAAAATCACCCTTTAGAATGGATGCATTCAATAGTAGCATACTGAGTGCGTTTCAACGTGTGCCAGTTTTTTTGACTTAATTAAAGGTAGATACCTATTGTCGAAATTGCGAAAAGATCCGTAACAGTTTTTCAAATCTATGTAACCAATGACCATAGCTATATAGTTTCCCTTTTATTGTTTAGCTAAAAATATACAAACAATACAATTTCTAAGTACATACCTTCGGTAATTTTTGGCTATATAATTCCTTAAGTTTGGAAAAATTGCGAAGAAAATATTTCCGAAATTCTCATTTCTTGTACCGTTTTGCCTTTTCGATACGGAATCCTAAGAACCAAACCTACATAACTTGTAGTATTTGCTTTCGAGATACTTACACGTAATAAATTGTGATATGGAGAACGGTAACTTGAAGTCAATCCAAAGGTTTTCCTCACCTATTTGGAACCAAAGAAAATTTATTGAATGTCATTCTCAAACAAACTAAATAAAAATGGTCCTCGATGACAACCCTGAGGCACCTCTGACTTTTGAAAGAATAATTTAAAACCATCAATAAACTAATTTTATGGAAATCTTCACCATTGAAAAAATCAAAATTGGGTACCCGAATTGTGGGCAAGTAGGTGTCCCATGATATAAAAGAAAATGGACCTCAACTACAGAGAAAAAAATCGAAAAATGTGTGTCCTGGTCATGGGAGACCTCCTATGAAAACTTTTTAGCGAACATCTATGCCGAAATTCCAGGGATTTTGCGGCGCTGCGCTGGAGTGGAAAGCAATGTTTACACATCTTAGCAGTGAGTACCGGCATTTGAAATTTTTGTTTGCACGGGAACCTCTTGAAAGTCCTCTTTCTTTGAGTAAAATTTGTTCCATTTAATGCTTCGTCAGGATACAGCTCGCTTTTAAATCTACTCTATTTCATCTCAGCACAACTGCTAAATCATCTTCGCAGTCTAGAGTCAGAACCTCCCTATTCCTCACATTTCGCAGCACATAGCACTGACAATTGCTTTATCGTCAGTGGCGAACAGTATGGAGGTATTTCCTTAAAAGCCTCTAGAGTGCGTCGCAAATTCAGTGAAAGTCATCGGTAAAATCGGCATCCACATCAATTTACGAATTTAATTTATTAACATTAGTGTGGTGAGGTTGAACCCTATTCACTTACTATCCGTCTCGGTTAAAAGGATTTGTGTCGACGTTTTATTGTTACACCATGCCGAACACTCTGCCATCTCGGCATTGACAGGAAATATTCCACCATGCTGCAAAAATTAATGGCCACTTACTTCGGTTTTATCGCTGATGGTGACGACTCACACACACATTCAGCTGAATTGTATCCTTTGCCAAAATGTACACAGGATACCCATCAGTGCACAGAATAAACGATGCCATAGCCTACCTATGGATTTTGGTCGTAAAACAAGTCCTTTTCCAGATCAATAAGCCCCAAATAGCTTATGTTTCCTATCTCTATAAATAGAAAAGGAAACCAGCAGCAGCATCCGTTGTTTTGCTCATGAAAAACAGGCTCGTGAACAATAACCAACCAATGGACCGTTGCGTTGCCTTCAGTTCGGTCATCCTTTTTCGATTTACAGTCGTGCTTAAGGCAATTAGTGATAAACCCGATGCCAATTAATCTAATGGTATACATTTTCAATGCCCCGCACTGTTACAGGAGTACACACCATCGACAGGAGCTGCCGACTGCTAATTGCTGAGTACCGTCTAACAGGATATGGTGCATAGCACAGCACATCAACAGCAGCAGTTTTAGTTGCCGTTAGCAGGAAATTCACAAAGTCAAATATCACACTACTGTTCTGTTATATTCCGTTGCTTGGCGAATAAAACCGATGAACGCGTATTTCATGCTTGCAACTATTTAATGCAGATCTGTCTGCATATACGTCGATGGAAATAGTTATGGATAGATAGGGTGTAGCCTTGAGAATATTGAGTTATATTGGAACCTATAAACTTCCCTATTAGACAGATCATGAAGTTCGTTAACGTTTTCGAATTTATTCTTAAAGCCATGAGACATATTCAATAAGGAAAATACCACCATCTAGAACTGCAACACGCTCTAAAAAATCTTAATCAGGCAACTTTAGGCACCCATAATGTAAGTTGCCCCATTACTGACAGAGGATATTCCGTTGTGGGGCAAGGAACTCTGAAGAGTATAGATAGACTATTCAATAGGGCATAGTGGAGCGGCAAAATCAGCTACGATATAAAACATTGTTAAGCTTAAAGGAGAGGCTTCAAGACATTCTGGAAAACATCAACCAGCCAGATTGCATAAAACAATGAACAGTGCAAAGGTAGAAACATCGACCACACTGAAGAAGGCGAACGACAGCTATACAGAATGGTGTGACCAAATATCTGGACTGCTCTTAGAAACGCAATTCCCAAAGAAAGGAGAGAGGCTTGGCTGGACCGTTTCTATACTTCAGCTGATCCTTCAGCAACAATGCTAATAGGATGTCATATTGTTAAAAATAATAAATAAATAACAAAAATAATAAACAATAACCTGTCACTTGGATACATACCAAAGTCATGGCGTAGAGCTGAGGTAATAATATTCATCCCTTAGGTGAGACAGACGGAAAACACGCATACTAAGTCCTACAGATCAATAAGCCCTACATTATTCAACTTCAAAATAATGGAAAAGGTAAGGTAGTGGGCATTTAGATTTGAATGATTTAGATGGAGATGCCAAAATGCATACAGGACGGTCAGATTTATAAAACTGGCATTGTATCCTGCTAACGAGCAATACCCAGGCAACCTTCGAGGCTAAAGCGATTTCCGCATTCCCGACAACACGTCCCATCCTAATGGGACTATAAAAAAAGCAATTTCTCATCATCACTTATACGTATCATGGGCCAGTAGAGCTAAATTGATAACAGAAAAGAAATCACTTGAAAAGACACAAAGATTAGCTTGCGTATGCATAACAGGCGCTATGCGGACATATACCTCAGCAGCTCTGAATGTAGTTCTAGGATTTTCCTCGCTCAACCTTTACTTTTACTACCACAAACGAAGTGAAGAGCACCATACTAAGGTTCATTCCAGAGGTCCAGAGGATAAGAACCAGAGGCCGCTTGTACCAGAGTAGGTATTTCTGAACCATGAACATTGGTAATGGACAACTATTCGAGCTTTTTCTAAACAGATGTTCATACAATCGAAAAATACGGGCAGATAAACCTCAACAGAAAGTATAGGAGGCAAGATAAGATATAGTAATTTTTCTAATAGCCAGGCAACCAACAAGATTTGAGCGTATGGATAGGACATGGTGGGAAAATGCCAAAAGTAACTAAAGACAAGGACACACTATATTATAGGCGCCGCCGGCGCCGCACAGTGTAACGACTAGAGGACAAAAATGCAAAAAAAATGATTTTCTTATGTTTTCATATTTTTAATATAAATATTAGCCAATAAGCAAAGAATTCAAAAAATCCGTTAGACAATACACGGTTCTTGTTTACGCAGTAAAAATGCCCGTTATTTTGAATGTGAATATCATCACGCTGGAATTTCTGCATTTCATTTGCCATTGTCATTGCATGTTACAAGTTGAGTAGTGCTTCTTTGACATTGTTGTTATTATCAAATCGTAAAGTGAACCTTATTTTTTTATTAAGTAAAAAAAATTAGTCAATTTGTTCAAATATGTGTAGTTAGCGCGGTTTTCTTAAAGGAACTTTGGTTTAAGTGATATTACAACTTTGGATAAGCTTTTAAAAAATCGAGCAAAAAACATATCTCTAAAAATGTTTGTGCAAAAAAGTTGATAACTGTGCATTGTATTATTACAAGTCTTAGCTGCCGAAACGTGCCGATTCGGTGAAAATGTATTTTTCTCTGTGAACAACTCAGCAACAACAAGGAACATTTCTGAAATTAACCCTCTGGACAAAGACAAGCCACGATGTTATTCCGTTAAAGATTCAAACTTCGTATTAGTCTAACCAAAAACAGACTCAGAATCCTAACAGGCTTTCTGACTAGACACTGCAGGCTTAGAAAATACCTAAATAACTGAGTCCCATGGATACCACAACGAAGAGGAGTAAGCCCAAGGCCATATTAGGTCCGTTCGCGTACTTTTTGCACCAAATATGTGTTTTCTATCAAATTTCGAAGAGTGGGGGTGAAATGCTCTCAGTGATATGAAAATTACGAAAAAGTGAACGAACGCGCTAAACAACAAAAAATTAAATATGTATATGATTTAACAGATTTGACAGTTTTCATATACAGTGGACGCTCGATATAGTGAACAATCCAATATAGTGAACACACAATATGTTATACAGGCTATTCTAAATAGTGAACAAGTTTGTTCACAGCTTGTGGTTGTTTTTAGTGCAAAAACAAAGTGCGTGTTGCTTATTTTGTTATTTTTTGAACGATATTCTTTGTGACCATGTCACTTAAGCACAGGTTAAGTTTGTTGTATTTTTGTTTTTTTAAGTAAGTACATGGAATGTATTATGTTTTTTACGGAAGAGTTGTTTTAGTTAAAAATAAGATATTCTTTCTTATAAATATTGGCTTGTTTTTTAGTAATCGCAAAAAAAAATTGTAATTATATTCTATTTTCGATGAATTGTACGTAAAAACATACACATTTTGATAAAATTTGCTTCAAGGAGTCCACGCTCGTTACAATGAACAATCTTGCTTCGGTGAACAGGCCTGGTTTTTATTAGTTCACTTTATCGAGCATCTACTGTATTAGCCGAAAGAAAGTTCTTGTGGTAAACTTCGTAGCATGGGGAAATTTCTTACTCTCGTGAGCACTCTCTTTTATGAAAAACTACGAAATTTTTGCGTACGCGAACGGGTTGTCGTTATATTTCGTAGATATTCGTAGTTTTGTGAGCGTTCGCGGATGGACCTATTATAAGCAGGTGGGAGGCCCTATTTGAACAACAAAGAGACTATCCCATTACATTGATACAGAGAAAATTTCCCCCTTAGGATTCTGAGATTCATCAGAGTAGTGGAGAGTCTATACACTGAAAGGCTCGACGGTCTCCAGTTAAGAAACACAAAAGATAGAGATCTGTCCCCGTACTTTCTGCACCAAAATTCACATATTCTCAAATTTCAAATGATGGGCGTAAAAATCTCTCAGAGAGCGGTAAAAGTGTTTAATAGTACAGAAGAAACGGATTGAACAACAACAAATGGAAAATGTCTGGCATTTGAAAGTTTTTATAAAGCTGCCCAAAGAAATTTCTTGGGCTAAAATTCACGGCATGGGGAAATTTCTTACTCACTTGTTAGCTATCCTTTCTGTGAAAAACTACGAAAATCTGCGAACGGGAACAGGATTTGACTAATTTTCGTAGATTTTCGTAGTTTTTTCACAGTTTTGGACAGGTAAGGGAACGGACATATTAGGCTACAGTGTACACCTTTTCCGGCACTTGCTTGTGACACTTGCCTCAAGTTCTTACAACAGTGCCAGTTAACTTTGGTCATTTTTCTTGACTTGGAACTTTAAGGTAGCACCACTGAATGTAACAAACCCAAATGGAAAAGCATAAAAAAATTTATTAACCGAAATTTCAGCCTTAAGCCCATTAATTGATAAAGAGCATCTGATCTGACATGTGCCGCCAGCCGCCACCTATATTAAACAAAATCCAATCAACAAAATCACCCTTTTCCCTCACTCCAAAGGATAGCAGAATAATAAATCCGTATAATCACTAATTAAATCTCTTCCCTTGTTTACGTGAACTGCATTAACGTGTTAAATAATTCCGACACCCTTAGAAAGTTCCTAACAAAAAAACAAAAGAAACAACCAAACAATTTCTCCATCATCCTGCTGAAATGACTATATTTGTAATCCTTTTACGCTTTAAAAATTCATTTACTCTCGGGATGGGACTCTGTGCTGTGCATAGCGGCATAGCGTTCATTTCATTTCGACACCAAAACAAATGAGCGACAGAAAAAAGGTCGAGACTTCTAATGAAGTTAACAAAAAAAAAAAAAACAGCACCATCTAGGCGGCGCGGCATTGCATCAAAGGAGATCCAACAAAAATAGAAGAAAGGGGTTTTTACCTCGTTATCCTTTTTAGATTTTTTATTTTTCGCCTTTCTTGTCCAATATTTCTTGAATTCACTTCCGGGCTGGAGCATATAGTGGCAACTTAATAATAAGAGTTCCTTTTAAAAGTTCTTCCTTCTTTTGAGTCCTTGGGGGAGGAAGAAAGTGTTTTTTTTTTCTCCGCTCGAAAAGTGTAAAGAAAATGAGTGAAGCCTACAAATTTAGTGACGGAAAAGAATTTTTTTCCCCAACAATACAGGACACGGGGAAAAGGACCAAATTAAATGTAAACGCGTGCGTGTGTCTGTGTATCTACTAGCAGTTGAAAAAAAAATGGAAGGAAATCATATTGAAGTTAAGTGGAAGGATATAAGATTTGACTTTATAAAGGTTCTGAGTTTAAAAGTAGTTTTTGAAGTCGACTCGGTTGGTTGGTTCAATTGTGGCATGGAAATTCGTCAAGTCTAACAAGGCGTCCATAATTAAGGCATACAATTGAATCCAATAAATGTTCGCAGAATAATTTCTTTCGTTGAGAGGCGAATTGTGTTACAGAATCGAGGATGCTTTGTTGTGAAGCGAAGAAGAAAAGGAAACAGTGTGCTGGGTTTTTTGTTTGTTCTCAACAATGATGTCGTGGGCGGTAAACGGCTTTAGATTCGAGAGTTTTCAGAAGACTTATGTCGATTGTTGATTTTGTCTAAGGTCTCAACATCAAGTGGAAGTGAATAATGATTGAGTGAGAATAATGGAATATATGACATTCACATTGACAGTCAGTTGAAGGTTGTTACTCCTCCTACTTCAGAGTCGCGCAAAATTACATTTTTGGTTTGAATTCGTTATAACTTTTTTTTTCAAAGTAAATTATAATTTTTTGAGAATTCTATCGACCGTAACATAAAAGAACAGTTGCGGGATGGCCGCTGGCTTATTAACGTACACTCGGTCTGTCAAATAGAACTGAAGGGGTCGAAAGCGGTTAAATCTGGTGAGCACGATATGGCCAATTTAAGCCGCTATTACGCTCGTCGAAGGTGACTAGTAACAGAGTGAATAAGCTAGTTAGAGCACTGAAGACCAAATACATACATATGGACACACCAAGATACTTAGCAAATATCTTAGCATTGTCCCATACTTGGATTTCGAAAGACCTTTCTCGTGGGCCTTTCCAAGCAGAGAAGAAAGGGAAATAAATGCAGTATCAAACAAATCCAGGTCCATTTACACCGATGGGTCCAAAATGGAAATAGGTATAGGAGCGGGTTGCTTCTCGGAGGAAAAACAGCTCCATACGACTCCCAGACCACACCAGAATTTTCCACGCCAAGGTTCTAGCAGTGACAAAGGTTGCCCAATTAGTGTCACAAAGATGATAATACCCCGAGAGGATATCACAATTTACATTGACAGCCAGGCGGCCATAAAAGCAATAGCTGCTACCTAAATAACATCTAAGCTTGCGAAGAACTTAAGGTACTTGGCACGCAGCACAACTTAAAACTCTGCTGGGTCTCTGGTCACAGTGGGGCACCAGGTAATAAAGCCGCGGATGAATTGGCCAGAAAAGGCTTAGCCCTTGACAGAGAATAAGCAGATGGTACGGTTAAACCTCCACTCTGTAACCTCAAGTAACGATGATGACATATGCAGGGGGTGCAGTGACGAAGAGGCTCATGAGAACACGGCCCATTTCCTCTGTCACTGCCCAAACCTCTACTAACTGAGAAACTGAACCCTGGGCAAATTTTTCTTCAAACTTGTCGACGAGCTATCGGATCGACCACCATCGGATCTGCTAAAGTTTGCCAGGACGTCCGGATGGTTGCAACGCAAAGACTGAAACCGCGGGTAAGTACACGTAATGGGTACCACAATGGGTTCACATGAACCTAAGTGTGATGAGGATGTGACCATTCTCGTCAGCCCGCTTACCTAACCTTACCTAACAGGGCGATTGTTTCGCTTGCAGCATACGCTGTGTCTTCATCCTGTTGGAACCACAGTCGTGGATGAATTTGCTCAGCTGGCTATACATTTTCTAACGTATTCCAATATTGAGCAGCAGTAAAGGTAACTGCGGCATCGGCTTCATTTTCAAAGAAAAATGGGACAATTATTCTTTCGAACGATACTCCGCACCAAACAGTATACTAAAGTGGTTGTAGCCATCGCTGGTGAGCTGCTCTAAGATTCTCCGTAGCTCATATCCTGCAGTTTTGCTTGTAAATGAAGCTATTCAACTAGAAGTGGGGTCCATCGCTCATTATAAAGTTATGGAAGAAATCGGGATTCTGCTCCGTTGACCAAAATCGTTGAATAGATCTCCGCGAAGCTCAAATTGAGCCAAACGTCTCCTTATTGATGTTTCTTGACTGTATTGGATAAACTTGACTGTCGACAATCGGTCTTAGAAGCACGGGTTGTTTGTGAGACGAGATACTTTCTGCCTACCGTAATGTAAGTTTTCACCGTTCGTTTGAAATAGCGAACTTAAATACTTCTTTATCCTATTCTTGCAGAACGATAAACTATTGGGAGAGATAGGTTGGATCAAAGGATCTTGAAGGCTACTCTCAATTTCTGAGCACCAACGAATAGTAGGAAAAGACACTTGGCCAGCATCGTCAGCTTGTGCAAAGCGTCAACTCAACGCAAGCTATTCTCAAAAATTGAGAGCTTGAGAGCTGCTCACACCTAGCTGCTCATACCTACCTCATTAGCAGACTGAGGCTAATAATTTTCAACACTCTTTTAGAGAAAATGAGGAAACTCTAATTAAGAAAGCCGCGTTTTGCTGATTAAGACATTTGGGCTCTCAGAAAATTTTGGAGTTCTATTCCAACTAACATGGAGCACAATGAGCCCAACAAAGGCCTAAGTAAAAGCTCTTATCTCATCCTCTCCAACCAACCAACCAATGCCTAAACAACTTATCGACAATTGCATAGTGCTTAAATCCCCATACTTGAACCCCATAAAATAAAATGGCTTCAGGTGAAGAGTGGAGTACTTATACGCAAGTAGGACTACTTCGTTCGCAAAAATTAATTGTCCACGATACTGAATTCCTCCGGGTAAGTAATAAGTTAATTCATCGATAAACAGCAAAAATAAAGACGACCTCAGTGCACATCCTTGTCTTACTCCTGATTTCGTATGAAACCATTTAGATAATTTCTCACCATTCCACCCCACTACATGAGTTTCTTTGTAAATATTTAGCAAGACTCTGAGGAACTTTCGAGACATTCCCATGCCATAAAGTTAATTCGTTTTTGCAAGATTGCAATAAATATTTTATATGACTCGTTCACAAAAGTAATGCCACGATAATTCGCCGGAGCAGACATGTTTCCCTTGTTTGTTTATCAAATAGAAAACAAGTTTTCAATCCAAAATTATCTCAAACTACGATTATAAATAATAAAGAAATTCATGTTTAAATTAAGTAGAACTAATTTTGGCGCAAAATCATATTTCGTTTAAATAGAAATGTGTTTAGTATTTTTTCTCAGTAGACAATAGGTGGCCTAATTAACAGAGACAGTATAAATTTCTTGAAGTTTTTTTTAATGAATTAATTAGCTTTCAGTCTCTAAGTATCCTGCGCCGTCACATCCTGTGTATATTTGCAAAGTCATTGTCAGACAAATATCTTGCACCTGGTGGTGTTTTCCCACTAATAGAGGATCAAATTCTTAATTAAATTAGTTCTTTAATCTAATTCAGTGGCACTCAACTGATTGCAATGAAATTCGTTATCAAAACGTGAGCTCCTTTCCTTCAAGGAGTTTAGGTTAAATAAAATGAATTTCAACTGATGAAGCAAGAAACTTCCTATGTACATAGATTTAAGTGAGGTTAAATAGTCCTGCAAGACAGCTTATAAAACTCCTTTCCAATGCATTGCACGTTCGCACCCACCCCATAATACCGCTTCATCGAAATGACATTGAAGCTGAAGAAGCAAAGGAGTTTGCTTGCTTGTATACACTCTGTGTATATGTACTCACCACGTCCTTTTGTTTACTCATTCAAATCACTCTTCTTCTCCCAATCCATCCCTCTACGAGGACTTTGACGAGTATATCGACAACAAAGGAGCTAATTCATGAGGGATACCTAATCTACCCATCAGTCTGTGCAATTTTAATCACTCTCTCTGAGTGTGTGTGTGGGTGTGTATTTGTCTATTGTTGTTGTTGTTGTTCTTGGTTACCAATAATGAGTGGCATCTAGTGTTTAAATATTAGACCAATGAATAGTAAATTCCATTAAGGATCCTTTGATGCCAACCATCGCATGGAGTACACACTTCCTTTGTTTCTCGGCCGACATCGGAGTACCACCGCACCGGGGTGAGAAATCAACCCTCCACCAGATAATTCAATTTAAAGATCAATCAATGGCCAAATAGCACACTCGGATGTGCTGAGAGGGATCAGCGATTAGTTGGCTCATTCAAAGGATAGATTCTCAATTCATCAAGGACTATATGAGTAAATTAATGGATCATCATTATTGCCGATTAGAATTTGCCTATGTGCGGCAGCGGCACACATACTACATAACGGCAATGGCTTTCAGGACTTTTGGCTGAGCAATAAAATTAGATTAACCATATGACGTGGTAGCTATAAATCACACACATGGGAGACCTCCCGTCGTCCTTCCACTCTGGAGCTCTGTGTACTCTAAATGGAGATTATGCAGCAGATTGTTCGAAATTTGTGTCTGTGCACCTTGTGCACTGAATGCTGAATGGTAACACATATGCTGTGATTTAAGAATTTTATGACGACAATATGGAGAAAGGATATTCACCGTACATACACACACACACACACACACATAATATCTAAATTGAACTTGAACAGAAAGAATGAACCACTTGTGTGCATGGGAATTCAATGCAAAGTCGTTGTCTATGGAGAGATATTTTTTCTGGCATGCAAATGGAAAAACGATACAACTGAGATTTCAAAGGACTTGGACTTGGACTTGGACAATGACCAAAAAGGGGATGAACTCCATCCAGATTCTTTTATGTGGTCTTTTGTATGGTTTATTGAAAAGAATCTCTTGGCAACCTGATAACCATGGATGTAGAGGCAAGCCAGTCCTCGTTTGAATAGAAATGTCCTGCCAATATTTTTCTATGCAAAAGGAGATATACATGCAGACAGATAAAGCTATTTGAAGAGGAACGAAATCACATTTATCAACGCGATGAATGTTGGCACGACTTAAAGTTAGCTTGTAGAAAGATAAGAGTAAGACAGGAGTGTACGCACGCAAAAATTAGTCCTTAAGCTGTTGTGTTGAAGTTGGCAAAGCATTCAATCACCTTTAGCTAGATTTTGGATGTACTTTCAGGTTTAAAAGAAACATTTCCTGACATGTTGATGGCGTGGAGCGATAAACTTTTGACAGCGATTTGTTATCAAGGACAGCTGCACAATTGCGGAACGCATCCTGAAGCCAAACATTACGATTACTTGTAGCTAGACCTGAATTGGTTTAAAAAGAACTAAACAGGTCTTAACTCAACGACTTTTTCTTCTTAAAGCTTTGTATATTATTCACGCCTAAGAATGACGACCACCTACGCTTTACTTGTATATTTGTTGGGACCAACTTCACCGTAAAAAAACATTTTCTGTTACAAAACAAAACCGCTGCATTTGACGCTAGAAAAAAGGTACCTGTGAAAGGTTAGTGCCTACATTGAACGGTCCTGAGCAAATATTTAACTTATTTTATACCTTAATAACATATCGTCCCAAAAAGATAGCGCTACGCGTCACACGAAACTTCTGAGTTATTTCGCTTCATCAACTGCCCGCCGAGATCGTGATGGTCTGATGATCCAAATGGTCTGGTTATGTCCCCAACTGATTACAATAGCTTAACTTCAAGCAACTTTTTGCTGCTAGTATTCTAAACAGAGAGGAATGGAAACGTGGGAGAATGGTGACAGATTTCGATACAACAGTATTCATCGATGGACTGCGGAGTAGGCGCTGGAATTTTCTCGAAAAAACTCGAAATATCGAAATCCTAACGCTTACCGAATGTCGTAAGCGTCTTTCAGGCGGAACAACTAGCGATTTTCGAGGACCATCACAATTTAATTTTAGATCCAATACCCAAACATAATAAACAGAAAACCAAGCCACAATTTAAGCCATAAATTCGGCAATCACCTTATCGAAACTGGTACATCGATGCCAAAACAAAAAAAAATGTATCGCCTCGCCTGTGTAACCAGGCTAGACTCATTGTTCTTTGAGTTCCAGGACAAAGTGCCATAGAAGGGAACACGAGAGCCAACGAACTAGCCAGGCGAGAATCAGCTCCCAACAGCTCACAAGTGGAAAACGTTCATATCCCTATAGGTGCTGTTTAGAGCAATATACTCATACACTTTCTAAATCCAGCTAGTCTCAAGTGAACCAGTCTGACAAACTGTATCGTATCCAGAAAGATATTGCCAAGTTGAACCAAGTCAAAAACAAATGAGCTGCTACAAAGACCTCGCGTAAATATCGCAAGGCAGTGATTACAGGGCACTGGCCAATATGGTACCATGTAGCTATACTAGTGATCCCCTACAACTATTTCTGCTGAAGCTGCAAAGATGAAACTGAAAAAGAATCGGTTGTTGATTTTCTGAGCAAATGTCCGGATATAGCGAGGGCCAGACAACCTATACTGGGCAAACCTTTCCTCGACGGTCTTAAAGAGATATCCGAGAAGAGAATTAGAGAACTGGTTCACTCTACAGGGTGAATATAAATATCTCAAACTACATCCGTATAAACGGTCCACCTGAGGTTGTGGTATAAAAATGGCGCGGCGCGCCTTTGCTCTATTTGGGTTTTGTTTTGACCGAAACCACCACTGCTATCTACCCATCTGACAAAAGGTCGGAGTATTTGACCTTATACTCATGAATTTTCATTCGTGCCAAGACCCGAATGGCTTTGCGTTTAGTATTACCAGCGGCGATAGTCGGATTGATGTTTGTTCCGTTCTATTAGACCGTATTAAATGAAATAAATATTTTTTTAAATAATCCTTTGTTGGGTTCAAAGCGCGGCGGTTGTTCTGATTTGTTTTGTTTGAAGTTCCACCGCTTGCCATTGTAGTAAAACTTTTTATAAAAGAAAAAAAACTATGGAAACACAGGGTGGAATAAGAAAAAGAGTGAAATTAAAAATGCCCTGCTAAATTTTGATTTCGTGCAATTTATTAGAAAATATTTTGTGAATTAATAAATCTTTTGTAATTTTTAGAAATTGTAATTTCTTTATTGATATACTTAAGTAACGCTTACTGGATGGTGCGCCATCTACCATTGTTATAATACAAAAAAAAAGTATAGTCAACTGCAGCCAACTTCAGAGAAGATAGGACGGAAATGTTGTTTTGGCTCTCCGACGTGCGCAGCCGACCAGTGTTGAAAAGGATAAGGAAACAAAAAAAAAGTAATCTTGAGCAATATTTTTTTTTGAACTTATCTAAAATTTAAAAGTTTATTTCCAAATCACGTTATCTCCCCAAATATGGATGTCGCATAACCCCATTCCCCGCCCCCTCCCCCCACCTGTTCACCTTTCTCTTGGGGAGTAAGAGTACAGTACAGGATAACGACCTTACTTACTTACTTAGGTGGCGCTACAGTCCGGGGTGGACCAAGGCCTCAACCAACAACCTCTTCCAGTTAGCCCGGTCCTTAGCTAACCGCTTCCAGTTGCGCACTCCAAGTTGGTTGAGGTCTTGTTCTACTTGGTCGCGCCACCTTAGGCGAGGTCGTCCTCTGCTGCGCTGACCCTCCGGGTTAGAGTTGAATATTCTCCGAGCCGGAGCGCTGATGTCCATGCGCTCTACATGTCCTAGCCATCTTAAACGCCCAATGTGCAGTTTTTTGACCAGGCTGATGTCGCTGTACAGCTCGTACAGTTCGTCGTTGAATCTTCTCCTCCAAGACCCGTCAACGCAAATGGGACCGAATATCCTACGAAGGATTTTTCTCTCAAAGCGACCAAGGAGATCTTCATCCGCATTCGATAAAGTCCATGCTTCAGCTCCATATAGCAAGACTGGGATGATAAGGGTCTTATATAGAGTCTCCTTAGTCGTCTTTAGGGGACAGGATAACGACCACGAACAATTAAACCACTGAAAGAACGGTTCCGATAGGGAGTGCTTCAAATGTTTCTTGCAAAGCTGCGCAATGTGAAAAAAAAGCTTTAGACTAGAAGAATGTGTATGCCTAAAAGACGTCAACTTATTGCAGATATTTTTTAAAAATAAGTTGCTTTTATAATGTTTTTTTATGAAGCTTAAGATGAATAGAATTTTGTTACGTGCTTTTCATTAAACGGTAAATAAAAAAATATTTTTTTTAAATCCTTCAAAGGGAAACCGGTAAACTGCCGTCGGTGTTATCTGCGTTCCATACCAGCATAACCCTCAAACCTCTGCTAACACTTTGAACTGCCGCTATTTGTTGATTGCATGACCATTCTGAATAAAGGTGATTGCTTTAAACGCCCCACGGTCATTTAAATTGGATGTGGGGATATAGTTGCGTCTAATGCATTCCTAACGCCATTCCCTTTAATTATTCGTTATGTTCGTGCATTTTTTTTTTTTGCTGTCATTAACACCAACGGATACAATTTTGCGAGTTTGCATCGGACAGATTGATTGGATTTAATTAAATTTTAAATTTACTAACTACATTGGAAGGATGTGGTAGGGTACCGATTTGTTTGTTCGCTTAAATAGCCTGAGAGATCGTTGAAATTGAAATAGCAATCCACGCTGTAACATACGACTGAAGTATTAACTCATCCCGAGCGGAATAAAATCTCGAAGGGGATTCGAATTTGAATTAAAGTTCTCTTGCGATGTAAAATGTGTGAAAAAGAACGGAGATTGCACAAGTGTGGGCAAAAGCAATCGTTTTTGATGAAAATCCTTTTTCAAGTTTTAAATATTACTTATTAAAATGGATGTATAAAAAAACAACCGCTTTCAACAACTAATAAAACAGGAATAGAGAAAATCTAATAAATGACAATTTTAACTAGGTGTCGTATGAAACAAAAAATTAAAATTAATTTTTTATATTTAATAAAGTTAATTTTTTGAAATTTTAACAGTTTTAATATAGAAAGAGGCTGAAAAAAAAACACTTTTTTTTAGAGACCACACATCGACGAAGTGAAAGCAAACTCAGGTGTTAGGTTCAACCCTCCCAGTATTCTGAAATTTTATATTTGTGTTTGTATTTGTATTTATTTATTTAGAAATTATGTTTACACGTAGATACAATATAATCTTTTAATTGTGAAACATTTTTAAAAGGTTGAAACAAAAATAGATAATTATATTTATAATAATAATAACAATTTCTTAAGATCAATAGAAAAAACAAACAATACAATTGTATAATTGTGTATACAATTGTACATATTTATAAGTAAATTTTAAATTTGATTAGTCTTAAGTATTTATTAGTCTAGTAATTGAATTAAGAAAGAAAGAAATCCCTTAAAACCCTAAAATCAGTTATTGTCTATTTTATTTTATTTTTTTATTTATTTATTTATCTATTTTTTTTTTTTTTATTAGGTCATTTATTATTATATTTTATTATGTCATTAATTATCATTAGCTATGTTGAAAAGTGTTGCGTTAGTTGTCTCTGAAAGTCGCGTACGCCTAACGATCTCCTGATATTAACCGGAAGCGAATTCCAAAGTCTTAGAGCCATTTCACACATACCCGGCAGCCGGTTACCCGGCCTGGTTAGTCGGTTTTCCTAAAAAATAAGTACACACACATCCGGCACACAGCAAGCTATGAAATGTGAATTTCGTTCCATTCGTGGCGATCTACTGTATGTTTTCAGTTTTCATATCGTTGAGTCGAGAAACGAAAACCGGCTACGGCAACCGGGCATGTGTGAAGGCGCAATTTGATTTTATGTATCCACTACTGACTTGAGAACCGTCTACCCGGTTTCGGCAGCCGGCTGTGGCAGTGAGCAAAGCCGGAAACATTCCGGCAGCCGACTACCGGTTAACCGGGGACGGTTTCGGTTTGCAGGTGTGAACGCGCCCATAAGAATGTATTCCCAACGACCGGGTAGCCGGTACCGGTTAGCCGGCTGCCGGGTATGTGTGAAATGGGTCTTACCGCGTATACGAAAAACTGTTTCTTTGTAATGTTATGAGAATGAAACTTCTACTTCTAGTGGAAGATGCGAATCTTTGGAAAAGATACTCTGGGGTCTGGCTTTCTTTAAGATTAAATAGGAAAGTCAGTATTTTGGAGTCGAGGTATTTCTGTAATTCTAATCCCAGAAAATTCTTTACATGACCAGAGATGTGTGTACTATTATTCATTTATTTATTTATTCATCTAGCAAGTACAATGAAGTCTTTTATAGATTACATGCTTAGTAATAAAAAAGAAAATAAAAAAAAAACACATTTTTTTTTTTTTTTTTTTTAAATAGAAATTCAATTAATAATAATTAGCTACTTTTTACAAACTATTTAAAATATTTATTTTACAGGAATTTCTGCTCATATTGAAATCGATTAGATTTTCCAAACTATTAAAATTAACACAAGCGTAGGTTATGGGTTCACTTAAGCCATAAACTGTTCGATGTCTAGAAATATAAAAGAAATCATTTTCCTTTGGACGAATATTATGTGAGGGTGCATAAATATTAAGCACAGAAAGTAAATAAGGGCAATCGATGTGACCAGTTAAGATATCACGTACAAAAAGGATGCAATAATAAACCCGTCTTTTATCAATACGCTTTAAACAAATAAGAGCGCATCTAGCATTATAGCAAGGCATAGAAGTGTTCCAATATATCTTTCGAAGCGCTAAAGAGCTACCATCAGCTTCCGCGAGCTGTAACTGTCTAAATCACAAAAGATCAGATGTGCGTAAAACAAAATCGGCAACAGTAGTGACTAGCATAGCTTTGATCCTTAATGGAAGACAGTTTCCTACTTGATCGACTTATGTACATAGTTATTTTATTTCGAGAGAAATAGGTACGTCTGAAATATCTGAATTTGAACCGTGAACATTCAGCGTGACGACTTTATTTATACTGACGCACCCGATCGATCCAATCTGTCATCCCTCAATCCAAGGTGTGCAGCTGTATGCCAACGAAAGCTTGACGAATGTTGGTTTCAAAATAGTCCAAAGTCGGTGAATTGCCGGCATAGACTTATACTTTGACGATGTCAAATTACATTACCGCAGTCCAATTCACAGTAACTCGTCATGAGATGATCCAATCGTTATGCGTATCCTTCAGTAAATCAAGCACGTTATTAGCTGTATGGCACATAGTGCTGTCTAGTTGGAACCACATATCTTTAATATCGATGTTCTTTAGTTTCAGTTTATGAAGGATAAATGAAGGGTTTTGTAAAAAAAAAACTCATGCTCGAAAAAGACACGAATCGCTTGCACGTTTGCTTGTTTAAAATACAGTTAAAATAAAGAAAGGTCTGGCCGGACGGAGAGTTAATACAATAATGTTTTTAATGACTTATTTTGGCTGGATCACTTTAAAACAACTCTGATGGCTTCATAGCTTTAAATTTTTAACACTCACGTCTTCTAACCGGAAGACTTGAATTATGATCACTTAAACGTCATAATCCCAATTTTAAATGAAACACAGACACATCTACTCTCTGTTCGGCGAACTGTCTTCCTTTATAATACAATGGACGACTACTATATACACCTCACTGCAAAAGTGAAAACAGCAATAATCTTCACAAAAGTAAATCGGGCAACTTTTTGATACCTTCATGTAAGCTAACCTCAAAAATAATGAACAAACAAAAGGGAAACTTTCCCAAAAAAAAAAAAAAACTCTACAAAGTCCCAAATCGGAACTTTTCTCTTCAGTTGCTCATAAATTGAAAGCACAAATCTAGGAAAAAGTAAACAACTTTCCCGGAGCCGTCTGTGTTCTTTCATCACAAAAGATTCTCCGTCCCCTTTACCCCAGGAGTACTTTTAGAATATTTACTCGAATGTCACAAATCCTCCTTTTGTCCCCCCGCAAACACTATCATTTACAAATACAAATGTGAATGCGAATGCAGTAAACTTTTTGTCAACAATTCACCACCAACCGAACGTCAGGTATTGCGGGGCGCCAGTGCATGTTTTTTCCCTTTCATTTTAACAAAGGAAAAAGGAAAGGATTCTGAACAATGGATTGGTCCCCATAAGAAACTATGTCGATTGAATTCAAACAGTGAATTCACAAGAGAAAAAAAACACAGTACATCCCCATTTTATTGGAATGGCATGGCAAACCCGCTACTGTATAAAAAAAAAATTACGATTCGAAAAGTTCCAACTTTTGGTTCTGCTTCCGCTCTCTGTGTGAAGAATAAACTTCCCAAAGGATATTGTAAATGTGGAGAAAAGTTAAGAAGACCACAAAAATTATCGGATAAACTTAGCCAAAAGTAATAAATTCCTTGCACCCTATGCATGCGGAGAGGGATTAGTGCGAGTACGATTATTTGTATCCTTCGCATGGGACGGGGTCTGAGACCTGGCCCAGACAAGGAGTAAAGTGCAATTCAAGTTATTAAAACAGGAAAAAAGAAAAATTATCTCTTAGATAATCTTTTATGTAGGAAGCAACAATTTTCTTCTTTGAGTGGAAGTTTCTTTTTTTAGGTGTTTTCATCAAAAAAAAGTTACGAATTTGTTACACATACGCCCGAGTGGCCTGCCATAAGAGATGAATGTGACGGCGCTGCGGCAATAAGGAAGCAAAGGAACTTTATCAAAATGCTTGGGGCGAAGTAAGTTCTTGTGGTATTTTTTTCTTTTCTTTTTTGGTAATATAAAGTTCCACTTCCGGCGACTTAACCTTTCTTGGATTTTGTTTGTAGTTAGTGGTTGGTTGGAATTTTGGAAGTTTTGGAAATTATTTTTTTTTTCTCCTAGAAAATCCTTATAGGAGCAACTGTTCTGCGGAAAGTGGGAACATAATGGATATTTACTAAAAAAAAAAAAAAGGAAAATAGAAGAAAAGTTGGAAGTGTGTTCTATGAATGGTGTTTGCCAAAGTAAGATTGTAGTACGCTAAGTAACTTTTGGTTAGGGAATTTGGTTTTAGTTCTGTTCACATATACACGTGTATGTATACAATTTGGAAAGTTCTGGGTGATGCATAAATAATAATCATAAATATGATGTTAACAATTTAATTGGGGTATCTTCACTTTTTTTTTTTTTGTGGGATAGAAACGTTTGCCATAGTAGTAGGAAAGCCTCAAGCTGCAGCGCCAACTAAGTAAGTAAGTATGTACATGTGTAACATAACATATGTACATATGTAGGTATGTACATATGCACGCACATGCATTACTTTTTTTTTTGGAACAGATTTGTAGGCACCGTGGTGGTAGTGGTTAGTGCGTTGGGCTACTATGCAATGCTTCTCGGGTCTAACACCTAATTTAGAAAATACAGATTACCTGGCCCCCTATCTAGATTTTGAAAAACCATTCTCCTGGTATTTTCCCAGTAATGAAGAATGGGAAGCAGATCAGGTGCTCAAAGATAAAACCATTTCCGTCTACACGGATGGCTCTAAGATGAACATAGGGGTAGGAGCGGGTATCTTTTCGGAGACGCTCAAACTATCCAGATCAATCAGACTTCCAAACTTTGTCAGTGTTTTCCAAGCGGACGTTCTGGCAGTAACAATAGCCGCTCGTGAAACCGCGAGACTATATCACATTTTTCATTGACAATCAAGCAGCAACAAAAGCAATTTCTGCCACTGAAATAAAATTGAAGCTTGTACGTTGCTGTCGCGAAGAGCTACGGGTTCTTGGCGCACAGCACAAAGTAAAACTATTCTGGGTTCCTGGACATCAGGGTGTACCGGGTAATGAAAAAGCTGACGCACTTGCTAGGGCGGGATCGACTTTAGGCATAGACCCAGCCGACCCTTCAATTCACATCTCACTATGCGTCATTAAGGAAAAAATAAAGAGTAGAACGCTTACAAGAGCAAACGACAGGTGGAAAATTCGCAACTCTTGTATAAACACAAGAAAGATGTGGCCACTTTACGATAAAAACAAAACTGATATGATGTTAATGAAGGACAGAAACTCTCTACCCAAGCTGGTGGGCATAATAACCGGACACAACATGCTCCGGTACCATGCCAGTAAACTAGGTCTCAACGTCAGTGATCTCTGCTGGGGATGCGGTGACGAGAAAGTCCACGAGGATACACCCCACTTCCTCTGTCATTGCCCAGGTCTCTACCACATAAGGCATAATTGGTAGGTATTTCTTCCAAGACATAGAAGAACTCTCCGGACTCCTGGTAAAGAACATCTGAAGCTTTATTAAAGCTTCGGGTTGATTTAACAATCCTTAGTCGCCGTCATCCAAACGAATGAGGAAAGAACTCTGATGGGCATCACAATGGATCTGTATTGATCTAAGTGCGGCGCCAGATGGGCATCCCTCGACATCAACCCGCTAACCTAACCTAACACCTAAAGAGTTTTTTCACGGTGCCACCTCTTTCGAATGTCTGACAAGCATCAAAGAGTATCATTTGTCAATGAGCTTCTCAACTTGCCGTTCGGAGTCGGCATAAAACTGTAGGTCCCTTCTATTCGTGCAAAAAATATATAACACGCACACACAAATAATTGCGCGAAGCAAGCCCAGGTTCACCTCGAGCTCTAGCACCAACCAAGTAAGTAAGATTTGTAGGCTGTGTTCTAGTTTTCTAAATCAGAGTCCCAGCCAAATCACGGTCTTTTTTGCTTATTTTTTTTTTTTAATTATTATTACTCCTTAAGGAATTATTGTTCCAAAGTTATAATAAGAAATACAAAATATAAGAAATTGAATTTTTCGACGTGAATTTCTCGAAAACAATACAACTAATGAAATTTACTATAGTTTTCTTAAAATATTTAGCTTAACATCTACAAACTATGATTTTTTCATATTTTTGAATTCAGTAGTTTCGGAGATGAGGCGGGGGTACTTTTGGTATGGTATTTTTTCACACAATTTTGGCAATAACTCCCAAAGTTTCAAACGGAAAAAGTTGAGAAAAATATGTTTGGAATCTTTGCTTCAAGCCCTTTCGAAAGATATCCCACATGATATATTTTTCGAGTTTTTTTTCGAGTTTAGATTTCGCACACTCTGTATAGTTATTTCATAATATTTTTGAGTGATAAGTTGTCTCAAATATGTGGACCACCGTAATGTATACGTGTGCCAAATTTCAAGTTTCTATCAGGAACGGTTCTAGATGCTTTTATCGTGACAAACATTTTAGAACTAGAGCGAACTTATATTGGTTCCGTACTACCATATGGGTAGTGGGTATGGAAGCCTAAAAATCGATTATTTCTGACAAAAGTCGAAAAGTCTGTCTAAATCCCTGAGATCCGTGTCACCTATAGACACCATCAGACCTTATGTAGTTTTCAGCATTCTCTGGTATGTCCGTTCAATAGTTGGAATCTCCTTATGCATTTATTGACTTCATTAGCACCTGTAGACTATAGAAAAAATGGCGCTAGATTGAAGCACCAATGTGAAACAGATTCTTGTTGAAAACCAAAGCTTGTGGACTTTACCAGTTATCTTAATCTGAATCTCTCCATCCGCCTCCATAATCGGTAGAGTATGGAAACCACGGCAATTTCATATAAGACCCTTCCCTGACCAGAACCTCTAGTGAATGATTTCCTTATTTTACTGTGCGCTAGAGTGTAGCTTTTTGGATCTGCCGGATGGTCTTTTGGTAAGACGTGTGGTTTGAAACCAAAACTAGTTCAATGGATCTACTTTTGTGTATTCAAATATACCCTACTCTCAGGAGTGTTAGTAGGATAACAAGCGGCGAATAACTGCAAACTAGCACCCAATAAATGGCCTGCCTAGGGCTAACTTCAGCATAATCTAACACACCCACGGCAGGTATTAAGACTATTCTTAATACTCTTCCTATGGAACTCAAGGTCAACAGAACAGCGAGGCTTTCTACATTTAGATTGTGGATCTTGGGACACTTCACAGACGAGATGCTCACAGGATACAGAGCAATCTGGAAACATGTTTCAGTATCTTCTGAATTTGCTATATTCAAGATTCCAATTCCTCAGCCGGGAAAAATGGCAACAAGGCAGAGTGATTGCCGAAAGGGGGAGCATAGTATCGTATACGAATATATAACATATTAACGGAGAATTGGGAGCGGGTGTACACTGTCCAGAATCCAGATCCGATAACAAAAAATAAATTCATCTATCCAATGAGAATCCTCGGTGACTGTGTTCCGGGCTGACAGTCAACCCACGCTTAAAGTGCTTGCAAGCCCCAAAACTAACTCTAAGCTAGTAAAGTAATGCAAGGAAAGACTGAATACCATAGCGAGAACCTGCAAGGTAAATCTGCTCCACTAACTCCTTCTGACTGCGCAGGCCCCCTATAAAACCTAACCCCCTTCTTTCTCAGCACAGTCCTCCTGAGGTGAACACAACGGGCTCGACTCGCAGCCTACGTGAAGAGGCGGACATCTCTCCTCACCATTATTATCTTACCAGCCAGTACGTATTTTTCGTTTCCCAATTTTGAAGCCTTGCAATCTTAGGAGTTGTAGTTCCATGTCCTGAATCTTAAAATGCAGAACAGAGCTAAGTTATCAATCTCCCGGATCAATTTCTCCTGTGTAATCAAATTCAATGGAACACTCGTACCGCCATTAGGACTCATGAAGCTTAGCCTATTGATAGATGGCAACCAGAGAGCAGCTCCTAATGAATGCGATAATAACTTCCTTTGACTAGATCCTCCCTTCACATCATGGATTGTGAGTCACAAAGGAGCGATATGCATACACCTTTACTTCATTTTCAATTGAGTCATGTGTTGTGTATGTGGGCCTTTGCCACACGCTATCTTTATCCCTTTGACTGTCTATCATAGCTGTTCGACTCTATCATGCAACCAAGCGCAACACATAAAGCTAACTAAGCCTTCAGTGACTTTTGAAATATCAACGTCATCATTCCAGAGTCCTTTCTTGCTTAGTGAACTATAAATGGATAATGACAGCCGACAGAAAGACAGATATAGTCTCCTTTTCATTCTCTTCTCACACTGCTGGTAAAAGGACCAAAGCAAGGACTCGTCTGCGTGATGCACATCACTTGTGCAGCTGTATGACTGACAGTAATTTCTCGAAATGCTGTTGTTGTCGCCGTCGTAAACATCTCTCTTCATCAGTGAAATCGAATTGCAGATACAATAGCAAGTTTCATTGTATGCTGAGCCGCCCACACAGATAGATGGATAAACCTCATCTTAGCTCATCCAGTAGTGCCACTTTGAAGGAGCAGTATGCTGCCTCGTATCTTGTCTTCTCTGAAAATTGAATGCTATGTGTTTTAATGGATTCATCTCATCGTAGTCGTTGCCGTTGCCGTTTTTGCAATCAGCAAAAGATATGTTCCATTCGTCTGTGTGTGTGTTTGCTTGTGTGCCATCACCAAGATTGATTCAATTAGTCGCTGTTGGAGTGGAGTTCCACAGAACTCACATTCCAAATGGGACAGGCAACATATGCTGACATAAATCTGGCTGAGTGGGCTGGTTCCTGGTTGACAGTTGTCACTGGAATTCCTTCCGGAGAGTGTCAGCTTTAGTCCTCGAAGCACACGGGCGGGCAAAACAGGAAAATTCAATTATTTATCCCAACGGTACAGTGCCAAATGATTCCGGGGAAACTTAATTTGGTCAACAGATAGGGTGTTGAATGATTTGTCGTGGTTTGTTGTCCGGGACAACTAAGTGGGATATTATGTTACAGTACTAACCGGTAGGTGTAGGATTTTGTTTTGCTGGTCCTTTTTTAACCGATTATGTAAATTGAATTAGGGTTAGTGTAAATGAAAATGTGAAGGATTTGACCGAGGATTTGGTTGGTCACAGAAAGTGTTTCGTAATGAAATTAAACAGGAATAGCTAACGTAATAAATAAGGACCAAGTGAGCCACATACTGCCACGTAGCTATTTAATTAAATGGACGAAGTCGGATCTAGATTTGCAGGTGAATGGCCGGTTATAATCGAACGCATTACAAAGAACTTTGACGCCTTGAATCCAAGACTTCCCTTTGCTGCTAAGCCTTTTCTGTAAAGTAAAGAGTACTGGAGATCTACACGGATGGTTCTTAGAAAGCTGATGGTATAGAAGCAGGAGTCTGCTCAGTCCAGACCAGCTTAAACTTGGCTTTTAAACTTCCGAACCACTGTAGTATCTTCGAGGCTGAGGTGATAGCTATTCGTGAAGCCGCTAAGTGGTTATCGATGAAGTCAATGTAGAATCGCGACATTGTCAGTTAGACCGATATTCAAGCAGCTATTCACTTGAGTTACCAATTATAAGATCAGCATCTCTAAACGAGATATTGAGCAGAAGCATGCTCACCTTGTTCTGGGTTTTTGTCATAGTGATATACCAAGTAATTGTGAAGCAGACGAACTAGCCAGAAGAGGTACAAAACTGAGGAGCTCTATCACAAAAAGTGAACCCTATGTGCCAATAGAAACAAATGAAATAAAATAAATGAAATCGGCACCCTAGTTGGGGTATTGCAGCTGCACTAATGAGGAAGAATCACCCTATCACCTCCTGTGCAGCTGCCCAGCACTCTATTGCTTAAGGAAACAAAAAACTCTGTGAGAATCTGGCGCGTTAGAAGTAAAACTTCTTAGGTTCTATACTCTGGTCCACAAAAGTTGTCAGTACAGCGAAGACAGGACATTTGGCTCTCAGTATTGTTACAATAGCTTGCATAAATCTGTCCCTCTTATAAACACTCACTGGATTACCGTATTAGCATGACAAATCGTCGCAAATTGGAGAGCATTCCCCGTACGCTTACCATCTCCTGATTTGAGAACAACACAATTCGTCGAACGAAATAAAGATAATTATGTACAAAGTGGACACCACTTTGGCATCGATGCATAAAGATACTCGAAAAAATACCCTCTGCATCATACGAACATTTCATCAAAATCGAGGTGTCATCCATTTTGTACACAATTACCGAAACAGATCTTGTATTGCCATGTATATTGCAGAAGAAAGTAGTCTTATCTGCCTGCCACCAACAAATTATCGAAATATTCAAAAGAGTATTGCAAGCTGAATTTTAAGGTTTGAATTAAAAACGACGTTATTTATTCTTCATATTATCTTTAGGAATAAAACCCAAGAAGTCGCATCTCATATAAAATTTTTGTATGAAAACATTTTTACCGGCAGAAGAAATTGTAAACATAAACCCCTTTTCACTGTGGTAGTATTTTTTCAGAGCAAAATATTTTGAAAGTCGTGTAGGTATGCATTAGTTTTCTTCCTACATAATTCAACCACTCAAACTCGAAGGAAGATTTTCAATCGTTTCTTACCGCAGACCTCAGTCCCTTCGCCAACAAAACCGATTTTCTGCCGGCAAAAATCATCTCGTGTGCGGTGGCCCAATGTTTGCATGGTGGCGTTGAAAATAAGAATTTTATTTTCTTGGCTTGTTTTGTTGTTGTACTTTTGATATTTTGTGTCTTGATATGTATGCGTATTTTTTTTTTAGAATTTATTTAACTGTCTGTTGAAGTTGGAGAAGGGGAAATGTTTCACATTTTCGTATGTGATTCAGGAAAATTTGCTCTACCGCAGCTAAAAAAGTATCACTTCAAAAATTCCTAGATACTTCGCTTCTTCTCAGATGTTAACCGTGATTCCATTGAGTTGTAGCAGTGGAAAATTGGCATCTTGTTTTTTCTAGTGAAAAGTACAAGTTTGTGATTTGGTGAAAGCTCTTTCAAATTTCGCTAATCGTTGGCATAAATCTGCCTATGATCGTGATAACTAGGTCGTCCGCATAAGTTACAATTTGTTGATACAGTCGACTCTCCCTAAGTCGAATCTTCACGGGATACCAAGATTTGTTCGAGTTAGAGAGAGTTTTGGAAAAAATCGAGTAATAGAGAGAAACATTTATTTTTGTTTTAAAACGTTTGTTTAATAAAAAAAGGTTAATGTGCTCAAAAAAAAGTTACAACCAACAAAGAAAAGGATAACAATGTTTCTGTATCTTTGTACGGAGGTACCAAGAATATGAACAGAAAGAAACACGACGGGCTGAAGATGATGGCACACACGACATATTTAGGATATTGAAGTGTGTAGTTACTTGATGTTTAGTACCCAGTCGCGGTTTTGCAAGGCCTTACCTCTGGAACTACTTCTAGAAGTAGTGAATATAGAATTAGGCCGCATTACAGCCAATGAAATGTTTCAGTTATAAAAGAAGTCTTTCCATAATGCAATACTGTTCATCGAACCTAGAACTAGTGGAATGGAAGGCATTACCGAACTAGTAAAGAGTAATGCAGAATGGAATTGGTCTAGGCAGTAGGTACGAATGCGAGGTAATGCGGCAAGGAAGGACTCAAAAAGTATACTTTTCTGTAAAATGATCTCACCGCGTTATTTAAGACTGTCGCTGAAACTGTCAATGAAAATCATTTGATTTAAGATTTTAAGTGCGAAACTGCTAAGTTCTCGGCTCAAACTATGCTCTGCAACGTTCTATATGCTATGTAAAATGATTTTTTATAAAACTTTATTTCACAGATTTTCAACTGAGAAACATTGCCCAAAAAATAGAAATTTTTTGAAACTTATGAAAAGGAGTGGAAAGTGCAAAAAAAAGGCCTGAGTTCACTACTTCCTTGTAATGTGTTCGAGAAGTACTTCTGAGACAATTTCTGGGTATTGCAGAGTGGAAAAGAGATCGCTTCCGTCCTATGACATGCAATGCTAAATGTAATGCCTTTTTTACATGTGTCGGAATCGAGTTGAGAAGTAGTTCCGACTCCCCAGAAGTACTTCTAGAACTAGTTCTGGAATGCATGCCATCCGCGACTGGGTAGCTACATATATACACATATACTCAAATACTAATTCCGAAGGGCTACTGTATTTTTACTTTGTTTTGTGCCAACCGAAATTCGACTTAAGGGGTGAAAAAGATGCTAATAATAGAGAGAATGTGTTCGAGTTAGAGAGAGTTACGACTTAGAGGGAGTTCGACTTAAAGAATGGTTTTTGTATGGAAAATTGAAGGGAATGATAAAATATGGCGAAAAACGTCGAGTTAGAGAGAAACTCGACTTATAAAGAGTTTGACTTAGGGAGAGTCCACTGTATTAATTTTTCCGTGAAGTGCTTAAGGATTTTTCTAATGACGAGATCCTACAGAAGGGGTTAGAGTTTTAGTACCTGAGGCGTTCCTCTGGTGGTTGTTTTGGATATCAGCCAATTGGAGTCAAGAACATTTTCTAAAAGAGGAGAACAAAAGCTTTTACCAACCAGTCGCCCTGTTTCTAATCAAAATTTCACAGTGAGTAACTGTACATACTTTGGTGAACACTTAATTTAAAAATTATTTTTTCGAAAAGTGCTACATAAGAAAAACTTGTCACTGCACTTTCCTCCTCCATCTCCACTTCTGAAATTCAAAGAGAGAATAATGACAAAATTAAAAGCACACAAAAGTTATTCTTAAAAATACGACTTTCGGGAAAATCAAATTGAAATCTTCCCGAGACGGACTCATATTAAATTGCATGAATCTCACTCTTGAATTCCAGGCCCATTTCGATTGCGCCCCAACATGCCTCCATCCGCAAATATGCGGCCAACGGAAAGGCACCCGACTGACATGGCATTGATTTATTGCCATGCCACTCTGCCTCTGCTTCTTCTGAACTCTTCAGTTTAGTTTTCCACTCCCAATCATATACCTCCGTCACAATTGATAGCTCTTTGATACCACCGAAAGTTGTGCGTCCTTCCCTACTCTAGGATACGTTCTACCACACACCACCACCGAAAATCATGTTCCTTTGCGCCTTATGCTTTTTTTCTGCCTGCGCACAACTTTAACGGATGCTTATAGAGATATTCTCCAGTAATTATGGAGGGGGAACAGAAAATACAAAATTGCGCCCTCTTTTGGTCTTTGAGGGTATAATCAATTTTTCTCATTTTTTTCTTGGCTCCTTAAGAAGATACATTCTTGTCACTATGTTCACAGTTTACACCCAATGGGTGGTTTTGTGGCAAAAGAAAAACTTTCACTACTCCTTCTGTTGTAATTTTTCGACGAGAAACAACAACGCAATACGGCCGTTAGGGGTGGTGAAACTTTTCCAAGTCGCTGCGCTGCTCCGATAATTAATTCTTTAGGTTAAGGTGAGCGCTTGGCTACTCACAAGAGGTATTCATCAATCTTGGTATTTTTGGCAATAATTAAACGTGAAAGTGAGTCATTGAAGCGGAAGTGGTAGTATTTAACGTTTCACTTGTTGGGGCTTGTTACTTTATTATTTATTTATTAGCGGCGATCAAATTAAACTAATTTGACATTAAACTTCGGTAACTAGCTAACGTGGCTAACATGGTACTGTGACGAACCAACCTTTGCCTTGAGACGATGGGATTAGCTGTCAATTTGTGCAAACAGAAATTAGAATAAAAATAAACTTAAATCAAATCCGTTGGAACCCACTTTTCACAAAATAATATGTGCTTACATTCATGTACAGTGGCGCTCACGATTAATCGGACACTGAGACCAAAAATGTTTGATGTCCATTTTCTCAAACAAATGTTTCTCGTGCTCGCCTCGCTTCGCACACCTGCAACATTTTACTAATTTGCAAAATCTCTTTTCTCAAGAGCGATTTAAATAATTTTTTACAAATTGTAAATGATTCTCTAAAGCTGAAGTGTTAAGAAAATATGTTGTTTAGCTTTTTTATTAATGAACTACCTCAACCTGTGCATGCCTTGCTTCGCATTCAGTGGGAGCGAAGAAACATCAAAATATATTTGTGCAAGTCCAGAAAATTTTGTAATAAATATTTTTGATTAATTGCATTTTATCAATGTCTTTTGAATGTGTTTCAGCCCCTAAGTGCAGATTCCATAGTTCTTAAAAACCAACATGCTCTAAAATGTTATAAAACATCATCTACTATAAATAATTGATAATTGTTATATTTTATTATGGAAATATTTTGTTTACAAAGTTTGAGGTTGCGTTGCCTGGTGCATAAACAAATACATTTTTACTTTCGCTGACATAGGAAAGAGACACGTATTAATTTATCGTGTGAGAAGCAGCCGGTGGTGAGGTCCATGCCCGCGGTACACAGTGTTTGTCCCTGCGCCTAATTTATCGTCACCTCAAAGCTGCGAAAGTGTACACGCTTAAACTGGAATGAAAAAAATGTTAGGTATGATCGGTATTCGAGGGATAAATACATGTTCGCCGGTACCACAGCCCGTCAACACTTTCACTTCCACTAGATTTCATTGCAGAGTTGTAACTCTAAGTCGGGTGCCGTTACATAACTTAGGTGGGCTCAAATTTTTTAGAAGAATAATAGGTACACCCACTTTTAGTTTGAATTTATGTAATGGAATCCCTGGAGCAGATAAAGAATTTAAAAATTCGACCAGACAGCTGGTTGTTATTTTTTCGTCCATAGCCCGGTTGATTGACATGTATTCTGCACTTTGACCATCAACAGGTGCCAGTACGTAAGAACTATCGTAACTACGCCGACGCCACAGTCAAGGGCAATGTTCCCTTGGCTTTGTACTAATGAACAACAAATTCTGTATTTATATGTATCACCATATTCAAACGTATAATTCACTTCCCTACGCGTCAATAAGCTGTCGTTAGAAGAAACAAAATATTTATTAATAATCCTAGTAAGCTGTTAATTTTTTTTATAATCTGTAACAGGAAATAAATACTCAGTTCTTCGATGATTCAGAAAGAAGTCATAGTATAGCATTATTAGTGCGATAGGTATATGAACCAAAATTAACTCTTAAAACAACAGGAGTTAATTTTGGATAGTTTTTGGTATTTTTTGTTTAAATTTGCTAATAATATTTAAAAACTGAAAAAGCAGTCCACTGGTCTAGAAAATTCTCTTTCTTTTGACACCTCATTTGTGAAAATTGGTTGAGTATGAGAGCCGCAAATGCTTACGATGATTGTAGCACATTAAAGTGCAAAACAAATGAACACGTCAGAGCGCGCACATATACTCACACACACACTATTAAAACGATACCCACTGCTGCACGGCTGCTGGCAGTGGTCTCCGCTGAAAGAAAATTGTGGGCGATGCTTTGAATAATTGTATTGAACATTGCTCAGCTTCAGGACAACGCAGAAGGATGTTTTATACCTCAAATGAATCAGGGGAAAATTTACTAAATTTACCTATTTTTTTGTTTTTCAATTTGATAAGCCATAGATAAGATATGGCTGAATAATTATAATTTTCCTTTCAAATATGCAGTTTTTCAATATTTTCTTAAAACCATGTCATTTTCCGGGATAAAAAGTATAAATGATATGATCCAAGAATATAAGCTATCACTATGTCAATGTTTCATCAAAATCCGTCCAGTAGTTCTAACGTGATACGCGAACAAACAGTTTTTAAATCTACAGTTTTATTATATGTATAGATTATTTCATTCATTAATACAAATTTATTTTATGAAAAGAAAAATAATTTCAACTTAACGGTAAAGGAAAAAAAACAAGAAAAACGAAAACAACATGGCAATTTCACCCCTCACGCATAATCGGACAGTATTTATTTTTATTGATTTCTGTGTAATATAACGGAAATTCACCGTTAGAAATGAGAGTGCAGAATGATTGAAGTGTTGTAACTAAAATGTATCATTTGTGAGTGGTTGTCTAATACGGTGGGCACCGTAGCGCAAGTGGTTAGTGCGTCGGACTACTGAGCCAGCGGTCTTGGGTTCGAATCCCGCCGCAAACACCTAAAAGTTTTTCACAGTGCCCACCTCTTTCGAATGTCTGACAAGCATCAAAGAGTATCATTTGTCACGATTGAGCTTCTTAACTCGCCGTTCGGAGTCGGCAAAAAACTGTAGGTCCCTTCCATTCGTGCAAAAATATAACACGCACACACGAATGGTTGCGAGAAGCAGGCCCCGGTTCACCTCGAGCTGTAGCGCCAACTAAAGTAAAGTAAAGTGTCTAATACGGATTAACATGGCACCAAGAGGACAACAGACATCGGTTGAAATCACTGTTGCCGTTTTGGTGACTTTGTCACTATATCTAGTGGAATTTTCACGCGTTTAGTGACAAAACAAATTTCCACGTCACCAGATTTCTAGTGCTTCTTCTAGTTACTTCTCAAGCAAGCATTTTTGTGCCATGCAAAAAAACATTTTTCCTCAATATTCCATCTCTTTTCAACTTACTTAAAATCAAGCTATCTTGCTGGACACGTTTTTCAAGTTTCAATTCCAATCCCATGAACATGCAGCCCTCCATTTTTGTCATTGAGCTGAATAACATTTTATTTTTCCTACAATTTTTTGTCCTGGTGACTTTTCTTCAAAATTTCAGTAAATCTAGTGACTTTTGGAGGTTGGCCTAGTGACTTTTTATTTCAGCTTGCGGCAACACTGGTTGAAATAAGGAAATTAGTTTTGTCACATCACGAGAGTGGCAAATCTTTTCGCCAAAATGCTGAAATTTTGCAGAGAAGTCGTTCGACAGTGCAAGACATCATTTCCCAATTTAAAAATGAAAATAGAGTGCACCATGTAAGCAGAAAAGGACAAGGCAACAAATTAAATGGCAACGATGAGAGGCTTCTAGTTAGAAAAGTCAACGAAAATTCTTTCTTATCGTCGCAATCCCTACAGGTTTTCCTTAAGGAGACAAGAAATAAGGACGTGAGTACCGAAACAGTACGTCGAGTTCTAAGAAAGCACGATTTTAACGGCCGAGTAGCTCGAAAATAACCGCTCATCAGTGAAAAAAATAGAAAAGAACGATTAAAATTTGCTAAGGAGAATTTGAAACAGGATATGACCTTTTGGAATAGGGTAAAGTTTCATTATTTCAGTACTATTTCTAGTACTATACATTATAACATTAAAAAATATAGGTTTTGTTTACGGACGAAAGCAAATTTAACCTAAAAGGTTCAGACGGAAAAATGTATGTGTGGCGTAAACCGAACCAAGAACTCTCCCATAAACATACACGAGCCACTGTCAAACATGTCCGGGGCTCGGTAATGGTCTGGGAGTGAATGGCGAGTTCTGATGTGGGGAGCCTTCATTGAAGGGAAATAGACTAGATGGGCTATATCAGAGTTTCGAAGCAAAATCTGAAGGAAAGTGTCGATATGCTTGGAATCAACGACAACTTCATATTCTACCAAGACAACGACCCAAAAGCACACATCGTACACAGCAAGGTCGTGGCTTTTGTATCATTGCCCCTGATGTATAATTGACTAGTTATAGTTTGCATAGTGATCATCATCATTCACATACACGCATTAATACACGAACATCTAATGTAACGGACATATCTAGTGTGGTGGTCTCCGTCTTTGATTGAGAGTTAGTTGAATTTGTACCACAATAAAAGAAAGTCACATCAAGCAAGGCTACGTGTTTTATTTAAGACTGGGAAATAGCACATGGCGCAGTCGGTTTAAAGAACAAAAAAAAAAAAAAAAAAAAAAAAAACAAAAAACAAAAAAAAAAAAATATATACGTAAAACGAAAAATAAAATATAGTTAATTCATTCAACTAAAAAGTGAAAAACAAAGACAATTAAATGGCTAGTGGTGATTTTCAAAAGCCTGGTCCATTAGTATTGGACGGCAACGTCAAAGAAAATTGGCGCAAATTTTATAACATGTGGAAAATATATACGGTGGCTACGAAAACTAGCACTGAAAGTGAGGCGATCCAGACAGCAAGATTTCTGTCCTGTGCTGGAGAAAAAGCCGTGGAAATATACCAAACCTTGCCCATAGTTGAAAGTGACAAAAATAAAATTGAGGAAGTGATCAAAGCATTTGAATCGTACTGTGCACCGAGGAGCAACGTGGTCTATGAGCGTTATCTATTTTTCTCCCGAAATCAGAAAGAAGGGGAACCTTTTGAGCAATTTTTATCTGAAATCGTAAAACTGGCTGAGAGCTGCGAATTTGAAGACCAAAAGGAATCGATGATTAGGGATAGAATTGTCATGGGCATTGCCGAGCACAATATGCGTTTGCAGCTATTGAAGACAGACAACCTAAATCTCTCCAAAACTAAAGAGCTTTGTCGCGTAGCTGAGCAAGCAAACATGCAGGCGCAACAGATGGACGCTGAACGAGGATCATCATCATCAATTGCAGCAATCACCAAAGGAAACGGACAAAATCATAATTATCCTAACAAAAATTTCAATGAGCAATCAACTAAATTTATATCACATTCTCATTCTAGATCCCCAATGTATGTAACAAAGCAAAGAGACCACCAAACTAGCATTGAACAAAGGCAATTCAACTCTAATAAAACTGTTAGCCACGTGTGTGACAAATGTAAGAGAAATCATAATCAAGGTCGCTGTCCAGCGTATGGCCAAAAATGTTTGTTTTGCGGCAAGTACAATCATTTTGCAGCAGCATGTAGATTTAAGAGCATTAATAATATTAATATTAGCGAAATGGTTTATGACGGGGAAAGCGATGAAGATGATTCGTACATTGATTCAGTAGAAGTAGTTAGTGTTGGTACTGGTTCGGGGCGTGGCAGGTGCATTGGTTCGATAGATCGGGTTCAGAGAGGTTATAAGAGCTGGTATGAAAATATTATGGTTGGAAATAGCATGATTCAATTTAAATTGGATAGTGGGGCCGATGTTAATATTATAACGCTCGCAGATGTAAAGCAGATAGCTTGTGAGGATCAAATTAGATCGGTAAAAACCAAATTAGAGGCATACGGTGGTGCTCGCATTCCAACGAAGGGGCTAGTGCGTCTTCGCACTCAATATAAAAATCGGATTATTGATGCAGACTACATAGTGGTAGGTAGTGACTCGAGGCCATTATTAGGACTTCGTACTTGTGTTGATTTGGGCTTGATACAAAGAGTGCATGAAGTTAGTGACATAAGTAAATTTCTACATAAAAATATTGATGTGTTTTCGGGAGATGGAAGATTTCCGGATAAGTGTATGCTAGAATTAAAGCCAAATAGTGTATCTGTTAGTAAACCCCCCAGGCGAATTCCAATCGGTATTAGACAGAAGGTTAAAGAAGCACTTGAGCATATGGAACGTCGTGGTATAATCAGCAGACGTGATCAACCTTCCGCGTGGTCACACCAACTAGTGGTCGTTGAAAAGGCCAACGGGTCTTTAAGATTATGCCTCGATCCCAGCGCACTGAACGTGAACCTCAAAGACGAACATTTTATAATTCCCACACTTGATGATTTTTGTGATGCAATGCGAGAACTTAAATACTTCTCAGTTTTTGATCTAAAGGAGGGATTCTGGCAGCTTGAACTTTGTCATCAGTCGAAGGAATTAACAGTTTTTAGTACGCCGTTTGGCTCGTATCAATATAATGTTTTACCATTTGGTATACAAACAGCCCCAGAAAAGTTCCAAAAATTAAATTCTAAATATTTCGGAAGTCTACCCGGCACATTTGTTTATATTGATGATGTAATAGTCGGAGGTACGACTAGAGAAGAACATGATAAAAATGTAGAGGAAGTTATGAAAAGAGCGCGTGAAATAAACGTTAAATTTAACAAAGACAAATTACAGCTTTGTGTTAATAAAGTTAAATACTTAGGACATGTTTTCACTGGTGAGACCATAAGTCCAGATCCAAGTCGAGTAGAAGCTATAATTAAACTTAAAGAGCCACAAGATAGAAAGCAATTAGAAAGTATTATGGGTATGTTCAACTATCTTCGTGCTTTCATTCCAAACTATTCGAACTTAAATGCGCCACTTCGGGAGTTATTTAAAAAAAAGAACGAGTTTCAGTGGTCACCTAATCATAGTAAAGTTTTCAGAGATATTAAAGATACCCTTGCCCAACACTCGATACTTCACGTTTTTGACCCAAAAAAGAAAATTTTGATTCAAACTGATGCGTCTCAAAATGGGCTGGGGTGTTGCTTATTTCAAGATGGTAAGCCGGTGGCATACGCATCTAAAAGCCTAACTGATACTGAAACTAGGTACGCACAGATCGAAAAGGAGCTGTTGGCGGTCGTTTATGCTTGTGAAAAGTTTAAGAATTATATTTATGGATACCATTTTACCATAAACTCGGATCATAAGCCATTAGTGGCTATATTGCGTAAAGACCTGGGCGAAATTCATTCGACTCGTTTACAACGCATGAAATTAAAGCTTTCAAAATATAACTTCGAAATTGAATATGTGCCAGGCAAGTTTTTATATGTGGCTGATTTGCTTTCACGGAATTTTATCAAAGATACTTTAGTTGATATGGAATCGTCGTTAAAAGATCTCGTTCATAGCGTAAATATGAGTGATCTGAAAAGGAAAAGATTTGAAGATGAAACTAAAAAAGATTTAGTTTTAAAATCTCTTATAGCCTTATATGAAAAGGGTTGGCCATCAATTAAACAACAAGTGCCAGATAATGTTAGATTCTTTTGGCAATTTAAGGACAAGATATATGTTGAAGACGGTCTGGTATTTTATGAAAATCGGGTTTTTGTTCCAAAAGCTTTGATTGGTGAAATTCTTGAACTTCTTCATAAGTCCCATATGGGGATTACAAAAACTTTGAACAAAGCTAAAGCTACTTTATATTGGCCTTACATGGTAAGGGATATCGAAAACCTAATTTTAAAATGTCGAAAATGTGAAATATTCAGACCGGAAAATAAAAAGCATTCATTGATTTTGCATAGTTTACCTAAAAGTCCTTTCCAAAAATTAGGAATTGATTGTCTTGATTATGGAGGAAAATCATATTTGGTGGCAATTGATTATTATTCAAAATGGATAGAGCTTTATTCAATCGCAGACAAATCAGCCACAAGTATTATAAAAGTGCTAAAGTGCTTTTCACTTCATGGCATTCCGCAGAGTATTGTCTCGGACAATCAACCTTTTAACTCCTATGAGCTTCGAAATTTTTCGGAAAATTCCAATTTTAATTTTATTTACAGCAGTCCTAGATATCCTAGGTCAAATGGTCTTGCAGAGAAAGCAGTCCATATTGCAAAATCAATACTTAAAAAGATAGACAAAACTGAAGGTAGTCTAGAAGCAGCTCTTTTAGAATATAGGAGTGCACCAATTCCGGGAATCGGGTATTCACCCGCGGAAATGCTTATGAACCGTAGGCTACGGACGTGGCTTCCGATAAAAGATGAGGATCTTTTACCGAAAATTCCTCTTAACTTGCAGAAATTATTAGAACAACGTCAAGAAAAGATTTTTAAGCAAAACAATCCTACCCGACCACGTAGAGAAATTGAGTTAAAGGAAGGAGAAAATGTAGTGTACAGACACAATGGAAAGTGGGAACCTGCTAGAGTAGTTTCAAAACATGACCTTCCAAGGTCATACTGGGTACAAAATGAAAACAATAGAATTATTCGTAGAAACACTTTTCATTTACGTAAGTCACTGAACTCTCCTAAAATTACGATGCCTGAGACAGTAGAAGACAGAACACCATCTAGCTATCAAAATACTAACAACTCTACAGGTGAAAATAATCCGGCTAATGACCTTTTGCGAAACACCCCATTGGTGTCGCCAAATAGCAACCAGGGCGATCAGGATTCAATGCATCTACCTAGTGCAGAACAGTATGTCACAAGATTTGGTCGGATAAGTAAAAAACCAGACTTCTATAGACCTGAATAATTAACATAAACAATAATTTCGAATTCTTCTTTATTTTGTAATATTACTGTTATTATTAAATTTACATGCTAAATCATGGATTTTGATAATGAATTTAAACTATAACCATTGAATTTGAATTAATATTTATTTTGTAATATTATTATTATCCTTAAATCTAAATGCTAAGTAATGAATTGTGAGTTTAATTTAAGAAGGGAGATGATGTATAATTGACTAGTTATAGTTTGCATAGTGATCATCATCATTCACATACACGCATTAATACACGAACATCTAATGTAACGGACATATCTAGTGTGGTGGTCTCCGTCTTTGATTGAGAGTTAGTTGAATTTGTACCACAATAAAAGAAAGTCACATCAAGCAAGGCTACGTGTTTTATTTAAGACTGGGAAATAGCACAGCCCCAAGGTCCTGAAAAATCCTGCACAGTCTCCAGATTTGAATGCAATCGAGCACTTATGGGACGAATTAGGCCGCCGAGTGGCTTCGAAGAGGTTCAGTAACATTCAGCAACTGAAAAATGGGCTTCAAGAAGAATGGCAGAAAATAACAAGCAAAGTGTGCTCAAAACTTGTTTCTTCGATGCCTCGATGCCTTGAAGAAGTAATTAAGGCAAAAGGATACGCCACAAAGTACTGATAACTAAATGTCCGATTATGCGTAAGGAGTGAAATTACTATGTTGTTTTCGTTTTTTTTTTTTTTTTTTGTACCATTAAGTTGAAATGTTTTTTTTCCTCATAAAATAGATTTGGATTAATAAATGAAATAATGTATTCATAAATTGTTTAATTCCTGAAACATTAGCTTGAGAAAATGGACATCAAACATTTTCTTTTTCAGTGCCCGATTAGTCTTGAGAGCCACTGTATGCTTTGCGTGCTTTATGGGTTTTCAAGATACAGCTTTCTATCGCTATCAAAAGTGAAATACAGTTTACTTCTTGATATTATCACATCGGATGTAACGCTCGCAGACTTAAACTACTATTGTCGGCCACATACTGAGAACTATTGAGAAAATTCTATTTCAACTCACTCGAAGTTGGAAACATAAGACTTCACCTTGTCATTAAATCTGCTCAATGGACAAATTGCTCGGCGGCACTCAGCGTGACAGGAGCATTAGGAAGTACACCACAAGAGGGATTGGATATGATTCTTCATTTCATTCCCCTTGACATGTTCATCAAAGGTGCAGCAGCAACCACTCAGACTAAGAGAATCCGATTTACTGAAACAAGCCACGTATGGACATGTGGCAATACTCGCAGGAATACAGCCACTGAAGTGATGCAACCCTGAAACTCTAACCAAAATTTCAACTTGACTGTACCAATTTTATTTCCCAGTAGAGAAGACTGGCTGTCAAACAAGGTGATCAGAGACCAGGAAATAGTACTCTTCACTGACGGCTTAAAAATGGACTTAGGTACTGGAGCAGGGTTCTACTCAGATACAAAAAATTGGAAATCTTTCAGACTACCGGATACATGCAGTGCCTTCCAAGTGGTTGAAAAGGCTGCCATATTTTTAAAAGGAAGCGATCTCCATCCAGAGATAGCCATTCTGGTGGATAGTCAGCCAGCTCCAAAATCAATAGGATATAACACAATGTCGCAATGCACTGAATGCCATAAGGCACTACAATGTTAGACTGAGCTGGATATCCAGGCATAGCAATATCGAAGGGAACGAACTAGTTGAAGCTGGATCGGCTTTAAGCAACATTGATGCTGACACCTCCATAATGCCACCGATTAAAACACTGTTCAACACAATCGACCATATGAACGAAAAAGAAACAGAAATGTTCTGTGGCTCACACGAACCAACTGCGTTACATCTCATTCTTTATGGCCGAGGCTTGATCTTAGTAGGACATAAACGATGGTACATCTGGATAAATCCTCCATATGCTTAATCGCCAGATCAATCACAGGACACTATGCCATAGGTCATATAACAAGAAAATGGCTACCTGAGTCCAACGATGTCTGTATAAAGAAGCTGCGGAGATGAGGAAGAAAGCGAATCTATCCAACATCTAAATGATTGCCCGGATAATCACCCACCCTTCTTAACCGAACGTACTTAAGGCTTTCGTATACATAGATGCTTCATTTCGTTTCATTGCGTGTTTCTTCTTGTACTTCTAGACACATTTTATCGATGACATTCTAGCAACCTGTATAAGGACACTTTTTGGAAATTACCTGACCGAAATGAAATGTCACCTGTCCGAAGCAAAAGAGATTAGCAAATATCTCCTGACAGAGTCAAACCTATTCCCGATTATCGAACCACCCCACCGAATTACAACCACATTCTTTCAGTTTCCGGAAATTCTCGATAATAATTCCACGTAATAAATATCCTTTCCATCCCAAGCTTCCTTCCTGGAATCGAACACACTACCATTTCCCATTCCCCGTCCTTAGCACGGCCGGCTTAAGTGACTAATCAATTTCATTATTGTCATCTGCTCGTTAATTGAACGAAAGTAATTCCTGCCATTTACTTCTCTGTCCCGGGTGTCCCGGGTGTCCCGTTTCCACCCCCATAAACAGCAAGACACTCATATATCTTCCTGTCTATACAAATGAATCATTAGAGATGTTCTGTGGCCTTAGTTTCCTTTTTTTTTCCTGCCTTCTATGATCCATTTTCATGGAACGACACGCGGCACAAAGCCCACAAAGGATTATGGCGGATCTATAACAAACTTTATCGGTATAATAATCGTCTGCCACAAGTTAATGGCTACGTAAATATTGTAATTTGACTTCCTATTTGGGGGAAATAAGCACACAGAGCATGGATACGAGGCATGGCATGGGTAAACTTTATGTGCCACTAAAATCATCAAAAACTTTACCTCACACAAGCTTCCAGCTGTGCCGTGCCTTAAATTCCCAAAACACGATATTTAGCGCAAGTTTTTTTCTACCTCAAAAGCTTTAGCTTCTGCGGTAAAAAAAAAATACAAAATTTAATGGAAGATCCCAAAAAGTTTCCCGTAAGCACTGTCAAACCTTATATCCTTAAAAATAGTGTTTGCCGCAGCAACAGCTCCACACTGATGGCAAATCCCTCAGTAATCCTGCAATTCGTTAAAGATCCCATCATCTGAAACCAACCCCTTTAAGGATGCCAGCGCCCGCCATTAGCTTCACGTGCGCTGCTGCGGTGGAAGTTTAAATACGATTTTCATTCCATTCCATTCCGTTTCAGTTGGGATAAGACGATCCACACTCTGTGGAGAGATGATTGTGACAGACAGGCAAATTGCTTTCTTCAGGATTGAAGATGAAGACGTAGCTGGGGATAACTGCATCTAAGTCCATTTAATGTCAATTTACCATTACATTCCCTTTGTTGGGTGGGACCGAGTCCTGCAACGAAATCCTTCCAGCCCCTTTGTCCTTCATGGCAGCCAAAGTGCAAAAGGAGTAGATGGGTGCATGTGAATGCTGAATGGAATCCGTTCTGTGTAGAATTACACACGAAATGGCCAATAATGCGCTTAGAAGTGTTTGCTGCTGCTGCTGGTTGAGTGTAAAAATACGGATCTCTTAGGGCACTCGGGATTTTATTCCCTAATTCGTATGCCAGGAGTATGCATTCGAGGAAGTGTATCAGCTGTTGTGTGCCACTGCCGGGGTTACTAGTCTCGTACAAAGCAGAGCACTCGTACTTTGTGGTGTGAATATTGAATTCTCGGATTTATTTGGTGTTGATGTGGAGTTTGTTTGCTGTGGAAAGGAGAGATTAGATTAGATTAGGTTGGTCTGGTGTAAGATGGGTATATCCACTGGCGGAATTGTCTGCTGAAATTAAGCTAATGCACTTGCTGTGGAATCTGTGCACAGATGGAGGTCTAATTTAGTTAAATGAGTATTTAATCTTTCAATGTGGTCAATGGATTATTGTGACATTAAAGCAACAAAACAGCGAAGCTGTTTAAATACTTTAAATAGAAAAACATCCGTTTGAGGTAACTTGTCATGAAATGCTTAAATCTTTGGGCTCATTAACAGCGCCATTGTGCCTTGTAGTGTCTGAACACACCCAAGTATTTGGCGAGCGGCTAAAAGCTCGTGTCATCATATTTTAGCTGTTTGACGGATACGAATCAACGGCCCGCTCTCTTGATCATAGGCACTGGAAGCAGACACATCTCGACGAAGAAGATCCAACATAATTGCACAAGGAATTGTAACTTGTATTACCTACATATATATTATTAACATTTACTGAAATATAATTATAGTTATTTGCGTTACCAAATTATTATTTCTAATTTAATCTCGGACATTTCACTGGCGACGAGGATAGGATTGATTTTCTAGGATCAGATTCCATTTCGCTCATCACATGGCAGACGAAGAAAATCAATCACGCAAGACGCAAGAAGAGGAAAAGCCACAAGTTTCACACGCAATAATAGTTCCTGTTCCACAAACAACAAAGGTGACTTCCATCGGTTCAATCGAACAATTTGATATTTCTAACCCCACAACGTGGAGTTCCTACAAAGGGGGGTTCGAGATGTTTCTGTGTGCTAATGCAATCACCGACAAGAAGCTGCAAAAGGCAACCTTTTTAACGATCTGTGGTCCAGTGTGCTACAATTTAGTGGAAACTCTCATCGCTCCTAATAAGGTGGAACAGGTGGAGTATTCGACGATCGTTGATGTGCTGTCAAAGCATTTTATGCCAACTCCTTCTGAAATCGCTGCATTTTTTAAATTTTTTAAGAGGGACCAGCAGCACAACGAGACAGTAGCCGAATACATCGCAGAATTGCGTCGATTAATCATCGACTGCAATTTCGAGGGTGAAATTGTAGACCGCATGTTGAGAGACAGGTTGGTTTGTGGGTTAAAAACCACCCACCTACAACAAGGTCTACTAGCGGAAAATAAAATCACTGTAAAGATTGTACAAGACAGGGCCGTGGCAGCAGAGGCAGCAGCAAGAAATCAACAAGAAATCCAGTCGAGTTCATCATCTACACATGCATCAGCAGCTCAAATTCATTCAATCCGACTTAAAGGCAAAAACAGTGGAAACGGTAGGTTTGAGAACGTCAAATTAGACAATTCATTGAATTGTGCAGGATGCGGCAACAGACATGCCAGAGTTGATTGCCCATTCAAATCGGCAAAATGCAATAAGTGCGGTCGCGTCGGACATATAAAGAGAGTGTGCAGAGTGAAGCAAAGTCAGAGCAGTCCAAATTGTAAGAGAGGGTACAATAAGCAGCAAATGAACCTCGTTCAATCAGCAGCGAGCGAGAAGAAAACAGCGACGGTGACGATCAACGGAATCGATTGTAAATTCGAGGTAGATAGCGGATCAAACTACACGATCATTTGCGAGGCAGAGGCCAAGAGAATCTGGAAGACAAACCCACCAACAATAACGGAGTCAGGTTTGAACCTTTTTGATTACGGAAATAATCGTATTCCAATTACAGGGCTCACGTATGTTGACATTTTTTACAACAATAAACAGCTGTCGAACCTTCCATTGTACATCACCGCGGGTCATCGAACAAGTGTTTTGGGCTGTAACTGGTTTAATCAGCTGGGCATTTTCGTACAAGGTGTGTACAATATTCATTCGCCACTTGCAAAGCTGTTGGAAAAGTACTCATCGTTGTTCTCGGAAGAGTTGGGTACATACGTAGGTGAAGAAATAAAACTTACACTTGATCCTACTGTTCGCCCAGTCAAGTTACCGGCTAGAAAGGTACCCTACGCTCAACGACAAGCAATCGAGGCTGAAATTGACAAGCAAGTCCAACAAGGAATTCTCGAGCCAACGGAATACAGTAACTGGTTGACTCCGATTGTGCCTGTTACTAAATCGGATGGGTCTGTGCGTATCTGCGGTGACTACAGGTGCACGGTAAATAAAGCACTAACCACACACTGTTTTCAAACCCCGTCAATCACAGATATTTTGGCGTCCATTCCAAGGGGCAACACGTTTGCTAAAATTGATTTAGCACAGGCGTATCAGCAAATGGTGATGGACGAAGAATCTGCAAAGGTGCTCACACTTATTACGCACAAGGGTGCATACAGAGTAAAAAGGCTTCCATTTGGAATTTCCACTGCTCCGGGAATTTTCCAAATGCGAATTGAAGGCCTTCTGCGAGATATAGCTAGAGTCACCGTCTACTTCGATGATATATTCATCATCAGTCAGGAATCATCACAGTTAATCAAGACGCTGGAAAAAGTTTTTCTTCGTTTGAGTAATGCGGGGTTACGTCTGCGGAGAGACAAGTGCAGATTCGACTTGTCATCAATATCGTTTCTAGGCTACGACATTGACCATCGTGGGATTCGTCCATCGGATGGCAAGGTATCGGCTATCCAACAGACACCTACACCTACCAACAAGAAACAGCTGCAAGCATTCCTAGGTCTTATCAATTTCTATCATGCATACTTGAGGGATAAGGCAAATATCGCTGAACCGTTGCATAGAATGTTGGATAAGAATGTGGATTGGCAGTGGAACGCAGTGCATGAGAATGCATTTAGAAGGCTCAAGATCCTCCTATCAGGTGAGAAAATTCTTATAAAGACTCCCTATCGCTCTGGTCTGCGATGCATCGCCATACGGGATCGGAGTTGTGCTGTCGCACGTTATGCCAAGTGGGCAAGAACGTCCAATCTCATTTTATTCGCGCACGTTGTCCAAGACGGAAAGGAACTATGCGCAAATAGACAAAGAGGCTCTGGCAATCATCGCGGGCGTAAAAAAGTTCCACAATTTCTTATATGGACGGTCATTCACTATCGTAACGGACCATAAGCCACTCATTGGGTTGTTCAACCCAGAAAAGCCTACTCCTGTGATATTGTCACCCAGAATGCTCAGGTGGAGTGTGTTCTTAAACGGGTACAGTTTTAAAATCTTACATCGACCTGGGGAGAAGAACAGCAATGCAGACGCACTCAGCCGCCTACCAATTGCTGCAACAAGGGCTGAAGTTGACTTAAAAGTCAACATGATTGAAGAATCTGATGCGAACATTCTTCAGTCGAGCGACATTGCCATGATGACATCTAAGGACAAGATACTGAAGCAAGTGTTTTATTGGGTGTTGAGGGGATGGCCAGATCGTCGCATGCACGAAGACTTCAAGCCATACCAGCGGCACCAGGACGAAATTACGGTAAACAAAAATTGCTTACTTTTTGGTTCACGTCTTATCATTCCAGAGAGCGCTCAGCGAGACATTCTAAAAATACTTCACGCTGGTCACCCGGGGGTAAGTAAGATGAAAGCCCTCGCTAGAAGTTACATCTGGTGGCCAAAAATAGATGCAGACATCGAAGCAGCCGTGAAGAGGTGCGTGACTTGTCAACAGTCACGACCAGAAAAGCCACAAGCAGACATTCATCCTTGGGAGGAGACTAAGAAGCCTTGGTCTCGCCTCCATGTGGATTTCCTTGGCCCCTTTCAAGGTCAACAATTCTTCATTCTAGTCGATTCATACTCCAAGTGGGTCGAAGTAAAACCTGTGTCAACCACTAGTTCGGCGTGTGCTATTAACAGCCTACGATCCATCTTCGCAACTCATGGGTTACCAGACTCCATAGTATCTGACAACGGGACAGCGTTCACTTCGGACGAATTCAGCACGTTTTGCAGAAGAAACTTGATTTCACACATACTGACAGCTCCATTTCACCCCTCAAGTAATGGGCAGGCTGAGAGGATGGTTCGCACGACGAAGGAATACCTGAAGCGAAACGCAGACGGTGGTTTGCATCTACAACTTGCAAGATTTCTACTTCATCAACACACAATGCCATCTTCGACTACAGGGAAGTCACCTGCCGAATTGTTGCTCAAAAGAATGCCAACCACGTACTTCGGTAAGCTGCAACCGGATAATAATATAATGCGATCTACAAAGAAGAGTTCTTCAACAAGTCCGGTCATACAGCTTGATCCCCAGGAGTCAGTTTGGGCTAGAAATTACTCCAGTGGACCTGCGTGGATCCCCGCCACCATCGAGAAGCAGAGTGGTCCTGTGTCATACACCGTCACGATGGAAGAAGGTAACACCGTCCGAAGACATTTGGACCAACTCCGTAGACGAAGCCAAGACAACGACGGGAATGCGGGGGAGACGGAAGATAGAAGACCAGAAGAGACTCTACATGAAGAGCAGTCAGACGAGTTGACAGAATTACCAAACTTCCAAGAACCACCAACAGTTGAACCGAGGCGTTCAGAAAGGCTTCAAAGCAGAAACCCTTCTTCAAATTAAGTTGTGGAGGGGTGTAGTGTCTGAACACACCCAAGTATTCGGCGAGCGGCTAAAAGCTCGTGTCATCATATTTTAGCTGTTTGACGGATACGAATCAACGGCCCGCTCTCTTGATCATAGGCACTGGAAGCAGACACATCTCGACGAAGAAGATCCAACATAATTGCACAAGGAATTGTAACTTGTATTACATTACATAATATATATTATATATTATTAACATTTACTGAAATATAATTATAGTTATTTGCGTTACCAAATTATTATTTCTAATTTAATCTCGGACATTTCATGCCTCTATCGCTGTTTATGTAAGTAGCTGGTACGACGGATGCAATCATAAAGGTAGACTAGTGTGTTGTCAAAGTATGAGTTGCATTACACGGTCGAACCCAAAGTCAAGATTGAAGTAGAACCTTCTTAAACCCTACGTATCTCAGAATTGCTCTTAAAGTTGCTTACCTCAACTTGGTCGACTCATGTCGCCAGGAAAGAAAAAATTCGGTGCGCCAGTGAATGTCAAGTATTGCTTCCAATGGAACAACTATCCATCCACAGAGGACTGAGATCTGTTTAAATAAGGATGCGACAGTTAAGACTGCGGTTTGATGCGTGTCGAACAACACTACCCTCACAACTAACATCTCCGACATCTTAAAATCTAGCTCAGGGACTCCGGTTAGGTGCTTAGAGATTTACTTAAAAAAATATTGGCCCCATAGCAAACGAAATGGTAAAACGCGTTGATAATTATGGGATTGACCATCCCTACAACAGACTTTAGCCCTTCATTGGGATCAGTAAAATCCTTTTATAATGTCAAAGATTTTGAGATGACCTTAGAACATTGCATCTAGGCCAGCATCGAAGAGTCTGGAAATATATTCAGCAAATATTGCCTATTTTACAAACAGGGCTTACTGAATAAGAACCGAAAAAATTAAAGCCTGCCGCCACCTTTATTTAGACCATAATCAATCACAGAAATACAACTGAGGACTTTTAGATGTGGTTTCCACTTAAACGACCAAGTTCCAAATGGATGTGAGTACAAAACCTCGAGATGTTCCTCGAGAAATGTTCCCAGCCCGAATAATCACCACCACGTCTCGCTTCCCTGAGTCTCATCTTACCCAGAGAGACTATCTTTTCATCTTTACGTTGTTTATGAACGAAATAATTTCGAAATTTAATGGACGTGGAAATGTTTTTTTACTATACGATTTCTTGTTTTTATGTTAAATCGTAATTTTACGCCAATAAGCCAAATCCACCCGTCTCCTTTGACATTTACGAAATCGTTCAATAAACAAACGTTGCAAAACACCACTTATTTCAATCGATTGCTGGCCAATTTAAAGACATTGGGTTGTATGCAAAAACCTTTCGCTCAGACTCAAGTCTTACTTTTTATACCTTTAGCTCGGGTTCGTATGAAAAAAGAAAATGAGACAGATCTCAGAGACTGAGCTCTTGCTCAATCGATGAGACAGTTCTCATGTTTTGATTTCTCGTGTGCAAAAAACATAGCAATGTCTCAGAACAATGAGGTTAAGCTCATAAAAAGTCAAGGCTGGAAATTTGTAGTCTCATTAGTTCAAATAACTGCGTATTTAAAAGTGTTTGGTATCACTGCGCAAAATCGGGACTTCAAAAATGATTATCGAATTAAATTGGTTCAAGTTGATTACATAACTGATCATTTTCTTCAAAACAATGAAGATTTTCGCTGAAGGAAAATTTATAATTTAACCAGGATGATGGTCTTAATTCGATTCGTTCGAGACCGTGGATTGCAAATTGGTAAAGCAGAAGATTTTGGAATAAGCCAATCCAGCGTTTCTAGAATAGTGAGTGAATTTGTGGGCTATATAGGGGGAAATAGCGGAGAAAAATTACTGAAAATAACTTATGGTATCCTAAAAACTAATTTGTGTCGTACTCAAAAACGTTGGGACCAACTTTATTACATTTCTTCGATTTTGAGGTCAAATTCGGATCGCATTTTCATTTCTTTATTGTAGCCATTAGTATTAGATAGTGAGAAAGAGCTAGTATGAGAAGAGCGAGCCTCTTTGACTCTTTGTGTGTTTTGTTTCGCAATGCTTGTTGTAGATGACATTTTTGGCCGAAAAAAACTTTTTAGGGCAATGGAAAACACAATCACAACATTAAATAGCAAATTGATTATGCACCGGACTTTTTCTGTGGAATTTATGTGTGTAGGTACATATATCAGAGTTGGGATTTGGTTTTCCGAAAAACGAATCTTTTGCACTACGTAACTATTTGTGCTGCTTAAGCTGACTTTAGCTAGACCAATCCAAAAAAAACCACATCTATTCACTTTGACGATACATGACTGATGAGGGTTATGCAATCACTCCTTTTATAGTGTCGGAAATCTAAAGTAGGGATAATTACGAAGAAGAACAATCAGCACCAAGTGAAGACATCTCTTCTGACGCCTCTCAAAAAAATAAAAGAAGAAATTAAATCGATTGATTTTATTTAAACAGCGTATTGTCTAATTTCTTAATATTTAAATACAAATTTTAAAACCGTAACTGAAAACAAAAATTCAATTTGCAATTTCAATAAATAAAATGAATGAGACTGAGATAATAAATTGAGACAAGGGTTTTACCTACCAATTTGAGCTTTCACTCATTGCAAATGCTTAGTCTCGGTACCTTTCGATCCGTCTCATATTTCAGTCAACTGAGAATGGGCGAACGCTTTTTGCATACGACCCATTACATTCAAATATAGCGAACGAAAGTTTCAAATTTGGCAGCACTGATTTCCCTCACTGACAATAGCTTCGTTTGATGTCCCCATCCCTAGGCCGCACTGACTAGTTAATTTAATTAATTAATTTTTTTTAATTAATTAAAACGCTATATTCGTGGCTGTCAAAAAACCCAGTGTAATACAAATAGCTTGCCCTGACAATTGTCATGCATTGAAAACTTATTATAAATGAGACTTTGTTAATTTTCGCATATTTTTGGATTTCTTTAGTTCGATGTTTTATTGGGAAACCTAGCCGAACAAAAAAAAGCACAATGAGCAAAACCGACGCAATGAAAAATAACTAATTGACAAATAAGCTGATTTAATGTTTTGACAGCCCTTTTTTCTTGCACTGCACTGAAGAACTACCCAGTGCGAATCCAGGGCAGCTCTGGCGGACATCGAGCGCATAAGTGCGTTTCCAGTGCGGCCTAGGGTGCCCTAGTGCAGCATCAAACAAACCTCATGAACTTAGGAATTCAATGCAGAATCAGTTTTCATATCAAATGTTAATAATGTTAGTTCAAAAATGAATACTCCCCATTTTGGTTTTCATTTTCCTTTTTTCTTCTTTTTTAGGGGGCAAAATAATGGAGCTCTATATGTTTATGACGTAGCCACTTTTCCCCTGGGGTTCTGTTTCTATTTTTACAATAAACAATGAGATTCATCGAAACACTTTGAAAACTATTTCTACATTAGTAGCTTAAGGGTCTAGATTGTCTGCACCGTTAACTTGGCGAAATATCCTCTTCCGGTTAAGCAAAGTACAGCAGGATTCCTTTTTTGTACAATGTAAAAGCATGAAAATATAATTTATATAAAATCAATAAAAAAAAATGTATCTTCCTTCCATTTCCATGAATCATCGTATGCTTTCAACTTTGCTGGCTTCAAATTGAAATTAATAACCGTACGCTAGGCGCTGCATTAAGCTTCGCTATTAAAAAAGGAGAAATCACTTTTTAACATTTTAAATTAATATTCACTAATGGATATCATGGTGAGGCCATAAAAAATCGAAAAATCATGCAACGACAGTATTAATTTAATCCCAAAGGAAGTGTCAATACGGTACGTAGGCACCTTAAAGCGTCACCAACATCAAAAGAGAACGCATTATCGAGCGTAATGTTGGTTAACGGTTGTTGCTTGCGGTGTGTGATATGCTATATATTTTTTTTTTTATAATCTTTCCATCCCCATACTATATCAGCTTACCTCGGTTAGTCCTTATGTAGTCATACTCCACCCACAGTCTAGGAACTCAAATTTAGCTTCAGCGCCGTCTGTTTTAATGGAGCAATATTTGCATAAAATTTCCATAAAGCCTACATGTCAACCGAGAGCACATTGACAGGAGACACAATGAACACTACACAGCATTACAGTTACAGGAATAGAAGAAAAAAATAACAACAGAGTGAAGGATGTGAAAGTGGGGGCTGGGGGGGGTTTGTAAAATTGACACCCCCATAACGTCAGCCAGCTTGTTTGTGATTTTATTTTACAAAAAAAAAGCAAGATAACCTGTTTTTAAGTGTGGGCTGTGTTCATCAACTGGCAGCTGTCACTGAGTGGGAGAGGTTAGTGTTTTGCCATTAAAACACTCACTTGACATATCTCTTCTTAACCTTGGCATAAACATTATTTTGATTTAAGACTTATGTTAGAAGCTGTTAAAGCAAGGCGTCCACAATAGTAGCTTTTTGTACTGTGAGGATAAAGGAGACAAACATATGCGCCGCTCCTTCTTGCTACCTGTTGCATATTAATAAGGATGAGAGGAATTATTGTTCATCTGGACATTGTACAGTTCTTTTTTTTATCGTCTTTTGAGGGTGGATTATCCTGACAATGGACAGATCTGACGTTCATATCAACCGTTGCTCTGTACATCTGTCTGTCAAACAAGAATCGAATTGATATTTCTTTTCTCCCCTGTTTCAACCGTTATTGAAACATAAATCACCTTTTTGCGGGGAATGTTGGCGCCGTTATCTACGTCTATCCCGGTTGAAGGGGGTGTTTTCATAGGACTGGATTTAGTTCCGGCTGGAATCGCGCAAAAGCAGATTCAAAAGTTGTAAACAAGTTGTCAGTCAGAATGGAGAATAAATTTCTGTTTAAGTCAATTTTATGAGATCATCGAACGCGGTATGATAATTTATGAGTTTTTTTTTGTTCGGTACAGCGATGGTGGGGAGGGTCCTCGGATATGGGTGGGAGGAATATATTACTTGAAAAAAGATTTATATTTTGTTTTTCTTATTATTATTTTTTTGTGATGAAAAATGGAAACAATTCGTAATGCCCTGCTGTTTGATTGATCACTGCGTGGGAATGCTCCTAGTGGTGTTACTGTTATTTGCTAGGTGTGCGCTGTGCGTTGAATTTTACATTGGATGTAGTACTGTATATTATGGTTATTTTGTTTCGAAGTAGATTGATGAGTAGTCAATGGTGTTGGATAAGCAAACATCGCGTAAAGGAGTGAGGAAGGAGTTTTTCACGGTTGCTTGGTAACAATTGAAATATAATAATGTTGGTATATGCCCATGTTCGCTATCGATTTTTGTAGAACTTAACCCTCCGATGAGCGTATGGGTCGGGCCGATTTTCATAATTATTTTTTTGTTTTATTCGTATTGCTGTATTTAAGGTTAAGGCAGAATGAAAATTTGGAAAAACTTAAAAAAAAAAGTTTGTGATCATACCAGTGGCGGCGTCTAAGTCGCTATCGAGGAAGCATAGCGACCAGTTAAAATACCTGAAGAACTGTTAAGGCCGTCCCAGTTGGATTTCTCGTATTGCCAAACTTTAAGGTATTTGTTCTCCAACTGTGTGGCTGGAGCACGAGAAATTAGCTGATATGACACAGTGGTCTGACCTAGAGAGCGATAATACATCAATGTTGTATTTATCGGGATGGGAGGTAAGAAACAAGTCCAAAGTGTTGGCGGAATGACTTGCAATGTCTGGTATACGTGTAGTCTCATTTACAAGCTGAGGAAGATTGTTTATCTCAGCAAAGATCTCAACATACCTTCCTTCGGGTGATGTCGGTCCAGAGTGGCGAAGCCAATAAGAATTGTGTGTATTGAAATAACCCGCAATTGCGATTTCAGTATGAAGGTAATGGGCGACAATTCTAGTGATGGAATCAGACAGCGCATCAAACTCATTACAAGATGAATTGCTGTCCAAATTTGGGCTTCTATAAATGAAACAGTAATGTATTAGGTGCCTACGGACACTGAATTTTAACCACATGAAATTAAATTCCGGATTGGAATAGTGGCCGAATTGAGGTTGAAGCTGGTAAGCAATATCATTACGGATATAAATGGTGAGACCGCGATGAGGAAAGAATAATGGCACTATATTATATTCAGGCAAAAACAGGGTAAAACAGAGGTATCTGAATTCTCACCTACCTCTCCTTACATAGTGCCAAAATAGCTGGCCTGTATGTTACAGTGTGGGCATAAGTAGCAAAGTGATTAGCTTTCAACCCACGAATGTTGCTAAAATCCACACGAAAATTCCTTACCATGACAAAACACAAAAAACTCACCTCCGACGCTTTTATTTGGTTTATACATTCCTTTAAACTCAATCACTTTATTCTTTCTGCACGCTGCAACTTCGGACAGTTCTAACTGAGTGCCTTTAGTCTTCTTGTATATCCCATGATTACTTACTTACTTAGTTGGCGCTACAGCTCGAGGTGAACCTGGGCCTGCTTCTCGCAACCATTTGTGTGTGCGTGTTATATTTTTGCACGAATGGAAGGGACCTACAGTTTTTTTCCAACTCCGAACGGCAAGTTGAGAAGCTCAATCGTGACAAATGATACTCTTTGATGCTTGTCAGGCATTCCGTGGTACCGTGAAAAAACTCTTTTAGGTGTTAGACCCGGCCAGGAGTTGAACCCGGGCAGCATTGCGTGGTAGTCTAACGCACTAACCACCACGGCCACGGCGACCACATCCCACGATTGGTAATGTCTAATATCACAGTCTTCGTTGCCAGAAATAGTGTTACGAATACTTGTTTAACTAAAATGAGGTAATCTGTCAGCTTTTATGATTGGTTGGTTGATGAGGGTGAGGAGATGTGTCTTCATGTTCTCGTAGGCCGGGACTCAGGCGGTCTAGCCCCTGTGCTAAGAATGAAAGGGGCTTGGGTGTGGTTTATGTAGGTTAAATGGTTTATAGGGAGGGAAGGAAAATCAGAAGGAGTTTGTGGATTCGCAAAAATGCTTTGTATGTCAAGTGAACTCCAGATTGATTGATCTAAGCTACATTAGCCCAGGCAGGAAGAGTCTTCCCAGGTATTTGTGCGTTATGGTGCATGAACCGTCCTTTTCCTCACAATCTAGGCAGGTGCTATGTCCCAGTCTATTTGATTATCTGTTCAAGCTGAAGTGGCTTGTATGCAGGAAGCCAATCCTTTTATTTGAACTCTGCCAAGATTAAGTACTTTCCGTTGCCTGTTGTTGGCTCGGGTTTTCTATCATGGCTTAGGCATTTAATATGTTTGGATTTGACTCCACATTGGTGTGGAAATGGTTTACACTACTTTTTTCACTGTTTCTACTGTGGTAATTGTAAAGGTATCCACATCTTCCGCCACTGCTCTTGCCAGTTCATCAGCGCTCTCATTCACAGGGGTGTCGTTGTGGACAAGTACCCAAAGCATTTTCACCGTGCAATGTGCATTTCATAAGCGTATTGAGGTTTTTAGTTTCGGGGTTGGCAGCGCTTTAAGCGTAGCCAACTGTCTCTGGTGTTGGCATTTATGAATTCGCTGAGTACCAATACGCAGCCGTTAGTTCTGTGAACACAATCTCATATTTTCTTCTGCTAAATGCACTCAGAATAGTTGCAACAATGAGATACAAAGGACCTTATTTGAAACCACATTGGCCTACAAATGAAATGTAAAAACGAGAAAAGTTTTGAGATTTTTAATTTGCTGATTTTTTTTCTGCTAAAAGTCAAACCGCAAGTTGATGCTTGTCTAAGAGAGAAATAACATCAACAAGAACAGCATCGGATGGTTTCTACGACAGCAACAACATCAACCGGGCACCGTAGCGCAAGTGGTTAGTGCGTCGGACTACTGAGCCAGCGGTCTTGGGTTCGAATCCCGCCGCAAACACCTAAAAGTTTTTCACAGTGCCCACCTCTTTCGAATGTCTGACAAGCATCAAAGAGTATCATTTGTCACGATTGAGCTTCTCAACTCGCCGTTCGGAGTCGGCAAAAAACTGTAGGTCCCTTCCATTCGTGCAAAAAATATAACACGCACACACAAATGGTTGCGAGGAGCAGGCCCAGGTTCACCTCGAGCTGTAGCGCCAACTAAGTAAGTAACAACATTAACAGGAACAACATCGGACGATGGAAATTTCCATGGTTGACCGCTGCCCACGCAATGGTCAACGGGATAACAAAGCAAAACAACTAACCTCCGTAATCAAATTAACTTCACTTCAACTAAAAGCATGCAGTCGTACTGGAGTAACATACAGTCCAATAGATTACATCACATTTAAACCAATATTCTTTAGTATATCCATTTAGTTTAATATAGATTTCATTTTGCTTTTCTAATGAAAAGGTAGCTATCGAACATTTGGTCCTTCGAGCCGGATGAAATCAGAGATTAAAAAAAGCAAAAAGCAGACCAATTTTGTTTTGTAATTTTATTTTCAAAATCTATTTTTATACTATTGCCAAAGATCCCGTATAAAATACAAGTTTTCCGGCTACAATCTAATTTTGTGACGATGCGACTGGGTAAAAAAGAGAGTAGGAGAAAAAACGGAACCTTGGGGAACACCAGCATTATATTTTGTGAATAGAACGCAAATTTTATTTGAGCGTCCAAAAAAGTAGTTTCCAATTTAAAAAAGAAGTAAAAATAAAAATCTTTGTTCTACAAGATTTGTACAGAAACTAGTTCTAGTTAAATAAATAAGTGGCAGCTTGAATGTCATTGTAAAAAAAGCATAAATACAATCTCCCAGTGAACCAAGGGGATTAATAAAGCTAATTTGATTGAAAAATCGTTGTGTTGGGGATATTTTTTTTGTGAATTTCAGTGGGGCCGGAGCCTGAAAAAAAACTTGTTATACACAAAACATGATACACGGAAATGCTTCAATTTAAATTAAAAAGAAAAATAGTTCAAAAACGAATTCAAATAGATCTGTATAAAAATTGGAGCAGAAAAAAAATCACTCCCTAACATCAAAGGACTTCAAAGGGAAACAATTTTTTCAATCGACGTTTCTATTGAATGGCACCCGCATTGAAACTGACATTCGTTTTGTGTTATATGGATGCTAAAGCTAACAGGGTTAAAGGACCCTCACAATCGCATAATATTTTTCGGAATCTAAATGAAAAACACATCTGAAAAAACCACTTCTCTAAGCGAATCCTGTTCGAATTAGCGTTTATCAGTGCATCCTTTTCTATATGTATGTCATTATCCTTTAGTGCTAAAGCTAACAGGGTTAAAGGACCCTCACAATCGCACAATATTTTTCGGAATCTAAATGAAAAACCATTTCTCCAAGCGAATCCTGTTTGAATTAGCGTTTATCGGTGCATGCTTTCCTGTATTTATGTCCTTGTCCTTTAAAAAGTTGTATTTAAAGAAGAGAATTAAGAACGGAATCGAGCAAATTGTCCACATCCCCAGGTTTACTCTTTTGGTGGGTTGGTTGGAAGTTAAACGCAGCCATCCGTTGCAGAGAAAGAAGAACTTTTAACGAAACACACTCGCCTTCTGGTGACCGATTGCATTGCAGTGCTTTACAGTCGACTCTAAGATACCGTAAATCCACTCGCATTTATGTACCTATGTTTTATGATTGTGTTGTTTTTATATCCTTTGGACTTTTAGCTCTATAGAAATAATTGGCGAGACAGAGATGTCCCTGTAGGTGGACAGAATTTGTGCCACGAATAAAGTAAGAACATTTAAATCAAGTTTCCCTATGTGAAAGTGCAATAAATTTCATGGCGGGCGGTTGGAGAAGAAAGTCTCGACCAAGGAAATAAAATTAAAGTTCTTCCTTTTGCCTTTGCAACCGAAAAGGTGGCAATGCTGGGTTAGAGGATATTAAGCACGTGGGAGTACTGGATCTGGGATGCGCTTTTATATTGAACATAAGTTCCGCTGTGCGCTTTGTTAAAACTTTGTTACGGAACTAACTAATAAAAGATGCTTTTGGTGTTCATTGCTTCTGGTAGTTCCGCTCTACAAAAAGGAGAGATAATAGAATTCATGGATATAACTATTAATCAGAGTTGTTGTTGCTTTATTTAAATAGAAAATTTTTCACGAAGAAGAACGGACGATCGAAGTTTTGGAAGCAATTTAACAATTAAGTACATAAAACGATTCGTAATAGGGTTTGCATTTAATGCGGAGTGAAAAAGAAAAAAATAGTAGATACGTATCTATCCGTACTCCGTTATGAAAGGATAAAGTTTTTATTCGATTTGGATGCCATGAAAGATACTCGTACTTCACTGAAACCCAATTAAAAAGTTGACCAACTTATCCTATCAAACCCTTTCGGTAAATCAATTAACGGAGTTGGGTGGCTTGAAGCACAAACAAAGGATAGCAAAGTATCTGGTGGGGAAAGTATGATTCGGGCAATATATCTGCCCCTAACTTTATATCAAAAAATCGGACGAGTCGGCTCAATTCTGGAATTTAAAAAAAAAAGCATTCCTTCCTCGAACTGGGGGGCTGAGCTTTGAATATCCTCTCAGCTAGAGCATTATTATGGGGCTGTCGACCTCATATTCTCAGATAGATGTACATTGGCATGGTAAGACCTGTGACCTGTAAGCACCTATGGTGCAATAGCATGGGGAAAAATGACCAGTCTGACAACTACGAGAAATACACTAAATAAAAAGAGACTAGCATGTATATGCATAAAGGTTACAACGGGAACCTGCCCATCTGCTGTACGAGAGGTGCTTTTGGAGCTTACTCCACTGCACCTTGTAGTGAATAAACCCGCAAATCGGAAATTTCGAAGAATGGACGAATAGGAAGAGGAACATGCATTAGCCATAAGGATTGCGCTAAAATGACTAATAAGCTTCCCCTTCTAGCAAAGCCTAGGGACGATGGCATCAGGACCTTTAACTGGTCAAAGAACTTTGACATTGAACTCAGTAACAAGAAAGACTGGAGCAACGAATCTGGAATCTACAGGCTGAGTCCTCATAACATTAAATGGTATACAGGTGATTCAAGAACTGATGAAGCAACGGGGGGCAGGAGTGTTTGGGCCCGGAACTAAACTATTCGAACCCATGGGCATTTTTTCAAGCTGAAATCTGTGCTATCGACAGACGTGCCCAACTCAATCTTCTTAAACGCTACAGCAAACGCGACAGAGCAATAATGTCAGACAGCAAAGCAGCTATAAAAGCAAAGTGGGTGGCTGTGGCGTCGTCATCGTCGCTTGTCACGCTGAAGGTTCACATTTCAAATGCAGATGTCGCCGAAACATTTATTTCTCCCGAAATAGAAATAAGTTGATCAGTTTCAGAAGATAATGTCAAAACCTCCTGCGAAGGCATAGTTTAGCCTTAAATATTCGATTAACTGTACATGAGGTTCCATAGTATTGGTCCCAGGACCGAGCCCTGGGGGCCTCCTTCAGTGACGGGGTATTCCTTTACACCATCATCTGTTTCATAGAGCAACACTCTTTGCCGGAAATAATTTAACAGAGTTTCCCCGGTGTAGATTGGCACTCTCATATTTCCAATAACTTCAACTATTTGTTTCCAGCTCACGCTGTTGAATGCGTTCTTAATGTCTAGTCCTATGCGGCAAACTGTTGACCTGTATTTTACAGTGTGGACCTAACTGGCAAAGAACTTAACCTTTAACCAAGCTCAGCTGCAGCTGCTCGAAAATTCCCTGTCATAGTTTATTACACAATGCTACTGTCATAGCTGTCATAGCTTATTACACAATGCTACAACACCTAAAAGTTCTTTCGCGGCGCCACCTCTTTCCAATGTCTAAAAAGCATTCAGAGAGTATCAACCCGCCGTTCGGATTCGGGTCAAAAAACTGTTGGTCCCTTCCATTCATAAAAAAAATGTAACACGCACACACAAAGGGTTGCGAGAAGGAGGCCCAGGCTATAGCGCCACCTAAATGTAAAAACAAAGAGCTTATTACAAATACAGAAGACAAAACCCCGACGGTAACTGAACTAAAGACTTAATATACAAATATCCTTACCCTTAAACTTTGCCATAAATTTGAATATCTCTGAAAGTTCTACTTTCTAAGCCCAAAATCCAATCGAATTACTTGAAGCTAAAAACATTATTGCATAAAAAATATCCATGTTCGGGGAGAAAACTTTGAAATTTTTGTATTTTTTTATTCAACCTGAAGCTAGGATACCTTTTCGAATTCATTAAAACTGAAAACATTGCAGCTCTCCACATAAAACATAGACCTACATATGTATGTACATCTGTATCTTTCCAAATGAACTGAATTTGTACCAGTACATCCTCTTCTAAATCTTACGGTACACTTCTTGTACGAATATAAAACATGTCCGCTTCCGCTTAACAATCTGTAGTGATGAGCTTGTGTGAGTGTGTATGTGTTATTCATCTGGTGCCCGCTTTAGATAAAATCCTTTGCTACGGTGAAAATATCCTCCTGTTAAGCCCAACTCACTACATCCATTGTCAGTGTGATTCCTGGAAATTCTGTTCGTATTGTTTTATCGAAATCATGTTGTTTTTCTTATTTTTTTTCTGCTGTTATGTTTTTGTTTTTTTTTTCTTTTTTAGAGAACATTCCCATTTTTTTTTGTATGTAGATATTTAGAAAAAATGTCTTTTTGTTATCCACCAGCAAATACTAGAAATGCGAATGCGAAAGGATGGGAGATGGAGATACTCGAATTGATTGCACGGTCTATTGTTTGAATGCAAACGGTTTTGTTTTTTGTTTTTGTTTTTTCCAGCAAATGCATTTATTTAATGGGTTTTTATCTATAGTGAAATAAAATATCTGTACTCGTACGTAGAAACATTTTTTGCAATAAAAATTACTCTGTTCAACATGAGAGTCACATGCATTTTTTTTTTTTTTTTTTTTGTTTGGAGAATTTATACTTTTTCTAGTGGCGGGGTATTATTTTATTGTATTGCATTTAAAGGGGTGTGATCTTATAAAGACAACAAGCACAAAGACCTGTGGTTCTATTGTGGTTTCGTGAAAAGACACCTTCTTCGATGAATCAACACAGCAACAAATCTAGATCGATCTAAATCAGCCCGTCGCTTACGCAAAAGCACAGCAATTGGGCAAGATTAAGCTCTGACATACATATCTTCATCCCGTAGATATGTACGGGCTGATTTAAACGGGCTGTAAGTTTTCCACCGATTTAGCTGAGGCCTAGTCTGCTAAGTGTGGCTACCCATATCAAAAGTACACCATCTTTCTTTCGCCTGTTGTAGTGCTTGCATGAAGGTGTTGTGCCTTATCGTTTCCATTGGCACATCGAATAAAATTCCCCAGTTTATTTGACGTGGGCTGGAACAGCAGATTATTACAGGCTGACGACTAATGAAAGGGGTCACTCATCCAGTTTTAGCCAAAGCATCAGCTTTTGCATTTCCCGGGATCACAGCATGTCCCGAGATCCAGACCAGTATGACCACGTAACATCGCCTAAGCTGGTTCGATTTGTTGATAGTGCCTCTATAGGTATGCTGCTAATCGTTACTGGCAGACACTGCAACCTAACTTAACCTTGAAGTATCCAGAGCTTCCCCAATGCTCCTGGCATCGAGTAGCTTCAGGGTGCCTCTACCAACCTCACTCACTAAACACAACATGGCTTCTAATCTGTGTACCAATGCGATATACGGTAGAGTAGATCAACGACGACAAATTTAGCCATATTTACAAAGTTTTGCATTAACGCAGTTGAAAGTGGTGCACAAATTAATGTATTGTAAACTGATTTTGTAAAGGCTTTCGATAGAATCAACTATGATATTCTAAAGCAAAAATGTAAAAAAAACTCGGTTTTCATTCGAGGAGCTTCAATGGTTGGCTTCATATCTTGAAAAAAGAAAGTTAATTGTTAAGGTTGATGATTTCTACTCTGCTATCTTTAATGCAACTTCTGGTGTACCTCAGGGTAGCCCTCTTGGTCCATTATTGTTCATTATCACTTCTCTCAAGCTGCAAATGTCTTTTATACGCAGATGATATTAAGATATTTATGAAGATGTCTGACATCAGAGATTGTATTGTTTTTCAGAATGAAATAATTACTCTAGCGCTTTGGTGCGATTTAGATGATTTAGAACTCAGTTTGCCCAAATGTAATATTTTCTCGGTATTCAGGTCAAAAAATCATTTACAATTCCAATTCGTTGCAAATGGTTTATTATTAACCCGTGATAATCAAATAAGTTTTAATCTACATATTGATTATATCGTGTCTAAATCTTACCCAATGCTGGCATTTATTAAAAGAAACACGAAATACTTGCAGGATCCATACACTCTTAAGTCACTCTACTGCTCGTTAGTTCGTTCCTTATTGGAATTAGTTAGTTAGTTAGTTGGCGCTACAGCTCGAGGTGAACCTGGGCCTGCTTCTCGCAACCATTTGTGTGTGCGTGTTATATTTTTTTTGCACGAATGGAAGGGACCTACAGTTTTTTGCCGACTCCGAACGGCGAGTTGAGAAGCTCAATCGTGACAAATGATACTCTTTGATGCTTGTCAGACATTCGAAAGAGGTGGGCACTGTGAGAAACTTTTAGGTGTTTGCGGCGGGATTCGAACCCAAGACCGCTGGCTCAGTAGTCCGACGCACTAACCACTTGCGCTACGGTGCCCTTATTGGAATATTGTTGTGTAATCTGGGATCCCGAGTATGAGGTTCACTCTTCTCGAATAGAGAGAATGCAAAAATAATTCCCTCGAGTTGCCTTACATACATAGGTTCAATGGAGACTGGAATACCTCCATACAAATCTCGCTGTCTGCTTATAAATCTCCAAACTCTTTTTGGACGAAGAAAAATGCTATCATTAGTTTTCTTAAGTGATGTGGTTACTACCCTTAAGATTTTTGAGAGAGCCAAGATTATTTATTCCTCCATCACATAAGACAAACTATGGATTGAGTGAAATTATAACGCGTTGTGCGATTTTGTATAACGCGGTTTTGACCTAGATTTAACTTTAGATCGTGATCGTTTTAAACAAATTGTAGTACATGAAATCCTAAAATCAAAATTAAATGTACATCTAAATGTTTAATATGATTTATAATGAATTAAATGTATAAGTTATTTATGTTAAAGTAGTAATACATATTATAGAAATCTGTTAAGGTTTACCTAGTAGATAATGTATAAATAAATAAATAAATTTAAATATATATAATTTTCTAATTTGTTTTCTAAGAAGATTTGTTGCTGAGGCAGGGTAAGTAAGATCTCAATTTCGGTAGTGGATGTCTCTCTCATAGCCCCGGAAGTGGGTTATAGTGATGTACAAGGTGGTGAAGTGCTGAAAATGGCTATAGAAAAGCCCTTTATCTTGGATGTCCCCAAAGTATCCTTTACGCGACGTTGGCCCTCTTTTGATGCTAAAATTGCTAAATTTAACCTTAGTGCCAACAGTTGGCTTCTAGAAAACCAGAAAATAATTGGCTTTCTGGATCCAGTGCGGCAGATCTGAAAATGGCACCACAAAATGAAAGAAAGTGCGCATTTCTCACGAGGACTTGCATCACTGATTTAACTTATTACTCAACTGTCAAGTCTAACAAAACTGTTCAACCGATTCATATCTGTGCCTGCCTGCTTGCAAACTGTCCCTTTTCTTTTGTTGTTATTGATGTTGGTACAAAGGGCTGATGTTAGATATAATTAAACTGTTGTGGAATGGGATACATGACTGTTGACATTGACACTGCTGTTGTCTAAAAACTACCACGACTGGCACTGCCATCTATCGAGTGGCCAGTTGACAGTCTGACTATCCAGTCGCCAATCTTCTATTTTCTAATCCAAATTCCTCGGCCGACGCCTGGATCGGCCATTTTTAGATTGATTTGCAAAATGGCACTGACCGTTTGGTTTCAAAATTTGCGATCAACAAATGCAATGCTTATACTGGACCTCTTCTAATGGAGAAGGCAGAAACTTTTGCTATCATGCTGAATGTAAATTTCGATTCTACAAAGGTTTGGCTTGAGTGTTGGAAAAAATGGGAAATCTTTATATGTATATAAAACTAAGTGACGAAATGCGTATGTTTCCCTCTACCGCCCGTAATTTTCAACCAATTTAGTTGGTTTCTTTTTAAAATGTAGATAATTACGGTGACAGGCAAAAAAAAAATCGAATGCCTGGCGAAGCTAGGAAAACAGAATCAGAAGTTGACAATGCCAAGAATACACTGATTTGGGGCAAAGTCGGAAACGCACTTTTCACGTACTGTTTCTATTTTATATTCGCGGATCGATGGTAGGTATTCGGTGGATTAAAGGAGTGACACTCACTGAATGATCAGATTATGTGTTAACTGTCAGAAATTAACCTTCAACGGCCTGATCTGCGAGATTCGAGTAGATCAATCACAGACCATAGGCGCTATCAATAATATTGCGTTCAGCTGTATAACACAGTCGGTCGCTCCACCATCCACCTATGTGTCAATGACGAAAGTAACTCGATTTTTGCCATAAAAAAGCAACCAAAAAATAATAATAAATTTAATTTTGTTTTAGCAATTGCAAACACATGTCGACGCAATTGCATGGAAGAATTTGTTTTTCTTTTTTTTATTATTTATTTAAGTTTAATGTATTTCTTCTTTATTAATATTTATATACTCTTAATTCATTTTCATTTTTTTGTTTTCAAAACGTATTCTTCTTTTTTCTTTTTCTTTTTTGTTTTACAATAAATAAAAATATAACAATGTATAAAAGATATTGGATTTATTTTATTTTGAAATGAACAGAAATGATTAAAGAAAAATAAATATCTAAAAAGAAAAAGGAATATCGAGAGAGAGAGTTTTCTTGTTGTTGTTGTTGATGTTGTTGTTGTTTCTTCTTTTTTGTTGTTTTTTCTTTCTTTTTAAAATTAGTGAGTGTTATCTTTGGTGAGTGAGTTGTTGTTGTTGTTTTAACTGAGAGTGAGTTAGATAGAGAGATAGAGAGAGAGAGAGAGAGTGTGTAAATTTTTAAAAAATAAAAATATTTATTCCTCCTCTTCTTCCTCCTCCTCTTCTTCCTCCTCTTCTTCTTCCTCTTCCTCTTCTTCTTCTTCTTCCTCCTCGTCCTCATCTTCCTCCTCCTCATCATCTTCCTCATCGGCGGCCTCTTCTTCCAGCTCTTCCTCATCCTCGACAATATCTTCATCGGCCTTAGCATCCTCTTCACCCTCGGGGGTCTCTGGATCTCCAGATTTTTTGCCAGGTCGTTCTCCGAACCATTTTGGCAGTTTGGCTAAAATGGAGAAAACATTTATAAGTATCTATTGAATAATTGAACGTTGGAAGAGTTATTTAAGGTTTTTTTTTTTTTGTTGTAAATGTGGAACGACAAGTAGGAGGGGATCCCGCTTAACATACATGGCGCACCTTGTTGACGACCAGCGAACTGTTCTTTCTTTTCATTCCACAGTTTTTCTTTGGTTTCCTTGGTAAGCTCATCCCAGCCCTGAGCAACATGAAACAAATAGAAACAGAAAAATTGTTTTTGTTGTTGGTTTTGGTGTTGTGTGATGTGATGTAAATTTATATTTATTAGATACTTATGTGGAGACAACACGTTACAAATACATTATGCTTTAGTTGTTTAGTGAGAATGTGTTCGTTGAGTTAGCAGCTAGAATTTCAGAAGAGTGCCCTTCAAAAAGAGCATTATTTGACAGATAATTGAGCGCAGAAGGAAGCTTGAACATATCAGCTCACGCCTTGCTTATGAACGTTCATAAGAAATTATTTCTATAATCTACGAAGTACTAGAAGGTTTCCCTAAGGGTCCTATGCTTTTCATTGTCCATCCAAGTAAGATGCGGAAAGTAAAAGATGCTGAAGTAATCTTGAGCTTTCTAAGTGAAAACTTAAAGGTCGACTTTTAATTTATTTCAAAAGTTCACATTGTGACCGACGGATGTACTAAGTAATTGTTTTGTTCATAATATACTGCAAAACGATTTTTTTTTTAAGTCGAAATAAATAATTTTAAGTGGACTACCACAATGTTGACCATGTAGACCTATGCTTTTTTGTTTGAGTTCAGAATCGTAGATTTGTCAATGGAGTGCTATATCGTAGGCCATTAGAGCGAGTACATTTTATAAAAAAAACCGGCCAAGTGCGAGTCAGATTCGCGCTCGAAGGGTTCCGTAGTTATAGACCTAGTTAAATTTTATTTAAATAACTGTTTCGTTTCGTTAACTTTACTCACTATGGGAAATTGGAAATATGGTAAGAAAGAATATATCTGTAATCCATTTGTATGAACAAATATGTTTGAGTTCAGGAATCAGAATTATATTGATTAGAAATTTGTGAGTTTCTTAAAAGAAATAACCTCCTAGGCTTCTTTGCTAGACTGACTGTCCGCAAATCGTGTACAATGTTGTTTTAATGTTTGAATAGATAGAATGTACACGAAAGGAGAAAGAGACAGTACAGAAAGGGATAGAGAACAAACCTGTTGTCATCCATTGGACCATGATTGGCTTTCGAGTTTTTGACTTTACACAAACAAAAAACACTTTCTTATCTTAAAACTAAACAAAAATAAATAAACACCAATTTTCAGTACTGAAAAGGTCACAATGACACAAACATAATTTCGAAAGTGAACGAAACAACACAAATAAAGGACAAGGTAAGGAAACGATTTCTTGGACAATTCCCCAGCAGGGGATTTGGGTAATCTTACATCTGGACCGCTGCATGAATCTTTCGTGCTTCTCTTGCCATCTTTTCTCTTTACCTTCAGCATATAACGTATTGTAACCCTTTTTTTTTGATTAATATTTTTTTTTTAAATTCGTAATAAAAAAAAGAAAATCAGAAAAGAACTGTAAATACTTACACCTTCAAAGAGTTTCTTCTTATCGTCGTATGAGCGTGTGTCTACACGTCTTTCATATTTGGATGCTACTTGGATTTTTGGCTAAAAGAAAGTGGAAAATACACATGTTAATCTTTGGAAAAAGCAAGGAAATGTATAAAATGCTTACCGGGTATTTTCCAGTCAAAGCCTCAGGGTCGAGACCCTTCTTCAAGGCTTTGTGCCTGAGCTGTTGCTTCTGTCTTTCCTTCAATTCTTTCAACTAAAATTAAAATCAAATAAATTAAATACAATTAGCTGATGGGGTACGGTGCTCTATTTTAAGCGTACATCGTAGTCCTGACGTTTCTGCCTTTCTTCCAAGTCATACTTCTCAGTTTCCAATTTGACAATACTCTCCCAGAGCTCTTGAGCCTTCTCGCGCAACTGCGAATCACCTAGATTCTCAATGTTAAGGGGCTTAATACGGAACGACAATGAGATTTTCTTCTCCTCCTCAAGCTGCTCCTTAGTCTTGTTACGCTCCATGGCAGCCGATGATAGGCCCAACTTGAACGAATAATATACCATTAGGACATAACTGATCTAACACATATCACTTGCATAGTATAAACTTACAACTCCAGCATCTTTTTTGACAATAGAGAAATTTGGTCCCTTCTTGTCCTTATCCTTCATGGCTTGAAGCATAGCTTGACGTTTCTTTTCGGCCTCCTCGAGACGTTGACGTTTCTCATCGGCTTCACGTTGTTTCTTCTCTTCGACTTCACGAACACGACGCTCCTCTTCCTCCTTCTTGCGTTGAGCCATCTTTTGTTCTTCTTCAGCCCGAGAGATTTTACGTTTGGCTTGTTTTTCCTTGAGCTTCTTCAACTCATCCTCTTCCTTTGCCCGCTGTTTACGCCATTCATTAATGTATTCTTTTAGTTGATCATCAAGATCGGAACGTTTTTGATCCTGGCGCTTAATGAACTCTGGATCTCCCTCACCTCTTTAAGTGCGTAATAAATAAATAAAATAAAAGTTGAAATTATTAAAAACGTGATTTCTTTTAAATTTAATGAATTTTTTTCTTGCTTTTTTTTAAGTTGAATTGGTGAGGCTTTAGTTTATTTTATTTTTTTTTTTTAGAATTGAAGCTCTTTTGAGTTGGTTTTTGTTTTTAATTTTTACAATTAATTGTTTTTTTTTTTTTGGTATTATAATGTTTCAATTTGGGACACACAGAGGGCTTGACACAACAAAATTAAATAAAAATAAACTAAACGACTAACAACGACATTTTGTGTTTGTTTTTAGCGGGTTTTTCTTTCGGGACAGTAGTATAAAATTTTGTTTTTTTTTTTTGTTTTGCTTTGGCATTTTAAAATATTTACACTGATCAGAAATGTGGTGAGTTTTTAAGTTTTTTTTGTTTGTTTTTGGGCAAGGGGTTGGACGAAACATCAATACACAACAATTAGATAGACAAAATAATATTAAAGAAAAAAAACTGAAATTATTTGGCATTATTTTATTAAATGGTAAATTGGTTGTGAAATGTCCAGCGGTTGAGGCAAAACATAACATATGTTGAGTAAAATAGTAAAATGCATGCAAATAAAAATTAAGTTATTACTATTTAAGGGTTTATTGTCCTATAAGTTGTTAAAGATTTTGGTTTTTTTTTTATAAAAAAGATTTGTTTTTAAATAAATTTGTTTAATAATTTAGCTTACTTTAAATGCAGAAATATACAACAAGTTTTCAATAAAAGCAAAATGATTGTCCGAAAGAAGATTAAGGAAGATTTGTATCCTTGTTTATCCAGTTAAGTCAGACTATTTATTCCAATGAATTTATTCATGGTAAGTCTTATCTGGTTACTGTTTCCTTGTGAAATGTTAAACCATTAGAGTCAGAAGACACTGTATTTTGAATGATGAAACCTCAGAAACTCTTAGAGCAACAAAGATTGGAGTATTGATGTGTCAGAGAAGACCTGGCCCTACTGGCAGTATTTGTGCTTAAAATAATAGAACTGTAAGCTCTTACTACGTCCAGCCTCAAGCAAATTAAGAATGTTGATAAGCATAATTGTAAGCAATGACTTAATGGTTGACTTTAATCTAAAAATTTGTCCAAATCAAAGTTATAAAAATCGTTTGACTGCTTGTTGACAGATCGTTAATTTTTTTGTTTTTTTGAGACGAATTTAGCACAGGTATAAATTTCGACAAGAGTATCCGCCCAGAAAGCTTCAACAGACTTGATTATTATATGTTTCTTTCGAATCTGTTGGTGGTGTGACCAGATAGATGGTTTTCACCCAAAGTTTGTTTCATCTAAGGTAGACTCGTTTACCATTCGTAGAATGGAGCTTACATCGAAACATAAGGGCCGAACCCCTCCTTGAAAACTGAATCAACCTATCTTTATGTTAGAGACAGAAATCTATAAAAAATTGATTTTAACTGATTCAGACCTTGCGATATATATGTCAGCGGATTTACTTAAGAAATATTCTTTTTTTAATAATTTACACACGCTAAAGGAGATATGAATACCCTTGTAATGTTTACGCACATGAAGAATAAGAACGAGAGACAGACAGATCGACGAATTGATAGGAAACTCAGATGTTAGGTTTCAACTAACTCTATGGGTGATGTCCAGGATAACTGGGGAGTTGTGTATTATTGAAAGTTTTGCCATTGCTTATGATTCACAGAAGTTTTTTCCAGATGTTTCCTATAATATTTTTGTTCGATCAATTTCTTCAGTCATGCCATCATCCTTTTGCCAGTGTTATGCCTTCGCAGTAGGTTTTGACATTAACTTCTGACACTGATCAACTTATTTTTATTTCGTTAGAAATAAACGTTTTGGCGAAATCTGGATTCGAGCCGTTAACCTTCGGTGTGACAAGCGACATCGACTACCACTATGCCACAGCCACTCACTAATGAAAGTGTCCCCATTTCGTAGTCTCAATGGCCTCACTAGTTAGCTGCTATTTATTAAGTTCGATTTCCGCTTAAGCATTTAACTGTTCATATGTCTGCATTTAAAGATTTTTTTTCCTTCTGACTTATGAATTGCAACTTATAAATATTAATATTTTTACTTAGCATTAATTTATATATTTTTAAATATATCCAATGATTTATGTACAAAGCTCGAAATATTTACAAATGCTTCATGTATGTTTTAAGAAAGTTTAATTTTTTGTTTGTTTTCTAATTAATTTTTTATGTTTTTTTTTTTTAATTTAGCGAATAGTGTAATGTTTATGTATTTATATTTATTTTTTTAAATATGTAAAAATGTATTTGAATGTATTTTCGCGTATTAAGAAAAATATATAATATTTTATATATTTTTATTGTTTTAGAAAAAGTAGTCACTAAAACGGGGTACAAAAATCAAATTTATCAAAAAATAAAAAAAAAATCGTTTAAAATATTGGAATTCCAAAATAATTAATACTATTACTTTCCCAAAACTAATATACAATGAAGCTGTAGGGTTTAATTGTTCTTTTGGTCCCTATTCCAATTATTATTTTATTTTCACATCTAAAGCTTCATTATTTTCGGTATTGGTTTAAACAAAAAAAAAAAGTAGAAAATAGTATTACAATAGGCTTTGTTATAGAGTAAGTAATATTATATTATTAGGAGAAAAAAAAATTAAAGATAGCAGCTTTACTTCGAGCTAACAACAGATTTTTGTTTTAAGAGAGCTTTTCAATAACTTACTCGGCTGGTGTTTGAGGTGGTTTTCTTTAGTTTTTTTTTTATCAATGATTGTTTCGAGTTTCGTCAAAAATATATTTGTTTTTTTTTATACGATTTCCCCGCGTAGATAAAAATTGGTTTTTTTTATAAATTATTATGTGTGAGATTTTTTTTTTGTCAAAAAAGAAAGAGAGAGAAAAAAAATAATTGTTTAAAAAATTGTGAACAATTCAATTTTTGGAATACAATTAACTTATCAAAAAAAAATATTAACTCCAAAAAAAAATTGTTTTTTTTTTAATGAATTTTGTCAAATGATTAAATGTATATAAATGACAGTGTATGCAAAGTGTGTTTTGTTTTTTGATTAATATTTGAATGAAATTTTTGAAATATTTAACTTTAAATTTAAGACTAAAAATTATTTAAATTTTCTTTGCATATTAATTCTTATACTGTGCCCAATTAAATTTAAATTTAAATTTTTTTTTATATACCAATTTTGAATTTGCTTACTGTCTACAAGTATATAACTACGCTAAGGATTCACTAGATCGGGGTACACTTACTTGCTGTAAAAAAAAGAGAAAGAAATAGAAAAATGAAATTAACAGTTGTGCAAGGTTTTTTTTGTTTGTTTTTTTTTTCTTTTATCTCAAAGTGTTGTTAGTTCTTCCGGTATAAGATTTCTATTGTTAAAATCTTTTTTATTTACTCTATTGAAATTTAAAAATCGTCTACTAGAATTTAAATAATTTTACATGTTTTTTAGTGAACTTACGTCTCCTCCTTTGCCTCCTCGACGGGCTCCTCCTCCTCCTCTTCAGAACTAAATTTGTTTGTTTTTTGGTAAATATCAAAGGTAACAAAAGTGGGAATAGGTGGGAAAAAACATTCATTAGTTAGAAATAAGAAAATACAGCACAAAATGGGATAATATACTTAAATACTTAAATTTAATGAAGTTTCTTTTTTTTGGTCTTAAATAAAAATTAACATTTCCTTCCATTTTTTGTTCTGTATTGATTCTACATAATAGTTCCGTTGAAGTCCTAGACTTTAAAAAAAGGATTACATTTTATATAGAAAATTATTTATAAAAAAAAATGATTTCAAAATAGGAAACAAAAAAGTGCTTTCGGATGGAAAATTGTGCGGAAAAATATGTGTTCACAAAACATTGAACAAGAAACAAATATATGTACGAGTATATAAATTCAATGCACAAAATTGGAGAGCAAAAATTGTGGGGGATATACATACATACATAACAGTAAAATAATAAATAAAACAAAAGGTGACAAAATTGACATTCGGAACATGACAAAAAAATATATACACATGTATTTATATATAAATGTACTTCAAATAGCAAAATTGTTTGAAGGAGAAATGTGTAAAATATTTCTAAGTATACTTTTTATGTTGTTTTTGTTTTTGGAAACAAATATTTATAAAAGATTTGTGTTCTATGCTTTTGGTACTAAGAGTATCCTCAACTGAATTTGAAATGCGCATTGGAATGTGTATACTTACGTGTATTCCTCATCATCGGACATGGTTATGGTTTGGGATTAAAAACCTGCAAAGAAAAAAAAAGGAAATCTTTAATAAATTTTATTTGTTTTTATTCTTTCATATGAATATTTTCTTTTAAATTCTAAACACTTATTTTGGAGCTTAAATGTGATATAATCCATAGGAGAAAGTTATAGTTTTATAAACTGGACCCAAATAATTTTTAATAAAATAAAGACGTTTAAAGCAGCATACATACAGACTTATTGCAGTACATAATGTCCGAATGCCAGTTTCAGATTATCATAGAATAACCAACCAACGTTGAATAAAATACTAACATGGATGCTAAATTCACCCACCCCCCTAATGAACGTCCTTCCTTATTTTAAAGCAAGTAAGCTTTCCTAGAAATACTCTTCGCTTCATCTCACTTATGACAGATAGAGGGTTGTTATGGTGTTGGAAGGGGGATTATAAGACACTTTGCGGTCAGTTGTACTCTGAGTGGGATTCGAATCCACAACTTGTACGTGTTACGCTAGCTAGTACAAATACTGGACCACCCGCTCGACTATAAGGATGAGCTCTTCCGAAGCAAGAACAGCTCAGTAAGTTGTTACTTAGGGTGGATACAATCACTAAAGCATAATTTCTCAATCGAAAAAGGATTAACGGTTTGAATTTGAAATGGAATTTAAAAAAAAAAGTTACGTATACGACACCGATATTTAGACTAAATTTCAATAGGCGTGTTTTTTTGTAACCTATATAGACCTAAAAAAAACTTTAAATATAAAATACAATAACAACTAAACCTATTTAAGTATATAGAATTCATTTAGCCTGGTATCGTGAGTTAAGCTCCGATATAATCAGTGCTTCCAAATTACTTTCGGGCAAATTTTATCGCAAAACTTATCGAAAATGTTTTGTCACTTATGGTTATTTCGGCAGAAAAGGATGTCTTCAAAAGAAAAAAGGTAAATAATCAAAAACAAAAGCTGAATTAAGAAATGTATTAATAAAAATTTCCCATTTTTAATTAGCTGAAGTTAAATGGTTGAACCGAAGCTACTCGAACCAGAAATGTATTTTTTTTTTTACTTTGACTTCATATCTGAAGTATCATTTATGTTGCTATGCCAAGTGCTATGTTACTATGCCAAGGTATTGAGAAAACTTTGAGTGTTTTTTTATGCAAACTTTTTCTTATCCCATAAAGGTACAAGAAAAAACACGCCTAATAAACCACACAGGCTTGACATGGGATTGGGCTCAAGAAATTGGACTTTAAGGCCATGGAGTAGCGTATTCACAACTCCCCTAATATTCTAGGTTCAACGAAGGCGAATAGAGAAATATTCAGTCAAACTCCCGGAAATGAAAATATTCCCACTTAAGAAAAGTTTAAATGTAGTCAAACATGTTCCGTCGAATCCATGTTTATATATCAGAAACAATGAAGGAGATACAACAGAATCCTGCGGTATAACAAACAAGGATTATATACAAAGCCAGTGTAAACATCACAGTAAAGCTCCATTGCAGGAGTTGAAATCAGGTATTTTAAATCTTGTAGCTTTAGATCTTTTAGCTTGTTGAACAAACTGTTTAAATATCTTTGAAAGGGTTAAATAGTGCGTTACGACGTTGGTTCTTGTTAGTGGTAAACATTTCTTATTGCAGATTTTTTTTTCGACCCGGTTTGCATCCCAATGACACTTTAACTGAGAAGATTCTTAAACAGAGGGAGATAGCCTGAATGGTTTGAAACTCGGATGGTTTTCGATTCAGCTTATTTTGTGTGTTGCATTCCTAAGCGTTATGTTTTTTAGCACTCGTCAATCATTTTAATTTATGTCGAAATCAGCAGCGCATTCTCTTTATTTATTTTTTAGTATTTCTTTAATTAAAAATAAATCAACAACACCTACGCTTGAGATATTAAATTAAATCTTTTTGTAATAAAATTAAAAATATAATAAATTCTGTAGATTCTTTGAATTTATAATATTCAACCGAATTAGATCACCATTACACATCGTTCTTATAAATAGATTCAGTCTCTATGCTATGCCTTGTCTCTGTATCTGTGTCTATTCCCTTTCTATTGCTACATTGATTTTGCGCTACGAGTGAAAATTTAAAAACATTTATTTTACTTTCAGAGTTTTCTTCTTCTTCTTTTTTTTTTTTTTTTTTTTTTTTGATTAAAAGAAAAATAAACATTTTCAGGGATTCAGAACTGACGTTTCTACTCCTGCTGCTGTTTCTGTTGTTGTTGTTTTTTTTTTTTTTGTTGATGTTGATATCGTCAGCATATTTATCGGTGTTTGTTGGCCACTTGGTCTCGTCGACATAATACTGAATGAGTGGCCAAAAAGGGATATGTGTTAGTCTTGGCGCTGATTATAAATAGAAAACCGGATTGAATTTCCTTTACGTGCGAATCTTTATGCGAATGGTCCCGAGAGATACTCACAAAGAGTGAAAAGTAGAGGAGAGTAAAGTTGTTCTTTTTTTTTGTTAATAGCTAAATGTGCCTTGATTTACTGCAAAACATTCTGAACGTAGTGTAGGTGGTGGTAAGGTAGGAGGATTTTTTTTTTTTAATTAAAATTTGATGATTGAATTTATTTTTATGCCGGAAGAGTCAGTGCAGGCTCATACAGTGTGTTACGATTTATAGATAATTTGTTAATTTGTTTTAAAATAAAATTTAAATATAACGAAAAGAGAACAGGTGATGCGGGAAAGGTGAAATCACCTCGTCGCGTTGTTAAATTAGATGGAATTTTTATGTATATATTTTTTGTTTATTATATTCTTTCATTTTTAAAATATTTCGATTATTTATTACTTTAATTTTTTTTTATGTGTCTAATTTTAAAATTGGAATTTCTTTTAGATAGCGTTTTCAAAAAAAATCCTTTTAATATAAAATATTAAATTTTTGAAAGAATTTCCGTCTTCAAATTAAAACTGGGTATCGTTAGTTCTAAATATACTCGTACATAAACACCAAACGGATTTTAATGCAACGCCATCTGTCATTGAATTCTTTGTTAATTAGTTTTATGTTTATATTTTTAGAAATATCTTTTGAATACTTTTGAGTAGCTGATTGTTTTTGGGTATTTGTTTTTTTTTTTTTTTTTTGTTTTGTTAAACTTATTAACGTCAGCAGAGTTTTTAAAAATAAAATTGAAGTCACAATGAAAACCACGTTGTTTCTGCCAATTGGCAAATAGAATGGAAATTTTAATGGATTGGTCTGGCGGTTGTAGATATTAGTTGTTTTTCTTATTTTCTATTTAAAAATAAATATTAATTATTCAAATAGTCTAATTTCTATTTGTTTAATATACAAACATATGCATATCAACAATTAGGCATTTTGCTTGGTGACTTTGTTGATTATTTCTGTAAGATATTGGTGAGAAGGATAAGCAGCTGATATGCCTTTCAGAAATGACTAACACCTTAACAAATGTGTCGCATAAGATCTGTTTTCGAAACGGAACACAGCAATCGGTTAGATAAATTTTCCAGTAAATTGGCTGGATCCGTGAAAATGATTACCATCAATTTAAAACAGGATTGAGCATCATCTGACTTGTATCTATATCATAAAACTTCTGTCAACTTAACCACCTGTCATTTTTTTATCTTTTGTATTCATTTTTGTCCGAAAAAAAGTTTCCTATAACTATATCTCAATTGCGAATGCAGCTTGCCGATTGAACGGATGAAACCACATAACTAACATTAAGCAGTCTATGCATTATGGTTGCAGTTAACGCCAAATTCCATTTTTATTTTCTAAAAGTTGTATGAAATATACCAACCAATGACTAAGTTCCACAGGGTTGTATACTTGCTGCTATAATATTTTATTTATTAAAAGTTTAAATAGAGTTTAACAGATTTAACATTGCAGTATAATAGTCAACTCATATAGTTTGGGTCAGTATTCTCAGTAAACAAAATTGTGCACAATTTCGAAAACAAAACAAAACATTTCTCGAGAGATTATAGAAAGATTTCATTGGTTAAGAACCAATGACACAAGCGATGGGTCGAAATGGCACAATATAATGGGATAATTGTAGCTAGCGATAAAATCTGTAGTTATCGGCGCAGCGTAAGCAACCGGTTGCTTGCATATGTAGACGATATTGATTGACATACTAAAAACAAATAGACTTAAATGCTATATGAACTCAATTAAAAAAAATACCTTAGAGAGTGTACTAAACCCCTTCTAAAAGCAGGCAAGCACATGCGGCAAAATAGGAAACGACCTAAGGGGGCATTTGCCATGCAGATACCAAAGACTGAAATTTAAACTATCTGAGAATGCTTTACATTGATTGAAGGGGATTTTTTATAATTTACACATGCTAAAAAAGATATGAATACCCTTATAATATTTACACATAGCGCGAGCATATGAAGGACAAGAACGAAAGACAGAGAGATCGGCGTACTGATAGGAATCTCAGCTGTAAGGTCCCAACCGACTCTATGGGATATCTGGAAAGTATATATCTGAAAGTATTGTCACTGCCTATGATTCACAAAAGTTTTTTCCAGATGTTTCTATTTCTTATTGGGGGGCTTGGAAATGTCTAAATCCAGACGCCATCAGTTCTACTCCCCGCTATGGCAATGAGTACATAAAACTAAACGTCAGAAAAATCCAGGGTGGTGCTTAGGTCGGTTTTTAGATACAGGTTTGAAATGGCGATCTATATGAAAGATTGAAAGCCCGTAGAACTAAAGGCGATGTTCCTATGTTCGATGGGGATAAAGGAGAGCCACTCGTTAGTATTTCCCTTAAATGACGAAAAGCTATTTAACTATCAAAAGTTCTTTGTGAAAGATGTCAGTTGGCAATAAGAAGTCTGTCAGATAATTTGCAAGCGTCAAGTTAATGAAAGTTCACACCAACAAAAATACTTCTACATTGATATTTGTAAAAAGACTGTAACTTTTAACCATGATAGTATAGATTATTTTTTTTAACACTGGAGAGCATTGATCGCTTCTGAGATACAATAATTATCCGGGGTCACCCAAAGTCATGACAAGCGATAAACGTACATATGTATGTAGATACCAAATAACCTTCCTCAACCCAAATGCGGGGATATTAACCTATGTTTATGAAGGGAAGTCTGCAATTAAAAGTCCATTTCCCTTGTGACTCTAGATGGAAACTGAAATACTGACTATTTGCTGGTAAAAATTTGCTTTAAAAGGTCACTTGAATCGCAGATGAAACCTTGTAGCTTTCCTTTGGCAATCTCTACTCGCACAGATTCCTTGCCGAAATTGTTTTATCACCAGAACTACATATCAAATAAATCATCTTAGGGAATATTTCAAACTTCCAAAGATATGGGATAGTACAATGCATGTTTATAAAAGAATATAGGTGGTCATATGGAACCTTGTGGGACGCCAATCTTTTATTTATGAACAAAGTCACTGTATTTAGCAATGCAAGCTCCCCTGTATGTTCGTTCATCAGTCAAGGTATTCTTCGGAAAAAAAATACAAATAGCAAGTGTTCATGGATGACACCTCAAAACTGAATTCCAAAAATGTCTCCTGTATTCATAAAATTATGTAAACTCAAGTACGCGAGTGTAACACGGAAGCTAAACTCTCTTCTCTTGAGTCAATCGTCAGTCATAATGACAAGTGCAACCCAATTAAACGTGGGGTCTATCTAGTATCAAATGGCAAACACCTACGCTCTTATTTGCAGGTGTGTCTGAAAAAAGAACAAAAAAATGTGTGCTGGCAAGTGTGTGTATGTGAGTGTGTGTGAGTATTTGTGCATACAAGTGTAATTTTGATATACATATGTTTGTATACGTTTTTCTTTTTTCTTTTTAAGTTTATACTTAAGAACCAGATTTTTTTTTTAATATCCAAGGAAATTGTCTTTTCTACTTTGGAAAAAAGCACATTCACACACTTTCAATACACACACACACTGCCATGGTATCCACTTTTTTTTTCTTTAATTCCTTTGCATAACTTTTTCATAGAGTAACTTTTTTTTTTTGTTTTTATTTTTGACTTTCAGTACGTTGTGTGTATCATGTAACACTGAGCTCAAGAGATTTTCTATTTTTAGAACAACCATTTATTTTTATATCGAACTTGTTCATTTTTTTTTAAAGATTGAGGTTAGTTTTTTAATTTTTTTTTTTTTTTTGTCAGAATTGAATTTAAATTTTAAAAAACACTTTATAGAGAGTTTTAAGTTTTTAAACACAGCATCACTATTTTGTTTTTTTTTTTTTCAATGTTAAATAAATTTCACATTATATCCGGCAATGATATCCTTTTTGCACTGTTATTCCATTGTAGTCCTTTTGAGTTGAATTTTAACGAAGTTTCAGAGTCAAAGTTATATAACTTTGCTGCTCATTCACTTAAAGTGTTAGAAAGTTACTTAAGCATTCTAAAATCCTTTTATTTTTTTTTTTTTAAATATTTTGCTTTTTTTAAATTCTCTCACTTTTATGGAATAATAAAACAAAAGAGAAGAAGAAACTTTCTTTCTTGAAGAAAATATGATAAGAAGAATATGATTGATTTGCCTTGATTTTTGGTATTGGTATTTTAAACTTACTCTAGGGAAAGAAACAAAATTTAAATCTCTACGATAGTCCGAGCAGCTGACGTCGTTGGAGCGAATGCTGCGGTTCGACTAAACTGACTGACGGTACACCAAGAAACAACACGTCGTTGAAGAATCCGTATCTTTCTATCTTGATCACAAAAAAAAAATTGTATTTTCTAATTTAAAAACTAAATTTTAATACACTCGCATCCACACGCACACCACGAAGCTTCAGCATGTATCTATAATGCCGAGAATTGAAAAACGCTCTCAACGGATGCCTGTTTTAGTGAGCAAAATATTTCGTTTATGTGAAATATAAACTTTTCCAAGCGATTTTCATGGGATTCTTTTTTTTGTTCATATTTTTCAAAACCGCCCACTTGTATTTTTCGAGATGAAAGGCGATTTTAGATTCCTGTAGGTGTGGTGTCGGCTAACATAGCACACACAGATACCCATAGGAGCCGATGGGCGATAGAAAATATGAATAAAAATAAAAAAAATTAAAAAAAAAAAATTATTGTAAAATTTTCGAAAACGTTTTTGAAAAATATGCATTGCCGAGCGGAAAGCAACATATCTCCACTCGTCTGTGTATACGGACAAGTGTGAGCATGCAGCGAGCTTGTATTTGTATGGGAATAGCGGTGATGGTGACGAGACAGCGGACCATTCTGCTACTTAACCTGGTTCTAATTTCGTATGGTTTGGCGGCTGGCACAGCAGTGGTGCAACTATTTCGTGAGGTATTTTCGAGATAGTCGGTGTTTTTTTTTTTGCACTTTGAGATTCAATTAAATGTTCTATATGCCCAGTGATTTGTTGAAAAGAGGAAAAAATTGCTGTTAATTCTTTTCATTTATCATTGAGATTTTAGGGGTGAAGTCTCAGTCTCCTTGGGTTGAGAAAAACACACAAAATTGAAAGAATGAACTTGAAGGTTTTATTTGCACAATGCGGTAGGATTAGGTCGTTTAATTCTTCGGCTCATTGTACTTAGACGTCTCTGAAAAAATTGACATGAGATGTTCGAATATTTGTTTCGAAGGAAAATAAGAAAATTTTAAGCAAATGGGTGACGTTTGAATTTGTTATTTCAAAAATGAAAATCTAGCAAAGAAATCAATTTTTGGATTATTCATATGAAATTGAGAGTTTATTTTTGTAAATCTTATAAAACTGATATGCTGGGAGAACAGGTATTGATGCAAAAGGAAAACATCAATACACATAGTTAAATTAAAATGACAGAAACAAGTTGACACAATAATTCTGATGGTATAGAAAAAAATATTTTAAAGTGCGATCCCAGGGATGATTGACTATCAACTGTGGCATAATTCAACTACATATTTTAGTATATTATTATTTTGATCGTTAGTTTTAATCAAATCTCATGATCAGATTTGACTATTAAACCAATCGTACTGCTTAGACAAAAATGAAAGCCATATATAGAAGTATTTTCTATACAACGTTTAGTGAAGCCTAAGTATTTCATGGAGAAACTATTTGAGAATTCAGTTAAATGATAGATGTGACGTGTGTACATTTTTATTTTGATATTAAAGATAAAAGGCAATTTAATGCCAACCTGTTAAGCTGTCATTCTTTGCTTAGAAAAAAAAAACGTACACCACACACTGTTACATTTTTTTGAAACCATATCAGATTATTTATATAAAATAACAACAACAAAAAAGCTACCTGAATTTATTTTTATTACCAAAAAAAAAAAGAAAAGAATACTTAAACAACAATTTATATAAATATAAATAAATTGTTATTTTTAGTCCTTTAAATTTAAAGAATTGCTAAATAAAATGTAGGTGTAAGTTAGATATAGATGAATCCTTTCGTTGCAAGTATAACCGTAGATAATAGTTGATTTGGATATCATTTATAAATTTACAACGACCTTTACAACGGTCTTGTAAATATTCCATTTCTATTGTGATGGCTTGGTAAATTGGCTTTACGTTCCGGCTTGTTGGTAAAATAATGTCTATAGTTTGTCAGCAGGATGACTACTTACTGATAAAATACTATAACAATTAGTTTTTATGTTATTTTTTTTTTTTGTATCATTTACGTGGATCTTATGCCTATTTTCTTATGAATTTCGAGAAACCGTAACAAGTGGGACATGTAAAATTAAGACAAACATTATTTTTTATATTTATATTATATTATTATTTTTTGAAAAATTCATACAATTATATAAGACTAGTGTGCCCGTATCCAACCCCCAAAATCCAAACTGCCCATCTAACATCCAAATTTCCCATATGATTTCCATCTGTCAAATCATGGAAATCCCATGGAAATTATACGGGAAGTTTTTATTCTTTTGGGAGTTTTTGTTTCCTTCACTTTATAAATTGTGTTAAAATTTATAAAGTGAAAGTGCAACTCGACAGTGCCTCAGGAAATTCTCTTTCTTTTGACTCCTCATGTGTTAAGATTAGTTAAGTCTGAGAGCCGCAAATGGTACCTATACTACAGAAATAATATATATGATAAAGATAAATTGAATTGAAATTGAATTGAATATGATCAAACACAACATTTTAACGGAAAAAAAGTCACAACATTTTTTTTTTTGTAAATATTTAAATTTCTCCATAACTCATACAAACAAAAACAACACAAACACATACAAATTGTTGCGAGGAGCCAAAGGGGCTATGAATACCATTATAATGTTTACACACAGCGCGAGCACATGAAGGACAAGAACGAGAGACAGTCAGGTGAAAAAGAACAGATCTGCGTAGTGATATGAAAATCAGATATTAGGTTTCAACTTAACCTTACTCTATGGGTTGGTGTCCAGGATATGTGGAGAGTTTTTTTTTTTTTTTGTACTTGCTTATGATTCACAGAAGTTGTTCCCATATGTTTTTTATTATAGTTTTTGTGCGATCAATTTCTTCAGTCATACCCTTCATCCTACTACCAGTGTTATGCCTTCGCAGTAGAGCTGTGTCAATCGTGATTGATTCGATCATTTTGACCCGTTTACCAAAAAGTATTGATGACTGAATTCACACAACCACAAGACAATCGTTCACAAAAACCTAGAGCAGTGAAAAGAAGTTCAGTAAGTACACATCAGAAATCATCCCTTGTGCGCTCGAAGAGTCGAAGTATGATATGAAACCGGTTTTCTCCTAACAGAGCTCCCAAACTCTCTATCTCTATCCAATACTAAAATGAACGAATGTATTCTGATGATTGAGATTTTTGGTTGTATTGAAATGAAGTGGACCAATACAATATCATTCTATCTCTATCATTGAATGATTGATTGAAAAGACCGAATCATTTTTGAAACCAATACTTGAACGATTCGATCTACCAATTTGAACGATTGACACAGCTCTACCTCGCAGTAGGTTTTGACATTGACTTCAGTCAACTTATTTTTGTTTAGGAAGAAATAAATGTTTTGGCGACGTCTGGATTTGAACCGTGAACCTTCAGCGTGACAAGTGACAACGAATACCACTACGCCACAGCCATAAAAGTAAATACCAATGCATTATGTTCATGAATATTTACATTCGAAACCTTTGAGTATGTAAAATATCTATACTTACAGTCGATGAAAAATACATATGTATAGTCGTTCGAGGCAAGAGTGCGCATTTTGGACTTCGGGCTTAAATTCTGACAAATTTACAACAGATAACAAACAAATGAGCCTATTATTTGCAACAGGCTGTGGCGACATGCGACGTCAGTACTGAATGAATTCATCCGAGAGACTGAGAGGAGATACACGCCAACTGCTAACTACAAATGTGTCTATTAGTATCAAAAGGTCGCATTGGCATGTTATATGGAACTGAGAAAAACCGTTGAGCGGATCAAAGCATAATTCTATATGTTTTGCATACTCCTTTCAAAGAACTAATACTGGGATAAAAATATATATATTATACTTACCTAGTTAATTGTAGCAACTAAAACTTTGGAAATGTTCCCTTTGGAAAATTACAACTGGAAATGTGACGTTTTGAAACTAAACTTTGGGAAAAGTGCCTTATTGATAAATGATTACAACATTGTGTATAGTTTTATAACATTTTCTTAAAAACTTAAAGACATAAACATTATTAAACAAACAATTTTCAGCTCAGTAGCTTTTAAATTCAAATCTTATTTTTACCGTCAAAATGGAATTGAGCCATTTTTGATACGAACAAAATCTTTTTTTAAAGGAAATGAGACCTTTTGGTACTAATAAATTTGTTTATGGGAAATGTTACCGTTTGATTCATACATCATCATGGAAAAGATACCGATTTGAAGATAATATCTGTTTTCCGTTGGCGAAATCAGTGTGAAATCAAAGTCAAATACAAATGGGTGTACAGACATTTATATGCAGAATCGAATGACATTTCTAACTTTTCTTTATAAAATGTGGAGATGAGCCCTTTTGATAGTAATAGACACATAATACTCATTTCGCTACACCAGACATTTTTAAAATTATTAACAGAAGAAATAGAGACGCGAGCCAACACGGTTATAATTCATTTTTTCTAATCGCAAGAGTACAACTTTAATCCCTTAAAATATAAGAATTGTTTATTTTTAATAACTAATTGGGAATTGCCAAACGAAGATACCAATTCCCATACTGGTGACCCCGACTAAGAACAGTCGCAACATAAAATTTAAAAAAAAGGCAAGCAAAAAATAATAATTTTCAGAATAAAATACCCAAAAAAGTTAAAATGGTGGACAACGAACAACCGCGACTCCAACAAGAAACCAAAAGCCACGTGGCGTAACCTTACGAGATAGACTTGGCCTCAGCTAAATCAGCGCAAAACAAACCAAAATACATTTCAGCACCCATATTAGGGCATTGACAGGTCGTTGTTCAATAGTTTAGGTATAACCACGCCAACAGACTAAAAATGAGTTACATCGCAGCTACATGTACATAGAAAGAGGAAGATGAATCTTTCTTTGAATGGATGTGGTTGGTAAAACCGTTGGCATGTCTGTTACATCCAGTTTTCATCGAGTAATAAAGTGCCTTTGCCTTATTAATGCTATCATTCGCAAAGCTAATAAGCACACCGTAGAATGGTCTTGGCATCATAAATAATAGGCGTGTTTTTTTTGTAACCTATATAGACTTCGGAAAAGCTTTCAGTGCAAAACTAAGACTCGATAATTATTATCCAGGCTAAGGTTTTGTTGTATTTTACATGGGTAAACATGCTGCTGACACATGTTTAGCCTATACAGGTTACAAAATAAACACGCCTAATGAAACAGATACTTTTCTGGCTAATGGGTCCTCTCTGTCGTTGTCGTCAAAACCACTGTGTTATGGCATCCAGATAAAGTGAACTCTATTATTATTATTATTATTATTATTGTGGCTTATGTTATGAGCGTTTTGAGGCAATCCCAGATTATTTTTGAGGTGATTTTAAATGCGTTAATAGCTAGCAAGGTCGCTCTACTATCGGAGAGTATTTGTATTTTTTATTTCCTCTCCATACTCGCGTGGAGGGAAGTTTTCGTAGTTACTCCGCGTACTCCTGCCCCAATCCCTTCACCTCTTTTTGATCCATGTGCATACCAAACACATAAATGTTTAACAAAACTGGGTCCAATTCTATCGTTCTAGAAAAATAGCCTCGAAGTTGTTGCTAAAGTTATATCTAACAGTTGCCTATAAGGGTAATTCCTACCGAGTTCCTGAACAATGTGAACTAGTTTGAAGTTATTTCCATCCATTCAGATAAATGTGTAGGCAATTGATCTTATCTCTGTATGGAGATAAAAGAGGCTGAGGTTCAGAACATCTTTAAATGCTGGGGATGCTGTTTTCATTACACCCCATGTCCACACACAGGCTAGTCTTTGAAGTTTAATGAGTCCAGCCTGCTTAGACGTTTGTTTTGTTTCATTGCCACCAACAGGGTGCTGCATATGCAATAATCGGCCTAGCAATTGCCATATACATATATATGTATATCCACCTCGTCTTTTTGAAATTTAGACTCAAATTTTTCCTAAAAATATTTTTGCAGATCAATATTTGCTTTGAGAGAGAGAGTGAGGTTTCCAAGTGAATTTTTGGTCAACGATTAGACCTATAAGTACATATGTACATAGCACCAAAAATTGTTGGACTCATCTTTTGATTAAAACTGCTACAAATATAACATTACAGTCAAAATAACGTATCTATAAAACGTGCATAATTACAACCCCGTCCATTAAATACAAACGTGGGCATTTAAATTTCCCTCATTTCGCGTTAAATAATTTTTTGTCACGCCGCCGCGTCGGCCGCTTCTTTGTTGCTATTATTTTATTTTGTATCTTTATTACATCACATCGTTTTAATATTATTTAACAATATCGCGATGTGAAACATTTAATTTGATGCCAAGTGGAAAACATGATGCGTATCCCGCAAAAGCATTAGCATAAAACCAATTGGCACGAATCGAGTGAATGCAAATTATTCAGTGTGACTTTGACAAAAATATACATGCACACATACACACATACATATACATAATATCAGTGAGGAATGTCAAATTGAAATTAATTGGAAAATTCACAAATCGTGTGAAAAATAAGATTTTTCTTTTATAGAAACGTTCGCCCCACGAAACGTCCTTCTGGCGAAAAATCAAAAGCCAATAAAATAGTGTTGAATTATTTTTAGATTTCTCCTGCAACCAATACAGGCGCAGGTATTTTTTTTTTTTTTATGTGTAACAAATTGTTTCATCAGTCCGTTACGTTCTCCCACATTGGAATGAGAAAAGAAAATGTGTTTAGATTAGATAAATATGCAATTTAGATTATTAAAACTTTCCACTCCTTCCAGCAGCCGCACCGCGCGCCGGTAACACGTCATATTATGAACGAACGGTTAAAATAGCATGCGGGGGACGGATTGGCAAAGCCGTTTTCTTTTCAAATCTGCACTGAAACACTCGTTCTTATTTGTCATAGTTAATTTACGAGATATTCACCCCTGTGATCAATACCGACCGGATTGAAAACGAACAGAATTACAAGGGACAAATTCAAAATTAACGCATTTTTCCGAATTCATCCCTTGTATGTAATTCCGTTCGTTTGATTTATCTTAGGATATGATATTGTTGCTAATTGTTGCAATACCAATAGGTAAAGTAGAATTTTTGAGAGATATCAATTTTTCGCAGCCGCCACGGCCACCCCTTGGGTGCCGCCTGATCCATGGGCCTTTAACGAGAGCTGTCAAAGCGTGCATTTGCTTTGCATAATTAATTGTTTAAATGTTTATATCGCCCGTCAGCGGCAATGAATTTTGGCAAAAATACCCGTACTTATGGTTCCCCAGTTCGTTGGCTTCGCTGTTTTGGCAAACACTATTTCAGTGTATGGTGTTTCTTGTTTTTCTGTAATTTAATTTCAGTTTTGAAATTTTATTTTTGACATCAGAATTGGGACAAATTGAATGTGAGATGTTGTTTTCAGTGATTTTTGATTGTGATTCTTGTTCTTGTAAATTTAAAATGCAAATTAATTTATTGTCCGTTTGCTCGTACAACGAAGACTGCACTTGTGGCAGACTGGCGGTCCTGTGCGATTATGAAGAATGGGATCATCATTTATTTAAATTTTACATGAAACTATGCTGCAACGTTTGGCGGAATATCATGTTTCAGATAACTTGATTAAGAAAATTAATTTCGGGGGAATTTTGTTGGTCTTTTTCAAAAATACAGAAATGTGATTTCGAAATTCAGATCTCTCTCTCTCTATTAAAACAAAGAATTTTTTCACTAGGGCCAAACTTTTGACAGATTGAAGTCATTTTTTTACAGATGTTTTCAGTAATCGGCTCATTATTTAATAATTATGCATTACACAAGCCGTGTGCTAATCATTCCACAAGTTATATGAAATTGGAAATCAAAACGATCGCCCAAACTGTGATGTACCACCACCTGTTCATCGGCGTCATGACCGAATGAATGAAAATATTACCGCTACTCGTGGAAGAGTGCGGGAGTGTTCGCATATCACGGTGTTACTTCGCTTGCATGAAGTGGAATATTTTACAGACCAAAGCCTAGCGAACTTTGCACAAAGACTTGAAATTGATTTTTGAGTTGTACTTAAAACAGTTTTAAGATTGTACTGAAATGCAGCCAATTGTATTGAAAACTATCTTTCGTGTAGAAAAACATAAACAAACAAAAAAAATAATATTATTATTATTATTAATTAGTATTATTTATTTATTGTAGAATGTTAATAACGAAATGTGATTTAAAAAAAAAAAAATAACATGGCCGAAAAGGCGAATCTTTTTCGGAAAAATTGACATTAGTTAACTTTTACAAAATTAAAAATACCAAAAAATAAAAAATTCAAATGTTATAACTCTTATATGCATACAATTATAAATATAAGTCTTAAGCTATCGAAACTGCAGTACCGAAAAAGCAGCTTCCAACCCCGTACCCGTTAAGAATTTGTAAAGCTTCTTCAAGTGTAAACGTTCTCTTGGCAAAGTAAAGCAAGCGGAGTTTTGACAAAATAGGACAAACTGCTATAAAGTGGTAGACGTCTTCCTCTGCATTCAGGTTACAAAGGCTACATGTACTTGAGTCTTGCACATCTTGTCGATAGGCTATGTAGTTAAGACTCAGTAATTCAGTGAGCATCATAAAGATTAAACTTATTTGGTCAAGTCCAAGACGACTAGAGAAGTAATTAATAGTGCCCTGAGAATGGTTTAGAGAGCTATAAATATGTCTGGATGTCGATGACTGATCCCTTCTTATAGAATGCTGATATTGCCTGTCGTCTACACAATTAACATAAATAAACACAAACAACTTCATAACAAAACCTTACAAACAAAAGTATTTTATTTTACACACATGTTCAGGTCATAGTTTAGTATCTGAGATCTTCATCTTCAGGCTTAAATCTCTCATTTTTCAAATATTTGTGTTCAATACATTGCCTCTTAGGTGAGTCGTAAAAAGTAGAATCTAGTCAACGCTATGTTTATAACTTAAAACAAATAGATGTGTCGTTCATTAATTATTGATTTGATTTGCCCGTTATTGAAAAATACAGATTGCAAAATAATTTGAAAGATTCAGATTGATAAATTGTATCGAATTAAGGCAAATTGTACTTTTGTACTCAAGCAAACCCATTTGTATCGAATTCGATACAATTGTATCGAGTTTTCCATCCCTGATGGGGGCTAGTTCTGTCAAAAAAATGACAGCGAAAATAAAATCTATTGAAATATCAGGTTTATTCGATGTCTTTAGCATTAGGGCGCATTGACTTATGTCAGTGAAGTTCCGTGGTTATCAAAAAACCTATTGGAACCACCGATTCATCGAGCACAAATAAATCGCACTGACAACTTCCAACTGTCAACCAATAATAAGCAAATGTTGATTTTCATGTATTTTTGAGCTTATTTAGTTTGTTGATTTTCGTTTTAATCTTTTAGCAGCACTTTTTTATTGCACTGAAAAACATCGAATACAGTGCAGCAAAATCAATTCGATTTCAGTATAGCACTGGTGGACATTAGAGATGGAGAACTATCGATTGCACTATCGATTATAATCGATAGTTTCCACCACCGAAAACAATCGATACTTTTTGACCACTATCGTTTGTTTTCGATACTTTTTGACCACTATCGATTGTTTTCGATAGCCATTTAAATATAGAATTTCAAAAATTTCTTTAAATGGTCGATACATAACGAACGGAGTATATTTAAAGTTTCACAGAGGAACCCGATCTAATAAACTGTCAAAATGGCTTTAACTTAAAAAGGGGATTACCAGTTTTATGAGTCAGCAACGTAGAAATAGGAGTTGGTTTCTCACATCTCTCTGTTTATACATACATAGGTAGGTATGGATTTCATGATGTCTGAACCTAAAAAGCTGGACTGGGTATCATTATTTATTTGGTGCATTTAACTTTTTTTATTGTTACCCTTAAGAGGAAAAAACTATCGATATATATCGATTACTATCGATAGTCAAAGGCCAACTATCGAGAACTATCGATGGCACTGACTTTCGATAGTTCTCCACTTCTAGTGGACACCGAACGCATCAAGGTGATACTAAAAAACCTTTAAAAGATCGAAATTTATTTTTTTTAGCTAGCTGCCTCCAGTTTCGCGTGCTTAGTTGGTTGAGATACCCTTCCACTTAAGTATGACACCGGAGTCGCAGTCTCCTTCTACTGCGGCATCCGTGGGGGTGAATTGGAAGAATTTCTGCGGCGAAGAATTGGTGTCCATCCGCTTTGCATGACCCAGCCACCTCAGTCGTTGGAGCTTCACTCTTCTGGCTTAGTTGATGTCACTGAACTGCCTGTACAGTTCGTCATTGTAATTCCTTCTCCACTCAGTCTAAGCTAGACTACGATGAAAATATCACTAAGGTTGTTCGGTAGTGGGCTCTGCCATTCAGTTACCTTCTTAGCTCAAAGAATTGATGAGCATTATTCTTCGTTTGATCTCAACGCTGCTGGTGTCGTTGTCTGAATTAATAGCGCAGCCATGGTAGATAAAGTCCCTAGCTATGGTACTCCAAGTTATATCTGCCTACGGTGACGATCTGTGTGAGACGTCGGTTTGGGGTTTCCTCTCTTGCTTACAGCATATTGCATATATCGGTATGGTCTTCTCCAACCTTGATGGAACAGCGTGCATGTACCACCATCACCCTACACAAACGGGGAAGTATTGCCGGGATGCCAAAATTTGACATTATTCTGAATAGCTCTATAATGCATTAGCCTTACAGAGCAACTTTTAAAGACAAACTTCTTTTTCTTTTAAACCAACCCTAGAATCATAATTTTTCTATTATAATAATATTCTATCTCTTATTTCATACCTAGTTTTCTTACTGTTATCTTTCTTCATTTAATATAATGTGCATAATTCTAGTTAGTCTGTAAGAGGTTTATAATCTAATAGATGAAGCAATAAATAAATAAATAAATAAATAGATAAATAAATGCTGTCATACGCGGCCTTATAATCGATGAAAAGGTGCTGGGGATCGATTTAAAACTTCTAGGTTTCCTCCAAGATCTGCTGTAGTGTGAACATTTGGTCAATGGTGGACTATCTTGGCCTAGGTGGGGGCAATTTAGGAATGGCGGCTAAGTCTCACATAGACCAGAATTGATCCAAAGTGATACCATAACTCTCCATAGTAAAATTAGTTTACTGTTGTTGCTTTATTTAGATATAATGAATTTGTATCTAATTTAATGAAAAGGAGCGGTTTGATTTTTTCGACTTCTTCGAGTGCGTTGAAATCAAACTCTCCCAGTAGTCTGTGCCTCCTTTTTTCAAGTTCAGGCCAAGCGCACAGTAGGTTCACCAGTTATTCTACAGATTCGGGTACTGAATTAAGTAAAATTCCTTCTTAAACTGTTTTATCCGATCTTGATGACCGTGTTGCTTCTGCTGTGTTCCTGTAATAAAGCGTGGCATCTTAAAACTGTTTGCGATCTTATGATACTGCTATTAGTGCTTTGAGTGGAGCTTGGATGTCAACATTAATGTTGATGGAGTATCCATCTTGTCAATTCATTAGAAATTCGGCGGCATTTTGAATTGCCAACAGTTCAGCCTGATAGATGCTACATTTACCTGGTGAAGCAGTATTTGTAGTTTGAATTTGGATGGAAAACAACAACGTCCACGCCTTCGTTCCTTTTCGATCCGTCTGTGTGAATCTTAATGCTGATGATTGGAATAGCTTTCCGCGGTGCCCCATTGACTCTACAGAAATGAGAAGGGTGACGATTTTGAGAAGAGAGGACTCAAGTCAAGCTGAACCTTCAGTTGAAATTGCATTGTATATTCTTCGGCAGGATGTTGAAAAAAGAACAAATTTTATAGCAAATTATCTTTCTAGAGAATGCGTTGACGAGCATGCACCTCATGTCATTGTCCAGGGCTCTACCATGTTAGATTTGAATTTCTGAGAAGAGACTTCATTCGGGGTATAGGGGAACTCTCCGGTAAGCTAGTGAACGATATCTGCGGTTTTATTAAAGCTGCAGGTTGGTGTAAGACTCCTGAGGCAAGACATCCGAGCAAATAAGGAAATTTACGTGGGTGTAACAATGGATTTTTATTGATCTAAGTACGGTATTGGAGGAACTCTCCTCTGCGTCAGCCCACTTCCCCAACCTAGAATATTATTCACGATATTGTTAACGTAACTCTTTAAGTTTTGGCGCTGTTTTAAAAATGACACTCCTATCAAATAGATCTATTGATGGCGAGCTAAATATAGTGTGAAATGACGTCATTGGTTTGTGCATTAAGTGTTCCAATGATGTTAAAGTCTCTCTAATTTTTTTTAGAATGTGAGTTTTCTTCAGGGCTTTTCACCATACTACAACTCCGTACGGTAAGATCGGTTTTACTATGAAAGTGTAGATCCAGTGAGTCATCCCAATTTTGTTCCAAACCTTTTTTTGGGCATTTTGATGCATTCTTCGATATTAGGTTTCTAGTATTCCAAGAAATTTGACTTGTTTCGAATACGGTAGTATCAAAGTTGATTTTCAACTCTTTTCGTGGCGCCCGGTACCTAATTGAAGAGAGTGACTCAGTGTCAAAAGTAGAACTAGATCATATCATTATCATACGCGACTTCTTTGATCCCTGTTCACTTAAAACATGAACATATAAAACTATGGGTCAACCGTGAGGATCCATGAGATGTGTAAAAATACCCCCCTGCGCTTTGCCACCGGTCACAGGCTTTTCAGCGTGAGCCAAGCCCCATGCTGCAGCTATAGAGCACATGGCCCTGCAGTTGAAGCAGTTCAGAAGGTCTCCATTTTGGGGATAGAAACGGGTTATCCGAAGAAATTCTAAATTATATCCAACAGAATGATATTCGAGTGGTTATGCCTAATCAAGTTTACTCATTCTCCTTATCTTTAAGTTCTAACAAAGTCCTTCTCCTATTTTCCAAGCAATTGAATTCCAATAAACTCCAATTTAACCCTTCAACCCAACCTCATTGTGTTTGATTAGACAGCAGCACGACGAAGATGCAAATGTATCTCTCTGTTGATTTATTTTTAGAATTTAATTGTTTCAGAATGGAGATTTAGTTTTGTTTCTTCTTTTTTTTGTTTAATAAAATTTGCTCAGCAGAAAACTATTCCAATCCAGACAGACGCACACTAAGCCATCAGTGCTACAACACGAAAGTATCTTTTCCTTCAGTTTTCTCATTCTAAATACTTTTTTCTCTGTTCCTGTAAAATAGAAAACAAAATGAAGAAAATAGAATCAAATGAAAATTCTATTTTTATAAAGTGTATAAAAGTTAAAAAGAAAAAAATTTTCAATTTCGTATCTCACATGAGGGTGGACTGTGTCTTGTGGGCCACGGCATGGCGTGGTGTGTATCTCTGCTTGTCGGCGTATAGTGTATCTAAAGTTTATTTCTAGCGAATGGTTAAAAGACGAGCATGGACCATTCTGTGCTCGCGTCGTGTAAACAATGCTGATTTGGGCGTTTCGTTTCGGTAATATAAAATATCTGAACGAGTTGTGTGAAGATGTTTTCAGATTGTACACCGATGGATTCCATGGAATAGGTGGATACAAAACCGCCCGCTGTCTGTTTTCAAAAGACTGTGTTCCCAGCGGGATTTGAAACCATTACGAGTATTTTTGGGTTGAAATGACCTTAAGAATTGTTTCTCTGAATGGTCCCACTATCAAGTTAAATGGAAAATGATTATGCAATTGCAGAGTTGAATTAATTAATAACCTCGTTGAAATTGAAAGGTCTCAGCCCAGGATACTAAAGAATTACCAACGAATATTACTGTTTACGACTTCCCACATTATTTTTGAGAAATATTTCCGACTCCGGTCCCAGTGAGTAATCTGGACGGTTATTTTTAGTTCCATGCTACACGGTAATATTTCAAATGTGTAAACAATGGATTTGTTTTCGCTCAAGACACGCAATCCATTTTGCTGTCAAGGCTATGCTAGCTAAAAATTGCACAAGTAGAACGAAAGATTTTTGACGGGTCTGGGAGTCAGTTGGCAAAATTTAGTGGCCCGCTGAAGTGATCATTGGAATTTGTTTGCTGCCTGTGTCTACAATTTTTCTAGGTGTAGATTAAAAGATACTAGAGATGTGAGATCTTTAAGAAACTGTCCTAGCTGACAGTTCAGTAACATAAAAAAAAGCTGCTGTGGTCTATGAAAACCGCTATAAAATTTTCTGACCGGCGCGCGGTGACATCATTTGGAACTATATGACAGTAAGTCTGTTTCCGTACTTTCTGAACCAAAATTAGATCCGTTCGCGCACGTTCCCAAAACTACAAAGATCTACGAAAGTAACGAAAAGCAACGAAAGCCCGTTCGCGTACGCAAAATGCGTTCGTTTACTTTTTCGTAATTTTTCTGTCTTTGACGCTGATTACAGGACTCTTTTTTTCGTTCGTTTCGTCTTTGGTTTTTTTGACAAGTACGTACGATAAGGATTATACGGTTCCTAATAATTGGTGGATACGTGCATACGTTATTCTGACGCTTTTGAAATTCACATTATACATATTTAGGAAGGGAAAAGTTAAATTTCAGTTGGAATCACCCTAAATTTACTTATTATGGAGGATAATAATTGCGAGTTTACTACTTTAAAATTCATCATTTCATTTTGGTTGTCAAACGAGAAATGTCAAAGATCAACTGGAAAAATCTCAGAATTTTCATTCCTGCTTTCGTTACTTCATTCCTCTCGTTTCCATGCCCCTCCCCCTATCTGTCAAAAAGACAAAAGACGAAACAAACGAAAAAAAAGAGTCGTGTAATCAGCGTCTTTAGCGGGGTTCACATTGAACGATTTGTTTGACACACTTGTTTGACGACCTACCAAATCGTTCAATTCGAACGGCGTTCAAACAAGTCGTCCAACTTATCGTACGGTCATTCAAATTTTTCAACTTTTTGCCATGCTTGACACACATATTGTTCAATATGAACGCTTGTTGTCAAACTTATGTTTTCAATGAGTAAACATCGAAAATATGGTGTCGAGCGCGGACAAAATGTTTTAAGATTTTTGGTATTTCAAAGATTTCAAATTCCAAAAAAAAACAGGAAACAGAAATGGAAGGATTATCTACTATTGATTTGGAATTCCAAGACGATAATGCTGCAATTAAAGAAGTACATAAAATACCAGCCCCATTTTCACAGTTCAACATCTTATCAGAAATGATGTGTGTCCAACATATCGTTCAATTCGAACGCTACCCTATTTTGGTCGTCCAACAAGTGTGTCAAACAAATCGTTCAATGTGAACCCCGCTTTTGAGAATTTCACCCCACTCTTCGAAAATTGACAGTCAAAACATATTTAGTGCAAAAAGTACGCGAATGGACCTATTAACAGATTCTCGAATTTCAAGGAGTAGGGGTAAAATCTATCAGAGAGAGGTAAAAGAATGCAAAAATACAGAAACACATTGAACGACAACAAAATGGAAAACGTATTAAAAATTTGACAGATTTGAGAGTTTTCATATAGGTATCTGACCAAAGAAATTTCTTGTGTTAAAATTCGTAGCATGGGGAAATTTCTTACTCTGTCCGTTTTCGTAATTTGTCATAGAGTTTCGTAGTTTTTTCGAGCGTACGCGAACGGACCTACTGATTTTCGTAGTTGTTCGTATTTTTTTCCCCAGTTTTGGACTGGTACGCGAACAGACCTAGTGTCAAATTGACATTTTACGCAAAATTAAAGACCGTTTTTTTACGCCATACATTGTGTCATAATATGTTCCATTATTTCCGTAGCATTTTTTAATCGTGGAACAGTGAACAAACCTACAAAACGTCATGACCTAACCACAAATACATAAATGAGCAATAATATCAATGACTTGCGGCGCTGTTTGGCAACTTCGAAAAGTAGTAATGTTGTAGAGCAAAAGGAAAATACAGTGGATGCTCGATATAGTGAACATCGATATAGCGAACAATCCAATATAGTGAACACACAATATTTTATACAGGCTTTTATACTATTTAGAATATTTGTTTGTTTCACAGCTTGTGGTTGTTTTAAGTGCAAAAACAAAGTGCGTGTTGCTTATTTTGTTATTTTTTGAACGATATTCTTTGTGACCATGTTACTTAAGCACAGCTTAAGTTTGTTGTATTTTTGTTTTTACGGAAGACTTGTTTTTGTTAAAAATAAGATATTCTTTCTTACACTTTCTAACACTGTCTTTTTATTTAGTTCGCTTTATTTCTATTATATTATATTTCTTACAGTTTTGTCCTTACTACGTCTTATCCGTTCGAGCTCAATCAGAAGAAGAAGGAAGTCGGCCACTTTGACATTTGCTTTTCAAAATGGAAGGCACCAACGCGAAGTTAGTTGCGAATGAATTTGGGTGCAGTCAGAGAAGCAAATCTTTCCTTTTCCTTCTTTTCGTGCTGAATACATTACAAAATATTGGCTTGTTCTTTAGTAATCAAAAAGAAAAATTGTAATTATATTCTATTTTCGATAAATTGTACGTAAAAACATACAAATTTTGATAAAATTTACTTCAAGGAGTCCACGCTCGTTACAATGAACAATCTCGCTTCAGTGAACAGGCTTGGTTTTTATTTGTTCACTATATCGAGCGTCTACTGTATATATCACTGTGTTTGATCGAGTTATTGCAACAATCTAAATCTTTTGTCCATCAATTCAAGATGAAACCAACAGTGTTGACCGCCAAAACTGAGCTAACAAAATCTATGTGAAGTTATAGAGGTGATTGCCATCAGCTTCACCATATATGTATGTCAGAAAATCATAACATCATTTTCGTATGAAAAAAAAAATGATTTCTAGTTCTTTCCTGAACCATAATTAATTAATTCCGCTTATAAAAGATGTTCACTATTTTACTCTGAATCCACCCACCGTCAGACTTATCACTCGCCCTTACCCAGCATCTCTTTCGAGTATCGTTTGCAATTTTGACAGCTAGTAAACAATCGAATTTAACCACACTTTTAACATAAAACCAACAAATTTTTGTTCAGTTTGTAAATCTTGTTTTTTCTTCGATAAAAATGAAAGAAACTCCTCTATCCAATTGCGAAAAGAGCTTCGTGTTGCAGACTATTAAAAATAATCAGGTAAGTAGTCTATACTTAACCTAATTCAGAAATTGCATTCAAATCTCTAGCGCCTCGATGGCCGGAAAAATGATGAATTCCGCGCGATTAAAATTAACTTCGGAGCAGACTGGGGCAGTGTCCATGTTTCTCTAGGTGAAACTCGTGTTATCGCACAAGTCAGCTGTGAATTGGGTCAACCAAAAGCCACTCGTCCTAATGAGGGTATAATGTACATCAATGTAGAACTTGGTGCAATGGCTGGAGTCAACTTTCAAGCTGGACGCAATTCCGATCTAACCGTGCAAATCAACCGAACGCTGGAGAAGACATTTAAGGAGTCAAAGTGTGTGGATTTAGAGTCACTTTGCGTCACAGCCGAAGATCGAGTCTGGAGTCTTAGAGTGGATTTGAATGTTTTAAATCACGAGGGAAATTTAATTGGTGAGTTCGATATCAGGTCCAAACTTCGGTCATATCAGAAGAATTTCCTAACTAGATTGCTGCTCCATTGCTGCGCTATGTGCCTTAGCGCATTTCAAGCGTCCAGATGTCTCAGTGATGGAAGATGAAGTGAAAATCCATACAGCAGCGGAAAAAGAACTTATTCCCACTGTTCTTCATCATTATCCCGTTTGTGTGTCATATTCTACGTTCAATAATGGGTAAGTCTATCTTCACATCGATGCCGACGAGTGTATGCAAAAAAAAAAACAATCATTCCTTTTAGTGAAATAGCAGTAGCAGACCCAACAGCCATTGAAGAACGTACCGCCGAGTCAAGTATGATTTTCGGAATCAATTCGTATCGTGAGCTGTGTAGTCTGAATCTTGGTGGAACCACATTGACCAGTTCATACCTACTCCTTCAGTGCTCACATAGAGCAGCTAATAGAGCTAAATTCATTGTGGATCTGGTGAAAAAAGCATTGGAAGAGGACACCAAGTGTAGGGAGGAGAACATTCCAGTTGGTTTTACAGAGTGCTTGAAATTGAATAAAATCACTGCGCTGGCAGAAGATCGCTTGGCGGTAAAACTCCGTCATTTCAGCTTTCAGAATATTCATGAAAATCAACTTAAGAAGGAACCTCACGTCAGTGATGATGAAGAAAGTGACAATGGTAAGAGACTGCATTTCTGTTACCAAATCTCTCTGAATTTCATCTCCTTTGCAGTGATTTCAATGGGTGAAAATACTGGAATCCTTAATTCTAATCAAGATTCCATCAACTGGGTACCCGAAGGAGCTAATGACGATGATTCTGTTGATGATTTTGATTCTAATGGTGAAAATGACGAAGAGGAAAACGCTGGCAATTTGGAACATCAAATTGAAAGTGCGCTGCAACATGTTAATCAGCGTATGAATCAACCGATAAGTAAACAAAAAAACATGCCACCACTGAGCAAAAAGAACTTACAACGTAAGGAACTAAAAGAATATGAAGACAATGATGTTGTTGCTTAAATAAAATATTTCTTTCTAGAATCAGCAGATGATAGCGACAGTGAGGAAGAGAAAACTATGGTCTTGGAATAAGTAGGTGTTACTTTGCTTATGTTGAAAGCTACACATGTATATGGTTAATAAATTTTTTTTACAAGTCGTTGCAAGTTAGTTTTTAATGTGTTATATTGTTGCATTCAAAAAAGAAGATCAAAGAAACCGAGCGACGAAGTGTTGACTAATGTGGTTTAGTATAAGGGATTTAGCTTACAGAGAGACTTTTGCGGTGCCACCGAGTTTGGAAATTCAAAGATATCGGATCTTCTATGATTCACTGGTTTTCAAGAGGATTTACTCCCAAATTATGAGGGGATTCACAATGGACCTTTGGCTCTCTGAGTGGATATGATTGCTCGAGCAATCACTCACCCTTCCTAACCTATCCCAAGGGCAGTGAAAATGGCTGCCAATTTGTAAAAAAAAAATTGGAGGAATCAACAATTCCAACTCTCACTTCCATGTTCCATGATATTCCAGCTACCAGCGCTTTACTTAAAAACCAATCTGCTTGCTGCAAATTTTCATAAGGGTGATCAAATACAGTAGAATCCGCTTAAGATGCTCACGATTAAGACGCTATCCCGCTTTTAACGCTCTTTTTCCCCGGTCCCTTCATTCCGACAACAAACCATAAGGCGTGTCGTTTTTATGGTCGTTATATATATACATATAATCATCATGGAAAGAAATTCAGCAAGACGTGATCAAAAACTGTTTGAGTAAGGCTGGCTTCTGTTGGGCAGATGATCTCTGATATCCCATCGGAAAATATTGAAGAGTTACAAGAGTTTCCTGATTATGCTTTTGTTGATGATGACCTAGTTACAACTGGTCCCCGCAATTTAGAAGAACTCATTAGTTATAGCTCTTCAATGGTTGAACCAGGAGGAGGAGCTGAAGAAGAATGACTACCGAAACCTTCGGTGGCCAGTTCAAATGCACATGCATGTAACTACCCATATAAAAGTAATGTACTAATCCATACATACTTTTGTCATAAAACAAAACCTTTTGTTTAACTGGATGTTATTTTTTAGTTTTTCTCGCTTAACACGCTATCCCGCTTAACCCATTACCTGCCAAGCATATTAAAAATGAAAATAGATGAAAGATATTTTTTTAGTAGTTTATTTATTGTATTATGTTACCAAAAATGCATTTTTTATAAAAGAAAAAGTTGTACTTTGGGGTAGAAGGGGGTGTACTCAAGTGAGTACACTGGCTCTATATGGGTGCAAAAAACTGAAAACTTATCCTACGTATGGTATTGCTTGAAGCATTCTTTCTCAACGCAAAGAGTTGTGCTACACTTCTCACATATCCAACGAACTCGGTTATGGCATATCTTGCATCTTAGCTGATTTGGAACCCGTTTGGGAAAATGGCCTCCCTCGCTGAGTACGACACTTCTTGGAACGTTCGGTTTATTTGGAACTTTTTTCGGAGGAATCGATCGTAGATAAGTCCTTGTTATGGATCTAATGAAAGACAGAAGATCACCGCTTTCACTCGTATTCAAGCAATGCAGACGCCAAGCGTTCACTGCCATAAAGTTTATCATATGAGTTAATAGCGGCCACCACCACTTCTTTCCCTTTATTTGGATACGATAGGTATTCACAAATTGATCATGAAGATCGACTCCTCCCATGCTTTTGTTATAAGCGGCAAGTGGCCTTGGCTGAGGTACATCCACTTTTCGCTTCTCTAATTGTGACCACCTTTTAACTTTTCCCTAAGGCTCAAGCTTATCGTAGTTTATTGCGATTGTAACCACTGCATTGTCTTTCCAACGAAATATCAATATGCCATTATTTTGATCGTATTTATGATGAGAGTAGCCACGTTGGTTTTTGCTCACGCTTTGCAATGATTCCAAAGGACATTTTTTCGTTCTGTTATCTCTAATAGTACCTGTGGCACGAAATCCCTTGTTGCGAAGGGTAACCAATAGATCGTAGCTCGTGAAATAGTTGTCAAAGAAGACGATGTGGTCACTTGGCTTTTTAACAACTTCCAGTAGATCAAGAACCACACGTGATCCAAGTGGTATGGTCTTATTTCAATTCTGTACATTTTTAGCACCGCAATATGTGTCGAAGTTGTAGCAGTAGCCATCACTGCTACACAGCATCCAGTCCTTGAAGCCAAATCGAACTGGTTTTCCACGGATGAACTGCTTGGCCGAGTGATGTCCGAAATACTTTACCATCGCTTCGTCAATCGATAGCATTTCATGGAAGAATCCCCACTGCTGATATTTTTTGCATAGCAAATTCATCAACGGTCTTACCTTGGCCATCTTGTCGCTTCTGTCTATAGTGCTATTGCTAGCCAGATGTAGAAAATGCTTGATTTCTTTGAAGCGATTTCGGGACATTGCATTCGCCACCAGTGGAACACGGGTATCTTCGTCCAGGCACCAATACATAGATTCCTGTGGTAAGGAGTGATAGCCACTAAAAAGCATTATGCCGATAAATTTTTTTAAATCCTCTTTGGAAAATGAAAAATTGTGGCAGTTTTGGTCACAAGCGTAAAGAAGGGTTTGTTCCACAACTATTTTTGTAACATCGTTGTCAAAGAATTGTTCAAATATTTGAACCGGTCCTTCTAATTTTTCTTCTACGTTGACCAAATTCTTAAAAAAGTGATGTGTTACACATAACTCCGGCGTAGACGAAGCATTGTTTGACCAATTTGGTACAACACTTTGAAGCTGGTGGTTTGACGAACTTACATTCAACTCAGCAATAGGAACATAGTCTTCACTATCAAAACCGTCGTTCAAATCTACTTCAATGGATCCAGGAACATCAGCCGGCAGCCTTGAATCTTGCAAATTTTCTACATCTATATCCTCTTCATCAGTTTGGATGTCCACATCTGGTGGAACAATAACTATATCCACTTGATTTCCATCAACAGGCAAATCATTCAAAAATTGCGGCAGTTTATTGACTTGAATTCCATGTATCTAACAATTCAAAAAAAAAAATTGAGTGCATTCGCCCACTGTACTCAAACGAGTACACCACATTTCCAAAAGACTTACCAGCTTATTAGTTGACTCTTTTTTTATTTTTTATTTTTGTTTTATTTTTATTTAGCTTTACTAAAGAGGGTTTAGTTCGAATTTTTAACAGGTTGTTTCTTATTTGACTGCCGCAGAAGATTTTCTCTAGTATTACACAAAAATTCGTGAATTTAAAAAATTGAAATCTTTACTATTCACCCAAAATTTGAAAAAGAACATGTACCAAAACACGGCTTCTGTATATGTTCATACAGATGACATTGTTTGCATTGAGGTCAAATGAATGAAAATGCATCGCCTACTTTCGCAGAAAAACGTAATTAAAAGTTTCAAAAAATATGTACTCAACCGAGTACAATGGCAGGTAATGGGTTAAGACGCTATTTTCTTTCGGTTCATTGAAGAGCGTCTTAAGCGGATTCTACTGTATCTCATAATTTAACAAAATGGTATATCTTCCTTCGTTCTGAAGGGATGGTTCTTTCACGCTGGGAAAATTACTGCCTTAGCTTTTTCATTAAGCCTACTCATCTCGACTCTGTCCAAGTATGTAGATGGGAAACAAGTTAGCTGTTTCTAAAAATAAAAGCGAATTATCATTTATTTTTTCAGCTAATGTGTTTCTTCTTCCTAAATTCATGAAAACGCTGATATACCGTCAGTTAATGAAATATTTTAAATAACAAGAGCTTCTCAATGCTTTTGTAGCAAAAGAGCCACTGACTAACTTATGGCATATCTCACCGAAAAGTGGAACCAATCACTCTTGTGAGTGCAAAACTGTTGCGTTTTACTTCTAAGGCATTTGACAGAGTATGACATCAGGCTCTTTTATTAAAAATGCGTGCATTTGGCATCGATGAATCCGTCCTTCCATAAATTAGAAAGCATTCAATACAATTGTCTTTGGCGGCTTTAAATCTGAAATTTACCAAAAGAATGTTGGTTTCCGCTAGAGCTCAGTTTTGCCTCCGAATCTCTTGATAAAAATTATCCCTTGTCTGCAACTTTTAATGCAATACTTCCCTTGCTGACAACGGCACCCTCAGCTTTATATATATTCTTTCCAAATTCACAGGCATGCTCTTTGGATCCGGAACTGAAACGTTTGCGTATGTTAAATTCATTAAATTTCGATACAAAATGGGGTATCAACCAGAGTAGAATTGAATGCTTCAATAACTTTTCTTTTTTCCTTTTTTTAGCGGACTTTATGAAAAGCGTTTCAAGATACTATCCGATCAGTATAGGTACCGACCTAAAATTATTAAGAAGTGTACGAAGCACTTATACCGTCATCAGTTCGGGTCGATATGCCAACTTTCTCCCAAGTGGCGCAAACCAAAAGGTATCGACAAAAGAGTTCGTCGCTGCTTCAAGTGTAAGTACCTACTTGATGTCAAACATTGCTTATGGTCCCAACAAACGTTCTTTCCATATGCTGCCAACTGGCTTTAAGAAGTTTCTCGTACACAAGGAACTGGGGGTTGTAATGATGCAGAATTGTGTCTACTGCTCATGGTGTATCATCGAAACAAGGAAAGGAAATCGTTGAGCGCGCTAAGCAACTGGCGATTCATTTGACGAATCCAAATGGACGTTTGCGCTCACTAGAGAATGAATAAGTCACAAAGTAGATTTCTGTTATTTTTATATTTAAAAAGAGAAGAATACATGTACGAATATTTGCTACCATCGCATCGTACCAAAATATAATATGAAACTAATTTATGTCTTCTTTCGTTAAAACAAAACCATAACTTGATCCTGCCTCTCATTTTAATTTACAATTCACCCTCATTCCGTAGGGCGTTTATCTTAAACGACAATTGTCGTTTTAAAGTCAAGCCGATGTACAAGATTCCATTGAAATTCAAGATTTTAGCCGAAAATCTCGATTCCCTCCTCTCTCATTTTTCGTACTACTTACGCTGGGAGTGAACATTTATAAGCTCGCCAATAGTCCCTTGAAAAACGTTAATCAAATGAAAAATCTCACAAAGTTCAAAAAGCAAAACGAATTCTGCAACTGAAGCACCAGCAGCATCAGATTTTCTGCTCACATTATTCAAAGCTGCTTTAGAGTTAAGTCATTTAGCCTAAGTGCATTTTAACTGTAGCGGTGCTAATTATTACTAGTCTCATTTCATCACCCGTGAAAGACAGGAGGCAGCAGCTCAGACGCTGACTTTTTAAGTGTCGTCGGCAATTTACTGAGCATCCATAATCAGTTCTGCTCATCATAGTTTAACTGTTGGCGAACGATTAGTAACACAGCACAATTCACGCCAGTTAGGTGTACCAACTTATAGCGTCAAATCGTATAACGATGCACTCCAATAAATACTAAACGCCACAAGTGGGTCAAGCCATGCCTACCACGCTCATGCCATTCCTCAAAAATTAGAACAAAATCATCCTAATTCGCACATCGCACTCGTCACGAACTCATGGTGAAAAACAGTTTCTGGTCTGTGGCAGCAACATGTGTTCCCCAATTAAATAACAATTTAAAGAAATAAAAACAAAAATATTACGTTTCGGATTTTAGTAGTTCTCTTTTCTGTTTTCTATTTTTCTGTTTTTTTTTTTTGTTTTTTTTTACTTTAAACTTTTTAAAGACACCAAAAGAGTCTCTCTCTACACGACAAATACTTAAATATTATTTTTCGCTTAACAACTAAACATCGATGTTTATTTTTTGTGTTTATAGATTTTGGGTTTTTTTTTTTTGTTAGCTTTTATTATACTTCGGCTCACTATATTTTTAAATAAACTTTAACTTTACATATTAAAATAAAAATAAAAAAAAATTAAATATTTTTAGTATGTTACAATGCTAAAAAAAATATATAAATTTATAAATGTATTGTAGAACTTAATGTTTAGGATTGCTCTCTGCATTGCGTTGTTGGCGGCGGCTGAAGTATTTCTCAAGTGGTGTCGTTGCCGATGCCATTCTTCTGGTCCAGTTTGTTTGAGTTCGATTTGACCATATAAATGAAAAAGGTGATGATCTCCTTCTCCTTGATGGGTATCGTTTTGAAGTGCTTCATTATTGTCTATTAGGAGAGAGATAAAATTTTTTGATTTTAGTTTTTTTTTTTACGGATGGAGAGAAAGCACAAGACTTAATATAAAACGACGACTTGAGTGTTCGACATCACAAAATGGAGATGCGGATGACACGTAGCTTACACGACAGATAACAATGGACAAAAAGACTTCTTGCATGGAGAGGATGGAGGAAGACCAAGAATAGCTCAAAACCGGATGCACCCAGACCAAACCCGAAATCGATGAAAACATAAAAAAAGACGCCTGCATTCCAAATAAGGGGATTGATTAAAAATAATTTGTCCTATGTCGATGCCAAATAGGAGCATGATCTTATGGCATGTTGTGTTTGTTGGAGGATGCAGCTAATCAACTTAATCGAAATGATTAATTTTTGGTTTGCTGTCGAAGTGGCAATCTTGATGTCGAAAGTCAACTTTTTTATACAAATGTGCGAGGCATTCTATGAGATTGTGTAGAAGGTCATTTAGTATATTTTCCATTTCAAAGTTTTACAATTACTTACTAGCTAATCGAAATCTGTTAAAAAGCAAACAATTAAAAGCTGTAAAACGAAGAGTTGTCGGACAGTCCTATGCTTTCTATTTGTATTCAATTGCTTTGCACTGTGATGCAGTGCAATTTCAAAACATCTATTTGAAAGATTTCGTAATGCTCGATAAAGATGGCTAGGCAACTCTACGCTTCTTGCACGAAGATAGACTCCGGTCATCCTCGGAGGGCATTAAAGCATGCTCCATCTTTTTTTCAGCCATTTTCCTAAGAATCATAAAATCATAGGAAAATTTCATTACAAATTCTCACAATCGTTCACCAACTAACCAGCTGTGGTTTCTTAACGATAATTTGAAGATATGGTCAGTTTCCTCTTTACCACAATGAACTTGCGATGTCAGCACCGCACCGCACCGCACTGACACCGTCATTTGACCTATAGGCCGCTTGCACTGTATTATCAGTAACAAATAATGCAACAAAAGAATAATTCCAGAGACTACCCGAAATTATTTTTGCTTTAATAAAACGGAGTCTGTCACAAAAATATGTAATATGTAAATATGTAAAAAAATGTAAAAGGCGCACATTTCGGACGAAGTTGGAAAAATAAAAAGCAAACAAGATATATACGAATAGCTACGCCCACACGTGGCGTTCTGAAAATCTGGACATTCCGGTTTCTTGATGAATCTTAGGGTATACTTAATTATTCACCTCTGTGAAGAAAACTAGAAAATAATTCTATAGGCTGACTAGAAAAATGTACCATCTATAACAATCGAAGCTAATGCCTAGAAGGTGATACTTAATGAGCACTAATTGCTATCAAGAAAAAAAAAAAACACTTAGCACCGGAAAACAAAGAAAGAAATCCACTTTTTCTTCTACTTACATCAGCCAGTTGAGCCCTTTTCATTCCAGGCCTCGTTGACACCTTGTAGTGTCGCTTGTAACGTCGCAGAGTATTTACTTGTAGCTGATATAGATCCACCTCTGGCAGATCTGTATCCGTTTCATTGCTATCATCTTCGGAGTCCTTTCGTCGCCGTTTTGTACGCGCACTCTGAATGCGTCCCTTATGATAGTCACAGATATAAATATGTTGGGCCTACAAATAATAAAATATTTTTTTTTAATCTTAAAGGACACGCTCATAATTCTCTCTTGTTAACTCACCGTTGGATCGCTACTGAGTTTCAGCCTTTTCTGTGCGACTGTCTTTTGTATACGTTTACTGTATGAAGCGTAGCCAGCGGCTCTATGACACCTTTCATTATCATCGATGAGACAACAGATTTGGTCCGTATGACCACGAGAATCCTCCTCGCCTGTACTAAAGCCGTTGTTCATGGTGAGCCGACACAATTGTTGCTCCGTCTTCTCAATTAAATTGAACGTAGATGTTCCTTCTTCATAGGGATACGGCTCCTTAGAGATATGAGACAGTTTCTGGCTGAGAATTTTTTTTTTCTCCTTCACTACGCTTTTTAAGTAAATTATGACACAATAGCGGCCGGGGAGAGTTATTTATTTAAAACACTACACTAAAGTTGTTCAGTTCTTTTATTCGTTAATTTTGGAATGGCCAATAAATCAAGGTATTTGTCGGCGTAGTCGTGGACCAAACTTGCGATTGTTGAATTCAAGAAATTTGAGCAGGAGATTGACAGCAAAACACCAAACATAACTTTCGCTTGAATATTTTTTGAACATAGAAGAAGCGATGAACGGATGGAAGGGGGCTATTGTGGTGTTCATCCACAGCTCAGCAGAGTTTATTCAAATATACTAATGCGTATTGGGTAAATATATAGAACGACGGATTCATTAGAGAATTGTTGTGTTGGTAACGAATTTATTACTACCAGTGGTGCCAGGTTATATATTACGGGATGTGTTTGTTAGATATGCAACTTTGGAAAGATTATTTGAAATTTTAGAAAATTCTATTTTTAAAATAAATTCAACAAGCAAAGCCAATGCACGTAGAAATTTTATGTACGAAATTTTATTTATTTAAATAATGCACATAAGCTCCAAAAATAAATAATTTTTTTTAGATTGAATTAAAGTAAGTTGTTTGTGGGCTTCAATATGCTTAAATTTTATGTTTTTAATATTTAAAGAGTTTGCATCAATTATTATCAAACTAAGGATAGTAGATTGTAATTTGGAATCTATAGCTTGGCTTGCATTATCTTTAGAATGATATCTAATTGCAAGAAACAGAGAAAGAAAAATAATACACATGGAAAAAAATATTAATAGCGGAGAAATAAAGCCATGTCCAATACTTCATAATTTTCGCTTTTCATAATAACCCAAAGCGAAGAGAATCAAATGTAAAAAAAAAAAACACCGGATTGAGTACGATTCGCTCCGCTCTGTCTGTCAAATTTTAACATTTCTTTTTCCTTCGCCTGTCAGTTATATCCGTCATCTTTCATTTAAATATGAATATGTCGATATTGATTCTATGATGAAAAAAAAATATGACGGATTGCACTCTGTGCTAATGCCCTCCGTAGTAAATGGTGGAGTATTCCATTTGCAAATAGTGTTTCTAAGCACCCCGGGTCTCCGCGCACGTAAAGCAGGAGATTCTTCTGATCGCGGTAAACTGTAGGCTACGATATCGTACATTTCTTATTTACAGTTTACCGGCATATGCCTATGTTGAAGTCTGCAGACCAGTCTGATAGTGGATGGCATTGTTGGATGGTCTGTCCGACTCTCCAATCAAACAATGTTTGATATTTTGGGGCGGAGCTTAGCAAGTCGTACGACCGACTCACATGTGTGGTAAAGTCTGACAGATCGTCGGATCGTGTGTGGGCAAATAGGGATACGGTCGGCCGGCAGACCGATCTGACAATGTTGCCCTACTTAGGGATGAGCGATGTTCATCGATGTTCACAAAACATCGATGTTGAAGTACGTAAAATATCGCATAATCGATGTTAAGAACAAAACATCGACCATCGATGTTAGAAAAACAGAACCGACTCTAAATTTGAGATAAATTTTAATTTAAGAAAAGATTTTGAATATTTTATTTTTTTAAATTGAAGACATGCTAACCTTATAAGTGCATATGAGAAATTCAAAAATTTCGCGAAATTTGAACTACATATTATTTTCTTCAACTCCGGGAAGAACATCGTGTCTGATTTTTTCGGAATTTTTTTGTATATGGGATTTTGTAAGTCACGATTTCGTGCCGCTCCCATGCAAGTACCTATGTTGTTTTTTTACGTCATTAGTCAACATTTTATAAATTCATTCTATAACATAAGACGTGTTTTTTTTTCAAAACTATATAGGCTTAGAAATTTTTTTCCATGTTAATTACACTAACAACTAAGCCTATATAGGCTTACGAAACCTGGATAATTATCCAGTCTTAGGTGCTTAGCCTGGATAGAAAAATGTGCTACCAAACTGTTTTTCGTCGATAGTTATCGAAATTTCTATCGAAATGTCAAATATGACGTAGAAGTGAGGGAGAAATATGAAGGCCGGTAGCTATCAACCGAACTCTGCTGTCATTTCAAATTCAAATTATTTCTGTTTATTTTAAAATGGGTAGAAAGAAAGAAATACGAATTTATCCGACAAGGAAAAGAAAATTATAATGAATTAAGTGAACATGTTCCTTATTTTAGTATTTAATTGAATTAAATTTGACGAAAAAAAATACTATCCACCAACTTATTAATGAGCGCTTGATAACTACCGGCCTTACTGTCAATGAAAACAATGCCGATGTGAAACTGTTAAACGTCAATTAGCATAGTCCTGCCAAGTCACTGTTCAGCGTTTTTTTTCTCATTTTCCGCTAAGCCTATATAGATTTGAAAAAAACACGCCTATAGATGTTATAGTACATCGATGTTTTGAGTTCGATTATTATCGATCATCGATGTTCAGTCAGCGATGTTGAAATCGATGTCAATATCGATGTTTTGCCAACATCGCTCATCCCTAGCCCTACTTCATGCAGCGATTCAACTCTCCAACTAATTCAATCACAGAGAAAACCCAAATACAACAACTAAAAGTCTAAAACTCATCAACAAATTCTCCAAAACAAGTTTTCTACTTGTCTCGAACTCGGAATCGGAACTCTACAAAATGAATTTCGTGTTCGCTCTTTCTACATGACACCGGCGCGGTCCGGTTTGCTTGCTCGCTTCCTCGACTCCAGCTTCATCGTTCATTGATAAACTTCATCCGACAAAAATTTACAACAATTCTCCAGCCAACAAAAGATTAGCTGGCGCTGGCTCGGCTCTACTCTGGCTGTCAACTCAATTCATTTTCGCGTAACAAACCGTTTCGTTGGGTTCGTGTTCGTGGTGGTCTCCTTCTCTCTTTATCCGTACCTTGTTTTACGGCAAACAAAAGAAATACATAAATAAAATAAAACGAAGAAATTATATATTTTTTTAAATTATAAATATTTACACGATTTGAGTCGTTTAAAAATAGTTAGTTTTCTTTTTAAGGCATAGCGTGTAAATTAATATCCCCATTGTGCGTTCAAAGAGAAAGTTCTTCCAATCGGTGTTTTAACAGCAGCAAAAGCAAAGCAAATCAGCCACCAGAAGAAGTAGCAACAACGATTCTCTAGGCGTAAAACACCGCATCTCCAACTCTTATTCATATCGATTGTGTCGCCGCGCGGTTGTCTACGAAGGCAATAAAAGAAAGGAAAAAATAAATAAAAAGCTAGTGAAAAATAAAGGAAAAGAAAAGCAAAATAAATAGTATCAAGAAAAAAAGTTGTTTGTGCAAAATAAGTAAATAGAATTAAAAGCGAACAAAATGTCCACGTTGAATAACAAATTTAAAGCTCTTTCCGGCGAGGAGAAGGCCGAGATCCAGGAGAAATTCATAGAAGTAAGTACAGAAATATGGGGAACTTAGAGCTCAAGCCCATTGTTGTGAGTTTGAGACGTAGTTCTTGTGTAAAGTCTCGGATTGTAAAGATGAATTCCCATCCCATGATTCAGATCCCAATTTGGAATGAGAATTCACGCCCAAGGTGGGTTTCGGTTTTAGTTACCACATGCAAGATGCCGCATCCTACGCACCGCGCCGCACCAAAAATTTAACTCGTTCGTGTGTCGTTTTCATGTCGCCTATCTTCTTGACTTCTTCCCACCGCCAGTTATTTGCTCTCCACACACAGAGATTCCCATTCCATGCACACTCTTTCTACAAATTTGACGGAGTATCTTCGCGGGGGTGCCCCTAGAGTGTTGCCATTGAAAAATATTATTTTAAAGTGGATGAGTGTTCTACTTTAAGTGACTGCCTAGTAAAGGCCTCTGATTACCTAAGATACCAATGATTGCTAACTTTAATTAGTGGCGTTTCGGGAGCTTTTTTATCGAAGATCTTCCGCCCATCGTTCATATTTTTCTTCGAGCTTGTGACTGCCTGATTTTTTCTTATAACTAAATTCGCTACGTGACATAACATTTCTTCTTCCGAATATCGAAGTGTACCTGAATAAATTGTATCCTAGTTCAACGAAATGCATTTTTGTAGTTTCTAAAGCAGTGGCAATTTGAGCAGTAAACTGTACGCTGTAATCCCATCATAACCTGCATGTGCGTCATGGCATGGACATAAGAATACAGTCTGTCCGAACATTACCTAACTGGGCGTAGATATTTTCCGTTAATCTTTGGTTGTAAATAGTTTATTAACTCGTAATCGAAGTTACATAATTGTGTCGTATCAATTTAAATCAGCATTTGAAAGTACATATGTATAAGAGAAGTTTGCAACGAACAGGATGTGTTGTCGACTTGGAATTGTAGACGCTAGTACCGCCCTTGTGAAACTCCTTTGAAGGATACAATTCGTGATGTACATATCTGGTTATTTTTTTTAGTTTTACATTAAAATTTGAAGATTTATCATATGATTACACTCGCACGATTGTCCCTCTTGTAAGGCGCTAAAACACCACAATTTATGGGGTGTGACCAACCCAACCGGATTTTGTGAGATACCATACAATTGGCTGTGGCTCTTAGACCTTCAATCTACTCATGCTAAATAGGCTGGGCTACTATCCAGAAACTAATGATAGCGACAAGCTACTTTCAGAGAAAGTCTTCAGAACCGACAATGTTGGAAATATCGTCTTTTGGGAAATCTGAAAATCACATCTGAATCATCATAAGTCTCCGTTACTTCCTCAGTAATAATATTTATACTTACTTACTTACTTAGTTGGCGCTACAGCTCGAGATGAATCCGGGCCTGCTTCTCGCAACCATTTGTGTATGCGTGTTATATTTTTGCACGAATGGAAGGGATCTACAGTTTTTTGCCAACTCTGAACGGCGAGTTGAGAAGCTCAATCGTGACAAATGATACTCTTAGATGCTTGTCAGACATTTGAAAAAGGTGGCACCGTGAAAAAACTCTTTTAGGTGTTAGACCCGGCCAGGAGTTGAACCCGGGCAGCATTGCGTAGTAGTCCAACGCACTAAATACCACGGCCACGGCGACCACCAGCCAGTTGGTTAATTGGGACTTGGGACAGGTTAATAAGTCAGGTATACGAGCATGTAGTAGATACGTATTTAAGAAGACCAGTTTTCCTCGCGGGCATCATCCATTTATTACTTGCGTCCGTACATAGAAGATAGACAACTTATTAGAATCTCCGTCAACATTTAGTACTAGCCACGATATAACCTAGCTCCGGAGTTCAAAGATTTAACTAGATTTTTAAATATTTGGAACTAAAAAGTTTTTCTCGGGTTTTGAAAGCATGGAAACTACTTTAAAAGACACGAGCATAAGTCGATTTGTGAAACATTCATCTTGTCCCCACTATAGCCTTGTTGATTTGTGTCCAGAATTTGGGCGAATAAAAAACCGGCAACACTGCTGCTACCAAAATTCTTTCAAACAACAAACAGACAAAGAGCACACAAGCGTGAGAGAGTACGAATCTTTCTCTTCTCTTATAAAAGTTCTAAACAAACCCAGCAGGAAAAGGTAATCTATTGGAATCGAACAGGGAATCAATCGCTAGTATAGAAAATTGATTCCAGAATTCATTATTCTTAACACAGACTATGTCCTAGGAAAATAATCGATTACCTGAAAGTGTTTTAAGAATGCATTATAGAATCCATTCTTTGTAATGTATTATGTAATTCATGCATTTATAATTAGTTACATAATGCATTTCTCCGACATAAATTAAAGAAATGAATTCAGCTTTAAATGAAAAGTACACTGTTTCGTTTTAAAATATTTTATTACAAAAAATTCTAGGATAAAATTAAAAAGGAATTTAAATACAAAAAAAAAAAATATTATTAATAAAATAAAGCACACACAAAGCACAAAGTTTTTTTTTTGTTAATTGTCTTCGCCAATCCGTTTAGAATACATTTCTAACTTTTTTCACTCCTCGGTGTCACGCGTTGCAACTTGCAACACAAAATAAGTTTTTCCTGCATTTTTAAATATAAAACGCGAAATTTGTAGGCGACATGAAGGCGCCGACAGACAACACTGTAACCGAAAAATCGTTAAATTCAAAAACACTACATTACATTTTCTGCAGATGTGGGAATCTACGTGGTAAACAATTTGCTTTGTTATTATATGACATTACCACGTCGATTCTTTTGGATACATTATATTTCTCATCTATAATAACTAATTATGTATTCGATTCTCCAACGAATACATACCGTACTTTCCTGCTGGGAAGTTATTTCGGAAGAAAACGCTCTGCTCTCGTCATCTGCGTCTGCCCCCCTTGGGATCAACCCTTGTTGTTAATTTAGCAGCGGGAAATTTCTTTGAATGAACATCATTCTGCAGAGCACCGCACCAGACCAGGAGCCTATCGAACCGGAACGAGAGTACGCATGCTGGGGTGTTGTCACTTGTCAGAAACGCAATAAAGTTCATCCCCCAAAAAAGAGGAGTAAGTTTGCTGAGAAGGGGTGGTGGTGGTGGTGTTGTACTGCGTGGCGCATCCACTTTTCCACTTGCTTTCACTTTTTCACCATGTGCGCTGCGAGTCGTCCGTTGCAAAAAACGTTGTAGCCATTCCTATAATGATAATAACATCAGGCAAACCTGTACAAAGGAAAGGTTACTCGAATTGGATTAAGGGCCGGTAGGGTTGGTGTTTTTTTTTTTACCTTTTTTTAGTAGGTACCGGTCTTTGTAAAATATTTTACTCGCCTTTTATTGATTTTACGAGAAATGCAAAGCGAAGCCAAAATACACAAACCGGTTGTACAATTCGACGTCGTCGGTTGAATTAGTTTCGTTGCTTTTTTTGTTTTGTCTCGAACGTTTGCTGTTTTTCTCGAGGAGGAGCACAATTGTTTTCAAAGCTGCTTGCGTTGGCAATTAATTTCTGCTGAATTAATAAAATAAAATATACATAACTCTTTCACTTGTTAGTGTGAGTATGCAGAATATTTGTTTTCGTATAGTGTATGGTACTTGATGATGACAGAGAACAGGGGCAGGCAGAGTAGGGTGGGTTTAGGTTTTGGTGCTTTGCTGCGGTTGCTAATGAAGTGAACTTTTTTTTTTTTTAAGTTCCATGGGAGCGTAGCAATTGATTTTTATTTACTTTTTTTCTGATTACATATTCTTATTGAGTTGTTAACTCTGATGACTTTGTAGCTGTGTAATTGTTTTGTATTTGTATGGACTGTTAGTCATGGATGAAGAATTTCTTTGCAAAAAAAAAAATCTCGAAAGAGTGAAGATTAGTATTCCCCACAGCAAGCATAAAGTATTTCAATTTACACATGTAGGCGCACAACTATTTTGTCTGACTCCCAATGATGCAAAGTGCATTTGTAGGTAATGTATGTATACTCAACTCTTTGTTACTTAAATACAAATGTATTGGGAATGATACTACATAATGCTAGTTAAATAATATTTTATTAGATGGTTTACCCATTTTTTTTGCTTTTCAAAGCGCATGGCTAACAGTGAATGTAATAAAATAAATTGACGTTTCTCTCATCGCATAATAAATGCAAGCGAAAGTAATTAAAATTAAATGCCCGAGCCTGAGATTGGACAACGCCATTTAAGTATAATTAAGCAACGGAAGCTGTTTGTCTGTGCTCTGCTCACATAATTTCTGTGGAGTTCAAAGATGGAATTCAAAAGAATGGCGGGAAACGGTCTAGATTGCTCTAACAGCGGGTGAAAATGGAAAAAAGTAGTTGGGAATTGGGCAGACCGATCAGACACTCTCCTAAAGCACTTTGTTTGTTTTTTTTTACATTCAATTGCGGTATTGCTCAGCGTGAATCTTTTTCCCAACCAAGACGCATTTTTAGGCAGTAGGTAAGACCCTTATGTAACTGCCTTCAGATGCGTGCAGTTAGCCGATTTCCTCTTTCATTTTCGCACGTCACTGAAGGCAGAACAATGCTGCGAGCTTCAGAATTCGAAAGAGAAAAACAAAAAAGTTGCATGAAAATCTATGTACTACACTCTTCGCTGACTACCACCGAGGCCTTTGAACTCCTTTCACGATCGAAATTTAGTTGCACGTATGACAGTTGCAAAAGGAAGCCCACATAGGACTCCTGACTAAACAGCTGAACGCAAACATTGTCAAAATTAAGCGCTTTTTTAATGTCTCTTTTAATGAACTCTTGGCTCGGCTCCTCACAAGTTGCAGGTAATGCCAAGGGCATTTATTAGGACTAAAAAAGCACTTCAACCTTGTTTTTTATACTGAACATTTTCTTAAAGGGGTTATGGCGAGAGGATGAACATAACCTTTCGAGAATAGGTGGAAGCAAGCCAATTGCTACCTCGGTGTTTGTTTAAGCCTCGCAATGTATCTGCTATCAACTCAGATAGACTGCAAGTGATCTTATAGGCTCGCTCAAATTTAGTGGCGTACAGATCAGCTCCAAAAATCGAGGTCATTAATATCCTTTTGCAGCGTGATTTCGATCGAATTTAGGGTTATTGCGACGATTGGAAGCTGAACATCAACTTCCAAAAGACGGAAACAGTTTTGTTCAGGACTCCATTGATTAGGGCTTCTAGGGATACCAGAAAAAACTGGAACAAATTTGGCATCATTGGACAGCACGGGCGGCCATTGGTTGTGAAAAGTGTGGTTAGATATCTCGGTATTTGGCTCGACCAGTACCTGTATTTTAATAAACATATAGATGCTGGTCTCGCTAAGGCTAAAATGCCCTTTGCTCTGAAAAGAAAACTGTTTCACAGCAGTCAACTTGACACCAGGGTGAAGGTCATTTGTTACGTTGCCCTAATTAGACCAATTATAGCAAATGGTTGTCTGGTGTGGTACAGTGTGGCGCCTTTCTACATGGAAAAGATTCGGGTGTTTGAGAGGCAATGTCTTAGGACCTGTCTCAGATTGTTCAGAACACCAGAGTCCCAGTACATAAAATATTATCCCAAGAAGGTCCTATACGATGGGGCACAACTGAACCGGATAAACAATTTCCTCATTAAGGCGATTCGACGGCATATTGCGAGGGCAATGACCAGCGACAATAGCCTGATCTTCGGGGCTTATTACCCCAATGAAATGTACCACGAGAGTACGCTCCTATCAGGCTTTATTCCACCAGAGGTATTTCTTCATATCGATTCTAAAGGGTTAATGCAAAAAAGGGATGGTATTCCGGTATTGTACCACCGCCACCGCGGTGCGCGAGATAGATAAGCGGCTCATCCACAGCGGGTTCGACGCCAATGCTCATGAGCTTCTCCGTTTTAGTACCGTAATTGCGGACCGGGATAAATTGGATACTGAAAAGCAATACACCGAATTTTGGTGGCTTGTTGATGACGAGGAGGTCGATAATGCGATCTTCCAGGTCGGTGCGTTACTAATGCAACATCTTAGTTTTTAAAGATAGGTTAGTTATGTAGTTTAAGGTTAGCTAGGGAGTCTTCGTGGAGTAGCCGGGCCCGCTATTACGATGCATCGTCTTCGAGAGGTGACCGACGCTGCGGCCTCGCTCAGGTCTCGGTGGGGCGAGGGGGCGTCGTAACGGCGATGGCCAAGCGCCCGACGACGCAATCAGGGTGATGACCATTCGGGGCACTAGGCAACGAGCGCTTACCACCCTGATTACAATTAGTTTAGGTTAAGTATTTTAGGCTATTTTATGTAGGTTAAGTTCTTTGTAGTTTTAAGGAAAAAATAAAAAATAATAATAAAGTTTCCAAGTTTCAAGACTTTTCTTGGCAGTAAATGTTAGATTAGTTTAGTCGTAGTATAGTTAGATTAAGGCCGAAAGGCAACAGTTAGTAATTATAGTGTTACGCATAGAGTGCCCTCTAAGGGCCAGTAAGCTAGATTAAGTCATTTTGTTAGTTTCAAATTAGATTTAATCATTTTTGTCTAGTATATAAGTTAATATCGAAATTGAATAATAAAAATGTTTATAAAAGTAAAAAAGTAAAAAAAGTGCGTTGGACTACAACGCAATGCTGCCCGGGTTCAACTCCTGGCCGGGTCTAACACCTAAAAGAGTTTTTTCACGGTGCCACCTCTTTCGAATGTCTGACAAGCATCAAAGAGTATCATTTGTCACAATTGAGCTTCTCAACTCGTCGTTCGGAGTCGGCAAAAAATTGTAGGTCCCTACCATTCGTGCAAAAAAAATATAACACGCACACACAAATGGTTGCGAGAAGTAGGCCCCGGTTCACCTCGAGCTGTAGCACCAACTAAGTAAGTAAGACTAAAGTCATTGCTCAAAATCTGCAAAGTAGCTTATTGACATTGTTAAAAGTTAAATTCTTGTTCTCAACCACAAATTGTTGTTTTTTTTTTTTGGCAGACAGCACCGTACATGTGTATATGTATGTAATGTACACATCTGTAGTAGTTTAGATTTAGAAGAAGACTGAAAATATCTGACAGGAAAACCGTTCTGAACAGGGCTTCCAGACTGTCAAAAGATCTTTTGTCATATTTGAAAATCCCTTATAACTAGTAGCGCCAGTATGTCTGTTTAATCGCAATAAACATAGCTTCCGTGCCATATTTCCACAAAGTTAATTTACTCTCTTACTCAATTTGAACTTGAAAAATCAACTTATGACACTAGCTTATTCACAAAAAAAAAAATAAACAATGTAACCACACCTTAATTCAATGTCAACAGAGTTATTCCACAGTCCACACATCAACACAACCAGTGCCTACTTACTAATCATTTTCATAATAGTTCAAGGAAAACCAGTTTTCATTGTTGAGTCATGCATTTAAGTGCTTACAGTTTACTCGTCCAAAATTTCAGCTTCTTGAACTGATAATAGTTGTGCGAGCACTCACTTACTTCTGTTTGCTGCTGTTGCATTAATGCATTGTTATCTCGGTTAGGTCCCTTTGTGATGCCAGAGACCCACTTCACATGCCGGGTGTTTGCTTTTATTTATACCACACTTCTTGTTTCAATGTTTATTTTGGTTTAAACAAGATTTTAAATCGGCCTCGGTACATGTTCAATGCGACATTGTCAAGATAAGAACACCATGGTCGTCATGGTCGTTGTTATTAAATTGATTTGTTTAATTGATTTAATAGAACACGCCATTGCATAACGCTTTCTCTGATCTTGCGTTATGCAATTGCAAACTGTTTCTGCTTGCTGAGTAGTTTCAGTGTGAAAGTGAACCAGAAACGTGCGCGCTCGTCCTCATCTGTGCAGAATACCAAATACGCGCACATTATTCCATACTCGTCGTTTTGCGTAATAGACACATGGAAGACTGTTTACTTATGATTTTGTAATTTGTAGTCTCCCACATGACAGATCAAACATATTAATTAGCGTCCACAGAAGAATGAAGATCTGCTCAATCCGGGCGGCCGGCGCGACATCTGTTGGCCAAATGTTGCCGTCTTACATCCGCTTACAGTTTGGATTGTATACCAGCGGTGTTTGCTTTTACTTTTATTTACACAAATAATGGATATGTCTATTCGTTATCGCATAGGAAACCTCTTGATTGACAATCCAAACCAATTGAATCATAAATACGAGTAAAAGATTATTTCATGACGAAACAAAAAAGAAAAGAAGTACAAAATTCGAAGGAGTGGTTGATTCGAATGCCTTATATGGTATCTTGGACTGCTCGTTGAATTCCTAAAATCAGAGTGCTTGAGTGTTTTGTAGTGCATTTGCATGATTCATGCGATTTTTTTTTATTAAACCAAGGGAAAGCCTAGCGCACGATGATGGGAATGGATTTGTCATCGGGTTTATGCATAAAATGAAGACGGCCAACGGGTTGTGAGGTTTCATGTGGTGATGAATAAGTGGCAAGTAATTTCCGCATAAACCGCAATTAACAATGATATTCGATCTATTAGCGAGGGGTCATACTACATATGTACATATATATGCAGCTACACGCAAGCCAATGATTATAATTTTTATAGATACCACACTGAAGTACACGCATGTAGAATCTTTAAAATATAACCGTTTTTGTTTTTTTTTTATCAGCACACTTCTCGTCCTTCTTAGAATTAGAAATTAATTAATTGAATTTTTTTTTACTTCCAACCATGCAGCGGCTTATTCGTCTTCTTTTCTCCTGAATGATATTGTTTTTTTAAAAAAAGCACTTGACACGGAAATTAAAGTCAAATTTTGTTTGACATTTCGTGTTCATTGACAATAACTTTTTTCCATAAATGGTTCAAAATGATACTCAATCCATGACTTATATATAAACCACTTTTAATTATTGACTGCGAAAACGAAAACTTCTTAAGTGAAGTTTATGTTCAATCCTACACTTAACTAATCCGACAGCCGACACTTAACTCGCACTGTGAAAACGGGCATAAATGTGTTTTCCGATGTAGCCCAGGTTCTTTGTCCACTCTGGACCTTAAGTAACTACATATTAGGTCTGTTTGGTAACATGCTAGTTTTCGAAGGTTCTATGAAAACTTCATAGAATCATGACAGTTTCATATCATGGCTCTTAATTTTTTTTACTCTCATTTGGCTCTCAGCTTGCGATGCATTTTCTGCAAGACCTATTCATCGGGGTGGGGTGGGCCGAGCCAACTCTGTCAAACCAGCCATCTGACAGTTTGTGAAATGTCATAATCTTCATTGTTAGTGGAAAACAAAAACAAATTGATAGGTTTAACCCAAGTGTTGTTTCAAAAGCGTTTGTTTACTTTCGTGCAAGTTTTCTGTCTTTGAGAGGATTTCTCTCTCTTTGAGAGGCTTCTACTATTTGACAGATGTCAATTCCGTGTGCCAAAAAAGATACCAAACAAACCTAATATGTACAAGATTTAACGAAGAGAAGGATGTGTGATCTATTGAAATATAGTAAACTGTCATTTAGTTCGTAGTGCTGCCAAATTAATTACATTTTGAACCCAAATACTATTTTTCTTTTCTCTGTCAGCCTATAGAGCATAACTTAATTTTTTGATTTATTTGGGTGATCAGTTTGGTTTTTTGTTCAAGGTGTATTAAAAATTCTATATTTTCACCAATATGTCTTGAGATTTTAAATAGTAGAAACAATCGATGGCAATCAATAGTGTAAAGAAGAACCCATCTTAATCTAAACCTTTCCGTTGGCTTGTGGCCCACGATCGAGGACCAGTCTTCTTAAAATAAATCATGAACGAAAAATTGAGTTAGTTTTATTTTTTATTCGTTAAAAAGAAGTCTATAAATATGTATTCAAAGTATTGAAACAAAATACTTTGGTAAATTGTAGTGGGCTTCTTAAACTGCCAAAGCAGAGCATGGTTGACCACGTGCCTTCTCACGTTACGCAGTGGTTTACAGATATGTATGTTTAATCCTATTATTGTGTCAACAAATTCAGTCACGAATACATTTTTCATTAATTTAAGTGTTAATTAAAAATTACCGAAGTTCGGGTCAACAAACGTTTTTACCAATCTGCTTTGTTCACCTTTCTAATTGCCATGCACTACAAGAAACACGATAAAACGAAAGTAAACAAATATTTTATTCCATAAACCATTTCAACTGACAACATGATCAATAAATCTTCGCGGAGACATAGCACTTCCGCAATCCACATTCAAACTGTAAGACTTTTTTTTTCTTTTGGTGGCCAAACTCACCCAAGTGCATATTCCCTCTTACAGCAGCACACCTCTTTTCTTACCATCCGATGATGAGTAATTATTGTTATTTCTCTCTCGACTTCGGCTACCGCTACAAAATCAAAAATTATTAATATTTTCTACTTTCTACTCTGCAACAATCAAATCAAGAAACCGTCACTTGACGGGACAGGTAAGCTGTTAATCATCGTTTCCACCTTCATCTGGCTGTCACAAGTCACAATCACAACACATTCCGTACTTATCTTATTTCGCTATGCACATTGTTGCTACATTTTTTGGCAGTTGCAGTAATTAACTTTCTTTTTTTTCCCTTTTTTTTTGTCATTTCCTGAACGAGAAAGAAATATTTTGCACAGCACTTCATCAATTAGACAAAGTGTGATCGCATTGCTTATTACACGAAGATCACACGAACAGGGATGTTACATGATTGAAGTTTGATGGCCTGGCTCTTCAGGTGTGTGTATGTGTGGGTGATGGAATTCCACTCTTGTTATCTGTGCTGTCAACGAAAATAAAACCGCGACGAGTACAACTTTCAAGTTATTTTCGATACGGCAGACAATGATCCAAATGAGGCACACAATAGAATGGCAAATCAATTTTTTTCTTTCTTATTATTTTTGTGTCATATTTTTTGGGACACTGTAAGTGGGCGATGTATAGGTAGGTACTCGTGCAAACATTTTTGTGTGCGGTTCAAGTTCTTTTCATAAAAAAAAGAACACAAACACATTTCGCTGAGTGGTTTCTTGGTCATGTGTCAGTTATTGTTGCTGATGTCTTTTTGACGACCATTATATCGGTGGAGAAGACGGAAAGTACCTACACAGTACACACACCATTTCTTCTTGTGGTAGTATTTGACTTATGACTGTCGCGTGCTGTTAAAAGAAGATAATAATTATTTGTCTGTGGCGGTGGCACAAAAACCACTCCTATGACGTTTGATGCATGCATACGAGTATTACTCAGTTTGATTATTTAAAATGACATTGAGTAAGTTTTTTTTTTCTAACTAGGGACTTTTTTTTTTAAATGGTTCCCAGTGGGACGCTAGAGCTTATCAGTGGGATTGGTTCAAGAGGGAGCAGTAAATGAATAGCATTTCAACGGTAGTTGCTGATATGGAAATTTAACAGGGAACTAATGTTGGCATTGGAGAATGAAAAATTGCTTAACCGAGGCATGGATTAATGATTGTTGGATGCTTTCGAGACAGGAAGAAGAAAGGAATATCTTTAGTTTGTGGAGTCACATTCGGTGATGACATTTTTTTCAGACTGCAGACTGACGTAAAAATTCCAATGTCAAACAAAAAGACGCGTACACATTTGAATAGACGATAAAAGCGTCATTTCCATAGATTTAATCAAAATTAAGTGAAGAAATCAATATCAACTTAAATCCGACTAGGGCGATTCAATAGAATCTTCAGTCAGTTGTGTTTGTTCCCTTGATTTTGTCGTTTGTCACTAGAGCAATAATTGTCGCGATGTGATAATCTGACAACGTACTGTCCACGAATTTATTGCTCTGAGCTCATTTGAGTGTGCAGAGATGTTATACATTCTTCAAGCTTTACGTCAATTAAGTTCTTTCCGCATTCCGACATCTTCAAAAAAACAGTATCGAAAGTGAGTTAACAACATTAAAGACTTAAGGGAAATGCAAATAATAATCTACCACGACCTAAAACATGCACACATGCTATCCAAATGTGACGCACCTACTCTACTTTGACTCCCATTACCTGGTAATCTAACTACCATATATGGAAAAACAAAAGAAGAAACAACACCGGAATGCTATTAACGTAAGCGCGTCTGTAAAGCAAAATCAATACGCGCGTTTTTTTTACGCAACCAAAACCCTCCCACAGAGAGCTCTTCCATTACCACAACAACACTCCAGCATTAATTTACAACGATCGTGATAAGAGTTTCAATTACTTTTTCTTTTATGTGACACTTGCTGGATGGAGTGCTGCGCTAAATTGTCATTTCCATTCGTCTAGTAGAGAAGACTGCCTTTTGACACAGAAAGAGAGAGCGAACGACTTGCATAACAGGAAGGCAGCGGCGGCGGCAGTGAAAGGAGGTGATAGTGCGATAAAAGCGCAATGCGGCAAGTACAACATGTGGGCCATCAGGCGCGTACGTGATTTGTCACAATTATTGTGCAAGTGATGATGACATCAGATGACAATGACAGTTAGTATGCTGTCATTCTTATTCGTAATCAGTTTTAATCAATCACGTGCAAGAAGTAACTTTCCACTTTTTTGTTTTATCAGATTGCAGCTTAAAACAAAAAAAAAACAATCTGAGGCTGGTCAATGATTTTTGAACACAGCCCAAGGATGGATTTGAAATTCCACTCGACAAGAGAGATAAACATCCCAATGTAAACGATTGTAAATAATTTCAGTTATTGAAATAAAACTGTACATCTTGGTTTGTTTAATGCTTCTGCAGTAAAACTGTGCAGCAAGAAATGCACTTAATTTCGCCCCTCAACAGAGAAAAACATTAATCTCTGCGTCTGCATTCCATTGCGAACACAGAAAAATGAATAATTAAATGATGATGAAAACCAGATTGGATCATCTGAGAGGGTGAAAGCATGGGGAGCCACATGCCCTCGTTGAAAACTTCAAACCAAAGGTTAAGGGGGTTAAGTGTAATTACACACTCTCTGTTCCCTATTCCCCCTAAAGCCGAAGAAAGCGATTGACAAGTGTAGCGTTCTGTCATTGCGGACAGTGGGGGAACATTTTGAAATGTGAGACAAAACGAATTGAAGAGGGGGCGGCCGGCTTACATACATTATAAATGTTATTATTGATTCTTTAAGGCGACGCGACGTTGAAATGTTAAAAGGTGTGGGCCGCACTTGATTGCGCAGTAAATATTTGAATTTTGCCAGAGAATTGGGCAGATTTCAAATGATGAAAGGCACAAGTAAGAGATCTTTTAAGAGGTCTACAATCGACATCTGTATAGATTGATGGCAGTCTGATTGATTGATTAATTACGTAATGGAAATGGATTAAGCGATGTGTTTGTTGGTTAATTTGTTTGTACAATCTAATGAGGTTGAGTTCTAAAATTTGAATGCGGTTCAGTTATTAAATTAATAATTACTTTTGTATTAAGGATTTCTTTACTTTTGCTGTCAATAGACAGTCGATTAGGATCAGTAGGACAATATTCTAAATGTTTTCATATCCAAAATCGAAGATGAAGGACGCACCGTGGTGTAGTGGTAAGTGCGTTGGACTACTACGCAATGCTGCCCGGGTTCAATCCCAGCAAACACCTAAAAATCGGCAAATATATAACACATACACAGAAATGATTGTGAGAAGTAGGCCCTGGTTCACCCCGAACAATGCTCGTATTGGTGCAATGTCTGTCAAAACCCAACGATAAAAGATCAAAGCAAATATTACAAATAGTCAAAGATGGTACATAAAATTCGTTTACAACAGAGACAGAAAATTATGTCGGATAGTCGCAGAACACCTGATTGTCCGATTTGTTCAGGTGGCTTAGAAAAAAAAAACTAAATCGATCGCGTTGTATTTGCAATGACATCTTAAAATATGAGGAACCTTGTTGGACGCAGTTCACCTTCTACAACTTCTAGGGTCCGCAATAGTTTGAATGTTTTTGGAGAATCTTTTGTATTCCACAAAAAAGTGTTCAAAACCCATTCGATAACTCGCCTTGTCAGCTGATCTTTACATCCTGATGCAACACTGATAAGATTTACAACGAGTTTTCCTGTTTTTTTTTTCAAATTAATGTTGCATATACATTGTACATATCTTTCAAGTTCTATCGATTTTAGTAATAAAAATCATGCGATAAAAGTAATCCATTTGTAATCGAAGTAGGTAAGTGCTGTGTTTTTTTTTTATCGCTATGTCAACAGAAACGATTGTTTTGCGCACACATCAGCGTAATTTAATGAACAAATCTAAATGTAAAAACTCCATTTTCTTTACATTGGTATTTGCCCGAACCAACTTGCAACTCGCTCTTATCAAAAATTTCTTAATGACGCGTCAAAAAATAAAAATAAAAAATAAGGACAAATATACACTTCTCTTTTTCTGGCGATTATGTTTAAAACAAGAAATTTATTTTTATTTTAAAAATAATGTCTTTGTTGATACATAATGTAAACTGAAAATTCTGAAGGGAAAAAATTGCATGTCGTCCGGGAATCTGGAACTGCTCGCTGATAACAATTTCACAATCTCGTTTGCTGCACATACACGCGCAGCTCGAAATAGGGCCACAACAACCCACAAGCAGATGTAACATGAACCTTAATAATAATTGATCACAGACACAGACAGAGAGATGATGACTCACTCACCCTTGTCCGTGAGTCCATTGTAAGTTTTTTCCTTGAAAGAAATATGAATTTCGACCGACCGAAATTTTGTAATGCACAGAAAATGAAAACATGGCGTAACATAAAATACTTAGTATCGATATAGAGTGCTCGTATCGTACACACGATGAGTCACTGAACAAGGGCGGTGGACTTTCTTAGCATAAAACCCTGAGGGGTTTCCCTTTTTGTATGCTCCATTTGTTTGAATCTATGTGGTCGAGTTGAGGGTTGCGCTCGTCATGTCATATTATTATCGACTGATTATGACATATCGATAACTTTTAGTTTTTGGAACTGAGTTAGCAAAAAATAAAATACAACTCCATTCGGGTCTTTTTTTGCTGTCTGAATATTAAAGGAATAATTTGTTACACCCCCAGCGGAAGTAGCATGACGCGATGGTGTGTTATGAACTCACTTTTCGCCGAAAAAGAAGTCTTAATTCTTAAGAAAAACAAAACGAAGCGAAATGGCGAAAGAAGAATTTGCAAATGAAGTGTGTTTACTTTGGGTGGGTGGGTTGTTTTCTTTTCTTAGTACATAGAAGGTGTGAGCATGTAACCTCACCATTATTTCATCTATGTAGCTTCAAACCGTTTTTGTATGGCTTGTTGTGAGGGGTTTTTTTTTTTTAATTAAGTTCGACGGCACCTTTACTCGCCTTTACTGGCATTGAGGAAAGTATACTCCGATGGGTGGTGTCATGTGTGCGCAGACATTAAGGCATGTCGATTAGAATGATTTTAATGTCTATCGATGACTGTTTAATTTGGTGGAAATGGTTTTAAATGGGTCTATCACCAGGAAAGTTTAGACAGATGAAATTACTCTCTCTGTAAATTAAACCTCAAATGAGTGGAGTCAAATTTCTGTATGAACTTCTAGAATTAAATTTATCGTTTGCATAGTATTTTGAGATGACCAAATCTAAGACCATTTCGTAAAATATGAAGTATATACAATAAAGTCTTCAATTCCTCGCAAATGACACTGAAATCTCTCTTAAGTGGAGAGCCACGAGACCTATGAGAGCTGTCCGTTTTTAAGAACGCATTTTGTATGGGAAACTAGAAATTGGTTCCCCACGCGGGTGTCCGTTACTACGATTTGTCCGCATAGCAGGGTGTCCGCTAATGATAAATTTAACTTTACTCGTTGGGCGTGAATTTAAATGGTTCATCAGAAATAACTCAAATTAGGGTAGCATCGGTTGGACGTTGTTTTCTTCTTGGTCCTTACTTACTAAGTTGGCGCTACAGCTCGAGGTGAACCTGGGCCTGCTTCTCGTAACCATTTGTGTATGCGTGTTATATATTTGCACGAATGCAAATCCTAATGTCCCTAATGTTCACAAATATATATAAAATGAGGTCTCTGTAACCGGTATCTATTTAAAAGAACTTCGAGTCAACGTGAGCATAAATTCTATCGCAATTAAAAGGAAAATATTGTATTCACTCACTTCTGCTATGTGAGAATCTATGCCTATGCATTGTAATTATCATAGAAATCATAATCGAATGCAAATCAAAATCGTTGCAACTTCTTTCTCTTGGTTAAGTTTTGATACCAACCACAAAGCAAAGTGCCACTAAACAAACGTCTCTTCCCTTTTTGTCAAATGAGTAAAAAGTGTATTGTCTTGTCATCACTGTTTGATAATGTCAAATCTTAAAAGCTATTATGTCCGAATTATATCAGTAAATGATATTCGCTAGCAGCTAAATGTCCCTTGATTATTGTTCATCAATATTTATCCCTTTTGACCAGTCCGTTAACAATTAGAGTAGAATCGCCAATTGAGGTAATCATACAGCGCGAATCAATTGGCGAGGGAGATGAATGTGTCACGTTCCTTATGCAACAAATATTGAAAAATTAGCGTACTATTAAACAGTAACTAAACAAGCACAACGACTGATTTTGTCTACACGAAGGATACAACAAAAATTAAGCCACCAGGAGTAGGGACCAGCTCATGGCACGACACATGTTATGTAGCAAGATTCTCGGCATACCATCAAAATGGCTGATAGAGACGAAAATAATGCCGATAGCATGCCATCTATAGCAAGATTCTTCGCAAGCCATTGATGTCTGCTATTTTTTGACATTTGAGTGAAAATTTAAATGAGATTGGTTGTGTTCATATATACGGCGTCGACATTGTAAATTAAATATCCACACACAAATTTGACAATTCTCTTTTTTTATAATATAGCACGTGGAGAAGAGGTGTAAGGACGTACGCACTGGTTTTTTGGACTCTGATGTCAAAGTTAATGTAACTCTAGAAATCATTTTGAAAATTTAACACACCAATCCAGCCACAAAATGGTTTGCCTCATAAATGCCTAAGGTATAGCCCAAGTGACATGGAGACGAGTAACTCTACTCCAATATTTACCGAAATATCATCTATTTTGCCCTTATTATAAAACAAAAAACAAATCGTTACCTATTATTATGTGTACTTCTCTTTATCCGTCGAAAATATTAAAAACAATTGGTCTACTTGTCATCTATTATTCACATAACCTCAAATGAAATCAGACACCCACAACTTACTTTACGCAAAATGAAACCAACACAATAAGCTTGTCGCTCCAATTAGTCAAATGACATATAATTTCCCATAGTCATAGAAAACAAAAAAAGGCGAACGAAAAACCTCCATGACACCTCATTCCAAGTGCCAACAAGCAAACGAACCGAGCTCTCAACCCTAAACAGAGTGTATTTCAGCGCCGCACCGCGCCGGTTCGTAGTGTTACTTGTCAGTGTCGGCATTCTCTATGGTGTCTTTGTGAACGCCACCCTACGGACGGCATACAAAATTGTATGGGTACGTGGAAAAGTGCGAAATGCAATATGAGTACGAACACTCGTTGCGCTATAGCTGAACTATTGCCAATCAGCAATGTAACAATGCACGATACGTAGTCACCTCACGAATTCTAAATCGCTGCGCACAATGTGTCAGTTACTTAAGTAATATTGCAATTATATGCATCTAAGAAGAGCTCAGTGAATTCATTGGATTCCCCATGGTCAACATTGCACACACGAGTACCAAGTACACCGAGCAAGATGAGGATGACAGCGAAGTGTTTTTTATGTCAAAAATGAATGCCGTCGAGTCGTTTCCTAGGCATGACATCATTTTTATTTTTATTTTGTTTGCAAGAAATGCATATTCGCTATAAAAAAAAAATCTTGGTTAAATTAAAATACTAAGGAGGTGGACTCGGAACTCTGCGAGAAAACAAGAAATATGCATGACGTGCTGGTGGAATTTCTCTTCAGATCATGGAATGGATTATTGTTTGGCTTCATTCCTTGGATGATTGTACATGGAAAAGTTACACTGGAGAGGAGTAATAAACTACAAATACTCGTACTTGTACATTTGACACGCTTCTTCCATCAACAATGTTCTATAAATAGCAGTTTGAGAACAAATGGGAATTTTATGTTTTCCAACGTTGTTGTAAAGAGCGGTAGAAAGAAAGTGTATTGGGATACGTTGTTTTTTTTTTATACGACTTATGGAGGCTTTCTAACCGGAACAATGTTCACTTTAGCTGGCAAAAACAAAAATGAAAAAAAATCAATAGTGGTGCCACAGCCACTAGACTTGTTAAAAAAAAGGATATCACAAATAGAGAAAAGGCAATATCGAGTGTGTATTGTCTGATGGAATCTATTGTTTCGGTACGCTTTTGCTTTTGCAATTCAGCCGGATTTCGAGCAGATGCTATAGCGATAGGCTTAGTCCTTTACGACTATTTTTAGTGTTACTTGCAAAATGAATTGGGCATAGATGTGTTTAATAAGTCACTGAGGTCGTTAGTTCGTTGTCTTTATCCCTGCCCAGCTTCAAGATTTTTACAGCACATGATGCGTTTAATCTAGTAAACAAGTGACCTGGCCACATAGAGAAGGTATCGGATATGGGTCGGAAAAAAGAGGAGGCTTCTGTGAACTTTAAGTACACATTTTCCTTAAACAAATCTAGCGTCTGGTCCAGGATATGAGGGCACCGTGGCGCAAGTGGTTAGTGCGTCGGACTACTGAGCCAGCGGTCTTGGGTTCGAATCCCGCCGCAAACACCTAAAAAGTTTTTAACAGTGCCCACCTCTTCCGAATACCTGACAAGTATCATTTATCATGTAAAGCTTCGAAACTCGCCGTTCGGAGACGGCAGAAAACTGTAGGTCCCTTCCATTCGTGCAAAAATATAACGCGCACACACAAATGGTTGCGGGAAGCTAGGCTTGATTTTACCTAGGACTGCTGAAGCCAAATATTTATTTATTTATTTTTTATCTATGAGAAAGATGTACTACGATACTAATAAGTTACTAAGTTACTTTACGGTAGTCTAGAATCTAGAAACGTTTAGTAACCTCCACGCAATTTTACCGGGTTTTCTCTTAGTTTATTCTGCTTCACTATATTGTGGAATTTGACTGAATAGAATTTGCAACGGAATTGTACAGATGTCCAGCTTTTACTTGGTGTATTGGGCACTCGTTCTAAGCCCATTAATCTTTGCCTAATCAAGTAAATATCGTGAGCGTAATGCAGCTGCTTGAGGTCCGATTTTATTGTCCATTATAATCCGACGCTTTTGTCATGAGAAACATTGCTTTTTAATCCTAGGAATAGCAAAGGTGATAATATGCAACCTTGCGGCACTCCATTTTGGACTCAGTCATTTTCCTTTGAAGTTTCTTAAAATCCATTGATGAACCGTATGATGAAAACAAAAAATATAACACGAAAACCATACGTAAACATATTCAGATTAAATGCTTTGTCTAACCCGGGGAATGCGGTCTAAAATCCTTCCTCAGGTGCCTTCCGAAAGTCATGTCATCATATCGTCATCGAATCTGTTTATCACATCATTATGCAAAATTAGAACTCTGTAGCTTTGAGAAATTGCTAACCAAAAAAGTAGAAGTGCGCTTTACCAGGACACCAATGAAATTAACAGTAGAAATAATGAACACTTCACTAAAGACAATCACAACTGTCACAACACCCGTTAACATTACCATCTTAAAGTCTTAAACTTATGAGTAATTAATTTTTTTTTTTATCGATTATTTGCACCGTGAACTTGAAATCCATATGCTAATGATAATGAATAATGATCCCCTTTAGCTCAGTGAACAATTGATACCGATATCGAAACCATCCCCTAATTGCAACAATTAGATCAATCAATAACATGAAGTTATAGTTCTCATTCAATTCAATTAATATAATAAAATGGAGAGACTGTGTACTTCTTCATAAATACCTAACTTGTCGTAACTTGACACTAATTAACGCTTGATAAATCAAAGATGCCCGCCTTGATGAACCTATCAATCGATTACTACATCATTCCAGTGCACCTATTCATTTCATACTCGTGGTGTGGCTATACCTAAGTATATAATTCCGTCGATGTAACTGATTTATGTATGATAAAACAAATTACTGACCTGACGCTATAACAGCGTGCCGCAGCGGCGTCTAGGTATACCATGAAACCTGAATGCCGGGTGAGACCAAATCTAAAAGATTATGTTTTCCAATTCACCATCACTATTAGTCGGTGGTCGATTGTCGTTGTCATCGATTTTTATGGCACCGTGACTCGTACTCGTATGTTCATCGATAATTTGGAGTGAACATGATGAAAATTCTTCGCATAGCAATCGTCATTGCGTAATTATTTTCTGGTATGGATGATGAGTCCCAAATTAGGGCCTTTCGTAGAGTTTGTCAAACAAGTTCGTTGTGGTGTCGAGATAAAATCCAAAACATAAATAAATTGTTACCAATCGATTGGCGGTGGGTGTGAGTTCGAGTACGAATGCGAGCGATAAACTTTGATTAGAAAACTTGTTTCATCGTTTGTATCGCTGGCATTGTTCGGTTTGGGGTCTGTTCGTTGAGTCGTAATTGAAATTTAATTGTCAAATGAGTGATTCAGAATTGTGTTCTAGATCAAATGAACTGAACCAATTAACACATACAGCAGCTGGTTTCATTAAGAAAATACGTGCTTGTTTGTCTGGCTGGAGTGTGTGGAGGAGGGAGGAGTTACAGTCGGCAACTCGTTTTTTTTAATAGTGATTTGTTAGATCTTCAGATATACAATGACCGAATGTAGGCTAAAATGTTAAATAGATAATCGGCGTAGTAGAAATATATGCCATCAAATCGGATTAAACTGCTTCAATGAAAGAATAGGTCGTTGTTTGATGTTAGGGAGGCTATTAAATCGACTTAATTGCGTGTGCAGTCGTAAGTGTGCGGCCGGTTTGAAATTTAAATATTAACAAGATAAGATAGTATTACGAATTGACCTTAATCAGGGAAAGTGTCACAGTTATATTCGTATTAAGATGTTATGTGGTACTTAAAAATTTTACAAAATCAAGAAGAAATATGTTTCCGAGACTTTGGCGTTATTTAAGACTAAGTTACGTGGTCTGACAGGTTCTGGTGACTGGTCCTTTCCCCTTTGAATTTGTAAACGATTCGCTTAGTGGTTATAGATCGGAAAAAATTACAATAAAATCGAAAAACATTGGTCAAGCATTCTCCAATTAAACAATTTATTCACATAAGCTTCGGCGAATCCCATTTATGCCTAATATGTCTACATCGGTAAAAGTTATTGCGTAGCATTGCAAAATAGGCCAATTGCACGGATACACGAAGAGAAGTCTATTCACAGCATTTCACAAATTATTATTTTAACTCCGAAGTAGTTAAGAAGTTTACCTTGGTCTGTATCAATTCCTCACATCTACGTCAATACCCAACAGATACTGGATATAGAAAAACGCTGCTACACAACAATTATGTTAAAAACTTCTTCGATACAGTGTTATAGAGCCTTTACAAAAGGTTGGCAGCTTTTAAAATTTGTTCCAGAGTATTAAAGACATTTGTCAGCTTTCGAAGCAACTGATAATTTTAAGTCGTCAACAATTGATGGTGTGTGCCCTGTACTTTCCAGATTCTTCGCTCTAATCGCTCTCTATCTCTTAGTGATAGTGACAATCAACTCGTTCAGGGACCTTTTCACGTGTTCCAAGCAGAGATTATGGCTATTTCAGAAGCACTATCCTGGATCAGGAGGAATGTAATATCTTCTAATGATATTAGCATATTCTCAGATAGTCAGGCGGCCTTGAAATCCCTGGAATCAGTCTTAAGCAGTTTAACATTCACCTATATTGGGTGCCGGCGCACAGAGACATTCCAGGGAATTGTAAAACTGACGAACTCGCTAAAATAGGAACAACAATACCTTTTCTACCGGATTAGATAAATATAGGTATGCCAACAGTCAAAAAAGCCAAGGTTAGATGGGAAGGTGGTTTTACTTGCCTTGGCACCAGACAGATCTGGTCTAGACTGAATCTAAACCGTTCTAACTACCTTCTGTCCATAAAAAGACTTCACACAAGTACCATTATTGGTGTCATTACAGGACACTGGCTTGTAGGCAAGCATGCAACTTTCGAACGACTTCTGTAGAAGTTGCAGAGACGAGGAACAGGAAAAGAGCCTAACACATCTCCTCTGTTCATGCCCAGCTCTTTCCCGTAGCAGAAAATTACACCTTTAACGATCTTAGTGGCCTAACACAAAAAAGACGTTGGAAGCCTATCTCGCTTTATACAATGCTCCAAACGGTTCTCATGAGTGGCGGGGATGCACATCCCCAAGATCGTTGGTATCACAATGGGACTCTATAGCTCTAAGTTGTGCTTGCTAGTAATCGTTACTGACAGCCACTGCAACCTTACCTAATCTATAAGCCTTTAAAGTCGATAATGATTTTTTTTGTTTTGAATGCTGATACTCGTTATTTGGTGAAAAAAAAAATTGTAGGAGCAAAAACAAGTAAATGATTTTTTTATGACAACTGATAGTTAATCTGACAGCTGACACCATATTTTGATTAAGTATTGTTTGATATGTATAATTGTATATATTGGAAATTTATTTCCAAAATCAATGTTCACTAAAAAATTTCAAATCTTCAAATTTTAATCAATGATGTGGTGGCCACTTCTATCTCAATGCATTTGTTGATAAGTAAAATTTTCGCATTTGGAGCGAGGAAAATTCAAAGGTGATCCGACGCGCACCCCGAGAAATGCACGGTTCGGTGCGGTGTATGGGCTGGCGTCATCATCGGGCCGTACTTCTTCAAGAAGTAACAGAGCCATTATGACGAATTGTTATTTACAGAAGTGCATGAAAATGGTCTGCAGGACATTTATAATACATAGTTTCCACAGGATAGTGCCACATGCTGTACTGTCGGCGAAACTATTGAGTTAATGATGGAAGCATTCAATGGCAACATTATCTACAGAAATTTACCTGTGGCCTGGCCTCGTATGTGATTTAACGCCGCTAGACTATTTCGAAGTCGTTAGCCTATGCGGACAAACCAACAACGATTCCAGTTCACATCCGTGAAATGCACGCAAATGTGGTAGAAAACTGGAGCTCCAATATGCAGTTCGTGAGACGCTCCCGTAGTAGCCATATACCCGAAACCACTATTCATGCCATAAAACTAGAAAGAACAAGCTTTCAATAAGCCCGATTTTAGTACAATTACTAACATTGGTAATTCCTCTATTTTCCTTCACTCCGATAAAGACACGCACCTTACTTGCAAAAACATTGGCCATGCCTCTCCTAACTTACGGTTGTGAAATTTATTCTAACTGTAGCTATGCCTCTAAAAGGAAACTTAATGTAGCTTTCAATAGCATTATACGTTACGTATTTGGACTGCGCAGATTTGATCGAGTTTCGGGCTATTCCAGATATTTATATAATATGACATTTGATAATATTCTTAAGTTTCGTACATTAATTCGCTTTTCGGAAATACTACGAACTCATCAGCCTGCTTATCTATACGAGAAAATCAGATTTCCATCTTCAAACAGATCCGGTCAACTCATTGCACCTAGACACACCTGTTTGACATCTGAACGGCAATTTTTCATTTAAGCCCCTTATTCCTAGAACAAAAATCGTTGCGAGCAAAATAATCGTAGCGTAAAACGTCAAAATTCTCGCACCTTCACTGCGAGAAACCATTCTTTCTCGCAACGAGAAAATGAATGGCCCGGACCATTCTTTCTCGCAACGATTTATTTCTCGCAACGATTTTTTGACATTGTTTTCAATGAAAGAGGAAACAATTGTATTAATTTTGAGTAGCATAAAGGGATACTACACATTTTCGCGCCTTCAAACGTCATTTCCTCTTATAAAAAAATTAAATTTGTTGTTCAAAATACTCTTAATTCAATATGAGTGATTAGAGGAGGAAAATAACACAAAAAATAAAGTTCTCAAATGACGAAGAAAAATGTCAAAACTTGTACGTCAAAAACCTCGTTGCAAAATTTGAAATTCTAGGAATTTACCCTCAAAATCTCGCACCACAAGCTACGATTTTTGTTTCGCAACGATTTTTTTTCTCGCAACGATTTTTGTTCTGGGAATAAGGGGCTTTACGCTATTCGCTTGTGGAACTCTTTGCCTTGTAATATAAGAAGAATTGATAACACTGCAAGATTTAGAAATTAATTAAAAGCACATTTTTCACAGTAATTCTTAATTAACTTAGCAATCTTTTGTAAACATAATACATATTAATATTTATTTTTTGCTTTCATTTTTTACTTAGTTTCCATTTAGTTCAATTCGCTTTATTAATTTTTTTCAGCATCCATTTTCTATGTTCTTTATATGCTTATCACTAATTTATAAGAGTTTGTATCTTACTATGTTAAGCAATCCGTATGAAATAAATAAAATAAATAAATAAAAAATGTGTACATTTCATGATAAACTGATAAAATCATGATCAGGATTACAAAAAATTAAAAAAAAGTAATGATGCTCGCAGAAGTGGTCTTTTATGCTCGTACGCTATCGAAGACTACTGAATTATTTTACATACATAAGTATATAGATGATCTTTAACGATCAACAAGTGCCACTACAACTGTACATCGAATTAATTGATGTATATTTCCACGGGAAGATAGTGTATATGTATACTATCGTATATGTAACTTTCCTTAATAAATAGTGGAAAAATAATCTATGAAAAGGAGAGCATGAGTAAAACCAGGCGTGCGTCACCTACATTCACTCATAGAATACGTATTTAAATGAATAAAGATGCAGTCAATGCGGAACGGCTGACAACTTTCAAACGAGATATTAAAGAAACAAAAATTCGCTTTAACGATACCTTGTAGGCCGAAACCCGCCATTGATCAAATGTTACAAATAAAACAAAGCAAATCTAAATAAAAAGATCTCGTTTTTAAGTTTTACAAAATCCCCTTCAAAATCTTTATTAAATGTTTATTAACTCATTTATTTTATTCCGCTAAGTTAATAACAAACAAACAAACCTAAACGATGGCAATAAGATAAATTCAATTTAAAAAAAAAAAACTTAATTCCACTCCAAATATCATGAAATGTCAGAATCAAAGTCACTGAGCGGCTCCCCTTCATGACGAGATTTTCACACACATCCGTCAGAGCTTATCTGTTTGTATATTTTTCTATGTCTACTTTCACGTCAAGCGCTCACTCAAGCTCTTCTGTCAATAAACGTCACTGCATCTCAACGGAGTAGAGACTGGAGAGTGCTCTCGTTATTCGCGTGGAATTTGAAACAACAATAACAACAAATAACCCATCGTCAGCTACTCCACGATTTCTTTGCTGTGTGTGTACGGATTAAACACCCAACGAGGAAATTGCTCGTTGAAAACAAAAGAAACCCCATTCGCGTTGTGTAAAATTTTAATCCGCTGCTAAAACTGTGGTCACTGGAGTTTACTGTGCAGTGCACTGCATCCATTGATTTCGAGGAATGTAACAGGCCTCGGAAAGCAACACACAAGAGTCAAAGTCAGAGCATCATTGAACCGAGGAGATTCCTTCTGTTGTCGTTGTCGTCGTCTAAGTTGTTGTTGGAGGCTAAAAATAGACACTCACCGTCACGTCAACTTTAATTGGATGGGTGAACAGGGGTTTCACAGACGGAGAGAGGCGGATAACGTTGAGCGCCGTCAGTTGTTTATTATTATTATTATTTTTTATTTGATTTAGCTACAAAGTTCTCATGTGGCCAACTTCTAGAGCGGATAACAAATTTCGCAAATTGCTTAGCCATGCTAATGTGCGCTCTGTGCTATTTGGAGAAGCATTTGAGAGATTTGTCGACAAATTGCTGGAAATTAAGTGGAGAAATGTGCTCAAACGATAAGCAAAAGTGGAAAGATTGGATGGTGTACATGAGATGCACAACACCTGGTCTGAGGAGTCTTGTTTGGATATAGAAAGTTTACCAAGAGAGAAATGCGTTTTGATGAGAATTTATTGCCGATGGTGGTCTACGAGTGGGGGCTACGGTTGATTGGAAAGAGGATGCTGTGCAAGTTGGTCATTATTCCTTTTGAATGTCCAAATCTTTGTTTATCGGCAAAAGAGAAATTTCACAGTTTGTCAAGTTCTTGCAGATGTCATTTGAATGTTTTTTTTTAGGCTTTACACAATCCGATTATGGGTCAGAAAATTAACTTTTATCTGGAAATTATTGTTTACCTACCTTCCTTCGTATTCTTAATGAGCTTGAAATAAACGTGGATGTATAATGCTATATGTTTCATAATCCGGAATGTTTAGCTTCTTTTTGCAAGTTTTCCATTTTGCATGGCCTGGCGATAACTGAACTTTCATCATCACCTAGCTATTAAACTCCAGACTTAACACGAACTAAGACTGAGTGGATTGTCTCATTTGGAGACTTGTCTTGTAGGATTAAACATAGATTCCTGAACAAGAATGATTCTAGAAATTCTATAATCAAATATCGTAGACTCTGATCCTCGGCCGTAAACGAACAACCGGGTTTAACCAAGGCTTTCTACGTCAACATCCAATCAACAAATATAGAACCTCCGAATGGTGTGTTGGCTCTATTTCCATATCATTTGGATCTTGCATGCTCTAACTGTGATAGCGCTTGACAAAAGTCCACTTATAGGGTTTGAGCCTCCCTAATTTCTGTGGAATTGTCATTCATAGATCTCTAATAAAGCTATGTGCTAAATTGTACCTAAAACAACGCAACCGGGCGTCTGTCAAATGATCAGTAAAACTGTCTATTCTTTCTTCAGCTGTCAATTAGTAAAAATACAACATATTAGACATTTTGCCGAAATTCATAAACTTCATATACATACCTACATATGCATCCCTAATGCCCACATAATATGACAGCTCTTAAGGCTCAACCATAATCCGCATAGGGAAACATCAGCTTATGTAACAACTAAACGAAATGCTTCCTTATGTTCTGTCAATTTCAACAAATGCTCATAACTACATTTGCCTGCATACCTATCTGTCAAATCAATTCACAAATAATTTGTTTCTTATTGTTGGTGCTTGGGTTTTTTTTTTTCGTAAATAATGGATTACAACAGAAAGTTAAAATTGTATAGTGATTTAAAAATGTTTCATAAAGTATTGGATGATTTGCCTGTTTCTTTTGAAACAGTCCATGCATTTTCTTTTTTTAATTTGTTGAAATAAAAGGCATCTCTTTTATCATAGAGACACCTTTTTCGGCGAACACTTTCAATTAATATTTGCACAGATTCGTAGTCCTACATTTTTTTTTTTTTTTTAATATTTTCAATTTTTACATATGCAATCAGCGACTGATGCCGCTCTCGCAAATGTTCGCTCATGTTTGCAAAAGTGGACGAAACTTAACGAATCGGAGCTGGACGCCATTATGGGCACAGAATACAATTTCATCGTATTCGCACATTTTCTTATGCGTGCATATGCACGGCTATGTCGATTATAGTTCTCACTTTATTAAAAAAACAGAATTGACGCATCGAAAGATGGGAAACTTATCCTTTCAATCGTGCCTTTTACGCATGTACTCATACCTCAGTCCTTTTTAAAACATAAAGCAGTGTTTTTAGATATGTGCGCGAACTCGAAACAATCTTTGCTTACCGTTTTCAGTCATGCTTCCACTCGTTCATCGCTTTCTCTTGATATGGTCACGCTGTTGCTAATTTAATTGCATACTATACTTATTTATTTTGACATGGGGTGTGTTCGAAGATATGTCACTAACGCGTCGTTACCCATTTGCTCTACATAAACTTGTCATCGCCGTGTTCATCTCAAGTGTTAAGTTTTCACTAGGCAACTGAAAATGGTGACAGACTCGAATCCCAACAGACATCAAACTACTTTTATTTTTCAATGAGACACATCTGCGAGCGTTTAATTTCTCAACGAACCTCTCTCTCATATAACACGTACGTAAGAAGATACGGTACATATCCACGTTGACGTATATAGGAAGTGTGGCAGCACTGTTTTCTTAAACCCTCGTAAAAAATGTCTTTAATTTTGGTTTTGGGAAATGATGGATTAAGAACCACGTGCACTTTTCAAACTATCCGTCTTTATTCATTCATCACTTCCATAATTAAAGTCATCAAATTCACGCGGGTAGAAAGAGGGTTGTTATTTTGTTATATCTCACGTGAGTGTACCTATACGAGTATGTACTAGAAATTGATATAAAAACGAATCAATTTCGTTTCGTAATAGTATTTAAAATACACATTTGATACTTTCCTTTCATCACATTTTCGTCAACTAATGACGAGACTTGATAAACAAATCGAACACAGCGAGTTGAATGTACGCCCGCCTTTCTTTATACAAATGTCTCGCCTTTCATTTCGTTTTTTTTTATTTTCTCGCATAACAATGCGGCTTTGGCGGAAGTTTTTTTTAGATTCAATAATCTATATTCATTGATGTTCCTGTTTGACATTTTTATTTTTTTTTTTCCTCTTTTCGGGCGTCATCTTTCTCTGTTGGCGAAACGATATTCCGCACATCGAGCTGATGAACGTTACGTCATTAAGAAATTTTGACATATGATTAAAATCAAATGACGTAACGTGAAGGAAATTACCTGTAACTGTCAAACTATTATTTACAAGGTTATCGTGTGCGGACAGTTTTATGAGTCACCTGTCCGTCCACTTGAATATTTATAGTATGTATGTATATTCCAACAAATACCCAATCGATAAACATTCTATCGGTTCTATGGTAATCTCTTCCACTAGAAAGTCATACATATGATTTCCTGTTGCAAGAGCAATATTTTTGGCTCCTCGTCGGGTATAGAATCTAATCAGTATCAACGAATGTCGATAGCTAAACACTTTGGTATTTTTTTTTTGTTGCTATTCCCGTGCTTTATCTAACCTAGTCAGCCAACCATCCATACTCGTACAAAATGATTTTTGATAAGGTGAGTTGTTTAGCGATAGTTATTCATAGGTGTAGTCTGAGCGACAGAAAGGAGTGGGGCAGAAGGAACTCGATGGTATAACCGAGAAATCGCTGTCGATAGTGTTTGCGGCGCTGAATATCTTCTGCTTTTTCACTCAGTCGTCGTGTGGACTAAAGTTAATCAATCAGAGTTGGAAACCTTTTCAGTCGTTTTCGGTGTTGTTGGCTCATCGTATCGTTGTTCCGCGCGCGTGTGTTTGTTTCGTTTTGTTTTATATCCTCACATTTCCCATACACATTCATATATACATAATTTTATAACTATCAACCATGGATATACAAGAATTCGAAAATCATAAGATCCTGGATGATTACCAGCAATCTTTGCATGAGTTAATCCCAAATGTAGGTATAACCCCGCTCTTTAATTAAAAATTTAAATTAACTGTAAAACACAGTCAAGTGCGAAAAAAAATCTTGGGTAGTGTAATTTTTTTTTAGTGAAAACTGTCAATGTGACACTAAATTACCAAAAGAAATATGACAGTTCAGTGAGTTGACAGTTCTCAAGTGTTTCTTAACCGCTAACCGATCTAAAAGTTCAGCGCTATAAGATTAAAAAAAATGGAATTACACCTATTAAATTACACACATCGATTGGTGTTGTAATTGTATTCGTTTTTTTTTTCTCCGCCACTTGGTTTAAAGTGACAGAAGAATACGAGAGATCATATGAAAGATCGGTGCTACCTATCACACCGTGCTGCTTGCTACTGGTCTTACGTAGAGTGCGAGTGCATAGTGTGTGAATAGTTTGTGGTGCGTTGACACTGCTGGTGTTGTTCAAAAAGAAAATATAAGAAAAGAAAACCGCAAAAAGAAAAAGGGAGAAAAAAATACACAATGACGGCAGAAAATTAAGTTTGTTACTCAAGACCTAATTAAAATGTCTTTCCGATGTACGAATACCATACTCGTCTACCATCTACGAGTACGAATACCTTGCCACATTATGGTGGTGGAGAAAAGCAATTTCAATTTTATTTTTATTTTTTTATTAATAATTTCCTTTTTGGCGGAGTTCATGCGTAATGTTAGCGATAGCAGAAAAATTAGTTAATAAAATATTTCCTTTGCTTTTTTGTATTATTTAATTTTCAAGCTTATCTTTCAGTCCGATAGGGTAATCGGTTTTTTTTTTATTTTATTTTATTATTTCGAAATCATTTCTTTTTTCGATGATGTTAGCGGTATGTGACTGTGGAGATATGTGTGTGAAGTTTGTACCTGGGAATTTTTTTTTATTTATTTATAGGATAGGAAAGTGAAATAATCTATGAATTTGATTAATTTTTAATGAAATCAATTGGAATTCTTTGAAGTTGAATTGGTTACTATTAATGTTGTCACTGATTTTTAAAAGACATGCAAAGTAGCTTACGAATTTTTAAGACTGGTTTAATGTGTGCAGCCGGCTTAAATGTATTAGGTGTTTTTTTTTTCTGATTATAAATATTTATTTAAAAAGTGAAAAATGACATTCGAATTGATTAGTGCAGTAGAATGACGATTTAGTCATTTATTTTTTTATATACAAATTACTCAGACACGTGAGTTGGCCAATTTGCAGACAAATTTTGGAAAAGAATGACAGAGGAACTGCTTCGTGGTACCCATACCTTTCAGAATTGTTCGCTGATTCGTTTATATGTTTTTTTCATATTGACTTTCGAACCATATGAATTGTACTTTAAATAGATGTATGTTCAGGAAACTAGTGGCGGCCGTGGCCGTGGTGGTTAGTGCGTTGGACTACTGCGCATGCTGCTCGGGTTCAATTCCAACCCGGGTCTAACACCTGAGAAAGTTTTTCACGGTTGCCACCTCTTTCGAATGTCTGACAGGCAATCATAGAGTATCACTGTCATGAGAAGCTTCTCAACTTGTCGTTCGGAGTCGGCAAAAAACTGTAGGTCCCTTCCATTCGTGAAAGTAACACGCACACACAAATGGTTGCGAGAAGCTGGGCTTGGTTCTGTGTAGGACTGCTGACGCCGTATATTTATTTATTTTTTATGTTCAGGAAACTATGTAATCAAATTAAACAGAATATATCCAATTCCTTGAGAATAGCATGCATCTCTACTTGGAAGACCGATGTACTCGTACACATGTTTACCTAAGAGAAAGCGTAGCTACTCTCTGACAAGAGTAACTAACTGTCTAGTTTTGTTGCCATCTGTGATGATTTGAGTATGCATGTACAAAAATTCCGACCAGCTTTGTAAAATACTCAATCGAAAACTGGCTAGTAGGAAAAGCAAAGAAGAACATAATATCTACAGCTTCTCAAAAGTTGGATATACTAAATCAGTTTCTGACAGGACACTGTTGGGTCAAAACAACTATGTAGTCAACAAAGACGTAGACGTCTGCTTTGTCATTATCTAGACGCAAATGAATTAATTGCCAGTTCACCCAAAGACAAAGCTGGTTCCACTCTTAATCCGAGGACATAACAATAGGCTCAGTCGAGGGCGCATTGATTAGGGAAGTATCACGTCGGAAATTAATTTAATCTTCTCTAATCGAATGCTTATCCGACTTAGACTTTGGTAATATTCAAACCAGTACTGAATGTAAAAAACCGATTTTATAGTTGAACAGAATTTATTTTGGGGCACCATAGCGCAAGTGGCTAGTGCGTCGGACTACTGAGCCAGCGGTCTTGGGTTCGAATCCCGCCGCAAACACCTAAAAGTTTTTCACAGTGCCCACCTCTTTCGAATGTCTGACAAGCATCAAAGAGTATCATTTGTCACGATTGAGCTTCTTAACTGGCCGTTCGGAGTCAGCAAAAAACTGTAGGTCCCTTCCATTCGTGCAAAAATATAACACGCACACACAAATGGTTGTGAGAAGCAGGCCCAGGTTCACCTCGAGCTGTAGCGCCAAGTAAGTAAGAAGTTATTTTTATGGAACTACAGTCGAACTTCCCTATAACGAACTTCTATACAACAAAAGCTCTCCCTATTACGAATTTTTTTCAAGTACGCAGCTTTTTCGTTCTACTTTTAGTATGTTTTGATCCCCTTATAACGAATTTCCATACAGCGAGTTTTTCTCTACAACGAACAAATTTTGTAGCTGGAAATCGAACTCTCATGCGTTTTTATCTCCATATAACGAATTTTTCAAATAATTTTCTGTTTTACACATTAATAAAACTTTGTACTGAGAAAAACGTAAGACATAATTAGGGATTCCCCCAAAAGTTGACCGGTGAAGAAGAACTGGCGGATGCTGATAAAGTCTTACCTATATTGGGACGAATTTCTTCATCAATTGGAGGAGTAACGTACCGACTTATGTGTTTGAATCTCGAAATGTTTTAGAAGATTTTGTTGAGGAAGAAAAATGGAAGAGTGTAATAAAAAATCAAAAAAAATCCTAATTTCTGTATAACGAATTTTCTATATAACGAAGTGATTTTCTGGTCCCGTGCGGATTCGCTATAGGGAAGTTTGACTGTATCTCATAAAGTAAACCACTCAATTCGTTTCATCAAAAACCACAGTAGTTGAGACAAGTCAACCTTTAGAAGAGTGTCTCAACCGAGTAGGACTGACATTTCGAAACCCTATTCCAATAGATAATCGAATCATATTAGGATTTACACCAATAATGCCGGAGTTAAGGATACACTAACAGTGCACTTAGTTTTTAAGTTCTCGAATTCATTAAACTTAAATTGTTTATCTTTTTCACAAGTCTGCTCTTTATTTTCCTATTTCAAATCAAAATTTGTAATCTGCCATAATTTACATAGTTTACAAACATGATACAAGATTGTGCAAAAATGGTCAACAGTCTTAAACGAAAATTGTGAACTCCACAGCTAAACTCCTTCGTTTTTTTTTATCGCAACGAAAAAATTATTAAAAATTAAATGACCATCAGAAGACTATAAAATATGCCTCTAGCTAACAATTAGAATTAACAACAGCCAACATAATGATTGGACCCTGAAATCAAAAAATATTTGCTTAGTACACTTAGACGTGAATAACAAAGCCTCCATTCTAAAGAGCGTAGGATTTAATCACCAAGAAGACAGATATTGAACGGATTAATGCTATTTACATTCGTCAATTGAACAGAGTTTGCTTTATTAAATACGAGTATAATTTTTTATTTATTTTTTTTTTTTGCTCTTATCTAAAGTAATTGAGTCTAACTCGCACACTACTCTATGTAAGTACGTAGATACATGTACATTATCTTATCTAACCGCATGTGAATGATTTTATTAGGGAAATGTTTTATTATGTTTTTTTTATGTGTACAAATGATTTTACTACTTCATTACTTAGCGTGACCACAAAATTTACCTTCGTAAAAATTCCTATCTTTCAATTAGTTGTGTTGGACTCTCCTCTTTGATTTTAAGCCCCCTGCTCCTCATAAGAGGGTATTAGATTTATACTGATTTACATTTAAACCTCTAAATCAATATGACACTTACATATATTAAATTTAATGCCGCCACTGAAACATTAGACTGGGGTGTGTCCTATGATGGGAGCAGGAAATATGTTTGCCATTGAATTTTTATATAGTACATATGTACATCGTGGTCGTTCGTCACAATTCATTTTAATGGGGTTTTTAGCGAAATTAAAATCGTTATGCCACTCCCTAACACCTTTTCGATTTTTGTAATTTAATACAATGCTGCCACCGTGTGGGAGGTGGTTGCAACTAATTAAAGTGTGCACTTCTTATCGCCTAGCTAACTGGTGGTTGGAGTAGAATGGCTATACAAAAAACAAAAAAAAAAGTTGCACATACGCCCTGTTGCTCCCGCACTGTAAAATAAAATAATCATTTATGGCTTGGTGTACTGTTTATCGAAATATTAAAGGTTCCCTTTGACTCGATAGCATATTCACTGGCATACATATGTATTTAGGTAAACATATAATTTATGGCCCTTATTGAACATCGTCAAGATTGTTAACGTACAAAAGCATAAAACTTACTTATCACTGAGAGGTTCTCTACCGGGACTTTGCTCACCAATTTCAGGGCGTTATTGTTGCATTTTACAATTTGATAATACAGTGAAATCTCCCTTTGGTGTACAGCCACGGGACCGGAGTTTTTTGTCCCGTAATGAGAGCTGGTCGTTTATAAGAGCGCATTTTGTATGGGAAATTATAAATTGGTTCCACAAAAAGGTGTCCGTTAATGCGAGTTGTCCACTAATGAGAGATTTCACTGTATTTAGAATGAATATAAAGTCAACGTGACGTTTGTTTCTTTAAATATTTCCTTAATCTTGAAGTTTTGTTCATCGATTAGTTTCAATCTTCGATAACTGGTAACGTGAGAATATTATCATCGATCTCGCTCACTAAGATATCGATTGTGTGGATCTTAGATTGGAGAGTTGTAGAAACCTATGACTCGTTGGATGACGAGCAGTTCAATCACGAGATCTCATTTAACATTATTTACATAGCGCCCACTGTTTTGGGCTAAGTAGCGCCGGAAATGAGCAATAATTCTAGCTACATAGGTATGGATACATGTACATACATATGTATATCACAGTTTGTTTATTAAACTTGACTTTCCCAAAAAAATTCTTGACTTGTCAAAAAAAAAGTGACAGTAGCAATGTGAAAATTGTCAATTTGACATTAACTGACGAAAAGCGAAAGAAATATCGACAACTATGACAGACAGCATAATGATTCAGAAACAGCTTTAAGAGTATATTCAGATAAAAAAGCAAAGCATACAAATGATGTTTATTTCTAAAAATAGCAACAAAAAGTTAGTTATTTGTCACCCTGTTTATCGCTGCTACAATGTCAACTAAACAATTTCTACATAATTAAGTCCAACTCAGACGTATAGCCTTCTTAAAATGGCGTAATGGTGTTGTAATTTGTGTCACCACTGCACCGTGAAATGCAGTCTTCTCTTTAATGGCAATATGTATACACCACGTACGAGTACTTGGAATGTATTCTTACACTGTTCCACTGACAGCATTTATTATCTTCCCCGTTCGATTGTAATGAAAATTTATGACCAATTTATTGTCACGCATTGTTCTAAACGTAAATAACAAATATGGCAACAGTGACTTTTTTTTTAAATTATATGCAAATATTTCCCTGCTGAATATCATTAAATGTTTGCAATGACGCGAAAGCGGTAGCACCTAATGACGCGGAGCTTGTTATTCTCTACGTCTACAGTCTACACTTTTAAGCAGACACTACTATCTCCAGGTGCTTCTGAGTCAGTGTAACTTGTTGGGTAATTATAGTTTGTTTATAAACTGATGGATGATCTTAGCTCATTGTTTACATCTTAGCAAGTCATAAAGATTGGTTTTTCTTCTTTATTTATAATCAATAAAAGATTTCCTAGGAAAATCGATGGCATTTCTGGGAAATAAAAAGAGTATGTCAGTTCATGGGAAGTCTTATTAATCAGAGTTGTTGATTCACTGCTGTGAGTAATATTAAAATATGGAATCGATGATACGCAAAAGGGTAAATACCCGTTCTATTCACCTTTTGATAATCATACCGAACGTTCCCGTCTTTTTTTTTTCTCAGATAACTTACTCGTACTGCGTGCAGTTCTGTGCATCTAATAATGAGTGCTTCACTCGCGGAAATAGGAGGAAAGGTTCGAATCCTAGAAACGGGTTTAATTTTCTACTTTACGGATACATGCGTCTTACTAGAAGTAATTGTTTCGGCTAAACTGCCACCTTCTGATAGTTTTTCGGGATCTGCGCAGACTTCTTAATTTTAGCATACCCTAATAACTCCTCAAAACATAACCTAGCCTACATAGAAATACAACATTTTTAGAGTTTAAAAATGCCCAGGTATTCTATGAGTAACCAGTGTGTAGTAAGGTTTCTAGTCAAGGCGTGCCAAAATGCCATCTTTCTTGGCCATATTGCGCCTAGTATTGTCTGTCCGATGCGATTTCATCACTGCTAGGCTTCTATTTTTGGGGGTATTTTAAAAGGTGAATCCACGATTACAATTCTACAGCGGTTTCTGATCCGGTTCGTCATGCGCAAAAAAGAGCCAGACTTCTTTATGTCCGTTGCCTGTCATAAAGAATACAATAACACAATAATCTCAAACTATTTCTATAGCGTTTACAATAACAATTTCCTTTTTTTTTTATTAATTTCAGATTGATGCAAACAAAGATGGATTCATTGACCTTACAGAACTTAAGGACGCTCTAGATCAAGTGGGCTTCAAGTTAGCCGGCTATCAAGTCCGTGAAATGATTGACGAATTCCGTAACAAACAGAGAACTGCCCATCAGGGTAAACTAAATCTAGAGGAATTCGAAAATCTATGCCTGGATTTAAAGTCAAAAGATGTAGCGAGCACATTCAAAACGGTTGTCTCGAAAAAAGAGAACCTCGAAACATTGGGAGGCATGTCATCGATCTCGTCCGAAGGAACAACACATTCCGTTCGTTTGGAAGAGCAATTGGCCTTCTCCGATTGGATCAACTCCAATTTGGGACACGATATTGATTTGAAACACCTACTGCCGATCGATCAGGAGGGTAAACACTTGTATCAGTCCATCAGAGATGGTATCCTTCTGTGCAAGATCATCAATCACTCCTGCCCGGACACAATCGACGAACGTGCAATCAATAAAAAGAACCTCACCGTCTACAGAGAGTTTGAGAATTTAACTCTAGCCTTGGTGTCATCACAAGCGATCGGTTGTAATATCGTGAACATTGATGCTCACGATTTGGCAAAGGGTAAGCCACATTTAGTCCTGGGTTTATTGTGGCAGATCATTCGGATTGGTCTGTTCAGTCATATTACACTGGATAGTTGTCCTGGCCTGGCTGGGTTATTGTTCGAAGATGAACGATTGGAGGATTTAATGAAACTATCGCCGGAAGCTATTCTTCTACGTTGGGTCAACCATCACTTGGAGAGAGCTGGTATTTCCAGACGCTGCACGAACTTCCAGAGCGATATTGTCGATTCAGAGATTTATACACACTTGCTGAAGCAAATTGCACCAAATGACTCGGGCGTTAACGTGGAAGCTTTGAGGGTGGGTTGGACTTCGAAAAATCTCTTTATTAGGTTCTCTAGAATTGTTTTTCTATTTTTAGGAATCAGAATTGACATCAAGAGCTGAGATCATGTTGCAGCAGGCTGCAAAATTGAACTGCCGTAGTTTCCTGACGCCACAGGATGTCGTCAACGGAGTGTACAAATTGAATTTGGCTTTCGTTGCCAATTTGTTTAATAACCATCCCGGTTTGGATAAGCCCGAGGAGATTGAGGGTCTTCAGACAATCGAAGAGACTCGTGAAGAGAAAAGTATGTCAAAGTGTAGAAAATTTTTGAAATAATTTGCTAATAATCGCGATATATTTCTTAGCTTACAGAAACTGGATGAATTCGATGGGTGCAACACCACATGTCAACTGGCTGTACTCTGATTTGGCCGATGGCTTAGTGATTTTCCAGTTGTTTGACATTATAAAGCCGGGCATTGTCAACTGGTCCAGAGTGCATAGAAGATTTACACCACGCGGCAAGTTCATGGAGAAGTTGGAGAATTGCAACTATGCCGTGGAATTGGGAAAACAATTAAAATTCTCTTTAGTCGGAATCGCTGGACAGGATTTGAATGATGGAAATGCAACCTTGACATTAGGTAGGTTCTTCTATTGTTTAAGCATCGCACTCAGATTAAATTGTTGCTTCGAATTTAGCTTTAATCTGGCAACTGATGCGTGCCTACACCCTCTCGATTCTGTCACGCCTGGCGAACACTGGTAATCCAATAATTGAAATGGAAATCGTCCAATGGGTGAACGATAAACTAGCCTCCGGTGGCAAGGGAACAAGTTTAAAGAACTTTAATGATCCTGCGATTGCCGATGGTAAGATCGTCATAGATTTAATCGACTCGATCAAACAAGGCAGCATCAACTATGACCTGGTGCGATGTACTGGCCTTGAGGAGGTAGGAACACCTAAAAAAAAATACAAAATAAATATTCAAATGTCTAATTTGCACTTATTTCAGGATAACCTTGGCAATGCGAAATATGCCATTTCAATGGCCCGCAAAATTGGTGCTCGCGTCTATGCCCTGCCTGAGGATATCACCGAAGTGAAACCAAAAATGGTGATGACAGTATTTGCGTGTCTAATGGCCATGGATTACATTCCGAATATGGATAGTGTACAAAATAATATTAACAGCAATTAAGTGAAAAAGTGAAGCAATACTAATTTTTATTTGAAAACTAAAAGCGGGATAATGTTATATAAAAGAAACAAAAATCACTTAATTTAATTTTTAAGTCTGAGATACGAGTGTCCTTCTCATTCTCATCCATATACATACATACATTGTGTATGTATACATAAATACAAGTACCTACTTCCTTTTTGCTTTTTTCATTGAAATGAGAGAAGTTAATTTAATTTTCCTCTGATCCCTACCGAACGGGAATTGGTATTCCTAAGGAATAAGTCATGCAACAAAATACATTAAAAGCACTTTTAAACATTATTTTGTTAATTTTTTGTTTTATATTTTCTTTTTTGTTTTGTTTTGTTTTCAATTTAAACAAAGAAAATAACCTAATTTTGTGTAGGTGCTGTAATTATTATGATTTATATATATGTATATATATACAAGCATATATTAAATGTATTTAAAGTGATTAATTAATTATGTATTAAAGCGTGAACATAATGTATTTTTAAATATTATAGTAAAAGAAAAATAAAACAATTGTAAAACAAACAAAAACTTATTGCTAAGCAAAATTATGATTTTTTTTAACAAAATGTATGTCTCCCATAAAACAACCATTTAAAATACAAACAATTGATTTGTCCCTATTATTGATGTATTAAAGGAAAGCTTAAATGCTTCTAATTAAGTATAACAAAATGTTTATTTTATTCATTATAACACACGTGGTTAAATGATGACCACGCTCACGTAAATACATAGATTCATAAATTATGAATGGCTTCCACAAGTAGACGTAGGTTTTTTTTTGGGTATTAATTGTGTTTGTTTATAAAATGAGCTTATTTCGGAGCGTTGTGATTGAAGATTTTTAAGGTTTCCCGGAGATTATTTGCAATGTGCTTTGCCAATCTATTTGTAGACCAAGTCCACTTTAAAAAAAATTCTTCTGACCGAAAATTTATTTGTGATTAATTTTCACTGTTTGTTGATATCATAGGATCCGCTTTCTTACAACAAATGCAATTGTGTTTGTCTCGAAATAGGAAGTTTGACAGCTGAAAGACGTAACAAGTATGCATGTAATATATGTACATTATGTACTTTAATCATGTGTATATTGAGTAGACACTGCAGACAAAATATGTTTGTTAGTTGACTGATGCAACTAGGCTAGTGCCATTAAAATTTCGACTAATTTAATCTCGCAAGTTTGTTATGAATGAAGTAACTGTAGACCGCTGAACCTACTACTACTGAGGGAAGAACCTATTTGTCAAGACAGATTATCTGGAGTTTCCACTACATCGTTACAGGACTCATTTACCCCTAGTTCGAGTTTTGTTAGTTGTTTTTTTTTAGCTTACCATGTCATGTTAAGATTCTGAATCTGTTTTTGCCTAGACTAATACATAGCATCGATCTTAAACGGTTGTATTTTCTGAGGATCTTGGTCGGTCTTAGTCCGGGGAATTCATTCCAGAGTCTAGCTCTTGTATTCCTCTTCTTTCCTTAGTTGTTCTTGTAAGGCGCTGAGCAGTCGCTCCTAATTTTGCAAGTTTATATGCTGCCTCTTCATTTCCTTGTAGTGTGGTTCCTTTACACATTTCCACACCAATTTTGAGGTGATTATTATCTATGAAAACAACCTTTGTGGTCATCGAGCTATCAGAAACGATTGCAAGGTTTATGTTGCTTCCTATACTTTCTATTGAGTTTTATTTGCACGTTTCATCCTTTTGCACGAGCATCTGTTTAGTTTGTTATGTTACCGTACAAATAAAGCTGTTTTTTTAGTTTCGAGAGACTATACAAAGCAGATGATTCCAAAACGTACGTAGATTGGAGGGACTGCGAAAGAAATAATTCCAAAACCTAATAGATTCATCGATTATAAAATATACAGTGCTAGTATGTCGGTGTTGCTGTGTATACCTTGATATCCAGTCAAAAATTTAATGTTTAAGAGTAAGCAGACGTCATCAAAGTTGTGGTATAACTCGGGATTGATTCCCGAAACTGCGTTTATTATTTCATACTATTGTCGTAAAGCTTCTGTACTGCTCTTCATTAGGTTTCAGAATACTTTAAGCCCGATGTTAGCACACAACTAATCCAGATAGTTTTGGATAGACCAGTAGACACAATAAGCATAAGTGCCCCTACGCTGTGTTTTGAAGACCTTGGTGTGTGGGTTCCAGTCTGGAGTATCTTTTATGTTTTCAGAATAATAAAGAACACCACATACCATATTTCTTTTAATATTATGGTCCAACTTATTGCTAATACATACGCATGTACATACACATATGTATAAAATAAAAACATTAATAAATATATTCATGATGTCTTATAAGACAGTTAACATTATCATATCAGCATAAAATATATATTAAACTACATTATGTTTGTTCTTCATAATTTTTCGATTCAATAAGACATTTTTAAATGAACATACGATAAGAAGGCAAGCCTACCTCATCGCAAAGCGGCCTTGAAAAAAAGTAGTACTCGTAATTAACATTTACATAATATCAAGTAAAAAGAAAATAAATAAATCATTTCACAAAAACACACACATACCGAACACTGCAACAAATCAAAACGTTAAATTAACAAAAAAAAAAATCAATAATAAATCTGACCATGTGCCATTTGCGTAAACGAACAATGAATTCTAGAAATATACAAATAATAAATTTACAATAACAAACCTATATACAACAATTAAAAGGATGCAAATAATAAGAACAACAATTTGCAAAAATTCTTATGATAACGTCGTATTTTCTATGTGTATTATAATATTATATAACCATTTTATATTGGCTTGGTAATCATTTTTTATTTTAAATTACACAAACAATGCAATCTACATGCAAATGAAATTGATTATAAATAATTGTCTGTAGTAAAACACAAGTAAAGTGTTTTACTTGTTTTTAGCATTTAGTACATATACGAGTATGCAAGGATAACGTGTAATTTCAAGTATTTATATTTAGCATAAACCTAAGGGTTTTAATATTGTAAACGTGAATGAAATGTTAATTATTAACATAAATACATAAATTTACTTTATAAATATTATAGGTAAAAATCAGACAAGCGTTTTTTTTGTAACATAATGAAATAAAATAATACATGCATAAAAAAAACTGACGATTTTATTAAAAATTGATTTAAACCTACCATAAAAATTACAGTGGGGGTCACTTATAGCAACCTCGCTTATTACAGTCCCTTATAATGACAATTCACCATTAATATGGTAGATGTTCTTTATATTTTAAGCTATGCTACCGTTGGATATAATTTCGTCGTATATGGTTCTGATATAAACGACCAATTTTCGAGAAGAAAGAATCGTTTTCATCGCTTATAACGACGAAATGAGGGAAAATTTACAAATAATTACATATCCATTCACAAACATGCATAACTATGCATAGGCTTGCCATATTTTTGAGAACCGACTAACCAGAACACGCCACCAGAGGGCCTATTCCTGTACACGAGTGAGAGTCAATTTCATGTGACAGTGACGAAATGGTATTCCTGAACACTCAATTTTGGTATTCCTGTACTCGAACTCAAACGTCAAATTTCACTCGAGTGAAAATGTAGGTATTCCTGGAGACGATAATGACTGTTTTCTTGTGACAAATTGCTCGTTTAAGAATAGTTGTCGAGTGTCACTGTCGTGTGAAGTGATTCTTAAATTTTATTGCACTGTTGAATTATTTTGTTGTTGGGTGAAATTATTTAATATTTGTATTTATTTTAGGGTAAAAATAGAAAGAAGTTTTGGTAGATTTAAAAAAAACCAATCCTTGCAGCAGGCCGAATTGTGGATCTAATTAAAGGACCACCTGTAAGAAATTAATTATGTAGGTATATGATACGCTAATATTACAAACATTAAGACATTATATATATTTCTTGATAATTATTGTATTGTATATATAGATTTGGTGCAATTACAAATATAATTTGAAAATGAAACAAACACTCCACTGAAGATGATCTGCTGTGGCTTAAAGCATGCTGTCATTATTTCGAGTAAATAATGGAAAATATCTTGGCTCTAAATAATTCTTGAAATCTGTAAAATATAAAATATTACATTAATAACATAAATTTATTTGTTTTTGTCGTAATATATTTACTTACGTGTTACTCGGTAGTTGAAAAGGATTTGACGGATCCATTATCCTTTTTAAAGTGCGGTCGTCCTCTTTATCACGATCATCAGTTAATTAATAATTTATAAAATAGTATTATTAATAATAAAATAATAATTCACAAAATAGAACTAAACTTTAACACAACAATTTCATTTTTTCAAATATAAATGCTGAAATGAAATGTCAAACCGGCATATAGTGAAGTTGGGTATGGTTTAAAATTGTGTTAAAACTGCACTCGAATGATAGACAGTCGATCGAGTCCAGGAATACCAAAACGTACTCGACTCGACTGTGAGCTCACTTTTGACGTCTCACTCGACTCGTGTACAGGAATAGGCCCCCAGTATTCACTTAAACTCGTAAAACCCTAGTAAACTACGTAAACCGTATATATTTACGATCGCGTAAATGCACTGTCAAATTTATTATTATTATTATTATTATTTAACAGCTAGGCTAGTAATTGAAATCACTAGTTAGCTGGATAGCCATAGCGACAAAGGCCTTCGGCTAATAACTGTCAAATTTTATATGAAAAATTATTTAGAAAAGAGCCCCGAAAATTTCTACGACGATTTTGACTCGGGAATCAGCTGCTGTCAAATATGAATTTCTTCGAATTAAAAAGGCTAGAGGTAAAAAAGGAAATTGAAATCAAAAGATTTGAATATCTCCAATATTTATAAATCTTGTATCGAAGTCTCCTTTAACAATCTGATAAGTGTTTTCTTTTCGCTAGTTTTGGGATTTTGATAAGTTTGGCGACAGTTTGTTGACAGTTGCAGAACAGCTAATTCAATTACGCAACTTGTTTCCGAGGGATATTCATTTAAAGCACCTCGTAAATTTCCAGAACTATGAGATGCATACATTTATCAGTTTAAGTGAATATGTACCTACACAGTATTTTTCGGCAATTTGCGCAATTTGTGTTTATCACATTAAAATGAATTCATTTATAAAATAAGATTAATATCATATGTCTATTATGTTTCTTTGTTAAAAGCCGTGTTTTGTTATCCCCGTGATCTGATCCGGATCAGATCAACAAATAAGTTTGTGTGCATTACAACAACCATCCGAGATCTTGCTTCTTGTCAAGATCAATTTTCGTGATCCAAAAATTAGTTCGACTATTTCTCACTATGGTACACTTTCGTTTGTGAATAGGTGTGTTTGGTATCTTTTTTGGCAAAGAGAGAGAACTCCTCTCAAAGACAGAAAACTTGCACAAAAGTAAACAAACACTTTTCAAACAACACTTGGTCAAACCTATCAAATTAAAACATTTCAGACTACCCTCGTGCGTAATATCTGCATCGACATCTCGTACGAACGGACCCAAAACGAACCTACAAGCTTTCTGCAAGTTGGATTCCGATTCCGATTTCCGAATCTACATCTAGTTGCACGAGAGTGTTGGACGCGATCTCAAACCGATCGAGATTTTTTTGGTCAGTTTTGACTACTTTACTCAATCGAATGAGTGGAGGTATGGACTACCAACTGCTTTACCCAGAGTCAAACATGTTACTCCAAATACCTTAACGGTGTTTAAGTCGGCAACTGGAGGAAATATTGAGGATTTACGTTTTTCTTACTTACTTACTTAGTTGGCGCTATGGATTTTAATTCTGGCCCTCGCCCGTATGACTTTCATCCGCCCCCCAACATTTGGGAGGACATACAAATTTCCAACAAATTTAGAAGTCTTAGCTGTAGTTAACGTATTTTTCTAAAGGCATTGAGGAAATATTTTTTAACACCGCTGTAATAGCTTTAACCCTTCTATTACCTTAGGGTCTTTTTGTGAGCCAAAACGACTTTTAAGTAGAAAAATAGGTGGTTATAATTTTTTAATTTTTTTTTTTTCTCTTTACGCAGTGCCTGAATTCGTGTATATTTTAAGGAAAAACAATTGTTTATCCTGTATACACGCATATGAACATAATGTTCATATGACCCATGAACATTTTAAATGTGATTTAACTTAAAATCAGTCAACTGTTAGTGTTTTGGGTTGCTAGGCGACTGTATAATGCACCATTCTTTTTGTTGAGCGTAATCATACCAGTTTGGTGGTAAACAAAATAAAAGCAAGCTATTGATGCTCCAGCAATTGGCGCGTGCGCCAGCCGAAAACATAATAACGTCGCGCATGAGTGTCACACAGTTTGCTGTTCAGCGTATCTCAGTTCTGGCCTTCTGGCCAATTCATTCAATGACCCAAAAAATGGGTCGAAAATCTGCAGTTCTTATACGTTCCGTATGAAAATATTACCGTCGACGTGCAATTGACCCCTTTTAGCCCTGAAAATACGGAATAAAAGCATGGGTTGCAGCTAATGCATCGAATGGGTTTCGTTTGAACTTCCAAAATTATCTTGGGGAAGTTTCAAGAAATGCACTTATCGCAGAAGGAACGCAACTACAGATAATTTTTTTTAAAACCCGTAAGTTGGCAATGGAGCTACTGGGCTAATGGGTTGTTCCGCTTGACCAATTGGTGAGATCATACATTTGCAAACTTCAAACAAATCGTTGGCCAGTGGATTTTTTTTAGTAATTTCATTGACATCTCTGACCTTGGGCGCATATGTATATATTATGGACTGAGGTTCATCCGCAATAAAAAAAATTGCAACGTCGCTTGTTTTTGCAGGAATTCGGTGAAAGTCCTGTCGAAAATGTATTTCTTGACGGTGTCGTTTACCTAAGGTAGCATCTTCTGAATGAAGAAACTGAACAATCAAAGTCAAAGCCACGTGCATCTTTTGTCCACCGAAACCTGACCGAAAGACATTTAACACCTGCTTTGTCTGCTATAAGTCAGTATGTCCACAATATGGCCATCCTATCAAGGTAACTACGACTTTTTGTAACCAGCAGAGGCCAGAAGGAGATTTATTCGTACATAAATTATGTATATGTATTTCGCCTTTACTGCATTTAAATCAAAGGGGTCATTTTATGACCCGAAAGGTAATAAGTGTTATTTTTTTGTAAGGTAACAGAGGGTTTAAAGACCAGCTGCTTCCAATACAAGGGAACTACATCTACCATCTACATATACATCTGCCCAATGATGGATACTGTGGCCTTAAAGGTCTATTTCATCATAGGGAACTATCAGCCCAATGGATGTTCGGCGCAGTGAAATACTTTCACGGGCATTCTTCACATGAGAATTAAACCACAAGTGGGAAATTTGTTCACTTTCCCACTGAATGTTTGTAGAATTATTTCCTTTTTTGTGGATTTGCGGTTTGCCGCCTGACATAGAAAAGACAAAAGAGCCAGGCACTCGCAGAGGTCTTACCCTGTTGAGTGTGTTATTTGGAAACATCCCTTACGTACTCTACTCACTAAGTTCTATATTTCTAGGTTCAAGCCATTAAGCTGATGACTCAGTCAGTACTCAGTTGGAACATTTCTTTCTACGAATATATAAAATTTGCTTATTAATAAAGTATTTATTTAAAAAAGAAAACTCGTAATATTGTTTAAATACAATGAAACTTTTACTAGAAACTAAAACTAATATCCTTCAAATGCAGAATAGGTGTTTTCCTTAATTTCAGGTGCCGCATCATTTTTATACGAATAAGTGACCATACGCTTGAATAGCTTTTTTGTTGTTGAATCCTTTTTCGAGGACTCATCCAAACGATGTTTCTTTGGCTTATTCTTCTTAGCCATGCATTCACGGGTGCCTTCTGCTATAGTTCCACAATAGTAGCAAATCATACCGTCTTCTCTTTTCCTGGTACACTTCGAAGGTTCCTGGTAGTCGGGCCTGATAAATGCCTTAATACTTGTTCTTCTAGGTTGAATTCTTGCACTCTTTGAAGTGGCTTCTCGTTTTAAGGACTCTCCAGCTTCTGAACTCTCATCCTGATCAAAATCATCTCCATCATCGTCGCTTTTTTCATCATCATTGGATCGCTTTGTTGACCTTTCGCTACTGAATCCATAGCTCTTCGGCTTAGAATCCGATGAATACGAACAGGATTTCGATTTTTCATTGGTCTTCGGATCCTCGCAGATAACACAATTTTGATCATCGATTTCGATGCGTTCACATTTTTTCGATTTCGTTGACTTTTTCTTTGGTTCCGGTTCATCTACATCATCAGCTGCTGATTGGTAGGTCACCACCTCGTCGATTGCTTCACCAGCATCTTTTCCATCGTCTTCTTCAGATTGTAGATCATCCTCTCCCTGTGTGAAGTATTTACTTACAAAGTCTTCGTAGGCTTTGTCGTACTCATCTGAGCTGGGATCCACATTGTCATAGGGACTCTCATCTTGGTAGACTCTACGGTCTGCTGGTTTGTTGGGTGTTTCTTGGAGTGGAGAGTATATCACCTGTGCGTCAGAGGTTAGCTCGTCGAGACTTCTTAAAAGATCCCCCGGTCGAAGGGGCAATTTCGGCGGAAGTGGTTCCTTCTCATTAACCTGATAGGCAAGTCCTAAACTCCAAATGGTGGCTAAGAAAATTATAAGAGTTGAATTCTGAAATAGGGAAGATTATTTGTTACATAAAAAATTCGGTATTCCTCCGCTGTCCAGAAATACTCGTACCATGTCGATTGTATCCTTAATTCATGATTTGCGGACGAAATGCAAGAAAACACTAAATTTGATGGAGGTTTGCCAGTGGTTTTATAAAACGTAAATCAAATCGAATCGACAGTTGAAATTAAATCAAATCATAGAGAGGAGCACTTGAAGCGTGTTATTTGATTCGTGGTTTTTGCCACTTTCTAGCTTCTTGCGGAAATTCACTTTCCATTTCCTTTAATATTTTTCACGGAGGATGAATAATCCAATAGAGTCTGGCCGGCAGAGGAGGAAGTGTTTTTGTTGAAAGTGTCAAAGATGTCAATGGACCGTAAAATCAAGTATTTCCCCAGACAGGATAAATTTGTGTAAACAAGCGATACATATTTATATATATACATACATGTATCTATGTATCTACAACAGTGGTAAGTATAGATAGAAATAGTTAAAGATAAAAAAAATGTAGAACAGTCGGTACAGTGAAATTCCTCTTAACGGACACCCCTCTTAAGTAGACAATCCCCATAAGTGGACAAGATTTACTCTAATGGTTGGCTGGCATGATTTTGTATGAGATTTTTTCCTCTTAAGTGGACGATTCTATTAAGTGGACATGGACAGTATTTTCACTATATTTGGGTCATTCGTATGAAAATGAGGTTTTTTTTTTACAAATCGACGCGTTTTCGCTTCTGGCGAAAGATCGTTGTATACTTACATACATATGTATTTGTTTGGCAGCATGTGTGAACGGTGGTGTACACACAAATTGTACAGGAAAATCTTGCATTTTCGCATTCGGTTAAAAAGTTATGAATGTGTAAGTTAACAGACTTTGTGTTTGATTATTATCGGCATCTAGAACATTTCGTTCGTAAAGCGTTAACTTGTAGGACTAGATCTCCATAATGTAAAAGAAAATCAATTGGAAGTTTTTGTTTGTTAGCAGAAGGCGGTCAGTATTCTGCGTTAGCCGATCCGGAGTGCGCTCCATAGAAACAAAAATGGGTGTTGGTTGGAAAATTGTGTGTGGCCAGCATATTGAAAAACAACTACTACTGTCACGAATAAGCTACAAAAGCGGAGGTTTCATAGCAGCGATGTAAAGAAGGTCAATACATGGACGCATGGATAGTTTGTCAAAGCTCGCAAAAAGCGCATCCCAATTTCTGGATCATCCATTCGAAAGAAAGCTAATTGCGATGGAGACTTATTTCAAAAATTTAAAGGCATCATCCGTTTTTATTTTTACCTGACTGTCTCAAAACTAAGGGTTCTGATTTTCACAGACTGGGTTTGTACAGCAGAAGCTATGGAACTGCTTTCAACAAATAAAGTGTCATCGGATTCGTCTGGTAACGTCGCAATACATATCCTATGGACACATTAATATGACGGATTACCTTTTTTTATCTTTACAACCGTCTTCTTAGTGGTATCAAATGAATGGGCTTGGCGATTAAAATACGAAACGCTATGACGTTATTCCGAATTCGATATGACGGACGCACAAAGATGGCGGATTATCGTTATCTTTACTTCCCTTCCTTAATATGGGTACCAAATGAAAGAGTTTGACAAGTAGACCAAGACATTTTTTACCTACTTACACTCTAAATATTTTCTAAAACTAAAAAAGTAATAAAGTAAAAAAAAAACTAAAGCCCGACCGTGGGTAGACTAACTAAAAAGTACGAAACAAGATGAAACGAAACGATGATGTTAAGAGTAGGTATAGCCGTAGTCGCATGCCACTTTGCACTATGTATGCGTGTAAATAAAAACGACATAGTCAGGTTTAAGTATTTTTATCTTAATTTATATAGGACTGCTGACGCCGTATATTTGTTTTTATTTGACTGCACCGTAGCGCAAGTGGTTAGTGCGTCGGACTACTGAGCCAGCGGTCTTGGGTTCGAATCCCGCCTACACGCAAACACCCAAAAGTTTTTCACAGTGCCCACTTCTTTCGAATGCCTGACAAGCATCAAAGAGTATCATTTGTCACGATTAAGCTTCTCAACTCGCCGTTCGGAGTCGGCAAAAATCTGTAGGTCCCTTCCATTCGTGCAAAAATATAACACGCACACACAAATGGTTGCGAGAAGCAGGCCCATGTTCACCTCGAGCTGTAGCGCCAACTAAGTAAGTAACTTAATTTTGCATTATTTTTCCTCTAAAGCGGACACTCTCTTATGTGGACAAAAAACTCCGGTCCCGTGGCTGTCCACTTAAGAGAGATTTCACTGTACTTATAACAGAGTGACGAAGTCCGAAACAGAAAAGATATACTTGTCCAGGTAGCATCTTCCGACAGTTGTTAGCCAAAGAAAAAAACGAGTGCCGCTGATGGTTTATTGCAGACGATCTTCTCAACACTAGGTTAGGTTAGGTTAGGAGGGTGAGGGTTGCTTGCAGTAGGTGCAATTTCACCCAGCGGCCATAAAGGTCCACTGTGATTACCCTAGTTGTGCATGTTGGAACACGCATTTACCGAAACCATTTCGATCTTATAATAAATCTTTTTAGGTCTGTAAGCGGTATCTTAACCAGGAGTTCCCTAAGAAAGAATACAGGCGCCATTCGTGGAGAGCTGGGCAGTGGCATAAAAAGAAGGTTTGCTTCAAATTTAATTTCATCCTCTCATCCATGCAGCTTCTACAGAAGTCAATTGTAAGGATGCCGTATCTACTGGCCACGTTTCCTGTTGTACAGTGTCCGGTTAGAACACCGATGAGCACATGTATTTGGCTTCTTCCCATTAAAAGAAGGAATGTTAATCTTTTCTGGTCGACTGTTGCGAGTTATGACACAATCGCTAGAATTGCGCCATCGGTCGTCGGCTAAATTTGTGGTGATGCGATCTATTAGGTTCATAGCTGTATTGAAGGCCGGCAAGACCTATCTCTCAGCTAGTGTTATGTCTATGTCAAAGCCGTTCCTGGCCAGTTCGTCTGCTGTTTTGGTCTCTTCTATAGCTACAAGTCCGGGTACCCAGCAGAGTAAAGCTGTAAGGTGGTTTATTGCTCTTAGTATATCGAGGCAGCCCTTTATGCTGGTTTGGCTGTCCACTCAAATGGTGATATCCGGTGCGGGTAATTTCATTGCTAGGAAAATTTGAGCTGCTTTCTTTATAGCATATCTCTCAGATTGGACGACGCTGCAATATTATAGCTGGCCAGTAAGACATCTTCTCAGCACTTATTAGTCTGGCAAGTCGAGCTCCAAAAAGACGCTACCCTACCCTTTTCTCGAAGAGATGCGGCGGTTTTTTTCAGATCTCAAATTTTCAGGATAGAATATACATAGTTATATCAAGCTTGTACAAATGTATCAAATATTTTTATTATGCCAAGTTCAATGATATCTTAACTCACCCACTCACTGATCATCAAAAACATTTTTTTTAAAATCCTTTCCGTGTTCCTAGAAGGCTAAAATTTGATATACAGGGGTGGAATCGGCTAACGCGATAGTTGATAGTTGATAATCAAAATTGACACTTTTGCTCTGTGTAAGGTGATTATCAAATCGACAATCGTTTTTTTGCGTTGATTTTAGGTGACAGCTATTTAGGTGTCGTTTTCATACATTTATGTAATTTTCAATAAGGATTTTGGTGCGGTCGACTTCAAATTGGTTAATATATTAAGAAAAAAACGTGTGTTTTGAGGATTGACATTTATTCTATAAAGCAAATTAGTACAAGTGCAATGTTTACATCATTTGCAATTTTTCAACACGCGAGGACGAGAAGAGTGAGGAGTGAAAGTAATTATAAAAAGGTCCGACAGATAAGAACAAATCTGCAAAAAAGAGCGAATATTTTAGAACTACCTTGAACTTTTGTATGTTCGAATCTGTATGGATATCCTTTTAAACCATTTCTTAGTACTCATAATATTTTAGAATTTTGAAAACCTTTCGTTTAACAAAATAAGTTTCTCCATGAATTCGGAAAGAATCGTGATTTGTTGTTTTGTTGAATTAGACCTACGAAAAACAAAATTGTTATTATCTTTAATATTATTAAGTGTTTTGAGATATAAATTATGTACTTACATGTTTGTAAACAAATTTTGTTGAAATTAGCTTTCAAATTCAAAACAATACAATTCGAAAATGACATTTGATTCTTGACAGATTAGAAGTGATGCCAATAAATCAACAATTTTTTGCGATCGACTTACACACAGCAAAGAATAGTTGATAATCAAAAACGACAATCAAAAAAGCGACAGTCAATTATCGCGTTAGCCGATTTCACTCCAGGTTGGGTTAAGCTTACAAGTCACGAAAATAAATCTGTGATTTTCGCCTTCCAACTTCTCACAGCGGGTGGTGCAGATATTGTATGTAAAAAGGGTGGCATATGCTATAACCTATAATAATCCATAAGAGCCAAGGACTCTGTTTGAATAGTGCTCCTGATTGATATCGGGTCATCGACCTTCTTGTGTGTGTAGACATACGTAGAACTTTAGAGGCTAAGCGGTGTTCATCTGATTAATGCTGACTTAAGTAGGGGGATTCTACAGTTTCCGTGGCGCCAAGGTTTGAAAATGCCATTTTGTAGATCTCACACAAAATATAAGGTAAAAAAAATTGATTAATCGCTTAGTTTAGGAGATACCGAGGTTTAAAAATTTGAGCAAAGACATTTATAAACTTAGTTTTTGAGCATCAGACTTTGAAAAAATAAAACTAAAAAAATCGCGCGATCTGATGCTCAAAAACTAAAAGTTTATAGAATTTCTTTACTAAATTATTAAAATGCGATTTCTTTAGTTTTACGCCTAGATGTATGCAACACTTTTTTTTGTACCGAAGCGCGAATAATTAATTTCAATGGGATTTCCATAGGAAAAAATTGATTTTTAAACCTTGATATCTCCTAAACTAAGCGATTAATCAATTTCTTTTACCTTATATTTTGTGTTTATTTCACCGAGATCTACAAAATGGCATTTTCAAACCTTGGCGCCACGGAAACCGTGGAATCCCCTTAAGTAGCATAAAAGCTCAATAATCTGCTATTGTCAAATATAATAATATAATATATAGGGTACCGATCTGATAAGTCGGTAATTGCTTACATTTAGCTAAAAAGGAAAAGAGGACAGGATAAAGGATAGAGAATCGGATATGAAGAAAGGAGCTGCTGATTTTCAGAAAACAGGATCTGAAAAAAGAAAAGGAACACAAGAGAATGAAATCCCATCTCAAATATTTTATTTAAATAATCAAGTCTATTCCTCCTACGAACTCGGACATTTTTATTCTCAGATCACTTCAACTTCAAGTCACTCATACATAACATATTAGCACAGATGATAAATCTATACAAGTCGTGTTTTATTTCAATGTGAAATACAACAAAACCTTAGCCTGAATAATTATCCAGTCTTATTTTTGTATGGAAAGCTTTTTCGAAATCTATATAGATTTGAAAAAAAAAACGCGTCTACGGATTCTTATTCCTGTACAAAAAAATAGTTCACATTTTCGCCGTACCAGACAACGCCTTACCAGACAACGCCTTACCAGACAAAGAGCTTTCAGAATGGGAATAACAAATAAAGCTCTTTCTTTTCCCTCGCTCCGTTCACTTGTGTGGGAAAAACCAACGAATGAGACGAGCAAGCGTTAATTGGTATGTGGAAAGGGGAATAGCGACTATACCATGGCGCATTTATTGTCTGTGATACTAACTTGAAAAACACGACTTTTAAAGAGAAGGAAAAAAAACTTGGCTAATTTTTTACATGAATGTTTTTGGTTGGTTCAATTGTTCAAAGCAAGATCATTAAAATTGAATTAGGTGAACCAAATACTAAACGCAGAAGTATTTAAAGTTTTATTGCGAGGTTTCAGGACGAGTGCACTCTTTCATTTTTAAGGACTCTTAACTATATTATTTTGTAAAAATTCATCACCGCTGTTTCACGATCCATGATTTTAACACCATACTAAAAGAATGACATCAATCGAGGCATTGGACCTTACCTCAACTCACAAATGATATGATGATATCCATCCCCAATATCGGAGTGGTCTAACAAGAATGAGTAGCTTCTTACTACTACTTTTTTGCTCTAATACCTATACAGGAATCAAAAGTTTAATGAACTTTGGGGCACGACTTACTTAATCGATTTTATTTTATAACTCGCGACTTAACCTATAAAAATGTTCATTACAAATGTTTTAACGCAACAAGCGAATGCCACATCAACAAGGGTCACCTTGATACCAGCGCTGATGATTTCTATTAATCACTGTTAATCACGGAACATACACAGTTTAAAACGCTTTTAGTGGGAATTTTATACTTATTTTTGCTTATCATATAATCCGATTGAACTTATTCGGTATGGTCTTGGTTTAAAATTAAATCCAGTTTGCGATTATAGTCTCGATAAAGAGATTGTTATTTTTAAAACAGTTCGAGATACGAACACTTTTTTATTATTATTTATAGGATGCATCAATTTTTACCCTCAAATATGATTGTTTTTCTTTTTTTTTTTTTTTGTATTTGAATGAAACACTTAAACGAATAGAATTGTACTAATATAAGAATTATGGTATTTTATGGAATAAACATATACATACATAGAATTACTAATTGCAAAATTATGTAATCATTAACATTCCCATTAAATAAATGATCACAAAAATTAAAAATAAAAATTAAAAAAAACAAATAAAAAGAAATATTTAATGTAATTAGATTTAAAAATAGTAAATATGGAAACAGTAAACAACAGAAATACTGTCCCTAAACGAGGATATACATATGTACAGACATAGCTGTACTAATTAAATTGATTTTTACGGATTTTCGATAGTTACTCCGATTAAAGAACGAAAGTCGTTTTTATACAAAAAAAAAAGGTTTGTGCACCAGAGACCATCTCCTGCTCGCGGTGCACAAAGAGTGTGGAAACCACATGCTTTTTTTGATGTCATAGAAGACGGTACTTTAAAATTGCTTTTGTCTTGAAAGTTACATTAAGGATTGGGTAAACTATAAGGTGATGGTGACTGGTTAATTCATTACTTTACTTTAGAGATCATGGACCAAAATTAAATTGGAAACAATTTGAATACATACACAACTCTAATATATTTAGAGAACTTGTCAGACGTGCGTGGCAGAGTTTCTTGACAAAAATAACAACAAATCAATAAAAAAAAATAGCAGACAGAAAATGTTCATTTCATACGTAGATGCTTACAAACTAATTGCACTTTCACTTTAACCACTACGAATGTTTGGAGCTGATTTTCGAGGCAATACTCTCGTGTTTAGGACTATCATTAGCAATTCCATTCGTTCGTGATTTTTGGTTCGCATACTTTTGATTGCGCAATTCCTTTCGTTTCTCTCTAATTAGTTGTTTGGTTGTTTCAGTGCCAAGCTCTTCCCAGCCACCAGGATCTTCATCCATCCAATCTTCTAGATCAGCCTATTAAAATAGCGTTTTTAGGCAATCAATCGATTGAAAACTCGGTACGATGTTAACTTACATTGACAGTAATGGGAACATCCGTTTTCGCCTCAAGTCTGGAGAAATCACGCTTATCTTGCGCCTTATCTGTTCCAAGATAAACTTTTAGTTGGGGCTTTATTTTGGGTGTCATTTCCTATAAGAGGCATATTAAGTCATTATTTTAATGCTATTTCTTTCAGAAATTTACGCTAAAGAAATCTGGTTCCGGTTCTTCTTCTTTTGGCGTTGGAGGTTTGGCAATTTTTTGTCGATACTGTTCAATGTGTTCTTCGACTGTGCGCGGACTATCGTCCCAAGAATTCCAATCACGATCATGCCCCTAAAAGAGAAACCAGTTACACTCCACTTAAACCAGAATGATAAGTTTAAAATGACTATGATGACTACCTGATTATTAGATTTCCTTGGGTAATTATCAGCAACAACGTTGACACATTGGAGTGGCTCTGAATCGGATACTGAATGCTTTCGACGCCGGGAAAAGCAACACATCGCGCGTCGTAAGATACCAATTAGGCCAAGGAAAAATATTTTAATTTGATTTAACATTATGGCGAGCTAGTGTACAGCAGATGGAATCAGGAGAAATTAGTTTGGAGAAAACTGTGGAAAAACAAGAAAAACCCAAGTGAAAATTGTAGGAAAAAGCGATGACAGAAGCTATTTGTTGTTTTTCACTTGTTTCATTTGTGGTAAATGTCATCGGTGGTTGAAGTAAAAGGGAAAACATACAACCTGCAAAACATATGACTTTGACATCTTGTCGATGGGATGCGTTCGCGTAGTAAACAGTATACTGAACTCACTTACAGGGTGGTGATTGTAATTCAAAGAAATCAAAATCAATGGCAAATCAAGACCGTCTAATGCTCTTGTTTCTTGTGTGATTTTGGACATTGGAATGAAATCTGTTCATTCGTCTTTGAAGGAGATCTTTCTCAGTTTTATCGATGTAGAACTTATCAGATCACCGATACTTTTAGATCTTTTGAAACACAATTCTGAATCAGTCATTTTATTCTCAATCTCAATGGTCAAACATAATACCTACAATGATGGTCAATGGTCCTTTCAAGAATAAGAACGATACCAGCTAAAAAGAAAAGTGACTAAAACCTATTTTATAGAAAATTTATCCAAATTTATTATGTTAAAACAAAAACAGCCAGCGCTTTATACATATAACACAAGGTTATCTATTCTTTTAATGAATTTTCATTTTTAGGACTTTGCAAACATTTCATTTCTTTACCCAATGGTTCCTCGGTTTTATTTTTCCTTCGGCACTTTAAATAAAATATTTCAATCAGCCAGGGAATAGCACACAACGCCATAAAAAAGTTCAAGCAGTGAAACGCAAGAAAGTAGTTTTTGGTTTCATCACGTATATAGCCTACAATTGGACCAATTAAGAACGTAATATTTCCCTGTAGAAACATAAATAATCCATATCCTGAAGCAAATCTGCGAAAAAAGTTAAATTGTAGTCAGTTAAATAGAAAATTGAAAACGTATTCCAAAACCTACCGTTCCTTTGGTAGAAATTCGGCAAAGACTAACGCCACTGGGACATGAACCCAAGACCTTAAGAAGCCCATTATGGCAGTCATTATAGCCATTCCATTGAAGTCGCAAACCTCCAGGAAAGCTGCAATAAATGATCGCAGTTGAATCACGCGTTGAACATGGACAATGTTTTGTAATAATGGTTTGAACCTTAGCCATCTACTCCATGGATGGTGTGTAGTCTATGTATATAACGAGGAACATTTTAACTTCCGAACTTGTAGCATTTCATTTAAATTTGTGATATTTTTGTCTTTACACTTTATGTCTACTTTCTAATATCTTTCCGGATATATATTTTTCGCAAACAATTTAGAATGAATCCCGCTTTTTGTGCAAATCATTTATGTACCTACACAGATTATTCCATATCTAAGGATGTTTTAAAATAAATAAAACTTTCGCAGATCTTTGATATAAATAAACCTATACTAAAAATGCCACGAAAACACATTTTCTTAGACGAAACAAATAAAGAACTACTATCTCCGGCATGCTGCTTAAGACCCTCTGATTGATTTATAAGCTAGTTATTTGATGCCAACAAACATGTGAACTAAAAATTAAATGAAACTTACCAAATCTTGAGATAACCGTGAAAAACGCGCCAGCTAAATACACATGTCGTGACGAAACTGTGATGAAAATTGAACTTAACGCCAGAAAAACACGTGATCCTAGATCAGCAGCAGCTCCAATAGCAATTATGTTGGCTGTATCCGCCTAAAAAATAAAGGTTAAAGCCATTGTTGGATCTAAAATTCTGTCTCGGTAGAGATAAGATACTACATACTATCGTTCAAGATGAAGGTCATCATCATGTAGACAGCTTACCTTGGTATAGTTCAATTCAAACAGGTACATCGGTTGTAAGCTAAAGAATGCTATATCCGAGTACAAAGCAAATGAGACTCCCAACACGATATTAAGGTAGATAGGATCTTTTAATAGTGATAAGTCCAGGAAGTCTACCGTAGCCTGCCAGCATGAAGCCTTCTTTGCGTGGCCTTGCATTTTAACCGACGCATCACTCACAACAATCGCTCCAGTCCAATTGCCTAAGCTGGCAATACTTGCCGCCCGACTAGAGAGAGCCTTATTTAGACGAATATCTACGGAATTTCGTGAGCTGCCACCAACACGTTCCAGTAGCGGTTCCAGGCGAATTTTTTCGTTTTCAAATTCCTTCTCAGCTTCCACATCATCCGACTCAACAAGCTTCATATGCCACTCAACTGGCTGCATAATCAGCATGCCGAGGATGGCGTGACTATTTATGGCAGCCAAGACCATAAGACTTCCTCTAAATCCGTACAATTCGTTGAGTTTTTGCACCACAACTGGATAGAACATGGTACCCACTCCGATAAGTGCCTGGGCAAAGCTCATCATCATCACACGCTTCTTGACAAAGTAATTGTTGAATGTTGTAAAAGATGTCGGAATAATCAGCCCGAATCCGACTCCCTGTACCAAACTGAAGGCCACCGTCAACTCAACCGTCGATTTGACGTAAATTTGCATCACAGATCCAATAAAGTAGAGTATGCCGCCCAGCAGTCCAACTGATCTGAGTGAGTATTTTTTGTACAGGATACTTGTGAATAATCCTGCAAAGCTGAACGCGCTAAAAAATGCGCTTATAATAATAGAAATAGCACTTGTCTCGGCACCGCTTTCCTTCAGAAAGTCAGCAAATAACAGCCCGAATGAGGGAATAGCTCCCAAACCGCAAATCTAGAATTAAAGAAGAATAAACTCCTTATCTTGAAACATTTGAAAGCCCTGTTCTAACTTACAAATGGCAAAGCCATTCCGATGCACACTAGAATACCCCAACCGCCATCTGGAGCTTCCAGTACTGTGGTTTTCGTCATTGTTTTTGTTCTTGAAATACAGTTGAATACGACAGACTTGACCAAGATGCCGACTTCTACTGATTTGCTCAGGAATCAGTTCATCTTGCAAATGTGACAGATTCGGGAAGAGATAAGGTTTCGTTTCTATTTTTGTAGTTTCTTTTGTACTTAAGGTAGGCCGTTTGGGGGCTCGTATCTCATTGCAATGATAACAGGTTAATCTAGAAGCACACGTTCGCGGTATCTTTAGCATATTTGTGAATTGTAAATTTTACACAAGCCATTAAATATGAGTAACGTGGTGGATAGAAGCGATCATAAAGGGTATTAAAGTTATCACTTAATTGGACGAGTAAAATACCTCGTGTTAACGAGATCGTGAGTAAATATTTTCATCAAGAAGCGAAAGTGGTCTTCTGACGTTAGAATTCAAAGTCATCACATAGTGACCTATATACATTCGAGTGCATTAAATGTTTCCGGTCAAGCAAAACATTTCAATGGCCGTTGCGAAGTTTAAGCGATCACTGCGAAATGTCTGGCAACTGGCAGTCTGTAATCGTCCACGTTTTAAGATTCTGATAATCTTTTGATATTCGTCCAACAAATGGTATATGGTATAGATATCTGTAGAGAACTAAGCTATTGATTCAACAGACCTTGGGTTACATTCACCTAAAAGAAAACCACGTCGACCTATCGCTCATAGAGATGTCCAACAAGTTCAATATCTACCTTTCTTGGGTGTCGGGGCACAGATAAATTCCGGGGCATTGTAAAGCTGACAAACTCGCTGAACAAGGAACAACAATACCGATTCTAACAGATAAGGAAAATATATTGTAGGTATGTTCACATGTTCATACCTTGCTACTTGCAAGCTATCTTTGGTGTACCTCTGAGTCACCCTTTAAAGTTCGCATATAAACCTAGGTATACCATAGGTAGACACACCGCTGTGCTCGACGTTCTTTCTAGCTACTTCTGCAGAAGTTCTAGAGACGAGTTGGAGTAGAAAGTACATCATCTCCCATGTACAGCTCTTTCCTAAAGCAGGAAATGGCACCTAGGTGATTATTGCTTAGAACAAACAGATGTCCGAAGCGTATCCCCAGTTGAATGAAGCTCCAAATGATCTCACGAGTAGCAGGGATACATATCCCCCAAGACCTCAAGGTATAGCAATTGACCTTTTCACTAGTACCTATACTAGTACGTAAAAAATCTGTCCATCAGGTTAGCAGAACACTTTCCGTTAAGTCATTTGTCCGAAAAAGAAATATTATGACTACTTGGCGTAAGATAGCGTTGTTAACGGTACCAAGATATACAAACATGCTTTTGTCGCGTGATTTTGTGTCAATCGCTCCACATGAAGTACGAAAAATGTATTTTTGCTTAAATTGCAGCGTTTCAAAATTATAAGGTCATCGGAAAAAAAACTAAATATAGGTACATTTTTTTAAAAACTTTTTGCATTCTTCAATTTAATTAATAAAATAAATAGAAGACGAAATGCCTTGTCAAAGTTTGAGCAACGCCAGATCGACGTGTTTTTAACGTTAATTGGACAGATCTTTGTATGTAATTCAAAATTTGGCCAAAGATCATGAAAACTACTGCACAAGGAAGACCTCTGGACGTCCAAAGAAATTAACGGACCGAGATATTCGTCGAATATCGAAAGTGACGTCAAATTCAATGAAAAGCTGAAATGATACTAAGCCAGGCCTTAGCTTAAATGCATCAAAAACGACGTTTTGGCGAGCGATATCCTCCATTCCATATATTACTTACTTACTTAGTTGGCGCTACAGCTCGGGGTGAACCTAGGCCTGCTTCTCGCAACCATTTGTGTGTGCGTGTTATATTTTTGCACGAATGGAAGGGACCTACAGTTTTTTTTTTGGCGACTCCGAACGGCGAGTTGAGAAGCTCAATCGTGACAAATGATACTCTTTGATGCTTGTCAGACATTCGAAAGAGGTGGGCACTGTGAAAAACTTTTAGGTGTTTGCGGCGGGATTCGAACCCAAGACCGCTCGCTCAGTAGTCCGACGCACTAACCACTTGCGCTACGGTGCCCACGGCATTCCATATATTGCTCGCCAAAAAATGAAGTCGGCCCCTTGTTTAAAAACATCACACTTACAAAAACGTATGAAATTTGCACGGGAAAACATGCACCAAGACTGGACAGAGGTAGCAAAAAAACAATCATTGCTTACAATCCAAAACCGAGTTTCTTTTTTTACCTCAGGTTGTTTTCTTTTTTGGGAGGACCAGAGGGCTTTAATGAATATTGGAGGGATTTGAGAAAGGAGCCAATGGCGCAAATTCATAGTCAGCCCATGAATAGTGCCTATAGCCGACTATAGTTACAGCCGGCTATAAATAAAAAAGCCGGCTATAACTTTTCGTTATTCATAAACACATTTTTGCCTGTGTATTAGTGAGTATCGACTTTCATATGTTTTTGTAAAGTGATTTGAACGAACAAACCCAAACGTCAAAATATTATATGAGAAATTTATAGCCGACTCTAATTATTTAAAATGACGTTTGGGTCATTTTAAATTTCGATCCGGCTATAAGTGACTATGAATAGCAAAAGGTATATTTTAGATTATGTAGGTGAATAAATTCTTTTATCGTCGGCTCTATCTGATTATGAATTTGCGCCAATGTTTTTCTCTAAACGAAATTTTGGTGGTGGTTCACTGGTGATCGAATGGTGACTAATACTATGATGTGGTTTCAGAACATTTAATCCCATACATGGAGAGCTATCCTACTTTTTAGCAGGACAATGCGAGGAAACACACTAGTGGTAGCACTGGAGCATGGTCTTCCACAGACAATATAACTGTTTCAGACTGACCAGCGTGTTCTCCGGACTTGCATAAATCGAATGGAGAATCTATGGGGCGTTTTTTTTTTTTTTGGCTCCAGAGATTAAAAAAGATAACTGCCAATTTCAAACTGTTCTTGAGCTAAAAAAAAGTCTTGTTAGAAGCTTGGTAAGAAATAAGCATAACAACGTTTACAAAATTGGCGAGTTCTATGGAAGATCGCCTGCTTGATCTTCCTCTGGAAAAAGGAAAACAAATAAATTACCAATGCCCAAAATAAAGTTGTTTTTTGTATTTTTTTGCACTGACCTTATCATTTTGCAACGCACTGTATTTGAAATGACAAAAGTAGTTATAAAAACATTTTTTTCGTGATCGAAGTAAGTGCAACAAATGCTTGTTTATTTCTTTAAACTATGTGGCGACCTGCCGATTAATGAATATTGTAATTTTTGATTAGTTTTAAGGGTCACGCCATCCAAAATTGAATTTTGTAATATCTTGAATTGAACATACAAGTGGCATTCAGCACTATTTTTATTACTTATGTATAAAAAATATAGAATGCCAAATACATTTCTTATCTTCTTTAAGTACTAATGTTTCACGCATTGATTTTTCATGCAGGTATGCATATTGAATTTATGTAAATAATTTATAAGAAATAAGAGAAAATAACAAATTATAATTTTGTTTATGTTATGTATTATCACTGACCTTTCTTAATTCAGTAAAAAATAAATTGGCACTGAAATTTGGATAGACCCAATTTCTTTGATTGCGGATGGCTTGGTTATGTGATAGATTTTGACGGTAGGACAAACAAAATAAACAATTAAAACAAGAGGGCAAAGAGATATGTGTAGGTTTCGGTACTTGGGTATTGCAAATCTGAAGAACCAATAATTGGAGAAAGTGGCAAGACATAAAAAAAAATTAAAATGCAATTAAAGTGATTTAAATCTCATTACGTACGTCATTTGCCGTCCTTTGTAGATGATTCGTATCGTTTAGTAATTTAAAAAAAAAAGCAAACGTGTGTTGACAGTTTGTTCTACATATTTGTGGAAATGACATCCACTTTCAAAGCTGGATGTCGACAGTACATACTTGCCTACCAAGGAAGTTCCAAATGGCAAACTGCCTTAAGACTCAAGATCTATCTTCGAGAAATGCGGCGAAATGTTGACACAGCACTCAATTTGCTCCTCTAAGGCATGGTCATGGGAAAAAGTCTAACGGCGTTAGATCGCACGATCTGGGCGGCCAATTCTGGGGGCCTATTCCTGTACACGAGTGAGAGTCAATTTCATGTGACAGTGATGAAATGGTATTCTTGAACACGAGTCACTCAATTTTTGTATTCCTGTACTCGAACTCAAACGTCAGATTTCACTCGAGTGAAAATGTAGGTATTCCTAGAGACGATAATGACTGTTTTCTTGTGACAAATTGCTCGTTTAAGAATAGTTGTCGAGTGTCGCTGTCGTGTGAAGTAGCAATGGATTCTGCAAAAATGTAAGTTAATTTTATAGCATTGTTGAACGATTTTGGTTTATAGTGAAATTATTTAATATTTGTATTCATTTTAGGGTAAAAATAGAACGAAGTTTTGGTGGATTTTTTTTAAAAACATTAAAAAAAAATGCAACATCCGCATTCAGTCTGCGGCAGCAAGTCAAAAATCGAATGAATTGTGGAAGGAATTAAAGGACCATCTGTAAAGACGTGACTGGGTGGAAGAAGTTAATTATATGATACGCTAAAATTATAAAAATTAAAACGTTATATTTTATATTATATTTGTTGATAATTTATTGTATTCTATTTATAGATTTGGTGCAATTACAAAAATATTTTGAAAAGAAAAACACTATCCACTGAAGACGATCTGCTGCGGCTTTTAAAGCATGGTGTGATTGTTTCGAGCAAATAATGGAAAACATCTTTTTTCACTCTAAATAATTCCTGAAAATTGTAAAATATAAAATTTAACATTAATAACATAACATATTTGTTTTTGGCGTAACACTTACGTGTTATTCGGTAATTTCAAACGATTTCACGCATCCCATCCTTTTTGAAGTGAATTTGTGGTCGTCCGAGCGATCACGATCATCAGTTAATTAATAATAATTTATAAAATATAAAATAAAAAAATAATTCACATTTCGTCTACATCCATATCTTTCAATTTAAGCACAAAAAACTGGATTATCATGTCGCCACAACGAGCATTATTAACTGTTAATGCCGGATCAGCCGCATTTTCAAAGAAGAATGGTCCGATGATGTCCTTGTGCACAACTTCTACCTTCGAAATGAACTACAGCAATGGCGATCAGAAAACATCGGTTTCACCAAGTTCAATGAAGACAATAGGGCAAATAATGCCATCGCCAACGAAGGGATACATCCCCCGTTCTTATCGAAGGTAGAGCTCAAAGCGATCTTCGAATCATTGAGAAAGAAGAAGTCAGTGGGAATCGATGGAATATCTAACATTGTGCTTAGACATCTCCCTCTAGAAGCGGTAGACATTTACAGCATTTTGTTTAATAATGTGCTGAATAATGCACATTATCCAGCGCATTGGAAAACAGCAGTAGTACATCCTATCCCTAAAAGGGGTAAGGACAATTCCAATCCGGCAAATCTCCGGTCAATAAGTCTCCTTCCGAACATCAGCAAGGTATTCGAAAAAGAATAGAGCCAATAGAGCCCTGACTAAGTGGGTTGACGACAAACATATAATTCCAGATAACCAATTCGGATTTAAGGCGGGGCATGATACCATACATGCCGCGTCTAAACTCGTATCGGATATTCAATGGAACAAAAGCAAGAAACAATGCACGGGTGCCTGCCTGGTTGACTTGGAGAAAGCCTTCGACACCGTTTGGCTAGAGGGACTTTTTGACAAGTTGAGCAGGTTGAGCATAAGTAAACCACTGCTGTACATACTTTATAATATGCTCACCAGTAGGCGGTTCGTTGTGAAAAATGGCAATGTGACCTCTGCTGGTATTTTTGAAATTAAAAATGGTCTACAACAGGGTGCGGTTAATTCGCCGATCCTTTTCAATATTTACACAAGTGATCTCGTAGGGTCTCTTCACCATGCTATTGCGTACGCAGATGACTTGGTCGCGTACAGATCAGGGCCAAAGATCGAGGTCATTGCAATTCTCTTGCAGCGTGACTTCGATAAGATTCAGCGATATTGTGACGACTGGAAGTTGAAGATCAACCTCCAGAAGTCAGAAACCATCTTGTTTCGGACGCCGTTGTCTGGGGCCTCATGGGACACCAGAAAGAATTGGCGAAAGTTCGCAATCGTTGGGCGACATGGGCGGCCACTTGCATGTCGAAATGTAGTCAGATACCTCGGGCTCTGGCTAGACCAGTATCTGTATTTTAACAAACATATAGATGCTGCTCTGGCCAGAGCCAGAGGCGCTTTTGCCCTTACAAAGAGACTGTTTTATAGCAGCCAACTCGATGCGAGGGTAAAGGTTATCTGCTACATGGCCCTTATACGGCCAATGATAGCATATGGTTGTCCCGTGTGGTTCAACGTCGGACCAAGTTCGATGGAAAGGATTCGGGTGTTTGAGAGGGCTTGTCTTCGGACTTGCCTTCGTTTATACAGAACACCAGAGTCCGAGTACAAAAAATTCTATTCCAATGAGGTCCTATACAACAAGGCTAACTTAATAAGAGTGGATAATTTCCTGATCAAGATGACTCGAAGGCACATTGCAAGAGCAATGAGTTCGATGAATAGCCTGATCTTCGGGGCTTATTACCCCAATTTCACGTACCATGGGAGAGTGCGCCTTAACGGCTTCGTTCCACCAGAAGCGTTCCTCTATTTTGACCAACAGGGTCTGATCCAGGATAGATCAGCGGTACCGCTAATCTTCCATGTTGCTCGCACGACTGTGGATAGGCGGCTCAACTACGACAGAGACGTCACAGAGCCAAACGGAGCGCCTCCGGTTTAGTAGGTCGGTTTCGGGGCGCGATGGGCACGATGTTGAACAGCAACATCAGAAATTCTGGTGGCTGTTAAAAGCAAATGGAATTCCCTCGTCGATTCCGTTCGATCCGGGGTAGACCCCAAGGCATAGTTGGCCGCCTGTTATGTTTATTCATGTAGACATGCCGTGGCCGGCTTACGTAGGTTTAGGTAGGATAGGTCGATTTAAGTTTTATAAAAAAAAAAAAAAAAAAAAAAAAAACAGCACAGCACTTTGCTAACAAAAAAAAAATATAAAAACAAATAAAATACCACAAAAAAATTATAAAATAACACAGCACAAAAAAACAAAAAAATGACGTATTTAATTACGTAGCTAGAGTTAAGATAGGTTAAGTAGTTGTAAGTTTTATTTAAGGTAGTTTTAAACAAAAATTAAAATGTTCTTTTGCTAAGTTTTTTAAAAAAAAAAAAAAATTTTCTTAGCTTTTAAATTGTAAGTTTAATTAAAATTCAATACTTTAAGTTAGGTTACGTCGAAAGACATAGTATAAGTATTAAGTTTAGCTTAGAGTGCCCGTGTGGGGCCAGTAAGTTAGAGTACGATAGTTAAGTTAGTTAAGCTAATTTTAAGCACTTTTGTCTAGCATGTAAGGAATACTTGAATTAACAAATAAAAATGCATTAAAAAATGAAATGAAATGGTCCGATGATACCACCTCAAGCTCAAAATTTACACCAAATAGTGACACTTTTCGGATGCATTCTCAACAATTAATCGTGGATTTTCTGAATTCAACAATTTTGATGATTAACAAAGCCATCAACATGAAAATTAGACTCACCGCTAAAGATAATTTTGTTGCAGACTGTAGCTGCTTCCTTCATTATTTTTAAACTATTGCTTAACAATGAAAACGCGTTGTTCTTTCGTGTAGCACTCCATTTTTAATAGCCCTGAAATGTCTGCTTTTTGCCGCTGGCAACACTTTACCGCACATATAGGGAAAAATTAAAATCTTGCATGAATTACAAATACCAATGCTTCCACCACCCCATTTCTAATTCAAAATCAAGTTAGCAACTCCAAGTATTGCGAATACTTCTATAATGAAGCCCGTTCAAAATGTATACAGGGCATACCGATATTTGGTAACATTGCCCAAATACCAACCAGCTCCAGTAGTCCAGTCCCACTTCAGGTACGAGAGCCATCTGAATAGAAGACATGAAGAAATTTTTGCGTGGCACTCAAATGGAATAAAAAAGTCGAAACTCGTACCCGTTTTGATGGCAGTTAAACGGAATGTAAACGGCTATCTAGCGAGATTTATATTTCAGCGGCTGGTTGAGCTGTTCTTTTTACTTATAAGATTTTCTTTCCTGAAAATAGAGAAACAGTCTTATTTTTTTGTTCTCACCTCTTCGAAATAAAACACCAATAATATTTATTTTCAATAAAACATTCGTTTTTAATTATTCACTGTTTGTCTTATTTTTCTTTATCATTGTTTTCTGTCAATTGCTTTTAACTTTTAAGTATGAAATATTTTACTTGTAAAAATATATTTATATTATATGTATGTATGTATGTATATATTTAAAGTATAATTTGTTACTACCTAAATAAATATTTACATCTTAGTAGTTTTGTTAGTTTCTCAGTGGTAGAAAAAAAATCTACCCAAATAATCATCATCTGTCTACATTTACACATGTGAAGACGAACAAATTAAAATTAAATAAAACAATTTGTTAAAATATTGGGTTTTCATTGCAAGTGTGTTTACTAGTTTCTTTTATAAAATAAACTTAAATCTAGTTGTTGTTTATTTTGTATTTGCTTTCGGAAGGCAAAATTAATACTCATTTTTTTTTTTTATTCTTTTGAGTCACTCAAATAATTTAGCAATGGAATTTTACGTTTGAAGTAACTCGTTATAAAATAAGTTTTATTTGTTTTAAGTACCTATGACAGGAAATTCTACGATTGTTCTTATGCTAGGGTTATTTAAAAATATTAATATTGTTGGTCATTTGCCATTTTCACCCCCTCTTTTAATCATACGAGTACGTGTCAGTGCGCGCACTTCTTCTCTCTTGACCCCTCTTTTGAACTATCACAAAATAATAAGTTGTTGTTAATTATAAAGGCATTTCAAATTAAATTAAATTACTAATCTTCGCATAATCTTAAAATGAAATGAGTTTTGGTTGTTTTTTTTTTTTTTTTTGAATGAAAACAAAAACTTAACAAACATTTAAAAGTTAAAAAATACAATTTATCATCATTTTAGTAAGTTGGTTTTGTTGTTGTTGTATTAATATTTGTGTTACTGTTTAATATCATTCTGTTGCTGTTCTTTATTCTTCTTGCGATTCCGCAAATACGTAATAAGATACTCAATGCCCCAGGCAATGGCACAGATGTAAATGCATACACTTTGAGCATGGATGCAGATGGGATAACTTTGTGTTATGTCACGAATAGCACCTTTAAAAAAAAAAGAATAAATTATTTAAAAATATACAAATTTATGATAAGAATTCAAAATAACTGAGATTTTAGACTGCCATCTAGTTGTAAAGCGTTGCAGCGCTGTTTCCACCAAATACGCAAACCGATGAACTCAACGAACGAATGGCCAATGTAATCTTTGACACCAACCACTGAAATTCTCGTACCAGATGAGTTTTTCGGTGGAGCGGTGGAGTCAAATTATTTTTATTCAATGTCACTGGGGAAGGGTTTTATATCTTATGTCTTATCTGGGGAAAGACGGTGTGGGTTTTTGGATTTATGAATTGCTGCAGTTAATATTCTTAAGGAAACACCATAATTGAGAAGATACCAGAGAGTAGACTCCAGAAGTTGGATGTCGGTGGATTTCAACTGAATAATGATGGTGGAAGCATCCAAAAATGCTTTCTGACGCGGAGAAATGAAAGGAAGCTTTGAATTTAAAATTGTAAGACAGACTGTCATTTTTAAGCCAAGACCCCAAAGCTCCACATTTTGCACGATTTCCCGATTTCTGATTTGTTATTAAATAAGTTATTTATCCAACACTGCTCCTTTCTATCCACCTTAACCCCGGCACAATAAAATAGCACTTGCACGTTTACTGGCCGAACACAATGGTGACGCTGTAGTGGTACGGTCCAAAGGACAAGTGAAATCCTTAAACTTAGTAGCGCACGAATAAGAAAATTACATCCGGACAATGTCTCCTGGGCAAACACGCTAAAAGGCTCGGAATCACAGCCACGATTATCTGCAGATATCACAATGATATATGTATGTATGTAAGTGTAGCAGAAGATATCGAACATATTTTATGCGAATGTCACGGATTAGCACGCAGTCGCAGGTGCATTTACTTCTTCAGTAAGCTGGAGAAGGTAGACCAAATCAACCATAGATCCGTTATAAAAATGTTTATGGTTATAAAATGCTTTCAGGAAATTTTGGCGATGATCGATTTTAAGGGGGTCGCGATGGGCCCACTCTGGTGCATTGTGTTCTGTGATGGCCCAGCTTCACAACCGCTCTCTACCTGATTTTAACAAACCTATCGTAAGCCTATCTCCAACAACATAAACCTACTTGATTTTCTGCAACTGCACTTGAGCAGGAAATATTTTCAGCGCTTTGTCAAGTTCAACAGTTTTACGAATCCGTTTGCTCATGTCTTCCATTGGTCGAAAGTCGAGCTCTTTTAGCTAACACACCTAAGAATACTTGTGAAAAATTTGAGTAACTAACGTATTCATCGAAGCTATTTAAACAGACCCACCCCTACAGGTATAATAAACAACATAAAATAATAAATTAAAGCAAAATATTATTGTTTAACGCAAGCACACAACTAAACAACTGCAAGTGACAACTTTAAGTCATAAGAAAATGAACAAAAGGGTTTGTTTTTAAAAATACACCAAACGTGAGAAAGCAAAACAAAAGACTCACATTAAAATTAAGCCAATTCCCCAAGGCTATTGATTTATTAAAACTTTTGTTGCTGCACGATCGAAGGAAAAAAAATAATTTTAGATGCGATAAGAACGCCATGTGCACAATACACAAATAACAATTTGTCTGATCAAGAAAAAAGTCACATGATCTCATTTAAGATTTGTGTTGGGTTCTTGACTTGAGACCATTCAAAATAAAAACGAAAAAAGGTACATAACCTTAAAATAAATACATATCAAGTTCAAATAAACAGCTGGAACTTTTCAAATTGCTGTGGAAACATAAAAACGTAGAGTGAAAGTAGAAAGGTTAATAGGTCTGTTTGTTAACTTGTAATTTTTCGCAAAATTACTTAAAATTTCATAAAATCACATGAATTTGTTAATCCAAAAAAATCACAACAAATCGTAAAAAAGAGAACTAAATAAGAAAGTTGTAATTTTATGCACAAGCTTTTTCTTTGGGAGTGTCTGCCAACGCTGCCAAACCAGCCATATGACAGTTTGTGAAATGTCATAAATCTTCATTAATAGTGAACATTTGACAGGTTTAGCCCAAAGTGTTGCAACGCGTTTATTGTGTAATTTTCCCACTCTTTGAGAGGATTTCCCCCCCTTTTCAAATTATTTACTATTTGATAGGTTTGATCAATTTGTCCGCAAAAAAGTTACCAAACAGACCTAATAATAATTCACTTTATTTACTACTAATATCATAATTAGACAAAAAGCACGCTCAAGCGCTATCAGAGTCATAACGTGCCTACAATCGCTTCTGTCAAAGTAATCACCTGTCAAATCGGTGCTTCTGTCAAAGTAATCACGCCTATTAAGATTTCTGTAGCAATTGAATTGAGAAAAAAAAAGATCTCGTTGCCGTATGTCAAATTTATGTACGTAACGTAACAAACGAAACGGAGTACAGGGCGGGTATTAACAGTTGCATTGTGGGCTATAAATGATGGTTTTGTTTGCCTTTTTTGCAATAGATTTTTAGTATAAAGTGAAAACTCACCAATGAGTGGTCCAAAGCAGATAACAAATAACGCTTTTCCAACCAAATGCCAGCCAAACGCAGAGGGTAGCTTTTCCAGCGAACAATACTCGGACACGGTGAGTGTGAAATTACTAAGCGCCGATCCACGGAAGAAACCGCAAATTGACAGCCATACCATCAGTGCTGTCCAGTCTGTTTGTTCTGCCATTACTATTGCAAAAAAAGAAGAATATTTTATTAAAATTCAAACCACTCCCAATCCATTTTCCAACTCACTTGATCTCGTGATCGCCACGAAAATAATCGAAATTAGAAATATTGTCCGTTTCTTAATTGTAGTCTTGTCAAATAACGGTGGGAGGACAACTCTTGCCGCGATATCTGTTATCGCTGTTATCGACAAACAGAACGCCACATCACTTTTTTCGTATCCCAGATTGGCAAAGAAGAACGGCGTCACCATTTTAAAATTCATCTCGGCCACGTAGAATATTGACAAACCGAAGAGAATGTTCAAGAACATTTTATCCTTCAGTAATCCAACATCCATAAGGTCTGCGAACCGTTTCCAGAAACCTGGCTTCACCGGTTTCTCATCCGAGGCTCGTTTCTCGTTCTCGGCGCGGTTCTTTTCACTTTCAGTTGGTTTCATTTTGATGAACGAGTCACGGTGGTCATTTGTAATGCTTCCTGTGAGAGTATTCACCCGCCGTAGCTCACGATCCTGTCGCTCGAGTTCGTCATCACCAGTGTTCATGTGAACCTGGAGTATACTACCGGTAAAATCCAAGACGGACAAGTTCGACGTGACCGATTGCTTGCGGTGTCTCAACACAGCGGCCAAGTCATTGTTCGAGTAGTTCTTCTCAGCCGACTGAACCCCAGCCAGTGACATTATTCTCGGGAAAGTTGGTCTCTTGGGAATCCCAGTGCGATTGCCATTCATAGAACTCATGGCCAGCTCGGAGTAATTCTTTCTCATATTGTTCAGTTCAAGATGTTTGTTAAACAGTAGATTATTCATCTCTGGCAAGGCGTCTTCATCTTCGGCTTCTTTGATCGGATCAAACTCTGGCACTGGCAGCATTTCAACATCCACTGGTTCGTCTATCATATGCCACTTGGCCGGTTGCAGCAGCACGGCACCCACAACTGCGTTGAGTGATACCGCGGCCAGCATAAGGACTGCACCTCGGAAGCCATAAGCTTCCAAAAGTATTCTTACCAACTGCGGCATTATGAGCATACCCATGGCTGTTCCGGCCATGGATAAGCCCACAGCCTGACCTCGTTTATTCTTGAAATAGTGATTGAGTGCGACAAAGGCAGCCGAAGTGGATAAGCCCACTCCGATGCCATTGATCACACTATACGTGGCTAAAATGTGCGGCATACTGCTGGCCGGCGAGGTCAGTGATAACCCAAGGCCGCAAAGCAACGATCCAGCTACGGCGACCTTTCGATAGGAGAACTCTTTCAGCAGTGGACCGACAAATAGCCCCGAGAAATTCATACACACATCTAAAGCACTAATAATCACAGCTGCTCCGGTTGTTCCAACGTTAAGTTCACCGAGTAAGTCGCCGAACAGGAGTCCAAATGATGGTTCTATCGAACGGGTGCACAACTAAAACGAGAGAAAGAGAAAAGTTTGGTTAGAAATGCATAGCATTTTTAATTAATATTTAGTGTTATCACTAAGCAGCCGATAGAGGGCCTAAGGTGGATTATCGAAAGGAGGATTGAGAGGATTAATATCAAACGGAGCTTTGTGAGGTTATGATGGAAAACCTCGGAAGTATTTATAAACAACACAACGGTGTTTTTGTAACCTTTCAATCACATAAAAAATGATGACAAAGGTAGTTTCATTAAAAGCTTTTCCATTTGCTGAACAATGTATGATCAAAATAACGACCTTTTGTTCCGTAATCAATTATTAAATACAAAACAAAAAATATTCCGTAAGCTCTAATTACATGAAAATTATTATGCGCTGATTGGGAAATTTGAAGCAGCAGACAGCTAGTCATTGACATTTTTGTAGTCAACTGTTAATACTCGTAGGTGAAAAATATTTTATAGAAAATAAATGAAAATTAATTATGAAAGGTGACTAGCGGGCAATTAAGTATAATAGCACATTACGGTGTGGAACGCAATGCCTTTGTTTTTCCTGAACAAAGTTGTTTTTTTAAGGTTGCAGTGGGTGCAGCAAACTGGGACAATGTCAAAAAAGTAAAACAATTAGAATGACATTTCGAAAGAATTATTTTGAATGTATTGCATTGCCTTTTTCCGCTTCTAAAGGATTTTTCAGTAGCTTTGTCCAGACTTTGACAGAGCAATAGCTCTGACATTTCAAGTGGCAACGCTGTCATTCCTTAACGTTTTTGTTCTGTCATAGTCACCATTTAACGATCGAGTAACGCTGAAATGCGCGATCAAGCGAGAATATTGCTGCTGTTGCTGAAAAAGTGGCTCAAGACCCAAACCTCTCGATGCCTTGGGCCTGTACCAGAAAACTACAAGTTAACAATTCTACAGGCACTTGTTAAAAATGCAGATTTAACAAGTAACTATAATTTCTGTACCACAAAGCAAAACCGCTCCACTTGTAAAATGTGCACATTTCCCTTTCTTGTACAAGTCTTTTGTACAAGTAATTCCGTGACGGCTAAACGATGCGCAGGCAAATCAGCATAACTGGCAAGCAAAGCGTGCTATCGAAAATTCGAGAACACAAAAGTATTGGAAATATACAGGATTATCGTGTTAGTGATTTAGGCATGGATATTTTTCTTTTAGTACGCCAAATGCACACTATCAAACGCCGTGTACGTTTATGCGCGCTATTATACCTCTCAGCAGAAGCACTTGGTGAAGCTGTAGGTGGTTAAAGCCAAGTTTTTAAAGAATAAGCAGTTAAACACTATCCCCTAAAATAACTGCATAAGGAAATGGCCTTCATCCCCTTTTCATATTTTAAAACAGGGTGGTGTTGCACAATACCCTTGCGTCTGGACACTTCCAGGCCAGTTGGCACTCACATAATAGAATGTGAGCTCGGATCCGCACACTGCCATACCGTTTATAGAATGTTTACCATGGGGATCGACAAACGATGGCTCATTGGTTGATGGCGCATCTATGTACTCGTACATAGGTATATTAATAAGAATTTCTTCGATTGTACCGCAAACTTCCGGCATGTCTCGCTTTTCAAATAAATTGCTGAATAATGTCGCTCACATTTTCAGGCCAGCAGATGTAACTTCAACTACACAAACAGTTTTCTTACCAACCCCATGCATGCCACTGAGCTCCAAAACCAAGCCAATGTAGACATTTTAAATAAGCAAAGCAAGGCAAAGCACTCTCATTTTTTGTTTATTCACTTGTTTTGCCAATATAAGACAACATATCTAACAGTATTTAAATAATAAATAGATAAATCGATTCATCCGAATAAAAAAAAAATATTAATCTGCACTGACGAAAGTTAAAAATATTGATACTAGATAATAATTCAGTACAAACCTCCATTTCCCACACTTGAATATACAAATGAAAATACAGCTTTCATTTAAAAATTGGTGCATCAATGAGACAAGAATAATTTAAGATTCAAATACATTTTTGAAACCTCTTAAAACCTGACTTGTTAGGACGTTACAATTCTCAATTCACACGTTAAATTTTTTCATTATGTAACAATTAATTGTTAAATTTTATCTACACTTGTAGCTTTGTGGTACAGAAAGTAGAGAAATTGTTTATTTCCCAATTGTAAAGGTTCGCTTGTACACTTGTTAATTGTCAAGTTTACTTGTAGCTTTGTGGTACAGAAACCATTGTTACTTGTTAAGATTCGCCTGTTGTACAAGACTTGTAGTTTTCTGGTACAGGCCCCTTGTCGTGCACAAGGAGCTGGCGTTTCTGCGACCTCAACTTGGATGACTTGGACCTGGACGGCATGTGGTGTGGTTCCAACAAGACGGCGTAATATGCCAAACATCGGGCGTTAAATTGGAGTTGCAAGAGAACTTCCTAGAATGCATTATTTCCAGAAGAGGCGATGTCGAGTGACAGCCAAGATCGTGCGATTGAACGGTAGACTTTTTTCTCTGGGGTTACGTTAAGTCGCTGGCTTATGTCAATAAACCAACAACAATTGATCAACTGGAGAACATCATTGATCATTTAAGCCGACTTATGCAAAAAATTCATACAAAAATTCATGATACAAAAATTAGTTCGGATATTTCTCAGTAGGATACACTTTCGCTTGTGAACCTGCTAAATGTTTGTATCCGTGCTAAAAACCTGCTAAATGTCTGTGTCCATGCTAAAAATCTGCTAAATGTCTGTGTCCGTGCTAAATGTTGTGTAATAAAATGGCAACTTCGCGCTAAATGTCTGTGTCTGAGCTAAAAAGGTGTGCAATATAATCCAGTTTGTTTTATCACGTCCGTGATCTGATCCGGATCAGATCAGCATAATAAATCAAATTTCTTGCATTCTTTATTAAAGATTAAAAACTGTTTCCAACCGATAACATCAATATAGCATAGTGAAGCGTCACTTAAGTTGGGTAGTAACATATTTAGAGCAGATCCTACGCCTAAACAAGGTAATTATTGAATATGGCTCTTATTTTTCGAAACACAGTCTGCTTTTAGTGGAATGACAATACAGATGAGTTACAATCTTAATAGAATATTCTTACTAACAACAAATTTAAAACTTTGAGACCCACTAGATACCCCAATCCACTATCACCGTTATGTCAACCTCATCCAACTATCAAATTTCTTAAAGGAAAAACAACTACTGAAATTCACTCATAAAAAGCATTTTTCCAGAAGCTTAACATCCTTTGGCTATTAAAAACCAGAATCGAAATGTAGAAATATTTTTGAATACACCTTGGTAGTTGGTAGCCAATACAATGCCGCATACATGAGCTTTGAAAGTGACGGAATCTTCAGTTTCCACAGCATCGATGTAGAAACCTCTGATTCCATAGAATGTAGTAAACTGCAATGCATTGTTTTGACAGAGGAAGAAACGCTTGGAAGGACACATGTACTTCTTCGAAAAAGAGGAGCTATCAGCACTGAACCCATAGTCAATACTGGACACTAGACGGGGCCTAACAAGTCTTCCAACCTTATTCTTTATCATTCACTCAATCTACATAATTTGGAATTTTTGTTTGTAACTGATTTACATTCCGGAAGGAAGACCGAATCTTCTTAAATTTACGTTTATTTCACAAGCAACATTTAAAATATAAGCTCGTGAAAGAATGTAAGAGAAAACTCAGTAGATCCTGCACGGTGAACCTACTCTGGGAACCTGGCCACCTGGACATACCGGGAGCAGATGAACTGTTAAGAACAGGATAACTTCATGATTACCACGATAGGGACGGCAATACATGCATTAAAAACCGCATACAACCGGTCTTTTGTAAAACACCACTCGCTAATGTGGAGTCAAATCCGAACCGATGATAGAAAATCCGAACACACACCTAGCAAGGAATGTACTAAATCTGGACAGAGCACACATAAAACAGATGATTGTCCTATAAACGGGCCACATCAACACATCCAAACAGACTGGGGCTAGTGCAACATAGGAACGAAAGTTCAAACACTTTCCCTGCGACTGCCCTGCTTTATGCAGAATAAGGCATAAATACCTGGGAAGAAGACTATCCTATCTGGGCTGAAATCGCTAAGATCTATCGATTTCTCGAAAACACTGGAGTTCACATGACAGACAGAGCGGTTTTCTTGAAACTACATAGGCTATCTAACCTTTCCATTCCCCTATCTACAGTTTTACAGAATATCACATAAGTAAAAATGCACGTTTTCATCGTAGGAAATTTAATGCCTTACCTACTGTCAAGACTTGTGTTTTAAAAGCGATCGTAAAATTGAACTTAAAACCAATCATACGAGTATTATAAATTAAAATTCGTATAGGGTTCATAGTTTAGATTAGAGGTTATCAGTTCAAGTTCAGTTTCAAATTATTTATTGTAGAAAAATACGCTCCGGTTCCACTGAAATTTCGTTGATTAAGAATTCCTCTAGTAGTTTGTTCTCACACTCTTTAATAAATAAAAAAAAAGAGCGCGTGCAGAAAATACGCACGACAGAAGTGACACTTGTTATCGTGGACAAAGGAAGAAGAGTTTGTGAGAAGAATGAGTTATTCATAAAATCTTCCATTTTGTCCATTTTGCCCTGAACCAATTTTTGGCAATTTGAGTTTCTAAACAACATTTTACAAACATTTTTCGAGTATCACCACCATATAGGGATTCATTGGGTGTCCATATTGCCACCGAATGAATGGATGAACTATAAAATAATACTAATCCTACCGCTATCTTTTCGAAAATTTTAAGAGGTAACCCTGTCTTGCTACAAACGATTCATGTAGTGTATTCGTATTTGTTGTTAGACTTTAGACTTCGACAATAATACTGCAATTATAGGATCAAAGGAGGATTATTAAATCCCTTACCTATTTGTATAACAACAAATCAGAACGATAGATAGATAGATAGATATTTATTTTGTGTATAATTTACATAGGGTTTGTTACCGCACATTTTACAATACTGAGATTTGATTCTTTCTTCTGAAACATTATTTTATAACCAGATATAGAGTTTACAAAGAGAAAATATAAATTATTCTGAAGGAAAATACGACAAAAACATTCAATTTAAATAAAAAAAAAGAAGCTAATAATGACAATGAAATTATAATATGTATCTACGTACAAAGATATATGGAACAAGCAAAATATATATATATATATAAGTAAATAATTAAAACAGACAAATATGAATAAATAGTATATGACATTTTTGACATTTTAATAAATAAATTCTGAATAATAAATAATTATCAATATTCCTTATCAATAAGAAAAGTTCACACATCCCCCATGCATTGCCGAAAAAAATAGTTTCTGAAGACACACCTAGTCGACCAAATGACGCAACGTATACGCTTTGTTACCACTCAGAATAGTAAACGTGATTTCTGGGCATTTCCTTGCTACACCTCTATTTACAGCTGTGACTGTCTTGAAAAAGAAGCGGCAATCCACATATATAGTGCCACGCACCTACGCCCAAGAATATCCGAAATGATAGAGACTAACCGCCAAAATATGCGTGCGTAAAATAGCGGGTAATTATAACTAATACAGTCGGACCTTGAAAAGTGAGACAGATTTGTTTTACTTTTTTTGATGCTACTCCGGATGACGGGTATCAGATAGTTCTTTCTGAAACATCACAAAATTTCGGTTTGAAATTCCGACCCAACTAAATATTAACGGAATACAGGTATACTGAATTCAGCTACAAGATTTACGAGTATAGGTGTGTCTACGCCACAAGGCATTACAGATAAATCGTTTTGGGGTGTGAAAACTGAAATTATATATTGTTAGCTTTGAATTATTTTGCATTTTTCGTGGCAAATATCCCACGATTTTAAGTGAAATACATGGTCGCCCAATCAATGGTCGAACATTCTCAAATATGGGAATTATTATACAGCTTGGTGTATATTTGTTAAGTTTTTATCTTTACTCTTTTTTTCTTTAAACATTTAAACTTTAAAATGAAATGAAACACATTTAAACGTGGCAATGGCCATAGAAGTTGGCTTTAATAGACATACACGTTTATGCCATTACTGTTTCGATATGATTTCGGGCATATGGGCGCAGCTGGCTGGCTCCAATTAAGCACAATCTGGAAGTCCAATTTTTGACCGGCAATAATGCGGCGAATGTTTGTTTCCAAAACCTCCATCTTCTCTGATTTATCGGAGGAGACTAGTATATCCCCAGCAAAAATAATCAACAGGTGTATAATTACACGATGTTGGGGGACAATTCACAGGCCTTTTACGCGAATGTTTTCTTATAAATTGATTGTGGCGCGCAATCTGTTTCGTCGTCTTATTGACACCACAGCTCTTCCACATTAATGTCATGCAAATGGGATATCAAAGTCAGTAAACATGGATCAAAAGCGCCCTCTATTGACTGTAACTTTCTGGCCGGCAGCATTTTCTTTTTTTAAAGTAGCTCATTAAGCACACCAAATAGTGACTTTCTGTAGAGTAGATGTGACGGCGCCTAAATAATGATTTGTAGATTTTATTCACTCCAGGGCGATTTAGCTTGTTGAAGGTAAACCAGGGAATTACCGATCAGATCTATCGGCCGACATGCTTGACTCTGCCCCCAAAATATCAATTATTGCTTGATTTTCATCCAACCGTCTGACAGACAATGCCATCCACTGTCAGATTTGTCCGACGGACTTCAATGTTGGACAGATTTGTCGGACCGTGTATAGAGGCAATAAAATGACAAATCAAACTAAGCACAAATCAGCTGTCAGCTGTCAATTCGAAAAACAAACCTCTAAAAAAGCACCCTTAACCATAACTTGACCTAAGTCACTTGAAGTTAGATTTAAGAACCTTTACTATCAAAAACCTAATTTATTATTGTGATATCTACAGAAAGTGTAAATATACATACGTCTTAAATATTCTGTCCAATAAAATGATTGATTTGTTTCCTTACTAAGAGCCATGCTTTAACTTGACCCAATATATTTTCTCGTTTGTTTTTATTTAAAGATGGAGCAGAACTATAAAACTCTACCGGGTGTCATTGTGAACTGACAAATCGCCTTGCTTGTCATCAATATGCCAATCTACAATAAAACTACGTTTAATTAACACCAAATCTGTCATCGAAAATCGATATATTTATTTTTTAACATCTCTATCGCCTCAAAAACCACATAACCACAAATTAGAATAAAAGAAACAAAATTTAAGAAGTCTAACGACTAAAGTCGCCCACCTTTTTAAGACGTACACAAATATAACCCATAACAATTAACTGAAATTGTCTGTTTACCTCTTGAGAGTTGGGACTCGTGCCAGTGTATGATATTTCATATTAATTTGGAATTTCTTCTTGTTTTTTTTTTTTTATAAACATAAACATGTACATATCTATATACATTTTAGTCACGTTCATTTCTAAATAATCATATGAATAAATTATTTAAAATTTAAAATGTGGGTATCTCTTTCAAGACTAACCGCTCCCGCGCCCATGGTGTGAGCCATAATTCATTGCAATTCATTGCCATTGGAATGAATTTTCGAACTAAGTTTTGGATTTAGTTTTTTTTTATTTATTTAAAACTTACATTTTCATTAATTTTTGCATGCAAATATGACTGACCAATGTTAAGGCCGTGACAAATAAAAATTTATATTTTTCTGGTCAGACAAGGTAAATAAATCAAAACACAAACAGTTGCCGTCCTTAATTTGTCTTATTATTTGTCCTTCCACTGTATGGTTGGTTGCACAATTATTGCCAATTCCAATGGAAATTAGGTTAAAAACTTATTTTCTTTTATTTGTAATCCCCTATTTATTGATAAGCTTACTATAAATCAAATTGCTAAAATAAAAACGATAATGTTTGATTAAATCAATTGATATTTTGCCAATCATACTTCCTGACAAGAAAATTGAACCCTAATCTCAAGGCTAAATTTGGACTCAGAAAAACACTCGAACTCTCTAATTGGTTTCATTTTTTTAATTAGCAAATAGTACGAGTAACATAGCAATATTGTTTTTTTGTACCTAATTGATTTATTGGCGCACGCAGAAAATTTCGAATCACAAAGCGATTAACAAAAGAAAAGAAAAATCATAAATTCGATAACAAAATGATGTTATCGAATGAAAGCGGCATTACCTTCATAAAATTAATTTGATTCATTTGGTTGTATATACATGTACACACAACACAAAAATGACAATAAATCCCAAAGTCAGCGCCAATTGAATTTTTGTTTAAACTTTAGTGATATTTATTTTTGATGTGTCAACATTTTGTTCTTTTTTGTGGTTCCTTTCATAGCTCGGGGAAAGGGGTTTATTGGGCCAGAAAATGGACGTTTACTCGTATTTTAAAAGTTTTATTTTAATTGGAATCATCTACTCGTACATCATGTGGGTTCTGTTCTGTTTAATAAAAGACTTTAGTAATTGAATTTTATTATGTACTTCCTGGGCGACATGATGTTTTGCTATTAATTTATTTTTTTGTAATCAAATCACAATTGAAATGATTTTCAATCACACTTTCGATTAATTGAGATGTTAACATGACATGTGACTTTATTTGAATATTTGCTGCTATTGAGTTTTATTGTCTATTGATGTATTCGTGCTCGTATGTATGTACATAAAACGGTACATGGTGCCAATATTAAATAAAAAAAGTACAAGCGGTTATTTACATTTTCTGCACAGAGAGATATTTGAAAATATCAAAATGCGATTATAATACAGTTATATCTTTAAATAAACATAATACAGTGAAACCTCCCTTAAATGGACACCAACGGGACTTGCAAATTTGTCCTTTGAAGGGAGGTGTCCCGCGAAGGGAGACGACAGTTTAAAAATCATTTTTTGTCCGATATTTTTATTTTTTAAATTAAAATTAAACAACAAAACAAATCAGCCTGCGAATGAACATGAAAACTCATTCGATCTCAGCTATGTATACGGATTAGAACCAAATACACGAAATTGGGGAAACCCCTAAGCCAACGGAGAAGAATGTTCTTTTGACTTACGAGGGAAAAACGCTATTTGCAGGTAGAAGCACATGTTCCGATTTCAGATTCGGCAAAAAACTGTAGGTCACAAAACACAAAAATATAACACGCATATGGTTGCGAGAAACATGTGGTTCAACGCGTTTGGTAACTTTCTTGCTTTCTTGTATTTCACTCTCCGAGAGAATTTTCTCTCTCTTTTAAAATTTGGCAGGTTTTACCCACTTGACTACAAAAAATTACCAAACACCCCTAATAATAGGTCCGTTCGCGTACTTTTTGCATCAAATATGTGTTTCTATCAAATTACGAAAAAGTAAACGAAAGCGTGCCGTTTAGGTCTCGCTTAACATGTATTATTAACCTTTACATTCGTATGTCAGTAAACTATGCATTTTATCTTTTATCTTGCTGGAATTTACAGCTAATTATTATTTTCCAAAAAACACTTTTGACTCACTTAATTTTTTGTTATCTATTATTCATAATGTTTACGGAAATGTCCAAATGGATATACAAAATGTACCTTTAAAATAAAAGGTTTTCTGGTTAAAACAAAGTTAAAACGAGATCTGCTGCAAAGAAAAGAGTTAATTTGAAACATAACATTCTTTTGTCGCCATAATAGATTACAAGCATTCATACATAGATCCGAAAAACATGAGTACCACCACTTGCATTCCCCGTTTTGCTTTTGCACTGTTTCATTCAAATATTGGACTAATATTTCCCCCAAGTTTTTATTTTAATTTTTGAATCGTTGATGCTACTAAGAGTTATACAAACTATTTCGCTTCAGGCTGAAATAAGTAATTATACGAATATTAAGATTTTACAGATGATGTGTCATGAAATGTGATGTCAAATTTTATGGCTTTCCTTAAGCCCCCATCTTTTATTACCCATCTGTTTCGGTCGAATCGAACAAAATGTAATTTTTCATTTGTGCAAAATTGCAAAGTTCAGAGCGGCAATTCAAATTTAGAACATTAATAAACTGAATGATGTAAAGATACTGATGCTGAACAGTGCAATAAAGCCTTAAGCGAAATTGATAATTACTTCCATTATACGGACAGTTGGGATCCTTTCACTGAGAAAATTGCAATTAGAACCACATCAATCATCTGAACTTGATGACTATGACGACCACAGGCCACAGGAACGACGATACTGATGATCACTATAAACAACAAGCACAACAGGAGTGACTTGAGTGAGAAGCACGAGGAATAATTTACTCCTCTATAAAATGTGATTAACGGGAAATGGGAAAAACTCACTATAAACAAACACTTCAACGAAGAGATGGGTGCCAACAAAGCACGCGCTCACCGCATAAATCACCCCATGGAGTTGAAAATTACCGTGAATTCTATAGAATAAAGAGACTTTGAACTTGTTAACTTAATAACTTTTAAAGTAGACGTATAGTTTCAAACAAAAAGGTGAATACTTCATTTAAATTAATTCACATTTTCTTTACAGTTTAATGAAGCAATAAATTAACTTTAGCATTAACAAAGAAGACAAGAATAATTGGAAATAATATGTACAGAACAATGAATATTGTTAAATTGTATTCTTTATTTTTAACCAACTGGTTTATTTATATTCGCATAGGAACTTTAGTTCTTTCGAAGAAGACATGTACGACTACATGACTACAATTGTATTAGATTATAATCTATAATTAAAGATGACAGCTGTCAAAAATCATATATATTATTTCTGTAGTATAGGTACCATTTGCGACTCTCACACTTAACCAATCTTAACAAATGAGGTGTCAAAAGAAAGGGAATTTCCTGGAGCACTGATGACTTTCACTTTATAAATTCAAACGAATTAAAAAACTGATCAAAATGAACTCCCAAAAGAATAAACACGAATGGAAATGTTTGACCTTTGGGGTTTTTAGTTATCAAATGAATGAATTGGTTTCTAATAATTCATCGCAAAAGTAGAAAATGGTATTTGGAAGCACTGATTTATTGCCGCTAGACAAAGATGTGGGCACCGCGCCCGTGCCGCGTCGTGGAGTAGTGGTTTGTGCGTTGGACTACTACGCACGCTGGTCGGGTTCAATCCTACCGAACACATAATTCCCGACAGACATAAGTACATACATATGTACATAAGGGTATCATTTGTCAACTCGACATTCAGAGACGGCTAAAAAAAAACTGTAGGTCTCTTCTATTTGAGCTAGTTGTTTATATTATTTGGACTAATACACTGTCTTTATTTAGCAAGGTTTATTTTATAGATCTGACTGACCGAAAATGAGTTCAGTTCCAAACATTCTTAACCTGCAAAGACGCTCAAGTTAAACGTCGATTGGCGGTTTATACCTACATTATGTACTATACAATGTAATTTCTTTCTATTTCCATAGTAAGCTTTTAATAGTTTCATTTTTGTTAACCACAGACATAATAATGTCCCCTAAGCTGAAAGGAAGGCTCTACACCGCACTTGTGCGTCCGGCGCTCACATACGGTTCACAATGCTGGACAATGTACAAAAAGTATGAGTGCAAATTGACAGCAGCTGAGATGAAGATGCTTCGCATGACAGCAGGAGTAACAAAGCTTGATCGAATAAGAAGTTCCAAGATCCGAGGATGCCTTCACGTCCAAGAACCCATCTCGAAAAAACTGGAGCACGACCGGCTGAGTTGGTATTGTCATATTCAAAGGAAGGATCCTACGAACCCCGTCAAAAAGGCAATGGCAACCAACGTTCCCTTACAATCGCGTAAAAGAGGCAAGTCTAAAAACTCCTGGATCACACAAATGCAGAAACACCAGCATTTGATTGGCCTCAATAATGAAGTGATTCAAAATCGGGAGGCCTGCAGATATTTTTTGAGGTTGAACCGGCGAACCCCACAGCCGGACCAGTAAGAATGCAGTAAAGTGGGAGGGTTGTGGTCCCTATAATTCTGATCATAACCTCGTCGTTTAAATGGAGAGAAGAAGAAGTACCTACTCTGTAGCTTTTCGAAAATTATATCATGTAGTTCTGCTACTTCACATACCATTTGTGTGGTGTTCTTTTGTTTTTCAAAATATCTTCAGTTTAGAAAACGGTTTTAAAATTTGTTTAAAATGGTTTCAAGTAGATATCCAGCATTGATTCCTTTCTGAGCGCTAATGAGTATCCTGAATTATATGAATTTGTACCTTTCTACTTGTCTTGTCCGCGATATTATTTTACTCACTGTTTGTGTACACGATACGTGTCATAATATATATAAAACTTTCTTCATTATTAATTAATACTCTTGGATACTACCGCAACACACATTTCCCTTAATATCATAACTGGAATATTTCACTTCAGAAATAACATCACAAATCCATAAGCATGTACGAAAAATCACGTTCAAAACAATAAAATACCCGTATGGAGATGTCATATTTTTGTATCTACTCGTACCAAACCAAATGTATACGTGCCATCAACTAATCACTAAAGGTCAGGCTAATTAATTATTGCAAAGCCATTAAGAGTCTAAATTAAGGCAAAACACGAAATCATTCTCCTTAATTATTATTATTATTATTTATTACTATCCCATATCCCATTTATTAATTTACACGCCCGTTACATTTTTTTTAGGTCGGCTAGCTTTTTATTTATGTAGTATGTATGTATATACACATGTATGTAAATACACTTAAACTAATTTATATTCATTTTTTAATACATTATTAGCCGAAAAAATTCACACAAAAAAGGTAAACAAATAAATTTAAAATTTAGAAAACGAAAATAAACAAGTTGTAGCAACAATTGATTTCTTTTGTATATGACAAAAAGCATTTAAAAAAAATTTTAATTTATTTCATGACGTCTTTAAACTTTGTCCATTAAAATGCGAACGAGAGAACCTCGCACTACTTCCCTTACTCTTACTCGCATGTTCTTTCCTTCTGGAGAAGCGGAGTCGATTTACTTATAAAGGAGCAACAAACTTGTACACTTCGTTAGTCATTGAAGTGCGCCATGTAGATAAATAGGATGCATTTGACGACAAGATGTCTGGAGTGACGTCAGTCATCGTAAATAAAATCTGTATGGGCCCACGGCCCACCCCTCCAATCGACACGTCGCGTAGCAGTAACCTCGTGTCGTGTGCCACAGCTGTCGACATGTAGGTGGCAAACAAGTTAATGAGTCTTCCTGACATATGGATACGACGAAGGCAATATAGGTCATCTATTGGCTTAGTCGAAGAGAAAAGGGGATTGCCTATATGGCGCGGGATAACAGGCTATTGATTTACAACAGTGTGAGTTTAACGCCGCACAAATACACAGTGCTGTGCAAAAAATATTGCTCAAGCACCTTCTGTACATTTACGGAAGCATTACTTCGAATTAAGGATAGCGCGGGGTGTTATTGTCTTTCTTAGGCAATACATATGTAAACCCACTGCATCTATAAATAAATAGATAAATATCCAATATGAGCGTGTATTTAGCTAGTGATGGTGCATGGAAAAGGAGTTGATCAAAAAATGAGAAAAGTTAGTTTGACCACCTGTGAAATAACTGAAAGGCTACGCATGTCCCAAATTGGATCTAGCAGAAATCTTGGAAGACTGAGCCAAGTCGGTGGAAGACAGATTTCTTTTACATTTCTCCAAACCGTTTAAGGACCTCATCAGATATTAGAAACGACCTTCTTGCAGCAACTGTGCAGTGTATTTCTTCAAGCTTAGTACGAAATATGCTGGTGACAGCAGGACTGTGAGCGCTTAAGCCAGTTCAGAAACCAGATTTCCCGCCACGAGTCAATCAAAGACATCTTATGTGGGCTTAGGAGTACCTTTTTTGACACAGGAACTAATATTTTTCGCGGAATCCAAAGTTTAACTGCCTGCTGTAGATGGGAGAACTTGGAGCTTGGAGAAAACTTATAGAGAGGCTAAGCGGTCAGTGCCTTCGAAGACTTCCATTGAAACCAGAAGGAGTTCTGATCTGATGAATTGTTTTCCGGAGCAAATATGGCGAATTGAAGCCTTGCGTAGAAGAGCATTTTGGTGACGCCTGCAGATTTCTTTACCAATAATTGGACCTGTCTGAATCCAGGAGAGTTGCCCCATCTTCGATTGTGTTCGCCGGAATTACAAAAGTTAATGCAAGCACAGACTGGCAAACCCAAGTAGGTTCAGACCTTGAGATCCTATCTGACCCTATCTGAGTATCTTAACAATTTTTAAGGCCAGAGGTGATCTACTGAACCTTCGTTTTAAACCACATAGAGAGGATTCCTCTATTATGCTTCCTCTGTAACCATATTGTACGAGAAGACAATGATGTCTTTGGAGAGAGATTTAAGCATCCTGAATGAAGGTGAAGGCTGGAATACACTCTACGCACATTGCAATGAAGCATCTGACAAAATATTGTGTCAAATAAGTGTCAAAATATTAGCCGAAGAATTTTTGCCATTTCAACAATTTAATAAAATATGTAATTATGTCAAATCTCAACAAATCTAATATATTGCATAAAGATATTCTTGCTGAATTTATGGCCAAACATTCTAAGCCAAACAATGTTTCACCTATTTTCTTGAATTTCACTAAAATATTTTTTTTTATTCTTCAATAAAACGGAGAAACGTCAACTTATTTGAATTTTTCTAGTACAATTTTATTGTTACTCGATACGTAAGCTTTTGAGTGCCGTCATCCCAATCAGGTTACTGGATCATTCGATAGCGAGTCCTATCACTAACTCGTTATCGACTACGGTAATTTATGATTGTTTGGAAACAAAAAACCGTTGTAAACCATTCTACATTTATTTTTGCATTTGGAGAAATAAAGCAATGTACATTATGTATGTATGTGTATATGTATATGTTCTTAAAAAAATATTAACAGACGGCTTTACCAAATGAGTTAATGAAGTCTGATGCTGTCGCAGTCCCGAAAGACTTCAGCACTCTGGTTTGGATCCATCCTTGCAGATACGACTACATTGCCATCCAGACTCACGCTGCGTCCCAACAGGCAATAGGTAGCTGCGGTAATGAAATGACAATTGAAATTGAAACGTAAAAAAAAAATTCGTGAGAATTTCATTGCCGGCGATTTCAGTTAGCAAATGGCGAAAATGTTGCAATCAGACAAATCTTGCTCATCTTGATGCTTCACTTCACTTTAAAATTCGAATTCCGCCATTTTGAAAAAGAAATCTTAGATTAATTACTTTTGAGATGGAAAGCAATCATTGCCAGCCACCTGGCAGTCAATATTGCCATTTTTGTACTGTCTTCGTTAGCAAGAAGTTAAAAAAAATAATTTTACGGCGGCGTCTGCAGTCCTATACAGAACCAAGCCTAGCTTCTCGCAACCATTTGTGTGCGCGTGTTATTTTTTCCACGAAATGGAAGGGACCTACAGTTTTTTGCCGACTCCTAACGGCGAGTTGAGAAGCTTCTCGTGACAAATGAAACTCTTTGATTGCTTGTCAGACATTCGAAAGAGGTGGCACCGTGAAAAAACTTTTAGGTGTTTTTGCTGGGATTGAACCCGGGCAGCTTGCGTAGTAGTCCAACGCACTAACCACCACGGCCACGCAAGAAGTTAAGCAATGGCTTTACATTGCCACAAATATTGCCTGTGAAAACTTCGGACAGAAGCCAGTCCTGAGTATTTCTGAGTTTCAAGTTCATAGAAATGCTTCTAATGATGATAAAGAAATGTGCTGTGAGTAATATTTTTTGCACAGCACTGTATGCAAGAAAAAAAATCCCAATTTAGGTTATTTTTGTTAGAACTATTTGAAAAAGAGAGAAATGTATTTTTAGCCATCCCCATCCATCATCATCGGATTTGCAAGCTCAGCAGAGTTATTTTTCACTTCCTGGCTTGTCGATGGTTCACTCGTATCACATCGCGCCAAGGATGTTTCATTCACTTCATTCACGCCTTGATCAGGGAGATTTTCATTTCGCCGAACGACTGCGACTACGACTGACGTTTGATCAAAGCAGGAATGCAATATTTGTTATTGTTCCTTCTTTTCTTCTGTCGTATAATCGCCTTTTGCTTTGTTTATTTTTCCCATGGTGTGAACAAGAGAAAGGTCAATGCTAGTGCGGAGGAGAGTGTGACAAGTGGGTGGGATGTGGTTTGTTTCGTATTGAATGTTCTGTTGTTTTTATTGTAAAAATAGAATTTTAATAGAAAACTCATCGCAGCAACCTTTGAGAAATGGTATCAAGAGTGGGGTCAAATCAAACTCATTGCAGTAATGCGCATTGGAATTTAAAATAGACATCGAGCCCGGCAGACAAACATGAGATACCGAATTGCGTAGGATTGGGTTTGTTGTATCCTAAAATTAGATTGACGCGGTGTTGACAGTAAAACAATTAAGTTTTAAATCATAACATTCAATGTGATCATAAATAGAACGCTGCATTGGGAACGGAACGATTTGTGGGGTAAAATCCAATATCGACTTCTGCCACGTGGGTGCCTCTTGACTGGAGGGGACTTTTCAGTAAGCGAACTGATCTTTAACGCGCTAAAAAAAAACTTAGTGCGTCAGTGCTGTCTTCTGCCATTTAAATCTCATATATCTACATATCAATGTTTTAATGTGGCCAAACCAAATAACTTTCCCTGAGACCAGGCTAGGAATACATAATGCCAAATTCGAAAACATTGCTGTCAATGACGTGATGAACTTTTGTAGTCTCGTGACTGCCATTCTCATTTAAATGCCTTTTGCTGTCGTATAAGATTGGCATTATAATAATATTATGGTTTCGTCTTTCAATTTGATTGTTCATAAAATACCGATTAGCAAAATACCGGTTGCTTATGATTATCTTCTGATAGTGAGCTGTCGTCAAGCAAATGGCATTCTTGGAGTTGGCCATTCTTTTTATGTATTTGACAGTGACAGGTCTAGTATATAGTGTAAAAGGACTGAACCTAATTGACATTTAAAAAGTAGCAAACTTCGACTGAACTCACTTTCCGCCATTGCATTGGTTACTTTTTGTGATCAAAATGGGACATCTGTCTAATAGTAAATAATTTGGAAAGTGGGGGAAAATTCTCTCTTCTTCTTTTATAACTATTAAATTTTTTCACGAAAAACTAATCATCATATATCATATATGTATATTATTTCTGTAGTATAGGTATCATTTGCGGCTCTCATACTTAAACAATCTTAACAATCCTGGAGCACTGACGAATTACACTTTTAATTTATAAATTCTATCGAATTAAAAAAAAATCTATCAAAACAAATATTCTACCCAAAATGAACTCCCAAAAGAAAAAACACTTCCCGTATGATTTCCATGGGATTTCCATCTGTCAGGAAATCATATTTGAAGTTTGGATGTTGGATGGGAAGTTTGGATTTTCTCTTGCGAGAGTTCTCGCGCGGGAACACTAGTTTTCTTTTATTTCGCTAACGAATAGTGATTGACATTTCACAAATTGTCAGATTGCAGTCGGATAGATGTCACTTGTACACTCCAGGTGTAGCACGATTTCGCAAGAAGGGAATTTTTTTAAAACCTCATTTGGCTCTCTCTTCTCTTGATTTTTGGCAGTTTTAAGTTATTTTACGTAAAATTACCAGTCACAAAACAGACCTTATAGGTCTGTTCCCATACTTTCTGCACTAAAATTTATAAATTCTCAAATTTCAAGGAGTGGGGTTAAAAATCTGTTAGAGAGAGGGAATAGTGTGCAAAATTGCAGGAACGCATTAACAACAAAAAACGAAAAATATATGACGTTTGACAGATTTGACAGTTTCATAAAGCTGCCCAAAGAAATTGTTTGCGCTAAAATCGGGAGCATGGGAAATTTCTTACTCTCTTGTTAGCGTTCTCTTCTGTCGAAAACTATGAAAAATCTTCGTACGGGAACAGGATTCGACTGATTTTCGTAGTTTTGCGTAGTTTTGCGCTGTTTTGTTCAGTACGGGAATAGACCTAATATGTAGATTAGAGATGAAGTGACAGCTGCATTGACATCGACAGGGACAGTCAGGGTACCGCAAGTCATCCTTCAATCGTACTTTACAAAAAAAAAAAAAAACTAAATGTGGTTTCTAACGGGAATGTGTTAGTCTGATTTGAGAATGGAGTTTCATATTCCTAAGGGAATCCCGGGCAGCCACTAAAAAAATTAGCGAGTTGGACTATTGGAGTGTGAAAATCAAACCTATGTGTAAAATAAATTGTTTGTGTTTGCTTATTTGGAGTTCTACAAAAGATTAACTTCTATGTGGAGTTCATGAGGATGGATTGACGCCTATTTTTACAGAGCTACGAAGTGATTGGAACCGATACTATTGTTCGTTCTTATGGAGCTAATAACAATGAACCAACATACAAATCTAAATGCTTGACATGGACTGAATTCGATATGCGACCCATAACAAAAAATAATCCATTAGAGAGTCCATGCTAATTATTCTAATGGATTGGCAGTGCTTGCCAGCGTACATTCGGCTAACATTTGATTATCATTCGCATGTTCAGGGGGTGCTTCTGTAGCTGGTTTCAATTTACTTGATCATGTTGGCGGAAAAGCATGTAGGCTGACAGTTCAGTGACCATTCTATTTGCAGTTAAATTCGTTCCCATAAATTGATGACTAACAACATTGACATATGTATGTCTGTTAATTTTCCATCTGTTCAGAGAGATCGTACTGTAACATAACAACTCCACACAAATTTATCATTAATGAGACAAAATATTAAGGGCCGTGTTCTAAGAACGCATCCTCGAGGAACATTTTAATGGAATATAAATTCCCGACACTTAAGGCTCCGATGCATAAAATCCGTCGATCCGTTGCTCCATCATCATAACCAACGGATGTATGAACTATGACAGATAAGGTAGGTCTACTTTCTACTTTTTGCATCCGTCGATCCGTTGTCAGTACAAACATTAACGCATTTAAGTTCACACATTCATATACTGAAGTTCACGCATTCACAAATTGAGATTATGCATTTTCATTGGTGGAAGCATAGAGAGAATAAAGAGAATCGTTGACATTTCTACGTATATATGTGACGGATTCTATGGGACTGCTCTATCTGGCAATACTTCAACTTCAACATCAAAGTACAACGGAATAAAGTCGATGGATTCTATGGGTCGGAGCCTTTAGTTTAAATCAAATCAAATTAAAGTGTGAAATTATATTGCACTGCGAAAAAAGAAATTTAAACCCAATCTACTACAGCAAAACCTGATGTAATTATAAATTTGCATTTTCCATTTTCAGTAACAGCTTTTCATGCAAATTAGCAATAAACTTGTAAACTACGCTCTAAAACATTTAAATTCAATCACGTGACAAAACACCTAACGTGCCGGGTGATGTAACTCAAGTAATAGAATTTATCTCGTCCCAATGGGGTGTAGACATTTTAAGACTTTCGTAGAATAGAGAGACAAATCAGACAAAATGTGGAGTTTTTTTTTCTTGATACACGCGATCTAACATAAATATCTGACATTGTGGACGCAAAAAACGACGGTGGTCGGACAGACATGTCGGATGGTTTCCAAGTTTTTCTGATTATTGGTCGGACGGACCTATCTGATAATGTGTACGCTTGTCTGTCCTACGCTAGAGCAAATTTCATTTCAGAAATGTATTTCAAGCGATGTGGTTTTTGTCGGAGAATTAAAAATGTCTGTATATGTAAATATTGTATTTTGGAAAGCAGTTTTGGATATGTAAAAAATTCTTATAGTCGTCTGGAACTCAATTTTGTAATTCAGTTAGCAAATTAATATAAGAAAAAACTTTGGTGGATTCTTCATCCAACTCGGTACCAAAATTCGGTTCCTTTTTTTTTCTCTCTTAGATTTCTTCTTCTTAATTTTATCAAGTGTTGCTCTCAGTATGTCCGACATCTTTCAACTCTACAATGGACAATGTGAAAACTAACGACATCGGTCTGTCATACATTCATCCGACCAGGTCTGTCAGATGTCCGTCGGATCATGTGTACCCTCCTATTGTGTTAAATTACAACAGAAGCTTACAGCCTCTTAAGGGGAAGACACCCGTCTGAGTAAAGCTTTTTTGACAACAACAAAAAAAAAAAAAACATGATAACCATTACGATACGGTTTTAAATGTACATAAATGCTAAACTCTTTAAATGTCTAAAATGTCATAGTTGAACGAACAGCTAACATCACTCAAAAGCATCTGTCAAATCAGTTTTATAGATTTTGTTGTTTGGCCTGTTTGCTTAAGTCTGACAGTCGCAATCAAACTGCAAATAAAACCGGTTTCATTACAGATTATGTACCAATGCGAAAATTGCAATTTGACGAGGCGAATAACTTGAGTTGTGAATCCACTGTAGACAAAAATGCCAAGTGTTTCCATATATAGATAGAGATATCCGCAATACTCACATACAAGTCTCTTCAATCAAAAGCCAAAAGAGATCCCAAGCTATAATTTGACAAAGAGACATCACAAACCTGTCAACAAATAGCTGTTTTGTTTCAGTAGCAAAAAAACAGTTAAAATTAAGAATTAGCATCGAAACTGCTTTTATCACTATAAATGTCAGTGGAATAAAAAATAAAAAGGTAAACAATTCAAAGAAATCTGCAAGCTGTAGAAGTTTGTTCCGAAGAAAATGGTGGTAGTATGGCTAAAGAAATTGATCGCACAAACAATAATTGGAAACATCTGGAAAAACTTCTGTGAATCACAAGCAAGGGCAAAACTTTCAATAATACACAAAAACGCCACCAGTTATCCTGGACACCACCCATAGAGCTAGTTGAAACCTAACATCAATACGCCGATCTGTCTGTCTTTCGTTCTTGTTCGTCATGTGATCCCGCTGTGTGTAAATATTATAAGGGTATTCATATCCCCTTTAACGTGTACCTATAGATCATAAAAAAAAAAAAGTTTTTTTTTTGCAACGACAAAATGACGGTTTTTAATTACACAAAAACAAAATAACAGAAAAAAAAACCTTATGGAACATTTTTTTAGACACTTTAAAAATCTGAGTGCTTTTATTAGTTGTTGACAAGTTCGTGATGTGTTTATGAAAACACTTTGAAAACGAAATAAGCAAACAAACATTTCCAGATGACACAGAACTTTCATGACATATACGTACATACAGTGTATCAATCTCATATTCGTACACCAGCTATTGAGAAAAACATTGAAATCCTGATCAAAAACGACTTGAGATATTAAGTTAAATATAGTATAGCATTTTTACTGAATATTGAACAATTGCATTCCATTTAGTTGTGACATTAGTTAACATTCCCTTTGGTTTTGAAATAGATAAAAGTAAAAAAATAGACAAAAAGGAGCTCAATTTCGTATTCGTACACCGATCGTTTATTCACAAAAAAATAAAAATTACTAATCTGTTCCTTGTAAAAGTTGTTTTTTGCATTGAATTATTATTTTTCAAAGTGAAATAATGAAAAAAAAGTAACTTTGTAAGGTTATGCGAAATTTCTTAGAAAAATGGGTAGAATGTAAGGTGAGATATCAAATTAACTGCGGGAACGGATAATCAGATATAACGGAGCAGGAAAATCTTATAGTGTGATATCAAGTTTGGTAGGTCGGCCAAGATCAACCATCCAAACAATCATTATTCGGTTGAAACATGAAAACCACATCGAAAATAAACCAAAAAATACATCTAATAATGTATTAAGTGCACATGACATGAGAATATTTATACGGTAAATTCGAAAAAAAACCTACATATAGTGCATCAAAACTGGCAGAAAACTTTGTCGAACTTTTAATAAAGGTTTCTGAACAGAAATGCCAAGAAATTGCATCCGAAAACAAGGGTACAATTGAAGAGTTATGTGTAAGAAACCTGTCAATAGTTTAATGAACAGAAGCAAGAGATTAGAATTCACTTAACAACACCAATTTAAAGATTTCGACTTTTGAAACACAGTAGTATTTACAGACGAGTCTAAATTTAATGATTATGGGTCGGATGGCGAACAAATGGTTTGCCGAAAAACAACTACCGGATATCTTCCACATACCAAGGCGGACAGTCAAACATGATGATGGTTCGGTAATGCTGTGGGAGTGTTTTTCCGCGGCTAGAGTGGGATGACCGCATATAATTTAACGAATAAATGGACTATAAGCAATATATTGAGATATCTAAGCTAAATCTGAAGAAAAGTGCTGTTCAAAAGGGGCTCTGGAACAATTTTACCCTTTACCAGCATAATGACCCCAAACATAAAGCTTATCTATTTTGAATGTGGCTTCTTTATCACTCTCGAAAAGTTTTGGAAACACTTCCACAGTCATCGGATATTAATGCCGTAAAGAATTTGTGGGACGAGTTGGGCCACAGAGTAAGAAAATTTGGTATAAGGTACAAAAATGATCTCAAAGAAAGGCTTATTGAAGAGTGAGTAAAAATGACCCTTTAAATTACAGAAAAATTAGCCAAACCATGCCCAGCCATCTTAAATAGGTCTTAGCTAACAAAGACTTTGATTCAAAGTATTAGTTTTTAGATAAAATGTGAACAAATTGACTTAATATCAAAGTGTACGAATACGAAATTGACCATATTTTTCTTAATATTATGTTTTTTATGAAAAAATTTCAATACTTTATTTGAAATATTTGAATTAATTGAAGTTAATTTTTTCATTTTAATGTGTTCTTACTGAAATCAATAAAATTTTGCAGTATTTGTTCAATTTGTTTGGATTTTTCCTTAAATAAATATTACCACATCAGGTGTACGAATATGAGATTGATACACTGTACATAAATGTAAGTATCGTATAATGGTACATTAAATCTTTCGATATAATTTATGACATTTTCAAATAAACAATTTAATCACGTTTTGCTAAACCGTTAAGTGGAAAATCTATTAAAATTTATTAACAATTTGGCGACAAGACGCGTAGTGGAATTTCCACTCACATATCACTAAGTAGAGTAACAGTTATCGTTAAATCGATGAAATAAACGATTCGAGTATGTATTTCTTATCGATTTTTGCGGTCGTTATTGACAAAATAATATTTACTTATAGCATAGCATAGCCATAGACTGTCCTAAATGTTCTTTAATTTCATTGAAGAGGGACTTTGTGATGTTGCAATATTAATCAAATACATACTATAATCTAAATTGAATGACAACACTGCGATTATCTGCGATAAAAAGAAAAAACAATAATAATATCCCAAACAAACAAGCTTTAATAACGATAACAAAAAAAAAACAATCGATGAATATTTTGTGATGTCACTTTTGATAATTCATACATTATTGATTGACATTTTAACTCAATCAGCGATTAATTGACTAGTATATAGTAATTATGTATGTTAGTAACAAAGCAAGTCTATGTATAGCCGCATCAAAAAATAAAAATAAAAATCCAAAACGCTGGTACACATAAGGAATACAATCGGTAGAACAAAAAAAAAAAAAAAATGGAAATACAAGTAAAATGATTTTATTATTTGGTTTGTGGCGAGGCAGTTTATGTAATTATTGTTCGCACGCTTTCGCCTTAAAATTCTCTTCGTCTCTTCACCTCACTGATATGAAATGACAGGTCTGTCAATTTATTATGGTTCGCTGAATTTGTCTGAGGATTTTTTTTTCGTAGCAAGCGCTTAAGTTGGACTTTAGAATTTCGATAATTCGATAACAACTTTATACGTACATACTTACGTTTCGATATTCTACTTTGCATACCTAATAAGATTTGATTGAGATATCGAAAAATTATTTCTATTTCCAATTCTTATTCTATTTTCAGTCGCAAAAACTAAAAACACAAACAATTCAATTTTCAATTAGTAATGTTATTCTAAATATGTGTGGTTTGGACCGCTTTTATTGTTTTTTTTTTTTTTTTGCTTTGATTTGTTATTTGTTTGTTGCGTTTTTATTTATCATTTACTCCAAACTGAAAATGATTATTGGGTCATAATGTCTAACTGAAGCCTAGCGGAGTCTTTTCAATTAGAGAAAATTATTTCTTCTATTACATGCAATTGTTTATAGTCTTCAATATTTTTTTTTTTTTTTTTTAAATTTTATTGATATTTATAACTCATTTTCAGATAATGTTGTAGGTATTAAAATATTTTTTTATTTATAGTTGATTGACTGTGCACGCGTTTGTCATGCGATAAACTGCCGTTCTTGGGGTGCCTAACACGCCTGCAACACGATATCGTGGAGGTGATTGACGTGTGAAATGAAACTGACTTTGTCACAATTTGTTAATTGAATCAGTTTATTTATTTTTAATTGGTATATAATTATGTTAAACAATTTTCGTGTGATAATTGGAAAAATGTTCCAATGTGGGGAATGTCTTGAGAGACAGTGGTGAGTTTTGAAATGATCAGTGGATTTTTTTATAGCTGTGGAACGGTCAATATTTATTGGACAAAAAAAAAATGTTCTGGAAAGTTTTGGAAGATACAGTAGACGCTCTATAAAGTGAACTAATAAAAACCAGGCCTAACTGGAGCGAGATTGTCCATTGTAACGAGCGTAGTCCACGCAAATTTCATCAAAATGTGTATGTTTTTATGTACAATTCATTGAAAATAGAATATAATTACAATAATTCTTTGCAATTACTAAAAAACAAGCCTATATTTATAAAAAAGATTTTTTTAATTTTAACAAAAACAACTCATCCGTAAAAAAACGTAAAACCATCCGATAATTGCTTTAAAATTTCACTTTTTTCTGCAAGAGTCAAATGCTTACGAGACATGGTCACAAAGAAGATCGATCACAAAATAACAAAACAAGCAACACGCACTTTGTGTTTGCACTACAAACAACCACAAACCGTGTACCATAATATACATATGCTACATAGACGTGCTTTTGCATGCCGAAGGGTTCAAGGAAAATAAAAAAAACATAGGTCCATTGTAGCGAGATTTTTTTGTTCACTTTTTAGAATAGCCTGTATAAAATATTGTGTGTTCACTATATTGGATTGTTCACTATATCGAGCGCCCACTGTATGTACAAACTTGAAACGTTTCATTTGTTAGTGGATATTTGTTAGTGAACATGCACCATCGAATACAGTAAGGACTGAATTCGAAGATTCAACAATTTTAGTTCTGACGTGAGAGACAAGGAACGCGAAGTTGCGTCAAAAAAAAAAATCGATGACACAGAATTGCATGAATTAGTCGATGGAGACTTATGCCAAACTTAGAACTGTCAAAAGCATGAAATGTCGATCAATCGTCTGTTATAAAACGTCTACAAGCAATGGGAATTGTCCAAAAAGAAAAATGAGGCTCCATACAAATTAAAGGAGGAAGAGACAGTCACGTTCAAGATGTTGCTTCAACGAAAACAGGAAAAGTTGATGGCATTGAATCGCCATTGGTGATGAAAAACGGATTTATAAGGTGTACTAGGATCCTCAAAACCAAATAAGAAATATTCATAGTTCGAAGGTTTTTCGTGAATCAGGTAGGGTTAAAAGGGTGTCGTAAGCTTAATACGAGCTGAGACAACCGCCTGAAACATCAGTGGGGAACTGAGCTTTGAAAAACGACTGTAATGGGACAATAGGCAAAACAAGCTAATTCTGCTACATGACAATGGTAGACAATGTTTGAAAGGTGTGGACTGTGTAATCCTACCCCATCACCGCTATAGGCACCAGACATTGTTCCTTCAGATTTTCATTTGTTCCGGTCAATTTAGTCGGCCCTTTCTGGAGAGCGCTTCACTTCTCACGAAGATATTAAACTATCATTTGACGAATGGATTACTTCTTCGGGGAATCCGTTTATTACCCGAAAAGTGGAGATTAAGAATAAAATAACTATATACTTTTATTTTTTTGGCATAAAAAAGGGCCGAAACCTATTCCCATACCCAATTACATTTCAATATGACAGGCTAAGCTTTTAACTATACGTGTAAGCTCTCAGTTAAGCCTGAAACAGATGTGAAGAATTTAGCATGCAGCGCATGCATGTTTATATGGGAGCGATAACATGTGTGTTCTGCACCCGGCGCAGTGCTGCATGAAGTCTCTATTTCTGAAATTGCCTCGCAGCGCCGGTACTAGATCGCGAAGTTAGTACAATTTTGATCATTTGGCACTATTTTTTTTTCATCTGACATTGTTTTGCTTTGTATGCGACAGCCAACTCAATCGAAGAATTGTCAGAAAACTCTGCACATCTGTTTCCGATGCAGATTAGGACGAAGCGCCGCGTGCAGCCTGTCTCCACATCTGTTTCAAGCATTACTCATTTCAATTGATTCTGTTTGTTTTAACATTTTTTGGGGACATTTTTTTTTTGTCAACAAATCTTTAAACTGGCCTTGGTCACCGCCGGTTTGAAAAAACAAAACATTCGATCAAGAAGAAAAGTAAGTAGCGATGCGTTAAAAATGAGAACATTAAAAATTATTTTTGCATCAATCGTCATATGACGTGTGGAAGTTAAATTACTGTGAGAAACTTTTGGCATTTCTCCGTTCGAATCCAAGTGAACAACAGAAATGAATATAGCATTGGAAAGCCATATGACCAATGGGTTGTTGACTGCAATTCATGTCAAATTGGTTGTGCCCATATTGCAATTTGGTCAAACAATCTAATTAGCATGTCCTTTGTGATTTCGGAGTCATACGTCGTACCCTATATAAAGAACTTCTCAGAGCTTATGAGTTAAAAAATGTGTCAACCAAGGACATACTAGCCTTTATTAGAAAGCAGATTTGCCTTTTGATCTAATTAGAATCCTATAATACAATAGATCTTTTGGGTCGTATTATCAGCCTTGGGGCAGGATCCAGTTAAGAAAAAAAAATGGCAAGAAGTTGTTTGCACTGAATCTTGGATCGCTATATGAGCTGTGAAAGTGTAAAGGATAAAACGTAGACGCATTGCCTCTATTTAATCGAAATAATAGATAACACCAAACAAGCAGATGGACGTGGAACCTTGGGTCTTCATATCAACAAGAAAGGCCGAACACCGAAAACCAAGTAATCGCATGAAGTCTGTTTCAATTTATTTAAATCAACATGTTCAGGATCGACCAAGCAAGGAGGCTCTAGTACATTTGGCAGATGCAGGATTCCATTGGAAAAATAAGTTGGCCATACAAACAAGTCGTGCTTCGCCGGCGATAGCTTTCAATTTCCGCAGCATGAGGCCTTTGCATGCTCGGAGAAGTGTCATTCTCACGCGCTCTGCCACTGGTTATTAATTAAAAATCATATCTAAAAGTAGTCTTCCGGGATATAAGGCCTTTGCGTGCACACAAATAGCATGGCAGTGTCACGCGGTTAGTTGCATCACATTGGTCGTTCAATTACATGTTTATACTATCGCGCACGCTTCCCAAGATCTACATTTCACAAACAAAATGTTTATAATCATTTTTCCTAACCTTTGGCCGACTTATATAAAATGCCTATTTATTTATAAACCAAAGAAGTTTAATTGTTGCTGTATCTTTTATCGATAAGTCAACTCGGGATTATATTGCCGAATTGATAATAAACTAATTAGCTTATTACGCAATTAAGGTATATAATAACATTATTTTTCTATAACCAATTTCAGCAGGAAGTGACGCAGTTCCAGACGTTATTGAAAGGCAATTTGTATAACAAAACTAGAACACTGAAAATGGCCTTAATTGCGGTGACATTTAAGGCATAAATTACGAGTCAGTCTAAAGATAAAAAAAAAATATATAAAAATAGCATTGAATGTTAATTAAAATAAAATTTGATTTATTAATTAACTTGGTCTATATAATTATAGAAATTTTGTAATTAAATTTACACTTGCTTGTGGAGAAGGTTTTTTTTTTTGTTTCGCTTTAAAAAAGAAAAACTCGAACAAAGTGCACAAGTAGATCCGTATTTTTACTTGAAACTATTTTTAGATGCGGATTTACATTCTTCCAATGAAACATGCCAATGTTCTAGATGCTAGAACAACGTGTGTTTTTCTCTTTGGAATGATCAATAACAAACGAAAAATCACGCATTATTTGCACAGTCTGCTCCGAAAAAATAAACTCACACATTTTTGCTAAAATTTTTGCATACACAAATCAATTAGAGTTGCACTAAAAGGTTATTATTTAGTGATGCTAATTAGCGAAATGTACGAGTATAGTAGGTGTATGTTTTTTTTTTATGTGGAGACTTAATAATAATAAATCTACTCATTTATTAGTACATATTATGTACACAAGTGGTTCGATTTCAACGAAAACATTTAAATCGGACTTTGATTGTGTTAATTCGTATCCATCGTCTGCTGACATGGCAACACTTGTTTGATTAAATAAACGAAAATGCTCTGTTTGACGATCGTGTGATTTCACGATCAATAGAGATCAACAGGAAACACGTTCAAAACTAGTGTTTTTCTTTATTTTTATGATAAATTGTGGATTTAATAAATTAGTAAGCCGTTGTTGGTTGTTTTTCAAATTGTCTGTAACAACATGGTTGCTACGAGTATGTTTACCAAAAACTGTTTTGAGAAATACTCGTACTCCTATCCTACTCGTACTCGTACGAGTTTACGCAAGAAGTAACCGTGCGCGAGATAATTATGTTATTTGTTGTTTGCCTGTTTATCTATTGTTATTGCGGTTGATTGGAATAACCACTTGGAAACACAGTTGCGAATAAGTATTTGAATGATTCAAGCTTATGCGGACGGTAAGCTTTCAGATGTTGACTTATAGTTCAGCTCCGGCGAGGCGGTTGATGTTTGTCTTTCGATCTGGATGGGACTACTCAAACCAAGAAATAATCAGAGGAAGATTGACTAACCTTGGAGAACTTTTAAGCACATACTTGTTCGTAAACAGTATAAAGTCAAAATGTTTTAAAACATACATATTTGGTCTTCAATGATGAACTATGGGACATGCTTAAATGAAACCCTTCTAAGAATTGATTAGTTGATGCCTGTCAGCTGGCAGCAGATAAGAAACTCTTCCAAATGGTAATCTATTATCTAATGGTTTTGTCTCGATCTACGTTTTATGACATTTATCTGTGCTTTATGGTTTTATTGTACGAGTATCGTCGTCCGCAAGCACTTGCTATTGCTACTTTGCTAATGTTATGTGCATTTCGTGAATCATACATATTATTTCTGTAGTATAGTGTTATGTATTAATGAAGTATATAAGAGACATATACAAGAATCATACTAACATGCGTTAGTATGAGTCATGTGTATAGCAACATAAAAGTCAGTCGATTGCCAACCACGAATGAGTTAACACTCCAATTAGAATTACTCTCTCAACCCAAACTGTACATTTAAGTTACTAAGCATAATATTAATAAATGAACTATTTCCTATGAATTAAAAAGTCAAGTCTATTATTTACACACAAGTGAAGGTGCAACAAAGTGGCGACGAGGAAAAACAAAAAAAAAAAAAAAAAAAAAAAAAAAAAAAAAAAAAAAAAAAAAAAAAAGCAAGCACGTGAATGTCAAAAAATTAATAACCTCAAAATACAGTTGCACGATGTCTAATAGTCACAGCATGGGTAAATTAGAAGAGTTTGAGCCGGGTGAAGATTTTGATACGTACAGAGAACGTCTAGAAATTTATTTCAAAATAAATGGTATTGAAGATACCAAAAAAGCTCTCATTTTATTGAGTCTGATCGGCAAAAACACATTTAAAATACTCAAATCACTCGTGCAACCGAAAAGTCCATCAGAGTGCTCTTACAGTTATTTAATCGAAGCTCTTGAAAAGTATTTTGCACCGCGATTAAATATTCGGGCGGAGCGCTACAAATTCAATAAAATCGTTCAAGAAGAAGGGCAAAGTGTACAGGAGTTTATCATTCACCTTAAAGAAGTTGCGCAAACATGTGGTTTTGGAGATTTCGCAAAGGAAATTAGTCTGACTAGAACAAAGTGCTGTGAAAATATGGAAGAATTTAAACCAATACAATTAAAGTCGTTTGCGTTGGATGACGCCCTGACAGATCGATTTATAGCAGGTATAAGGAATGAAGAAATACAACGTGCCTTATTAAATGACTCTTCACTCAATTTTGAAAAATGCTGCAATGTGGCGCTCACTATGGAAATGTCCACGAAAGAATCCAAGGCGATACATCCGAGAGTCTCAAACCAATTTTCTGTCAAAACATCATCATCAAGTCCGCAGCATAAACATCATCGCGAAAGTCATCAGTCAAAGTCCAACAATAATAGTGGTAAATGGGGAAAATGTCAAAGGTGTGGTCGTCATCATGATTGCAAATCTTGTCCAGCGAAGAATTGGAAGTGCTATAATTGCAATCGAATCGGACATACATCCGTGGTCTGCACTCATCAAAAGTCTAACACAGTTAAAGTCATCAAAACAATTGCGAAAGTCGAGTCTGAATGTGTCATTCGGAACATTATTGTCGAAGGTCAACCGTTAGCAATGGAACTAGATACTGGAGCTTGTCATAGTCTAATAAGTCTTAGTGAATATAAATCGAAATTTTCGTATTTAACATTGCAACCAGAATTAAATACTCTTATTACTGTTACAGGTCAAAAACTGGATGTTCAAGGGAAAATCAGAGTCCGAGTGGAGTTTCAAGAACACACATATGATTTAGAGCTGATAGTGGTCGAAAGTCCCCAAAATTTCATACCATTAATGGGTCGAGCGTGGCTACAAATTTTAACACCGTGTTGGAAAGAAAAGTTATTTGGAGATTGTCCAGGTTCAGTACACAAAGTCGAGGTAAAATTTGTTGATTTTATTAAAACTAACTTTCCGAATGTGCTTACGTCAAAGCCAAATGAAACAATTAAGAATTTCGAAATAAGTATCGTTCTTAAGGAAAATGCTTCGCCCATTTTTCACAAAGCATATTCAGTGCCACTAAGAATTAAGGATAAGGTAGAACAAGAGTTATACCGCTTAGTTCAAAATGGTATCCTGATTCCGGTCAAGTCTAGTGTGTGGGCAAGTCCCATAGTTTGTGTCCCGAAGTCAAACGGAGACATACGAATTTGCATGGATTGCCGTGTGACAATAAATAAATTCATTGAATCATATTATCATCCATTGCCTCTAACAGAGGAAATATTCGCAAGCTTCGCGAATTGCAATGTGTTTTGTGTAATTGATATGTCAGGTGCATACAACCAGCTGCGAGTCGCTCCGGCTAGTCGACAGCTATTAACTATTAATACGCACATAGGATTATTACAATACACAGTGTTGCCGTTTGGTGTTTCAATGGCACCATCTGCGTTCCAGAGTACAATGGATGAAATTCTAAAAAATTTAAAAAATACGCGTTGCTTTGTGGATGATATTGTTGTCGGGGGTAAGGACGAAGTAGAATGCAAGCAGAATTGCATTGAGGTGTTAAAGAAATTAAATGAGTATAATGTCAAAATTAATCTAAGCAAGTGCCGATTCCTTGAGAAAAGTGTACCCTATTTGGGCCACATATTGTCAAACGGGAAAGTGTTTCCAAATCCCGAAAAAGTTCGAGCAATAGTGGATGCTCCAGCACCTACTAACTTGCAACAACTCCAATCCTATTTAGGATTATTAAACTATTATGGTAAGTTTATACCAAACCTATCTTCGCATTTAAAAGATTTTCATTTTCTTTTAAAGAAAAACACTGATTTCATATGGTCAACAGAGTGTCAAAAAGCATTTGAAACCAGCAAGCTTTTAATTACAAAGAATAATGTCTTAGAATTGTTTGATCCAAACAAACTTGTTATAGTCGCGACCGATGCGAGCCCATACGGTGTGGGTGCGGTTCTTTCACACTTGATTGATGGTGTCGAAAAACCAGTATTGTTTGCATCGAGCTCACTCTCTCCAGCTGAGAGAAATTATTCACAGCTTCACCGGGAAGCTCTAGCAATTATATTTGCCGTCCGAAAGTTTCATAAATATATTTTTGGGAAACCTTTTAAAATATACACTGACCATCAAGCGCTTAGAGAAATTTTAAGTCCACGTAAGGGAACAGCGGGTGTTGCAGCTGCACGTTTGCAAAGATGGGCTGTAATTCTGTCCATGTATGACTACAGCATTGAATATCGTAAAAGCTCACAAATGCAACATGCTGATGCTCTATCTCGCTTGCCCCTTACCGAGTCAACGAATGTGGATAGTGTATGCTTAATTAACTCAGTGAACTTAGAGTCGCCTAATGAATTAATCATTGATACAGAACTTGTGCAGAAAGAAACTGTTCGGGATGAAGTTTTATCATTGATATATGATTGTGTCAAAAGTAACAAATGGCCAAATAAACTACCTAGCCCATTAAAAAATTATTTTAGAGTCAGAAGTAGTCTTTCTTCAGAGGAGAATAAGTTGTTTTATGGAGATAGGTTAGTCATTCCTATGAAGTTAAGGAACGAAGTCCTGAAATTACTTCACAGTATGAACCATGTAGGCATGGTTAAAATGAAGTCAATTGCAAGGTCTTACGTCTGGTGGCCTTGTATTGAAAAAGGCATTGAACAATTTATAAAAGAATGTAACATTTGCCAGTCAACAATGAACACTCCAAAGGAAAAGGTCGAGTCAAAGTGGTACGTATGTGAATATCCATTTCAACGTATCCATTTGGATTTCTTCTATTTTTCAAAATTTCAATTTTTAATAATCGTGGATGCATTTAGTAAATTTCCAGATGTGGTACCCATTCGCAGTAACACGGCGGAAAATTTGATTAAATTATTGGAAAATTTTTTTGCGACCTTTGGTCTTCCAGGGGAAATAGTCACCGACAATGGCCCACCATTTGGGTCATTTAAATTCGTCAATTTCTGTAAAAGCCTTGGCATTAAGGTTAGTAAGTCTCCTCCATATCATCCACAAAGCAATGGTTTGGCTGAGCGTAATGTACAAACGGTAAAGAAAGTTTTAAAAAAGTATTTTTTAGAAAATAAAAACATGGATATGCAGAAAATAATCTCCAAATTTCTTTTTAACCAACGTAATACTCCAATAAATAAAAATTTGCAAACACCTTCGGAACTGATTTTCGCCTTCAAACCAAAAATTTTATTAGATAACTTAAATAGTAAAAAACAAGATAGTAGTAAAAAGATTCCTAAAATTGTACAAAAAGTAGACAATAAAATGTTAATCCAACCAGAAATTGGTTTAAAAGCAATTAATTCATTTAAAAATATTAAGTTCCTGGAGGGAGAAAAGATTTTGTTTCAAAATGTTTTTAAAAACGATTACGTAAATTGGATCCCAGGCACATTTTTAAAAGAATTAAGTGCTTTAACTTGTTTGATAAAAATAGAGGGTACAGTTCGATTTGTTCATTTTAACCAAATAAAAAAATGTGTAAACAGAAAAAATAATACATATTATAGTAATCCTTATTTACAAAATGTAAATGAAAATTCTAATGTAAGTCAAGATAAACTGTCTTCTCCAAGTTTAAATATATCATCCTCATCATTAAACAATAAAGCTGAAATAAAAAGTTCAGCACGTATAAAAAAGAAATATGCTAAATTGAATAGAAATAAACACTTAGTAAATGACAAACTTAGAAGATCTGAACGGTTAAAGAAATTGGGGAAAGTTAATTATTGAAATAGTGGATGACTTATTTAAAGTGGGGAAGATTGTTATGTATTAATGAAGTATATAAGAGACATATACAAGAATCATACTAACATGCGTTAGTATGAGTCATGTGTATAGCAACATAAAAGTCAGTCGATTGCCAACCACGAATGAGTTAACACTCCAATTAGAATTACTCTCTCAACCCAAACTGTACATTTAAGTTACTAAGCATAATATTAATAAATGAACTATTTCCTATGAATTAAAAAGTCAAGTCTATTATTTACACACAAGTGAAGGTGCAACATATAGGTACCATTTGCGGCTTTCACATTTAACCATTGTTAACAAATGAGGTGTCAAAAGAAAGAGAATTTTCTGGAGCACTGTCGAATTGCACTTTTACTTTATAAATTTTAACGAATTAATAAACCGATCAAAACAAATATTTTACCCAAAATGAATTCCCAAAAGAATAAACACATCCCGTATGATTTCCCTGGGATTTCCATGGTTTGACAGACGGGAAGTTTGGATGTTGGGGGTTAGATTTTCTCTTGCAGGAGTTCTCGCATGGGCACACTAGTTTGAATTTATTTGTCCAACCCTTATGTTTTTAATTTCCGGAAATAGAATGAAAATCGCAAATGTTAGAATGATTTTTAAAATTGCTGGTTACTAGTATACCATATTTCAAGTAAGCGTTCCCAAGTATATATAATTTTTTTATGAAAGGCGTTAAAAATATGCAATTTGTTGAAAACTCGGAAAATCAAGTAAAAAATATTTTCTTGTCTGGGAATTCTCAGTTGACACGTTACACGATCTCTAATTTATTGGTTTTTAGTGTTCCGTAACCAAAACGGAACCATAATGTCACTCTTCTTAGAGATTCACTGTGTAACAAAATTTCAAAAAATGTTTGTTTATGTAGATTTTTGGATTGTTTAAGCTTGGTATATGTCAGCTCATTTCAAAAATGGCAAAATTTCTTCTTAAGTGTTAGCTATTGCCTCAGAATTTGAACGAAAAGTTTGCATTTTTGCGCATTTTCGCACTTTTGTAAATTAAAAAAAAATATTAAAAAAACTTAACTCAAAATTTTACTCCAATTTTTAATAACTTATCATTATATCTAACTAAAAAAAAATATTGACACTTCTCTATGTTTTCAGAAGTGCAGAAATTTTCGCGTTTTCCTATTGTGGATTCGGAATTGTTCCTTATTAGGCCCCAGACGTAGTCGCCCATCATATTGGCATCCCATTTGCCTTGGTACCGGCTCTCCATTATAGCGATGTCTTGGTGAAACCTCTCACCATGTTCTTCACTAATACTCCCCATATTTTCACTAAAAAAATCTAAATGAGAGTGAAGAGCATGTAGTTTTAGCGATATTCTGCACCCTAATATATTAAACCTATCCACTAAGTTTTCTACTAGTTCTACATAATTTTCTATTTTAATATTTCCTCTTTTTATTTCCCTGAATGCTGTCCAAGCATTAAGTTCCTTTAATTTGAAGCGGGGGCATAACTACTTTTCCTGATTCTACCAATAGGTGGAACTTTATATTTTTTTTTATCAGGTATAGTATAAAGGCTTCTCTTAGCGGCCATCTTTTCGTACGATAGTTTTCAGTGTCAGCACGACTTTTCCATAATTAAATGAAACATTTTTATTTATTTTCTCAACTAACAACTATTCACATTCACTTGCAGTGGTCGAATGATAGGCTTGCTCTGCTTGCATCTCCGTTAACACATTTCGCGATGCCGTTACCGTTAAGCTAACAGTTAGAACGAATGAATGCTCAAAATATACTTGAAGCAGAAACTAACAAAAAAAAAAGAACATAAACAAATTTTTGTTACACAGTGTATTTGACGTAGACTATTGAAATTTGGAACAGTTGTAGCAATTAGTGGCCCAAAACACAGACCTGAACTGAAGTTTACGTGACCACATATCCCGGATAAGTACCTTACGACATTGGACAATTCTGCTTATCCACTTATCCGGGCTCGACTGTACCCCAAACATTATCTTCGGCTACAACCATTGAGCTTATAATGATTTTATGCGTATAAAGGAATCTTGATGGTTTTCTATATCATTATAATATAATACATATGTATATAATGTAGCTGTCTCTACTTTTACCACATTGCGAAAAATTGAATTTGTATATAGACACAGCCACGCATTTAATATAATTAACGAATAACGAGACGAAGAATGAAATCTGATGCACATGCGTACATTTCTAATATACTTTATTTTTTGCTTTTTTGTATCATAGATCTATCAACATAAAGCTATCCCATAAATGTTAAAATAACTGATAGAACACTTATTGCGCAAGGACGACTTGAAAATACAAAAGAAAATATCCCACCATCCAAGGTAGTCCCGCACTCTAAAGTAAGGACTTCCTTTTTCGTTTTAAGTCCAATTTAGTTGTACTTTGCAGAAATTTTAAATGAAGCCTACTTACGGTTTTTTTTTTTTTTGTCTTATTTCAATTTTAACGGACTTACCTGAAAGAAAAGAAGAAAAAAAAAATTAGTTCGGATTAAAAGTCTTTTTTATTTTTTTAGGGATCCGTACCCATATGGCAATACGGAACCATTATAAGTTCGCTCTAATTCAAAAATGTCTGTCACGATAAAAACATCAAGAACCGTTCTTCCTAGAAATTTGAAATTTGGCACACATTACGGTGGTCCACATTCATGGACAACATATTACTCAAAAATGTTGTGAAACAACTATACAGAGTGGGTAAAATATAATCTAAAAAAAAAATAATTTCTGAAAAATATATCATGTGGCACAACATTCGAAAGGGCTCGAAACAGAGATTCCAAAAATGTTTTTCTTAATTTTTTCTGTTAAAAACTTTGGGAGTTATTCCCAAAACTGTGTGAAAAATATCATAAAAAAAGCCCCCTACGGTTTTCTCGGAAACTACTGAAGTCAAAAATATGAAAAAATCAAAATTGGTAGATAATGAACTATATTTTTAAAGATAACTTAGCGAATCTCGTAAGTTGCATAGTTTTTGAGAAATTCACGTCGAAAAATTCAATTTTATGTCGAAAAATTCAATTTCTCAACCGATTAACTCGTAAACTACTGGACCAATTTTGAAGAAATTACCACTATTCTATTAACAAACATTTTGAGAAAATTAAATGCTATCCAAAACTGTGCTGCTATACAAAAAAATAAAAAACAAATAAATAAAAATACGGATTTTGCCAGGAAACGAACCTGGGACCCGTGAACTCAGTAGTACAGCGCAAAAAAGGTTAATGGATGCGCTACACACTCAGCCGCGTTCTTTATGTTTATCGAATTTCTCATAGTGAGTAACATTACTTATTATAAGTTGGTAAAGTGAATATAGAGGTGGGTCGTTTAAGTTTATTGTGTTAACGAAACGAAACAGTTATTTAATCAAAATATAACTATGTAGTTTTAAAACTACGGAACCCTTTGAGCGCGAGTCTGACTCGCACTTGGCGGGTTTTTTATTTTAATATTTTTAGCGAAAAATAAAAAAAGACCAGCTGGCTATAAAATATTTTTCTGTTGGCTCCGATGAATAGTGATGTAATAAAATTGGGTGGGAGTTTCTTTTTCACAACTAAGATCCATAGAAGGATACTGCGTGATCACCTTTGAAGTTTTAATAAGGCCAGGTTAGGTTTTTTTTTTTTTGATCTGTTGAAAATAAGGTCTCCGAAACATCAGATTTCTCATACTGAAAGCAGAAGCAAATAGAAGTCCAGCTGAATACACTTATCAATCAATTTACACTATTATGTAAAAAGTATGAAAAAACATCCATTGGTCGAAAGACTTGGTAAGAGGTTAAAAGAAGACGGTGGGTATTTGTTTGACATTTATTTATTTAACCGGTATTGGTGGATATAAAAAGTGCCATTGTCTATTACGGAAACCTCATGGATGATGGATCTATGATAGCTACGAGACAAACTCCTCTTCGGTCAGTTCTCTGCACTAGTGTCATTTTATTTTGTCTAGAGCCGGTGTTTCAACCTATGAACGGCTCCTTTGCCGCAATCTTACTTCAGTGTCATTTTTTGCATAGTGCTATTTTTCCACAAAATAAGTTTAAACTGTCAACTAATCAATTAGAACTCGTACTACTCTTCAATTTGAGCAATATAGTATCTCTTGCTGGACCAAAAAATCTTTTATTTCTTCAGTTTCTGGCAAAAAATAGGTCATTATGTCTCTATAGCACTTTCCCTTGATTGGCTCTATGTTGCCATCTTCTCGGGTTAAGGTGCAGACTTTCGGAAACAGCAGCACAATATTCCTGGCTAAGCGCATAGGACTAACACGAGGAAAATTTGTGTCGAAAATATTTTTGTCGGACGTAGGATGATGAAACTACTCAAATCCTACTTTTTTGACTTTGAGTCTTCAATTGGGGTGCGGATTCGAGTTTCGAAATTATTACCAAATCCTTTGACCTTGTTTCTGACGATCCAGGGCTCTTGAATAAGGGCTATGTCGGTACCTCCTTTTGATAGGAAGTCACAGAGGACGACCTTGGCAACCCTACTGTGCTGTAGGATGAAACTACTCAAACCCTCCTTTTTTACTTTGACACTTCAATTGGGGTGGGCGTTCGGATTATCTCTCGTTGGCGGAGTTCAGTTGACACTTGTGTTATGCCATGCCAATCGGACGAACTTCCTTCGCAAACTTCCTACTGTACTGTACGCACGGTTGGAACTTACATAAACGAGTATTTCAGCCGAAATTTCTTTTCGAAATCCGCAGTGTTTCTTCAACAACTCACTTTGGGCATAGAGTCATTTGGGGTAAGAGTGCGCAGCGAGTAAGAGTACGCAGTGCCATTTTCTCCATCTGTGCAAGAATTAGCAGCAATCGCTAAATGAGAAAATGTGTGCTTCACTTACCGCCAATGATGAACAACTTCTACGAAAATTTTCCGATTAACAGTACAAAGAAAATCAACAAGGAAAAAAAAAAGCCAGATTTGGTCAAAAAAAAGTTAATTTTTAAAAGTGTGTCAGCAAAGCGTGGAAACTCGATACCCCATAAGTAGTATGTAGGCATAAACAGTGTATATGTGTGTTTGAATTAGGATACAATTTTAGTGGATCATATTATTCGTTCTTAGATTTTCAATACTATGAAAAAAAAGTAGCGTCTAGGGAAAGAGTGCGCAGTCGTTCTGTGGGTAAGAGTTCGCAGTGCTTTCTTACCCAGTATTTAACTTCTTATAATAATAACTATTTTTAGGCTATTACCTTCTATCGAAAGATGCAACGAGCACGTCACAGTCGTAGGCGGTAGGTGGTAGCTCGTAGCTGAACTATTTTTCTGTTTTTAATTTTTCCAGAAAAATGCCTCGTATCTACCAAACACAAACGGAAAGGAAATTGATAACCCAAAAGAAAATCTGCGAGGCTAGCGAGCTGATTTAAAATGGAAGCAGCCCATGAAACGCTGCCGAAGAACTTGGTTTGAGCAAAAGCGCACTTTCAAACCATTTCAACTACGAAAACTGTGACTTAAACTGGTTGCGCACTCTTACCCATACCTCTGCGCACTCTTACCCTGACTTCGGGGCAAGAGTGCGCAACTTGATTTACTTTGGTATTTTGATCAAAACATATGAAACATTAAAGAAAAATACTTTGTTCCTAAAATATAGAGCTACCAAATAATAGGTTATTTTGTTTGTTAACTGTTGTAAATTTTTCAGAATTTAAACCCGAAGTCCAAAATGCCCACTCTTGCCCCGAACGACTAAACGTCTTAAATATTTCCCAAGTTATACATAAATTGAATCATTTCGTACCTCGGATTTATGACACCGTATTTCTGTTTACTTTTTAAGCACGAGAGAGCTGTCAGTTTTAAAATATCATTTAATTTAGAAACTACCAGGTGGGTCCATCCTTTACAACTTAAAGAGAAATAAATAAATGACATATTATGAAAAAAAGCAAAATGTACATGGTTTTGAGAGATAACACAAAAGTTGTATGGCGCCAAAAAAGAGACAAAATCAGACAAAATAACAGATATTCCACTATCACATAACTTGTCGCCACTATTAATGAAAACATGACCAGAGTTAAAACCTTGAACATCAGCGATTTTTTCTATCGTAAACAACCTCAAACTTTTCGCTATTATCACCCAAAAATGTAAGTTTTGCGAAAACTATGTACAAGCATTAAATCGATTGAAAAAACACACACATACCTACCATATGTATGCACATAGTTAGAACATAGTTCATATACAAGGACTACGAGCTAAAGGCACTTCATCCCTAACCAAATTAAATGATTAATATAATGATACATAAAAAAAACATGGTAAATAACATTTTGATTCTAAATTTTATTCCATTAACCAAAAGCGTGTCCTTGAATAACAAAAAAATATAAATAAAACTTTGTCTATAAAAGGCGTCGTTTTGACCACCCCTAGGGGAATAAAACACGTCGTCCGTAATCCTAGTGATGTAACCGACCTCCTTCCTGTTCAATTAAATGGAATACATCGTCATCATAGAAAAGTGAGTGGAGAAGTAAACGCTGTCAGTACCCAGATGAGGTTAAATTCAATATAAAAAAAAGTAATACAGTCGAACCCGCTTATTTGAAACTCAGTTAGTTGAGAAACCCGTCTATATAAAAATTTCATTCTGTCCCCCGTACTTACTGCTCGTCTTAATTGAAACCCGCGCTTAGGTGAAAAACTCGGATAACTGAAAACAAAATCTTTAAACATTTATAACTTTTCAAAGAAAAGGCTCCGCTTAAATGAAAAAAATAAAATGTATCACAAAAAAGAAAAAAAATGTGATGAGGCACGTTTTGAATGCATCCATTTGTTTTGTCATGTTTTATTTGTACTTTCGTCACCGAAAATTCACCTCTCAAAACAACAGATATCACTACTGACAGCAAATTTTCTGTTTTCTTAATTTCAAACGATTTTATCTTCTACTCCTCGTCAAAACTTTTGTTTGCAATCATCATCGTTACATCATCATAATATATATTATTTCTGCAGTATAGGTACCATTTGCGGCTCTCACCCTTATTCAATCTTGACAAATGAGGTGTCAAAAGAAAGAGAATTTCCTGGAGCAGTGACGAATTGCACTTTCACTTTATAAATTTGAACAAATTAAAAAATATATGAAAACAAATATTCTACCCAAAATGAACTCTCAAAAGAAATAAACACTTCCCGTAAGATTTCAATGGGATTTCCATGAGTTAACAGATCGATCTCATATGGGAAGTTTGGATGTTGGTTGGGAAGTTTGGATTTTGGGGGTTGGATTTTCTCTTGCGAGAGTTCTCGCACGGGCACACTAGTTTAGGGCGGCCAACCGTCCTACATTCTGCGGTACCGGCCCTCATTTGCAGTTATAAGACCGCGTTCTAATAATTACAAAAACTGTACCGCAAAACGTTTAATGCGTCCCGTATATCCCGCATCAGGCAAATCCGTTCATAGATTTCCAAGTTTAAGCAATGCAAAAAAAAAAAAAAAAACAAACGAACGACCAGGTATGTATCTCGTATCTGCTTTGTTTCACTGTTACACTCACCCACCTGCCGGTATGTATTTATGTGTGTGTGTGATATTACTCCAGATAGAGAACAACGATGGATTAAGGTGTTCCAATTCCAATATTTCAAAGAAATTGGGTGGCCAACGTCCAGTACCTTCTTTGTTTTCCAGGGACGAATACACCTACAGAACGGGTGTTTGAATTGTTGAGTGCCTTGTGGACATTGGAAAAGTCCCTTAAAATCGACACGCTTCGTTGTGAAATCTTTTATGACATCCTTAATCGAAACCCAAAATTATTGAAAAAATGCCGCTAATGTGAGAAATATGATTTTAAAAAATAAATAAAGATTTCAGTACGCTACGTTTGTTGGTTTCTTAATCTTAGCGAAATTTTATTTCAGTTATCCGAAGCCCGTTTTGCCTTCCGAAATCCGCTTAAATGAACAACTCGGTTAATTAAAATAAATAGCAAGATTTTTCCCTTTTCATTTAAACGGGTTCGACTGTATTGGTTTTAATTGTTTATTTTAAATTAAATTTCTTCTTTTGTTTTTTTTATTTATTTATTTATTTATTTATCTGTGCTCTCTTGTGGTGTAACGTAAATGTTTATATTTACATTTAGGTTGTACCACATAAAATGTTCGATTTTGTAGTAAAAATTAAAAGACGATATTTATTTTTTATAAAGTTTTAACTAATTCAAATATGAACCGCTGGAAGAGGTGATAATCCACCGGAGAAACGACAGGAGTTTTTTTTTACTAAACTCAATTAGGTACTAAGATAAATCCACCGGGATCCGTCTCCTGACGTTTCTCCTTTGAAAGTGCATACATAAAATATTTAAGAAATAAGGGATGTGTGCTTTATGCGTGCCCACTACTGTATATTTTTGTTAGCATTATATTTTTTATTGTTATGCATAATTTTGTATATGTATTATAAAAATAACTTAAAACAAATTCCTTTCTTTAATTTATTCCAAAATATAAAAAAAATTAATTGCTAACTTTAATCTCACTTGATGACTTGAGGAAGTAATGAACAAATCATAAGCGAATTTCCCTTAATCCGTTTCACTTGGTTTCATTTGGTATTTATAATTTTGTTTCGCCAAATTTGTTCATATTTACTCGTAACAATCAGGATAGTGAAATTGCAAATAAAATGAGTCAAGTAGCGAGATAAAGTTGTTTGTTTTTATGTCGATGGTAACAAAAAAAAACATTTCATCATAATGCAGTTTTTTTTTTTATTTTATTTTACAGCCACAGTCATATCGCTGGATGTCATGTGACCACGTTCTTTTTAAGAAAGTGATATTCAAAAGGTATTATAGAGAAAACGATATTGATACTGGATGGTACCAGTCTCGACAACTGAAATGGATTTATGACTTTCCAGTAGCACATACAGTCGTTTAATTTGAATTTGATTATTCGCTCCGTAGTTTGAATGATAAAGACAAAATAAGTAACACAGCTAAACACTGAGAGTTGTAAACAAAATAAAGATATCCGACAGTTCAGTTTGAATCACCCTTTAGAAGGAGAGAGAGAGAGAGAGAGATATATATAATGAAACAAAAAATAGATTAGCTATGTTTGGTGTGTTTTTTGTGACCAAAAAAGGACATCTGTCAAATAATAAATAATTTGAAAAGTGGGGGAAAATCCTCTCTTCTTCTTTTTTAACTGTTACGGAAAACTTTCACGAAAAACTAATTTTGTTTTTTTTTTCTAACAAATATGATTGACATTTCACGAATTGTCAGATGGCTGTTTGAAAGATGTCCCTCGGTGACTCCATGGATGAATGTGTAGCACGATTTCACAAAAGGGGACATTTTTTGAGACTCTCATTAAATTTTTTGACGCCTAATTTGGCTCTCTCTTCTCTTGGTTTTTTACAGATTAAGTAATTTTACGTAAGATTACCGGACACCAAACATACATATTTTCTTGCGTCTTTTGACATTTCTTTTTCTCCTTTTTCTTTGATTTTCGAATTTGCTTCATTATTTCTTTGGCGGTTGTTATGAGTACAATATTTCAAAATGGCGGATGAGTTTAAGTGGACCAAAGAATGAACAAGCGAACTAGTTTTGAATTATGAAATGCAATTTCACTTATAGTTCGGTTGTTAAGAAACTGTATGATCCCTGGACTGGGCTGGACAGGTATTTTTTCCTCCATTTTGTCCTTTCTTTGACTATCTCCAAAGCATCTTCACAATTATGTATCTAAAAAATCGATCATTATCCAACTGCAGTCGGTATTCATGCGATCAAGAATCATTTCTGCAGAGTATAATAATTTGTTTAGGTCTTAAAAGGTCGCACTGAGCAACAAAGATTAAATGAAGGATAGCTGTCAAATAACACTCAAAACTAAAGAATGAGAAAAAGGATTCTTGTAATAATGCGCCATGTAATAGCCGTCCATCTTAGCATCTTTATTTGACAGCTGTCTCCATTCACTATTTTAGTTAATTGAATTGGTTGATTTCTTTTAATGACAAAATACTTAAAATTTAATTAAAAATGTGTCAAATTTAATAAAACAAAACAAAAAACCTACAAAATATAATAAAAAAATCCAACTGTCAAAAATCAAGAGAAGAGAGAGCCAAATGAGAGTGTCAAAAAATTCCCCCTCTTGCGAAATCGTGCTACATCTATTTCATGGAGTCATCGAGGAACATCTATCAAACAGCAATCTGACAATTTGTGAAATGTCAATCATTTCTTGTTAACAAAATAAAAGGAAATTAGTTTTTCGTGAAAATATTCAATAGTTAAACAAAAAGAAGGTGGGCACCGTAGCGCAAGTGGTTAGTGCGTCGGACTACTGAGCCAGCGGTATTGGGTTCGAATCCCGCCGCAAACATCTAAAAGTTTTTCACAGTGCCCACCTCTTTCGAATGTCTGACAAGCATCAAAGAGTATCAATTGTCATGAGAAGCTTCTCAACTCGCTGTTCGGAGTCGGCAAAAAACTGTAGGTCCCTTCCATTCGTGGAAAAAATAACACGCACACACAAATGGTTGCGAGAAGCTAGGCTTGGTTCTGTATAGGACTGCTGACGCCCTATATTTATTTATTTTTTTTAAACAAAAAGAAGAGAGGATTTTCCGCCACTTTTACTATTTGACAGATGTCCCATTTGTGTTAATGAAAGTTACCAAACACACCTTTTTTAAAAGAAGGAGAAAATTCTCTAAGAAAGTAAAAAGCTTGCAAAGTTACTAAACGCGTTGAACAAAATTTTTGACATTTTGTGGATATAAACAGTAATTTTTTGTCACTCTCATTTGGCTCTCTTCTTAACGATTTGTTGCAAGTTGTTTGGGTTACCAAACAGGAATTTGTGAAAATTTACGAAGTTTTGTACGAATTGATACAAATGTGCTAAATTTCTGAAAAGATGTGTTTGATTTGGACGAATTTCACCGAAATTTCGAGACCTTAAAAGTGTACCTACATTTTTAAATCGGATATCAGAATTGCCAGACAGTTATGTAAGTAATTGTAATTGAAAATAAATTTGAATCACACTCTACATATGACAAATGTCATTGTATGTCAGCTGAATAAGCCAACCTGATCATAGTCACACTTTAGACTTTAGACTTTTAGAGTTTAGTGTCTTTACTTTTTTTTTTTTGTAAAATAGGTGATTGAATAGTGTAATTCCGTTTAAATTTTGTAGCACACTCTCGCAGATAAAACAGTGATTCTTTGACACCTGTCAAGTACAAAAATTGATTGGATTTATGAAAATGGAACGAGGACAAGTGCCTTTCTTGTTTGTATAGATTACATACTCGCACGTAAACAAATGAGTTCGAGGAAACTTATCACAATATTTTGTGCGAATCAAATGAGGGTATAAAGATAAACAGTGGACGGTGTCGAACTTTTAAATGCGTTGTAACAATTCAACACAATAGACGACAATAATGAAATAGAATTTACGTTTGGTTCACAAAAAAAAAAAAAAAAAAAAAAAAAAATGAACAATGGAAAACGTAAAATCTGGCACTATCAAGAAATGAGTATCATTCTCAATTTGCATGGTTCCACGTTAATAGTGTGGCGCCATCTGCACATAATCCAGTTTTAAGTCTTCCATTTGGAAATTTTGGAGTTTTTTCCATGTCCTTGGACTATAAACAGTGTTTGACAGTGGGACAAATGTTTTTTGCCTGTGGATATTCTTTATTGTGCAATATCGTTTGAACTCACCAGGGGCTAATGATAAAGCATTTAAAGAGAACTAAGCTTACTTTCGTTGTCAGATCCTGCCTAACCCTATTCCTGAAAAAATCACCACTGACTGTTTTTCGGGGATGTACCAGGAACTGACAGGAAATATATAGATATGTATATGTATGCTGTGCTGTCCATTACCCAAAGTATGTATACCAGTGTAAAATGGCCTCACAATAGAAGATTTTTTCAATGAGGCTGTTCAGAAATATCGGGCTTTCGTTGTTTGATGAGAAAAGTTTCTGTCCGACAATGATCTGCTTTGTGTTCTATGACTCTGTGCTGGACAGTTTTTTGCACCTACTTTTGAGTAGGTCTGTTTGGTGTGCTTTTCGTGATCCAAATGGGACATCTGTCAAATAGTAAATAATTTGAAAAGTGGGGGAAAATCCTCTCAGAAACTTCTAATTGCACAAACAAAAATGAAGATTGACATTTCACGAATTGTCAGATGGCGGTTTGATAGATGTCCCTGGGTGACTACATGAATGTGGTGTAGCACGATTTCGTAGTAGGGGGAATTTTTTGACAACCTCATTTGGTTCTCTATTCTCTTGATTTTTGACAGATTCAGTAAATTTACGTAATTTTACTGCATACCAAACAGACCTAGTATGAACTGATTTGGGGGAAATGCCAAAATCAGCTGTGATTGCGTATTGAAGTGAAAAGCGTATCGACGAGATTCTAAGTTTACCAAATGGAAGACATCGAAATTCAAATGGGAAAACGGCAGTCAGTTATTGGAAAATTCTATAAATAATTTGGAAAACATACATAAGTACCTACAATTAATCGAATAACTTTTGACTACAAACATATAGCTGCGACTTTCTGTTCTGACTTGATCTGGCATTTTTCACGAATATGTGCTATTCTGTTCTGCCTTTTTTCTCATTTAACAAAATTACTAAAAAAAACTAGTTTTATGTACATATGTATGTATGTAGGTAATTCAATTTTAGATAATTATCACACTTGGAGAGCCCACTAATTCCGTTCTGATTGAGCACATGTGTTATGATGTAACAACACGCGGTTTTCCACTTTCTGTAGATCGGCCTGTGTGCAACCGTAATTTCGCAAGAGCATTATTATCCTTTTCCATCAAATACCTCTTAGGCAACATACATAAATCTCGTGTATAAGCAAACCAGTTCCTTCTTCATCACATAACCGTTTGCCGATACATCACATGACATTTGGCACTTTCTAGCTATCAGCGTCAGCCTTCCGTCAGCAGGTTCCAATAAATTCCCATGACAAAATGAATCTACAATAGTATTTCGCGTGATTGATTTTCAAATTACAATTCTAATCTCATGCGAACGCGCTCTCTCCACCCCGACCCGCAAACAACATCATATGAGTTTGATTATGCTCCTCAGTCACCAGCAATTGATTTCAATTCAATTCCATTATTTTGATCCAATCGAGTCCCCAAACAAATGAATTAATATCATTTTCAATTGATCTCCATCGTGCTCTGTCGGCCAACACAGCTGCAACCGCTGTTGCCCCCCCCCCCCCCCCCCCCTGTTTTTGAGTTACATTTCAATAAAAAAAATAAAAATAAAGAAAATCGAAAGTGATGGATGAGTGCCTACGGGCTCGGGGCGCAATGCGGGGCGGCGACTCCATGGTGGACTTTGGCCCTCCACCAATGTTGTGTACTGTGGAGTGGAGTGTGTGGCACAAGATGAAGAATTTTTATGAAAACAATGCTCACGCTTCCATCACGTGCTCGGTTGTGCGCGATCATTTTGAGTCATCACGAGACGCCAATTTATATTGCCAACCGATCGGCGTCGTAGTTTGTAGCATAGCCCAGAGGTGGCCGTGGCGCATCGTGGTGGTTTTCTTCATGCTTTTTCATCTTTTTTCCGCCATTTAATATTTTTGAGAACCGTCTCTCCATATGAAATGAATATGAGAAAATGCAGCTGATGTTTGAGCGTGAACATTAATCCAACAAGACTGTATACAGCAATTAGTGCGCATATCGTTGACAAGGATGGGAATGGGAAACCTCTATTTAAATAATCGTGGGTATGCGCATTTACAGGAAATGTAGTTGTAGTTGAGTGTTTGTTTGTAGTGGAGTGTACAGCTGCAATCGCTGAGAAGATAACCAAGGAATGTAAATAATGGGGGAGTTCTCTCATGGTATTTTGGATATCAATACTTTCGATAACTTGGACTTTTTTTTTTAAATCGACGGCCTCTGACATATCAATTAGCTTTTATGTGTAAGTATGTCATAAATGACGTTTCATAGCGTTTAAATAAGAATTTTTAAGAATGCCCTTGGGTACCAAAGAGAATTTGCCAAAGCGACGATATTTGAGTTTACTAAGAAATTTGACCAGAACGAGGAAATGTCCCAAATATACTCAATTTTGTGGAGTTCCCAATTTCTGACGACTACCTAATTTGCTCTAAAGCTAGTTGAAAATATCTCCAATGATACCCACTTTAAGCAGGAAAGGAATTTTCTTTGCTCCTACATATTGCTTAGAAAAATGTTCCAACAAATTCCCACCGTTATCCAAAAAAAAAAAAAAAAAATTCTAACCTCTTATCAATCCCTCAAAAGTACAACCTTATCGTATCACACATGTTCAGTCAACGTGAACTGATAATTTTTTTCATTTTTTACGTCAAAAAATATAAACAAACTTAGTCATCATCGCTACTGAACACCCACAAAGCGTTCAGCCGACTTAATATACCCATTAAAGCCCACACTTGCTAAGTATGATAATAATATATAATCAAAGCGTTTTTTTTTTCTTTATAGTGCGCCGACCACTCAACACGGCTAATTGTAAATTTATTTCTCACGGCTACCACGCTTCCACACTTGTATATTCATATTTTATGACGTTACAACAATACGTTGACACGTTGACAGTTGACACCATGAGGTCAGAAACTACATCCACAAACAATGGCTACCAATAAATGTTATCGATATCACCATAAATAAAAGCCCTATTGGTCTCATAAAAAAAGCCGTTTGGATGTTTAACGTTAGTGAATTGTAAATTTTGTCATCACACATGTAGGCTACTGGTGGGGTGCTGTTGACCGTGAAAATCGCGCGCCGGTGTTTGCCATTAACATTCAAGACACGTTCCACGGCATAGCTAACATGGTATACGTAAGCGCAAGACACTTTGGCGAGGTAACTTCAACTAAACCACGTGACAAGTGGCAGTAGTGACAGCAACAGTAGAAGTAGTACCCAAAAAAAGAGTAAGACACTTGATCACGAGCCAAACATGTGATCGCGCGCCAGCACTGGCTGACTCTGGACTACTCTTTATGGCCTGCGTTGTGTATATACAACAGACATGTTTCACAAATGGAAATATTCAAGTCCAGTTGAAGTACACGGCACCTTGCTTTGTTGGTTTAAATGTAATTAAATGTCAGTGTCCAGTTACCAGCTGACGTCAAAAGTAACGGTGGTATATTTAGTTCACCCCCGATACCGGTGAAAATAACTCGTACGTGTTTATTTTTATTGGAAACTAAATCAATATCATGTTTTGTTTTTGGTTACTAATTTACTGGTGGGATAAATCACGAATCGATTTATAGTAATTAATCATTTAATCGAACATGTCATCGTTAATGGTTTGCGCGCATAATGAGGCATTTCTAAGGAAGCACTTTACCAGGCATTCGGTAGGGGATTATCAAATTCGTATTTATGTAAATGTAAGCAGAGACAGTGGAAAATTTTAACAAATTTTTAAGTGGATTTCGTTTAATAATTATAAGAGGAAAAGCAAAATTTTGCTTTTATTGATAAACGATTTGTTTTATGATATAAAAAAATACAAAGACATATTATCTAATAATCACGAAATAAAATAAGTCAATTTAAAAAGTTAATGTCAAAACCCACTGTGAATAATAAGAAACATCTACAAAAAATAAATACATACTGTGAATCATAAGCAACGACATAAAGATTCAAAATACATAGCTCCACAGTTATCCCAGACGCCAACCATAGATTTTGTTAGTTTTATTTTCTCAAATTCTCAAAAACTAAAATTCTTTATTTGAGAAAAGGAAAATACAATTTTACACCTCATTCGTTTTTTAAGTGGTTTGAAATTGACAAAAATAAAAATCTTCAAGACTTTCCAAAAACGAAATAAGACCCGGTGGGCCTTATTTCGCAGCAGTCATTGTAATAAGAGCACATGACTCATGTGGTCTTATTTCCACTTAGAAATGGAAATAGGACCACATGTGCTATTTCACGTCACCGCTATAAACCTATAAATTCAGACAATGACAGCAGCACAGAGATCAATTGAATAATCAGACTTGACAATCACGGTTTTTGTGAACTCACAAGGCAATTAAGTTCCAAGTTCCTTTGCTGAATTACCAAGGAGACGCTCTATAGGACACTCATCGTTCAAATCATGTAAATATGATGCAGAAGCATATATGTACGTTAACGAAGCGAAGAATATTCAATAGCAAACTTTACGAGCTATACAGCGCCAGCGTTACCGACCTTGTCAGAAAAGTCTTCGGATCCACCTAGAAGGCAAAGACTGCACCTTAACAAGCGCGAGCAATTGGAAGGGACCTCTTCTTGGTAGTTGAGACCCAGTTCCAACTAGGACTGTAGCGCCAGCTAAAGAAGAAGTGCTAACGACTCGGAAAGCGTGAAAAGTCAGTTTACTTACTTACTTAGGTGGCGCTAAACTCCGGGGTGGACCAACGCCTCAACCAACAACCTCTTCCAGTTAGGCCGATCCTTAGCTAACCGCCTCCAGTTGCGCACTTCAAGTTGGTTGAGGTCTTGTTTTACTTGTGCGCCCCACCTCAGGCGAAGTCGTCCTCTGTTGCGCTGACCCCCCGGGTAAGAATCGAATATTCTCCGAGCCGGAGCGTCATCTTAAGCGCCCAATGCGTCATCCTGCAGTGTGGCAGTGATGTCAAAACTAGACATGGCTCTATACAGTTCATCCATCCATATGCTTTCATAGGCGGGCTTGAAATCGATGAACAGGTGGTGGTATCGATTTGGACTTCTTGTGTTTTTTCCAAGATCTGCCTAAGTGTGAAAATTGGGTCTATGGTGGACTTTCCTGGCCTGAAACCACCGCACTGATAGGGGCCAATCAGGTTGTTGACTAAGGGTTCAGTCGTTTATGGAGTTATATTTTTTTCTTGATTTAATCAATCCTTACGATTTTGATTAATAGGTATAGCAGCTACTCGTTATTCAGGAAAAAAGATTTAAATGGTGAATAAATAACTCACATAGCTGAAATTGGATGAAATACACTTACTGTGCTGTGAACTGTCAGAATGCACACAAAACCTTACCGCATTTCGTTAAGTTGGGATGCGTTCTCTACCCAAAAGTACGTATTCACTTAAGATTATGAGATGTCATTGCATTTGAAACCTGTGAGCTGCCAAATCGCGTTTTGAACTCAACTCAATTTAGCTTTTCCATTTTAAAATGATTGTGGTCATTTTGTTGGGATTCCTTTGATTGGATGTCAAACGTCACTCAACAGTGTTCTGTTTCTTTCAACTGAACAACGCTAAATTCGTTAATAATGCGACAAAGCGACAGTTGCATCTACTTTCGAAACACTTATAAAAGACTAAGAAGATCCCTCTGTCTCCTAGATTTGTACAGAGTTCTATTGGCCCTAAAAGACACCCACAAGTCCAGTTGAACTTAAAAAGAACATAAAAAAAGTAAAATTCAAATTGAGTTCACGATAATGGACATTCTTAAGCCGTCCATCGAAGAGCATGAAGGAATAATAAAATTTTCTTATTTAAAAGGCGGCCTTGAGAAAAGTTTTCCTTGCTTTCTTCTTTCTATTTTCTATCTGTTCTATTTTTATCACCACCATTATTGGATTGAATGAAAAAGCATTCTATTACGTATCAAATTTCTGTCCACAGAATTTGAAATCCATTTCTTTAATATGAACAGGAATAGTGTTCATCGGTGCTCCCGAATACGTCATGTAAGTCTATTTAAAGCTTTTAGGGGTGCATAAGACACGTCCGAAAGAGAAACGCTTTTATGGAGCTATAATTATAAAAGAGTGCATATATACTCGTATCATGAATGTTCCTGTCTAGACATACTTCAGTTCTTAAGGGTATGTACATCGTAGGGCAGTGCTTTATAAATAGTTATTTTTAAACATGCAAGCGAAAAACTGGACGCACCTTTTCATCAAAAAAAAAAAATACGTAACTGAAGACCATCATAAACACTCTGAATTTTCAAGGTGTGCAGAGCAATTTCGTACAAAAGACTCCAAATGATGTAAGCTAGCAGCTGCAGATAGGTGTCAAACATGACAGCATATGTCAATCATCGTGTACGGACGGGTCAAATATGACTCTTTTTAACGTTGACTATAAACGCGTCACCAAAAGGCATCCCACAGGGCGAAGATGACACACTTCGTCTGTTTAATATCTTCGCTTAAGAATGGAATTTCGGAATGGCAGGGATGATAAAGTTGAGGAATACCAAATGGGTTAGAATAAACTCAAATGAATGTCAAAAGTCTGTATTAACAGGAGACTTTAATAATCTTTGTTGATGAAGTGCGTCTTGATGTTTCGCGAAGGTTTGCGCCACAATTACGAGCAAGATACTAGGAACGTCTTCACCGATGTACTGGAGTCACTCGATACTCGATTTATGCACCAAAACAAGACTAAACGACTAAAAGACGAAAGGACTAAAAGGTACCAAAGAGTATGCCAAAGATATGTAGGATTGACATATAGAAGCACTTGGCCAGATCGCATATGTAGGTATGTAGGTAAAGGTATGTATATGCGCTTCAACGGCCACCAAAATAATTTATTCAATCCACACTAATATTTCCGGCTCAAAAAATGTAAAACAACCTTCCCCACGTCTCTAGTCGGGGCAACGGGAAACGAGTTGTAACAATGCCTATCCCAAAAATGTTTTTAAATTATTTAATTTTAATCTGTTACACTACCTACACATTTCGTACAAAAAAACTATGTCGTCGTTCGCAACATTACAAGGCGAACTCGGACTTGGATGCGCAAAGTGATCTTAACTCAATGCGCCCAACCCATCCACCGAGCTGCAGTTGCCTATCTACCTATCTCTATCTATTATCCTGAGAGTAGGAGGGATTTCCCCACTCTCCTTAAGCTACCTATCTGTTTGCAAATCTAAGAAATATTTGCCATATACAAGAGTACTGTCGAAATTTTAGGAAGACAGTACTATAATACCTCGAAAATGTCAAAAATCCAAACATTTGAATCAAAAATAGTTTGCAGAAAATGCATCCCCATTTGGTTTAACTGTACTTCCCAACTGAGAAATTCTTCATTGATGAACCCTCGAGGCCTCCAATATGTGAATTGTGAACTGCGCATGTTTTCGTTAGTTCACGTTATCGAGGTAGTACTGTATTTTTGTTTTACAGTGTCGGTTGTCGGTCAAATTAAGCAGATCAGCACAACACCCAGTTTTCCTAAACCGCGAAGATGGTTTCAATATTTCAATTCATTTACTAAAGTGACGAAAAGATATTTGAAACAAAAGAAGATAGGTAAGGTTAAATGGTTGGGTGCTCCGTGACTTAGACCAAATGTGTGGGTCCATTGTGTCCATACAAAAGAAGAAGTATGTACGTCTTAAATAAGCCGCGGCTTTTCTTTGCTCCTCGAAGATTCGTCTTTTATTTTGCTCTGTTATAGGCCCCATACACGATCCGACATATCTGTCCGACATTGGAAGTCTGCAGACCAATCTGACAGTGGATGGCCATGTTGGATGGTCTGTCCGACGGTCTGTCCGTCGGTCGGATGAAAATCAAGCAATGTTTGATATTTTGGGGCGGGGCTTAGCAAGTCAGCCGACCGACTGTTCGTGTGTGGGGAAATCTGTCAGACTTCAGTGTTCACTTTAATTTAAATGCTGAAGAGATAGGTCGTGTGGTGTTCACGGCAAAATAAATATACGGATGCTGAAAATATGAATTGGCATTATGTATTATGATAATGGAGCGCAGAAGTTTGAAAATGCCATTTTGTAGATCTCAGTGAAATAAGCACAAAATATTAAGTAAAAGATATTGATTAATCGCTTAGTTTAGGAGATATCGAGGTTTAAAAATTAATTTTTTCGTATGGAAATCCCATTACAATTAATAACTTATTTTTGCTACGGTACAAAAAAGTGCTGCATACGTCTAGGCATAAACATGCGCATGCGGAACCAGGGAATTGAAGAAAGAAAGGAAAAAAATTAAATTTTTTTAGTTTAATTTTGTCAAATTCTGAAATCCTCGAAAACCACTCGAAATTGAGCGTACGAGAGCCAAACGAACACTGCAGTCGGTTTGCTGGTCGTTCCGTGTGTGGGGAAATCTGTCAGACCGTTGGATCGTGTGTGGGCAAATAGAAATACGGTCTGCAGACCCAAGTCGGCAGACCGATCTGACCGTGTATGCCCTACTTAAGCCATAAAATTGGAACGAAAAATCTTAGAGCGAGCAAATGGACATGAACGTTTCGTTTCCGAACCATTTCACTTTTGACAGAAACTGTATTCGGTTGTCGATCGTGGTGGAGAAAAGAGAGCATTTACTACCGACGACTATACAGCAAAAAATATGTTATGTTTCCGACTTTTAGACAACATAGGTCTGTTCAGTAACTCTGTGCTGGACAGAAAAGTACAGGTTTTGGGGTTCAGTAAAAAAAGTTTCTGTCCGAGACTGATCTTTTTTGTGTTCAGTAACTCTGTGCTGGACAACTTTTCTGCACCTACTTTTGAGGTAGAACAGAATCGTAAGAAATGTCAAAATGAGCTGTAATTGAATATGGCTGTATTTTTCTGTGTTGACTTGATCTGATATTTTCCCACAAATCTGTGCTGTTCTGATCTGACATTTTTTTTTACTGAACAGACCTAATGACTTATGTATGTATTTGTCAAAATGGCTTTCATTCCAATGACGCTTTTCTTTTTGTGTGTGGGAATGACTTTCCATGACTGCACCATGGACGTGTGGCCAGATCTTCTCTCAGTTTCCCATTCCATTCGGTTCAACTTCAGCGGTTCAACTGATCAAAGGGAAATTTTGTAAAATGACACATGTTTACTGGTAATTTTTTTTTTGTCATATCATAACTCAAACATAAGAGTTCCGTGAAGAGCGTAATTTTATTCACTTTGTTCATTTCACAGCCGAACCCCCGTCTTGTTTCTTAGGCATACGAGTACATAATTCTGTGTGTTTCTTATTATCTGAAATTACATCCACACAAAGTGTGTAAACAAAAGTGGCCTCCTTAGCGGTGTATGGTACGGTATACGAAATAAAAGTGAAATTAAATTTGAGTGCACATTTTCTGCTCCAGAAAATTGCGATTTTCCGGCAGGCAGAGGCAAATAACAGATTTTCTTTGTAGCCTCCACCTTCACTTCTTCTCCCATTCACAGTTGGAAACTTTCTCATGTAGATATACACAAGGAAATGGAAAATGGAAAATCTATGCGATGCACGGAAACACTGACTCATTAATTGCTCAATAAATTCAAAGAGACGATGATGATGATTCGCCGTCATCTCCTCCAGATGTCTTTCCGCTCCGATTTTATAGGGGTTTCAGTTTTTTGGTGTCTCAAATCCAATTGATTCCAATTGATAGGCATTAAGATTACATCGACAACAAAATAAATAGTGGCTCATGCTTGTAAAAGGACGCCCGAGTAGAGAGACACCGTTCTATGCCAAGTTTGTGGCACAATCAATCAAGTTCTGGAAAGAGACAACTTCCAATCGACATAAGAGGAGACCGGTCTTTGTTTTGTATCGTCACACTGCGGGATGACTAATTTGGAAGAAGCCAGTGTCGGAAAAGCACAATAAATTGTTAATTTAATTTGACAGTGACAAACCCAGCTGGTGGTTGGTGGTGGTGGCATTTTAAGGGGTTTATTGACAATGGCAAGCAACCCAACACTGCCAACAACGTAGGAGTCGGTTGTTAGTGGGATACTCGTCCCTCCTGTTTTGAAATCATGGCACTGGGATACACGCGTTTGGGTTTGTTTCTCGGTTGGGGTAGTATTTTGGGTAATAAGTTTCTTATTATGTGAAAGCAAAGACACATAATACTTTGACATCCTATGGTTACACGAGCCTTACGGGGGTCATATGCAGGGTTGATGTCATCAGATTAACTGTAGCTTATGTGGGTAGAAATATCTAATAAAAGAGTAATTATGGTCGGATGAGTCAATTCATAGAAAAAAATCTGGAACACAAGTTTAGAGCACATTCCGCTCTGTAAAATATGTACATTAACGCTTGAGACGCATCTTTATATGTAGAACGAAACATGCTAACTTTTTAAAGGCTGATACTGAAATTGATGATTTCCAGTAAACGAAAGTCCTAAGTAGAATTAAGTCCTAATTCGGGCAACAGCTGCCAGATTGTGAAGACTTGTGTTTACAGAACCAAAAATATTTAATTTAAATAGGTCTGTTTGGTAACTTTTTTATGCACAAAATGACACAAGGAAGTGAGACCTGAGACTGTCAAATAGAAAAATCCTATCAAAGAGAGAGAAATCCTCTCATAGATAGAAAACTTGAACAAAAGTTACCAAACGCGTTTGAAACGACACTTGGTCAAACTTTTCAATTTGTTTTTGTTTTCCACTAACAATGAAGATTACGACATTTCACAAGCTGTCAGATGGCCGGTTTGACAGAGTTCAACAGTACACCCCAACGAAACGGTGTAGCGTAAAATACATCGCAAGCTGAGAGCTAAATGAGAATTAAAAAAATTGAGAGCCATGAAACTGTCATGATTCTATGAAAGTTTAGTGGAAGTGGCTTATAACGACCTCGCTTACTACGACCAGTCGCTTATAACGACCATTTTCCTTTCAGTTGGTTGGTTTCTTTATATTTTAAGCTATTCTATCGTCGTATATAACGACGGTTCGGATATAACGACTAATTTTCGAGAAGAAAGAATCGATTTCGTCGCTTATAACGACGAAGTGAGACAATTTACAAAAAATTACATACCCATTCACGTATATGCATATGTATGTATGTATGTACGTTAATCTGAAAATATCTTGTTCATTCTAGTTTGACACAATTATAATTACAAAATTTTTAAGTGTTTTTTTGCGCCGCCGATGATGGTCGTTCTACATTGTGCAATTGTGTCTGTTGCATATTATTATTATCGCCAGGATAGCTAAACTCAGTTCTAGTGTTTTGTGTATTTATTTGAGTTAACGCATTGTCATTAAAACGTAGGATATTAGTTAGGAGCTTATTGTTTTTTTTTTATGCAGCCATGAGTTCTAGAAAACGTAAGAACTTTTCTGTAGAGGAAAAGGCAGCGATTTTCTTCCATTTGGAGTCAGGTGAAAAAATAGCGTAATAGCACACGAGTTAAGAGTGATTTATTTTGTTAAACTTAAAAAAAAAAAAATTAAAAAATTAATTATGAACTCTGTAATAATAATTAAAACATAAAATAAATTATTTTTGTCTATGAATGTTTTTAAGTTTTCTCTAAACACTTATGGAGGGCAGTCGGATATAACGACCGCCGGTTATAACGACCACATTTGATCGGTCCCTTCACCGTCGTTATAAGCGACTTCCACTGTATTTCGAAAACTAGCGTGTTACTAAACAGGCCTAATAAATCGGCTCACTTGTCAAAAAGCTCGTGAAACAATAAAGCGAACGGTGACAGATTTCAACGACAAATTTGACGCAAAAAAATGGTTATCGAAAATTTTCCAACAGAACGACATGTTGCCATTATAACCGTAGCTTACATTTTGACCAGCACTGTCACACATAACTGTCAAATGGTAATACAAATCACCATTTTTTATAGAAATTTATACATACCTAATTGACAGTGTCAAAGACGGTGAAGACAATGAAATACAGTAAAACCCGGATAAGTGCAATTGCAAAAGTGTCCAATGTCGTGAGGTTCCTATGTTACGAAAACCCGCTTATCCGTGAACAGCCAGCAATCGAAAAGTGACAGTCAAAAGAAAACGTCAAAGTCTTGCTCGAGGACTAGAACTCACCACATTATGTACTAGATTAAGTTTATTATCTTTTGTTTAGTTTCGATTTTTGTACCTAATTAAAAAAGGTATTGAAAAGGGGAATATTTCATTTAAATTATGACGAAAGAAAGGGAAACAATGAGTACTTTAACGGGGAATGTACTTAAGCGATGTGTTAAGTACATATTTTAACAAGAATATTTATTATGTACTTAGGGTTTTAAAAAATCGAGGATGCTATGCACTCTAATTTCACTTAAGAGGGTGGTTCTTATCCGGGTTTCACTGTACATTTAACATATTCTAAAACCTGTCCATCTTGTGGAAACTGAGAAAGACTTTCAAAGACAAGAAATTCAATATTTAAAGCTAATTTGTCAGCTTAATGTTTGTTAAACTGTAAATAAGTGTGTTCACGCTTTCATCCACCCATAAAATAGGAAAATCCCACCTTATTTGCTTTCGCCACTTTATTTAAGCAAAAGGGTAAAAATTATATATGCACAGTGCCAATGATGGCAGTCGGCAATGTCAAATTCTTATTCTCATATCGCATATATCAACAACACGCAATGAAGAAAAACCCCACTCCAGTGATAAACATTCATAAATATTCGTATGAACTTGGTTATTCGGGTATCGGTGTAATCTTCTTGGAACACTACCTACTTCCATTCCACTCATATGCACACATAAAAAAAAAATTACCCAGCTATAGAATTTTATCGAATATTTTCTATTCCATTAGCTTGCCCTCGATAAGGCAGTCAAGGTCATCCACGCCATCTGCCATCATTTCATTTCGTTTCACTTATTTATTTGTTTGTTTTTTTTTTTTTCGTTTTTACCCCCAAAATGTAATCAAATTGTCAACGTAACCGAAAGTCCTTTCTTTAGTTAACTCACCCTTTTCATTTCCCACCCATTCCGATTGAAATATACGAAACAAATGACAGCATACTTGAGCTTGCTGACACTTTTGCTAAATATATCAAAGAAATAAAAAGAAAGAGGTTAAGTAAATAACCAGAATAAAAATAATATCATCTTTGACAATAAAAAACAGTCATCAGGTTGATGACCGAGTTAATAAATGCTGCATGGAACGCGACACGTACGAGGTATATGTATGTGTATATTCCTGTGACCAAGCTATTCTTTCTGGTCATACAGTGACAGCGAGTACCTAGGTAAAAATAAAAAATAAAAATCCACAAGCAGGGAAGAGAACATTTCAAATTTGGCGACACCAATTTCTTCAGCGAAATTATGAAACTGTAAGAAAATCAAAACAAAAAAAAAAACGGTTTATTAATACCAGCGTCGTGGTAAATATTTACTACTTGTACTGTACTGAAACTGTTTCGTCTTTTCCGTCCCCGCATGGCATTACTGCCGAAGTAGAGAAATTATATTTGTTATCTGTAGCGCGTATAAAAGTGAGTCAGACTTAACGACGCCAGCGCGATTCTTATTTTTTTCTCTTGCTTTTCCACATATTCGTACATAATGTATGTATGTACAAACTGATATGAATAACTGTATAGTGAGACTTTTCTTTCTTTTTCTAGGGAAAAACCTCGTTAACGTCTTAAGATGGGTGGTGGATGGAAAATCTTGAAATACCCCTTAGTTGAACAACCTATCGATTGATTTGCCATTTAATTTATTAGCTCAGCGAATTTTTACGAAATTAACCCCTTCGGGCCTGAATTAACCCATTTACGTCTGCTGTACCCAATTGGAGCGTTTTTCTGTAATTTTTAGTTAAACTATTACTCATTTCACAGTTCTAAAGTGGTAAATATAAAATTATTTAGTTCTGTTGTCATTTATCCTCTTCGTGCGCAGAGATTATTTTGTATTTTTAATATCCGGTTTACTTTTTCTTCGATTTCCTGAAATTTAGAGGGCCATTTCTGCGTAAAGTAATCCCGAACAGAAGAGAGCATTTCTTAAAAGCATTAAAAGTTTATTTTGAGTGCGTTTCGTAAATAGTTTCTCTTTGACTTAAATAAATAAAAGATGTATTTTTTTTACCGGAAGTACACATATGTGGACTTCTAGCACGAAGAGGTTATATCCAGTTTTTTTAATTTTTTTTTTTAAATGCGTTAAAGTTTATAAATGAACTGGAAAATAAAGTTTTTAATGTATTTTAACTTTGTACGTAGATTTCCAAAGCTTTCCACTGTAGTTAGGATCTAATTGAAGAATATTTGCCAAAAAAAACATCGTATCTCTTATAGATTTTTATAAAATTGAATGTCGACTCACGTAGGTGATCAGCTTTAATTGCCAATTTCTATTACCAAACGGACATTATTTGTGCTTATCTATAAATTGAAACCGTAACAAATATCTTTTCTACGCCCTTAATCATATTCGGTAAAGCAAACACATGTAATGCTAAAGAAAATAAAATGAAACGGGAGACTTAGGTCGAGTTCATAAATGTAAAAATACAGTAACGCTGCAGCCATTGCGTTCATCATTGTATAAAAACTGTATAACTAATGTACACGCTTGGTAACACTTGTGTTCAATAATGTAAACTTACAGTCGTACTACCGTATAAGCTGTATCTGTTTTTATTTGGTTGCAGAAAGTTTACTGATGTCAAAGTTTATGAGTAATGGAACTTTTCGATAGATTTAAGTTATTTTACTAAACAAATTCGTGAAAATTGTTTATTATAAGTCAATAATGGTTATTATTTGTTTCGGGGAAGATAACGAACGCTTAGCAATTGAGTCCGAATTCTTTTCTGTAATCTTCGTCTTCTGCATATTATCATTTTTCTCCTTTCTGGCACTGATAGTTCTGATAATTTTAATTTTGACCATTCAGTAAATTCAAAATTGCCCTTGACTTTTTTTTTCGCACCTTTTTGAAACACAAAGCAAACTCAGAAGTGTTTACATATATTTTTAGAAAAGTATCAGTGTATACATTTATGAACGCAATTTATACAGATGTTTGAATACTGCAACAATACAGAATTATTTGCGTTCATAAAAATATACAAGTAAACCTGCGGTAAACTTACTGTAAACAGTTTACATTTATGAACTCGACCTTATTTGCTTGGTGTGTGTCCATGACTAAGATTAACGCTTAGCTACATTATATTTTCCTACTTACACGTATCAACCGATTGATAAAGATTGAAAAAGTACGCAAACATTTCGTAGTCTTTTATTAAAGAGGGAGTAAGAAATTTCACCATGCTGCGAATCTTAGCCTGAGAAATTTCTTTGGCCAAATTTATGAAATCTGTCAAATCCCATATACTTTGCAATTTTTTTTTTTTATCAATGCGTTTATTTACTTTTTCGTAATTTTACCGATATCTGAAAGAAATTCGAAATTTGACAAACTACGAATATTGATTATTTTGGCAGTTGATATTTTATCCATTTGATTTAAAACCTCATCAAGTATTAGAAACCACAGTGCACATATATAAAGTAGTTTACTCAGAGAGTTCATTTTTATTTATTTATTTATTTATTTATTTATTTATAGTCTATAAGTACAATTATTGGTATAATTTACTTTCTTAGAGCTAATGTTCCTAGTATAATATAGATATACATATATGTACATAAGTAATTAATGCCTTCAATCATACACAATTCCGTTCATGATAATATTTTTAAATATTTCTTTAGGACAATTTAGATCAATTATATCGGCATATTTATTAAAGTAATAACAGGCTTTAGTGACTGGCTCATTACAGCCATAGTTTGTTGAGTGAAAAGGTATTGAAAAGAAGTAAAAAGCCCTCGGTCTTAAGGATCGAGCTGGTGAATAAAGCTTAAACAAAGATGACAAGGGAGCACAATTAATTTGTCCAATTACAACATCTCTCGCAAATGAGACAAGAAAATAGATTCTTCTACTTTGAAGAGGTTTGAGTGATATAAGATTGCATCGTGTTTCATAAGGTGGTAGAGGCAATGTCCAATTTAGCTTCCGAAGTGAATATTTCGTAAACCTTTTCTGTATTCTTTCGATACGGTTCGAAGCATTTTTGTAAAATGGGGACCAGACTATGCAGCAATATTCAAGGATGGGACGAACGATGGTAACAAAAAGCGATTTCAGTGTGTACGGACATCGGAAATCCTTAGAATTCCTGAACAAAAAACCAAGCAAACTATTACCCCTAGAGATTACATAATCTATGTGCATCCTGAAATTTAGATTTGAATCGAATATGACGCCTAAGTCTTTATAGCTGTATACTCTTTGAAGCGTAGCACTCGAAATAGTATATTCAAAGAGAACTGGACAGAGGGACCTCGAAAACGATAGGACACAGCATTTATTTATATTCAGATGAAGACGGTTTAGAGAGCACCAGTTTAATAAACTGTCCAAATCTTTTTGGAGTTCGATGCAGTCGGTCAATGTTTTAATTGATTTATATATTTTTAAATCGTCAGCGTATATGAGACATGATGAATGTTGGATTTTTGGCGGTAAGTCATTTATAAATAATAGAAATAAGAGTGGGCCCAGGTGGCTGCCTTGGGGCACTCCAGAGTGATTGAAAATTTTATCAGATATATTGGAACCAATTTTGACATACTGGATACGATTTGTTAGATAACTTTTTATCCAGCTAAGCAAACTTGAATGCATACCGGTAGCTCTTAATTTCTTCAACAATACTGTGTGGTTGACTTTGTCAAATGCTTTGGAGAAGTCAGTATACACGGCGTCTACTTGATATCCTCTCTCCACACTATTGACACAGAAATTCGTAAATATTGTTAGATTGGTTGTAGTTGATTTACCACTGACAAATCCATGCTGAAAGATGGAGATACTGCTTTCAAGAGTTTCATATACTTTTTTTTTAACAAGTGATTCGAATACTTTCGGTATAACTTGTAGTTTGGCTATAGGTCTATAATTTTCTATACATTGCTTAGAACCTGCTTTGTGTATAGGAGTTATGAATGAACTTTTCCAACAATTAAGAAAATCACCTTCGCTTAGAGATTGATTAAAAATTAATTGTAGAGGCTTGGACAAGTAGGATCTACAATTCTTTAGGAACACTGCCGGAATATTATCAGGAGGCATACTTAAACTATTATCAAGATGTGATAGTGCACTCAAAACTTCATTCTCTGACAGAGACATACAAACTGCAGTATTTACGGTTGGAAGATCAAGTTCAGTTTCTCTATCACATGAGGCTACATCGAAATTCGATTGAAAAAATGCAGCAAATAAGTTACAAATCTTAGAAAGATCACTGCTTACTTCCCCCTGATAGCACATGTTAGCAGGAATACCAAAGGAATTCCTTTTAACATTGACATGACGCCAGAAACAGCTCGAATCCTGTTTGATTTTTGTTTCCAGTGACCATACATATTGTCTATGCGTGATTTTCGATCAGGTTCGCGCACAAGTCAAAAATTCAAAAAGATGGCCGCCATACGTGCGCTGTGAATATTTGTTTACATTCAAAAACAAAACCAAATGACTGAATTAACCGCCAAACTCAGAAATGAATTTGACTTTTAAACGCCAAACTCAGTACAATTGTAGCAAGGGCACGAATTGCGGCCATTTTTCCTGCGCAATATATTACCTCAGATACGTGTACTGTGACTAGAAACGACCTGATTAGAGCAACTGGGAAATGTATTTCTAAAGCCAATTTTCCCGCCACGAGCCAAGCAAAGACGTTTTCTTTAAGCTTATAAGTTTGATTCTATGAGTTACGATTTATTTTCCGACGAATCCAAATTTAAACTATTTGCTGAAGATGGAAGAATCCTCGTTCAAAGAAAACCTGGAAGGAGGAGGCTTAGCTATGAGCGCCAACAAAACAAATTTCAAATAAATAATGATTGTTTTTATTTAATAATTTATTCTGATGTGAACACCATAGAAAATATTTGGTCTATAATAACACTAGCCAGGAAATGTTCAGCCTTGAAAACATGCTTTCGAAAGTTTCTTAAAGAGTTCTTTGGAATCAAAACCCACAAAAACATTCAGAAAGTTGTCGGAGTGCATGAATCGCAGGCACTTGGCGTTAACGGAGGAGATTTCATATATTTGCCCTAGATAAATAAATTTCTTAGCCTAAAACTCGCAGCATGGGGAAATTTTTTACTCTCTCGTGACCACTCTCTTTAACGAAAAACTACGAAATTTGTACGTACTTGATTTACAATACTAGATTTTCGTAGTTTTGGGAGGGTACGCGAACGACCTAATAGGTGTGTTTGGTAACCTGTTAATTTACGTAAATTTACATTCAACTGTCAAAAATCAAGTGACAGTGTCAAAAAATTTCCCCTCTTGCAAAATCGTGCTAGATCTTTTTCATGGAGTCACCGAGGCACATCCTTCAAACAGCAATCTGACAATTTGTGAAATGTCAATCACTTCTTGTTAACAAAATAAAAGAAAATTAGTTTTTCGTGAAAATATTCAATAGTTAAAAAAGAAGAAGAGAGGATTTTCCCCCACTTTTACTATTTGGCAGATGTGCCATTTGTGTTAATAAAAGTTAACAAACACACCTAATATGTTCTTAATCGATTTTTAGTTTTAAGGAGCTAAATTCCAAAGAAATGTTTTTTTTCCACACCACTGTATGTTTCTCTCTCTCTCTCTCTCTCTCTTATCATACACCGATATTCAAAATATAATCTCCTCCCCATAAATTCATATAAATGATTTTCTTTTAGCAAACAAAATCAAAACAAAAATCCACCCAAAATCGGACTTCCTCTTCTAAATGATAATAATAATAAACAATTATTTTTTATCGTAACAAACTAAGACGCTATCGTATGACTAATGACTTTGCCGTCTGGGATTTGATTTAGTTGGTCAAAAATAAAAACAAAAAATGCTTTTGCGAAAAATGAAGTACGAGACAACCACGATTATCGCGCGAGTGAAAAACGTTATACGCAATAAAATTAAAACTGTTTTGATATTTATTTTTGAAAAAAAAGACTACAATCATTAATCTACGTTGATGTGCGCGTCTTGTTTTGCCGCAGTGTTTGTGTTATCAAAACAAAAATAAAATTGCGTATGTCCTTCAGAACAAAGTCCGGGTATAAACAAGAGTGGTAGCGCGCTCTACGTCATTATTTCTATCTAATTATGCAAACGGAAAGAACAAGCCCGGGTATTTTTCAAGATAAGCCCAAACAGAGTGCCGTCCCATTCCGTTGATTAAACGAAATTACTTTTAATGAAATCAATAATTGCCAGTGCCACATCTGTCGAGTGCGAGGTGAACGAATGTCCCACTCTGCTCCTGATGCGATAGCCTTGGTTGGTGGTTTATGGTATTACGTTATGTTTACATTTCGACGCGTCCCTCGATGAAGTCATGAAAGTAAAAATACTGAATAATGGGACAAAACAAAAAAAAAATTAAAAATACGAAAAACACTTTTACTATGGCGATAACAAACACGAAAGAAATCATCGATCGATTGGCAGCGATATGATTTGTGGACTATCGAGTGTCGAGACTTCTGTACTGTTACGTAACGGAGAGCTCTTTCTCCATTTCACTTTGATTTGAATCCACAGAGGTACACACATAGAAAGGTGGCTTATCGTTGTCATGTTAAGTGAACAACAATCAGCGTCATTAACTTTGTTTCGAGGTACGAGTATATCTTGACAAAGCCTGCCTACCTGCCACTTGAATAGGCTGTTGTCTCGTGTACAATGTTCTTTGAGTGGCATTATGGCTTTATAGGTGAACTGAATTCATTGTTTTGTTGGAATATTCATAAGGCGGAGGTTTTCTACTGTTAGATACAGTAGCTACAAACAAGAAATCAGACGTCAGCTGGGATTTTCAGTGTGGATGTATCTGCTACTGGTTAGTTGTTGTTTCATTATTCAAGACGCATCGGGCGATTCTAACTTGATGGATAGATTAAAAAATGATTAAAATACTCAAACTTATTTTTGAATATCGCAAGTCTGGAAAAAACCATAAGAAGTCCAAAAGGATACTCACAGATCATTTCAAGGCCGCCTATACAGAGTAATCCATGTCAAACTCTTCTTTCTGCACAGGATGACGACGGAGAAAGCTCGCTTGTACATCAATCTCGGGTATGCCATCACTGACACCTTTGATATCAAAAAAGGATTCAGACAAGGTTCAACATCATACTTGAAAGCATTGTGCGAAACGCATAGACCAACCAACGAGGTACGATCTTTCAAAAGTCCGGTCAATTACTTGCATACGTCGATGACATTTACATTATCGGTTGAACATAATGAGCTGTCACCGGTGCGTTTGCGAGTATAGAAGAAAGCGGCTTAAATGTGTTCGGCGGTAAAATAAGGGTAAAACAAAATATATGCTGTCACTTAACATCGACGAACTGAACCAAATGTCCATATAGCCAGCTTCATCTTTGAGGTACTATAGGACTTTGACTACCTCGGCTCTTCCACCACTTTAACAAATGACACGTCCAAATGAAGGATTACGATTGCCAATCGCTGTTTCTTTGGGCTATTGCGTATTAAAGCGTGATCCCGATCAACTTAGTAGATTCTATATAAGACTCTTCTCATCCCAATCTTGCTTTATGGAGCTGATGCATGGACTGTATCCAAACCGGATAAGCATATCATTGGCCACTTCGAGAAAAAGATCCTCATCCGCTTATGTTGATGGGTTTTGCAGGAGAAGGTTCAACCACGAACTATACGAGCTGAACAGCGATATCATCACAACAAAAAACTGCGCATTAGTAGTTGTAAATGGCTAGGACATGTGGAGCGAATGGACACCCGCCCACCCGCACGTCAACACAATGCTTCAGAGTTATTCAAGATGCCAAGTTAAACTGGAAGGAGATCATAGATATAGCACCAGGAAGCCAAAGGTAGCCTTTATTCACGCGAAAGGGCATGGGTCGTATGGCGCATGTAGTTTCAAACATACACAATGGTTTTTAGAAGTACTTTTCAATATGACTCGTTGGTATGGAAGAAAACACTTGAGAAGCTTCAAGAAGATCCAGAGATCTATCTGCATTGACATAATAGGATCTAGCCAGCACTGACACCATAAAAACCGCCACCAACCCTAGCCCATTGACTACAATAACCCCTCAGCTGTTGAAAAAAAGATTTATAGTCAAAATTCGTAACAGAAATGATTGAGTAACTCAACAAGTCACCAGAGGAACAAGCTTTCTATACCGGTGCAGGAATTAAGGTACACTGCGAATCACTAAGAATTAATCGTTTAGGTATGGTAATAGGTAGGAAACCTAGTTCTTGAGTCTACAGTTGTTATGTAGATCGAAGCTATATTTTGAAATCACAATGAGGTATATAGAACCAATAGATTGAGTATCAGGGCATACTGATATCCTGAAAATAGATCTTTCGGAGACAAACTCACAAATAAAGGGAATAGGCGCTGAGTTTAGTTGGATACATGCTGAACGGTGGGGACCTTATGGCCACTTTATAGAAGGAGATCGCATTCTCTGGTTAATCTCAGCCGTAAGAAAATCTCCATCCTTTTTTGGTGACACATTTTTTTCATTTTTAATTCATTTTATTTATCAATTCAATTAAATCTTAAATGTTAGATAAAAGTGATTAAAACTAGCTTAACTAACTTAACTATCTTACTCTAACTTACTGGCCCCACACGGGCACTCTTAGCTAAACTTAATACTTATACTATGTCTTTCGACGTAACCTAACCTATACGAGTACTATTGAATTTTAATTAATGTTACAATTTTAAAACTATGAATAATGTTTTTGAAAAAAAATTTAGTGAAAGAAATTTTTTTTTTTTTTTTTAGTGACACCATCTAGTCCTAGTGTGTATATTACTAACTAGCGTACTAGCGAGGTTGTAGGCTTAATTCCTACCCAGGGCTTGGTTACTTAGTGGAAAAATCAGAGCACCAAAGCAACATAATAACTGCACCATCAGCGCCTGCGGATATTCCACAACGATTCCAGCAGCTACAAGGACGAATATGTCATCTGCTATGCGATTATCTCACCGTTGAAGAATGAGGAGTCTTGGCAGTTTCTTCTTTAAAAAGCTAGAGGTACTACGCAAAATGGAGCTGAAAGCCCTTCTGAGAGTGATACTATTGGGTGATCAAAAATTGGTATATTGAGTTACAAGGTACCCATCTATTTACCCTTACGTAATCTGCACAGCACAAATCCTAGAACTTATTGTAGATAATTGCTGTGACGCTGACAATGACTATCGCCGTCAGAATAAAGTACCAGTGTCATTCATACACCGCAATTGTACGAGCTCGAAGCTATGCCAATGAATAACTCATTAAACACTCAAATAAGTCATAACTCATTGTTTTACAACAAAATAGAATACTCGAATGTAGATTGCACTTGTTTACATTTCATAGCTCACTTTAGAAAAAAAAAAAATTAAACTCTAAGCAAATAAACATAAAGATGACATCATGACTACAAATATTGCTTTGGAGGTTAATATTATTAATCATAAAATGTTAATGAAATTCTTTGACTGTGGATTTACTTGTTGCTTTTTTCTCCTTTTTTTTTTAAAGAAACAAAACATAGATTATAAGTGACATTCACTTCTTAACAAGTCGTGTACATATCTACTATCTATTTGGAGAGGTAGTCTTCTCAGGAAATAAGAGGCACTCAATATTGTCAATTGAAGTTTATTAACCGAGAAACAGTCTTTCGTAAAATACAAAGCCCTCCACTTGCATTTACCTGGCTGTATTTTTTTTTTTTAGCACAGTACTAGAAGCTCTTGAATGAGTTTTTTATTAAAATAATTTTTATATTTAAGTCAAGGTATGAAAAATTTAACCTGATTAGAAAATTTCGACCCTGACTGTAGGCACTAACTACTTAATATGAATTTCCTTCCGGAACTCCTTCATTATTTTCCACATAACGCTTAATTATCACTTCAGAGATTATTAATACAGTTTATCGCCTATAAATGGCTGTAGATGTACATACATATATTATGATTCCCGTTACAAGTAAAGTACGCGACGCTATCGGTTGCAATTAGAATTAAAATGCACATGCACATGCAAATAATCATACTCCGACCTACTCAGACGTTGAGTTTATGTTTGCTAATAGTGCAGCATTGAGACTTTGGCTTTAGATGTTTGTTTTGTTTTTATTATTTTTTTGCGATAAGGGTTTATTTTTTTCTGTTTTTTTAATTTTCTTTGAGAAGACAGTTGTCGGTCGCGTGACTTTGACTTGGCCATAAAGACGATTGGCTTTGACTTGATAAGCTACAGTACACCATACGCACGACGATGAATCTGGTGGTTAAATGTTGTCTAATGGTGGAGATATTTATATTTTTTATTTTTTTTTTTTTACATGTTTATAAAGAGAGAAGAAATTAATTTAGAGGAGGCTTCTGGGTGCTAGTTTCAAGCTATTTTCGTGGCTTCTACAACAGACTCTGGAATATCTACAGCTACAATTAAGGTTCAGGTGGATAAGAGTCTTTAAGTGAAATCATCACCTCAAATAAGGACACTTCATTCCGAGGAAATCACAAAGGAACTTCCCTGTGTCAAAATGAGTTGCATTTTATAAGCCCCGTCTGTCGAAAAGCTAGGTCAGCACTGGTTCTATTTCTAACAAGTTCACCAGAGGGGTATCCAATTTAGTCAGTGACCAAATCAGTTCTACTAATAATGACTAGAGAATGTTATTTTTGACTATACGCTGATCAGACCAAGTACAAGACAATCGAACCTTAGATCGTGTCATGGAAATCGCACTCAGATTTCGGAACAAAAAAACCTCAGACATCTCAGAGTTATTACCACTCAGCATGGGCTTTATCTTTCTATATGTGATATAAATTACACCCGTCTGGTTCGCTTTCCAATAACACACACACTTTATTTCTATTAAAATTGACATTTCTCTTTCAAGTACATATTTGACATAAGATAGTATGGTATACGTTCAGTAGGTTAATTGTAACATTATGACAATATGGTATGGCACCCTGAAGGATGGTTCAGGACCGGTGAGCGAGCGGCTAGCGCCTCTTGTCACCAGCAAGCTCGCGCATTACCTTCGAAAACCTCGTCACCAGGTAACCAGGCAAAGGTGACTTCTTGTATATTGACTTTTGCCAGAACTTGAGATAGTTTCAAACAAGCTTTAACTTCATTGTACACGACATAATGGCCTTTATAGCAGCGTGGTTTATGCGTGCGTCTTCGTCAGCATTCTCCCAAACACTTTCGCTTGAAAGATGTTGGGTGATTTTTCCAGCATTAGGATATTTTGGAACCTAGTCCCATTAGACTCCAACATCGCTGGCATAATTTTACATGTTCGAACCATTAGTGTACCCAATTTGTGATCATCAATCAACCATGATTGATCAACTTGGATTTTCTGGATCCTGAAACTCTAGATTTTTAATTTTAAAGGCTGACTTTAATGTATGATATAACCAGCACTATAGTGAGTTTAGTAACAGAAACGTGTGTTCATTTCTTATCTCCAACCAAATTTTTTAGGTTTGAGGTTAAAGATGTGTTCCTTTTTCAGGTTTGAGGTTAAACATAAGGTTGGCAATAAAAAAGCAAAAGGTTTACTAAATTTACTGCGCACGGTTGTCTTCGTTATCTGAAACGCCGCGGCTGGCATATGGACAAGTTGCAAACTTTTTCCCAGTGCGCCAAATTGCTCAGCCGCTTCTATGTTTACAAGAACTTTAGGCAAGATTTGTGGCCTGGTAATATTGAATCATATAATTCAAAGCAGTTAAGAGTGAACTTATGAAACTGTGGCAATCTTAAACATTCCTAGGGATTCAAGAGACAGCCGAAAAATTTAGACGATCTGCATCAGTAAAAAAAATACCCTGCTCAGAAAGCATCTTAATTATACTGACCATGTTAATTCTATATTGCGCAATATTTCCGGTCGCAATATTATATTCATTCTACACGCGATTGCATTTGGAATTGATGTAATTTCCATAGGTAAAAAAAATGTTTAGCGAAGACAACGAAGAAAAACGGGACTAAACAAGTTAAATTATAAATATTGCGCACTAATATTGCAACGTGTAAAGATAAACCATTTCTAGGCAATATTTTTTCAAATATAATATTGACATGTGCATAGGTAACCACGCAGATGATGAATAACAAGCCCCGTTGGAAATAAAAAGGATATTCTCCTATTCTTGGGCCCTGTCTGTAAAAAATGGATCCACAAGTATATGAACTCTGTTAAAACTGTTTATCCAAACACTAATCGCTTATATAATATAATTTTAATTATTTAATTTTACCGCAATTCCTGCATAACTGAGCGCGACAGTATTGGAAGCATACAGATTTACAAAATTGCTTTTTAGGTTATTAAATTGGCTTTGGCTCATCAATACGGCTGTAGGATTTGGAGATTATTAAAAATGTATTCCTTAGATAAGGATTGTTAGCTACGGATTAGCACTTCATACTCGATAACTTTGTTAATCAAGATAAGGAAAATCGATAAAGAGACCACATCCCTACAGTAACATAATAACTTTCCCTCGCAAGCCATCAAGTGGCATCACAGCGGTATTTGTACATACTCGTATTTATGCAGCTGAACGATAAGCAAAAAAAGACAAGGTGACAAGAGAGGTACATTTTTAGCTGTCACTTTCTTTAGTTAGCACTTAGCAAAGCGATTCTACACAACAAGATGCGTAGAAAAAGCTCATGCTAAACTTAATCTCTCCTTAAAAACGTTGACAGATCGCTTAGGAAAAAACAATAATAATTTATGATTTCATTATTTGTCAAAACTCGTTACTTAGTCAATTTTTCTACAGTTTGCCAACAAAAGTAGCGATCGCTTCGAATGCATCATTTGGAGAGACTTTCCTGCATTTTTAAGTGTTTCCTTAGAATTTTGAGAGTGAGTACCAAAAGATAAATTTATGTAATTTTCGCAGACGCGATAAAAATTTAAAGTAAATATTGAACTACCGACGAACGATGGTAACCACAGGAATTTAAATGTTTTGCTGTAGGGGAAACCCAGGTCTTCCGACAGGGGAACGTGATTACACTCCTGACTATTTGACTTCCATGATGGCAGAGAATTTCATGAAAAAAAAAATAATATAAAATGTCGGGCAAAAGATCAAAGGGTCGACATGTCTTTAGGAAAATCACGCAATTTTGTAAGACAACATAAAAATGTTACGTTACCTTATGTAACGTTACGTACTTAAATAGATGACTTTTTTCTTGCATTTTCTTTAGGTGGCGTTACAGTTCGGGGTGAACCAGGGCCTGCTTCCCGCAACCAATGCTGTGTGCGTGTTATACCTACAGTTTTGTGCCGACTCTGAACGGCGAGTTGAAAAGCTCCTCATGAAAAATTATACTTTTTTAATGTACAGTGGGGCAAAACGTAAGATCGAAAAAAATTTAATGAAAAAATATCATGTGGGGTATAATTGGTAAGGGGCTAAAAGTAGGGATTTTAGCATTTTGCCGAAAATGAGGGTACAAATAACATTTCCACCTCTTATCTCGGAAACGACTTAAGTCAGAATTATAAAAAAATCATGGTTTGAAGATGTTTCATGGAATTTAGGGCAACTATAGCGATGATCACAAGTTGCATGGTTTTGAAAAATTGGTACGGAACTGATGACTATGTGACAAGCCAAGCATTCAGTAACATTTCTGCGAAATGTGTCAGAATATATTTCTGCCTTTTTGTTATTTCTTTCGATGGGCAGATGAAATGTCGTCCCTAAGAAAACAACACACAATAATTGCATGAATCGTAAGATCTCTAAATCAAGTAGGAAAATTATTGACTGACAAGAAATGGAAATAAAATTGTTAGATAAATCAATTTTTGACATAGTGAAAGCTACGCCATTTTTTTTTACAAATGTATGATATTTCATTACTATCTTCGCTTATACATAAGTTAAATAATCCAAACAGGTATTTTATTTATTGTTAGCCAAAATTGATAAGAAAGCCGACATATCCGCCGAGATGTAACAATTTACTTTTCTTAATGACGAAAAGTCCAGCTACGCTCAGATAGCTGAAATTTCAAACAACGTGAACATACTCGAAGGTCCAACATTGAAACAATGTGTTGCAGAAAACGAAGAACAACACCGAGGGCCGAGCAATAAATCGGTCAGAACGAGTACTAACTCAATGCAAATTAAAGAATTTAAAGGAAGTCGGAATCGAAATATCGTTCAGAGCTCTATGAACCTTCAGCGTGACAAGCGATGACGACTACCACTACGCAACGGCCACCACAGGTTATCTTAAGAAATGAGTGCCGCTTAAAAGCAGTGACGGGGATGGTTAAATTCGTATGCAGGAAGACAATTGAGAGATATTTCTGACTGCTTACTTTATTACTTAGGTGGCGCTACAGTCCAGGGTGGACCAGGGCACCAGATTGACAACCGCTGGACATCTTTATACCATTGCAACAATGAGCCTTCTATGAAGAAAATAATTATAAAATGTATTGAAAGCATGTTCAAACGAGTAAAAGAGGGGAAGTAGTCCAAAAGCAAGGGCGGAAGCACGAAGCATTAAGAATTGATCATGGTTTTGAAATCAGAGAAATATCGTGTAATAATAAATATGTGCCAATTTCTTTGTTTTTTCTTTGAGATTCGAGTGAAAATTACAAATATTTCCCACTGGTGCAGCCCGACACTGTGAGTTTTTGCACAAACTTTTTCAGTCTAGAAAGTAAAGAAACAGACGTAAAATGCCAAACATGATAAACTTCCATGTGTCAAATTTATGTCAGTGCCTTGTGAGCAGAGACTTCAAGTGTTCCACACACGGATCCCTGAGCGATTTTGCTCCTCTGACTCATGTGCAATCTCTTTATTAAGTGGACTATTCTTAACAGAGGAGAAATACAATTTATTTTTAAATATACAATGATATAAGAAAAACACAACAATTTTCTCACTTCACACCACATGCCTGCGAGCAAAAAAATAGCAGTGCCACTAAAGAAGTGGTATTAATCAAAAATACAACAAATTAAGCAAGTTTTTAAAAAAAATTTACCAGTAGCATAAAATGCGTTATTTTCTTATAATATCTACATTTATTAGTTTTTGATTTAATTTAAATAAACTACCATAAATGCATTTTGTCCTGCTGGAAAACCGGTTTTAGTAGCATTTCGTCCTCGGCATATGACAACATGATATTCTGCAATATATCGACGTATGAGTGCTGGTCCATTCCTTTATACCAATATATTGGATCAATACCATACTATGAAAAGCATCCCCAAAACATGGTACTAGATTCACCGAGTTTTTTGTTTGTTTTTATTGTGAATCTAGGATCAAATTTTATATTGGGTGAATGCCTGACATACAGCCGAGATACTTCTCAGCCATACAGAAAGGTTTTGGTCTCATCAGTACACATTATATTCCTCCACTTCTCAGGAGGCACGACAAATGCTTTTTCGCAAACCTCAGCCTTTTTGATACATGCATTTTCTTGAGTAAAGGGACTTGTCGTGGACTTCAAGCACTAAGATTGCGTTCCCTCAGCCGTCTTCTAAAAGTGTGAATACCACATGTCAAGTAAAGCGAATCCACCATCTGGGTAATTGCTACAGAAAGATGTGTCCTAGAGTACCTTACAACACGTTTCACCATTGACGGATGCCGTATTTTGTTTCGGCCGCGAGTTTTAACCTTAATTTCATATTTTACAGCATTGCTTATCATTTTAGCGTTACACCCAAGAGTTCCTTAATTTGTTTCTACGTTTTTAAGACTTTTATAAGCAATTGAATTAGCTCGCGCTTCTATGGTGTGCAGTGTATTCCACGACCCACTTTTATCGAATCAAATTAATCGGTTTTACTATAGTTTGATAAAAAATAAAAAGTAGAAGGTTTTTACTTACTTTTCTTTAATTTAGATTCAAAAATCAAGTCAAAACAAAATTTGTATACCGAAATATAATAAGCACTGCTATTATTATTGCTCCTATCAGAAAGTATGAGATGCACTACCGATTGATATTTCAACGCAAAAGTGGCGCCTTACCATTGGAATATGACGTCAAGTGAACGACATGATGTTGATAAGTATAGTATTACCGTAAAAGTCGCAAAAAATATTAATACAAAAAAAAATATTAAGGAAAATGGTGCTAATGGTAGCACTGCTATTATTTTGCTCGCGACTGTATGTAAAGAATGAGTTTTTTTTTCATGAAATGTCAAAAATAAGCAGATGTTCGGTTTCAGCGAGATGATGGCCGATGGGCGAACTCAAAAAATGGTCGGCTTCTCAGATGAGGATTCGTATTCAACTAACAGATTTATCCGAGATCTCCAAGCGATCCGTAAGTGGAATGCGCATTCTAAATGAAAGACGAAATCGAGGTCTAAAAAAAAGATGATAACTCGAAATTTGCCGTCTAGAGAAGACATTTCGATTGAAAGAAATACCATATTGCTTATAAATTTAGACACAGTATTAGAGATCCTAAAACAACCCAATTATCCATTGCAACGCAATGTTAAGTTCTGAGCACACATGCAAACGATTTCTAGCAAAATGTCCAGAATCAGTTTGGAAAAAAACACGCTTTTCAGATCCCTCTACTTGTCTTATGATCTTATAACCCCTAGGTCTGGATAGCATCAAACAAATTTATAAAAAAAACAATCGCTACCCGAACATATGTATACATACAAAGGTACTTTATGTTTACCCAATTTTAACAGAGGAAAATCCTTTGTACGTTAAAAGCATTATGTACTTCCCCCCTCTACGAGTATCTTCCCTTCTAATGATCTTCTCACACTTTTTTGTGATGCACAGGCACACCGAGGCCAAGTCCATGATGTCCATGTCCATGTATGTACCCATGACATAACACAAAGGAGTTGTTTTTAATTATTTTGTCTTTTCTACCATGTCTGATGTTTCACATTGGCTAATGGCTATGTGCTGCATGATCGTTTCAACTGTTCACGCAGTCACTGCCTGATCATGGAAGCATAAAAGAAAAATTTAGAACCAAAACAGAACAAAAAAAAAAAAAATTAAAAACACGGACGAAGTTCGAAAGGGAATAAAGTGGAATAAAAAAGAAAGAAATACATATTACTTGCTATTTGGTTTTCTTTTTTTACTACTTACATTGACAAGGCTAACGCCAAATGTGGCCACCCATCCCCATCCGCCATCGGGCGCGACTTTTTTCGGTGTTTTATTCATGTTTTTTTTTTTGGTCTGTTCCTTGCTTATCGTTGAGTTATTAATTAATTAATTTATTTATTATTTTGTTTACGCACAATCGGTGGGTGGATTTAAACAGAAATCACTCAGATGCGATGACAATGGATTCAACAAAGAAATGACAGATTTAAACAAATGGGAAATCGAAATTGGCAACGCTACTTAATTTGGCACACACTACTAAATGCACTTTGATACTTTTCGTGTTAACAGATCGTAAATATGGTTTCACTAAACTTAACGGCGATCAATTTAAACATGCAACTATAATAAAATTTCGGGATTCCGGTGTTTGGGAAATTTTCCATTTAAGCACAAAGCGGCCGAACGAGACACACGACTGATTGTGACAGACGACGTTTTGACGTAAGTACAACGACCCAAGGTAAAAATTTGTAATTTTTTTCTTTCTGGAGAAAATCTCTATAAAAATGATCGCGAAAAACAAGTCACACACGATCGATGACGAGTAAAAAAAAGTATACACAGCAGCTGACAAACTAGGCGCCCATACGACTACGACTCGGTAGGTTACTTGTTAACGCCGAGTTAAAGATAGAAGAACAAAGAAAAAGTAATTCACGTGCTGTTGCGGAACGGCTGGCATGAGCCCGAGATGCCGGAAAAAATTCTACTCAGTGCTCCTGTTGGTGGGTTTTCCTTTTTTATTTCGATTTCACAGCTCTTTTCGGTTCGAATCAAATATGCTGCACTCACTCAATTACAGCTGTCCGCGGCGAAGATGGAAAAAAAATTCGAACAATAAAACAGCAACAAAGATGAAACGATAAACACTCAAGCGAATTAATCTAGATACTTCGCCGTTTCGCTGTCGCAACCAGTTGCACAGCACGTTGATGACTGAAAATTGTCTACGGTGGTAGTTTATTTCACAGCTGAGCTAGCTGTTTATACTCGCTGGCCTGCTGCTTTAGCTCCTGCTTTTGGCTGTCCAAGTTGGATTTTCCTCCATTTTTTTTGTTTGCCGTTTGTCGTTGATTTTTCATGTCTTTTGTTCCATTCTGCGGATTCTCTTCGTTTATCCATGTTTTCTGTGTTGAGTTGAGTGAAAATAAATGGTAGCAGTGTTGCTGATGGTTATAAGTGGGAGGGAAAGTGGAGTGGAATGATTACTTTCTTGAAATTTGTATTACATAGATACGTATATACAGTGAAACCTCCTTTAGGCGGACAGTGACGTTGACAACATTTTTGTCCGCCTACGGGAGTTCTCCGTTCAAGGGATAAACGCAATTCAAATTATCTCTATGTATCAAAACATAAACACTGCAACTTTATTTAAAACGAATATCAAAACCAAAAACGAAAACAAAACAGAACAAGGATTTGGAATCCTGACAAATAACGTTGCACCTGCATGGATGAGAAGGAAGAAGAATCCCGCTATCACCTTAAGGCAATTGCCTTCTGTGCAGCTGAGCGATATTCTCTTAAAGAAGAGAAGATTCTGGGAGAATATTTCTCAATAGAAAAATTCCCCAACTAATACAGTGAAACCTCCCTAGGGCGGATAATGACGGTGACAGCATTTCTGTCCGCATAAGGAAGTTGTCTGTTAAAGGGGTAAACATTTTTTTTTTTTTAAATAAATTATGTATCTTTATTTGTGGGCACCGTAGCGCAAGTGGTTAGTGCGTCGGACTACTGTGCCAGCAGTCTTGGGTTCGAATCCCGCCGCAAACACCTAAACGTTTTTCACAGTGCCCATCTCTTTCGAATGTCTGACAAGCATTCAAAGAGTATCATTTGTCACGATTGAGCTTCTCAACTCACCGTTCGGAGTCGGCAAAAAACTGTAGGTCCCTTCCATTCGTGCAAAAATATAACACGCATACACAAATGGTTGCGAGAAGCACGCCCAGGTTCACCTCGAGCTGTAGCGCCAACTAAGTACGTAAGTATGTAACTTTATTTATCAAACCAAGCGCATGTGGCAACATAATGGACCTACTAAGTAAATCCTTTCGAGTACGATGGATAACCACCTAACCTAACCTATCTAGGCGAAACGTACAGTAGTGCACTAAATGTGTGCGTTATTTCTGTTATATTTTGTCTTTTCGTTTGTATCTGTTGCGACTGGGAGCAAGTAGTTTCTTTCAAATTCAAATCATTCATTCAAATCAGCTACGGTCGATTGTTTTGTTTTTGTCCGTCTAATAGAATTAAGGTGAATAATTCCTAACAGATATGAATATCCGCGTCCGATTAAGGGAGTGTTCAGTGTGTTTGCAGTCTGAAACATTTAAGCTTGGTCAGGAAAATTTGCCCATCTGAAGATTCAGTCCTTTTAAGGGAGCTGTCCATAATGGAAGATTTCACTATAACTAAAATGGCGCCATCTATAAATAATACAAAACCAAGCTACAAGTCGACAAAAAATGTAACAAAAAATGCATAAGAAGGGCGTGCGCAAAATTTTGGGCACTAATCTCAAAACGACGACAAAAAAGACCTTGAACTTTTACTGTAAGAAGTCGTCTTTCGGATCAAATTAGAAACAGTTATTGAATGTTAGTCCTGGTCAATAGTGTGAAAAAAATATAAGCACAACTAAAAAAAGATAATAGGTCTGTTCCTTTACTTTCTGCTCCAAAAATAGTAAATTATTGAATTTCAACGAGTGGGGGTAATATTCTCTCAGAGTAAGGCAAAGTTAGGAAAAAGCAAAGGAACGCGTTTAACTACAAAAGTTGCAACAAACGAAATGTCATAAACATATGCGAAGCAAAAGTAAACAGAGTGTTGTTGTATGATTTTGGATTTTACAGAAAAGTCCACCGCTGATGATTTCCCAGAACGAATACAGTATGCAATATGTTGCGAAATGCAAATTTCAACATTCATCTGTTCCTTTTCTGTCCATTTTTTACTTTTTGAATTAAAATAAAAACAAAATGCAAATAATTCAAACAAGTGAAACAGCTGACTTTGATAGTTAGTTCGATTTCTACCGGAAGAAATTTGTTCAGTAAGAAATAGTAAGATTTTTAGTGAGAGGAAATTTTTACTCTCTCGTTGCCTCTCTTTTTTACTACTTTTTTTTTTGTAAGGGAACGCGGTTTGTCTAAAATTAGTAAGAATCAGTAAGAATCAGTAACAATTTTCAAGTAAAGGAACAGACCTAATACATATGTATCGACTTGTGGCATTGCTTTTTTGTCACCGTTAGAACTTTCGGCCGAACATTACTACCCACTCCAGTCTCGAAACAAAAATTAGTTTTCCATTCAGTTAAGTAAATTCATAAATAAAAAACATGAACCTGCATCAACTTTGTTTTTTTTTTCTCCAATGGCAACACGGCTAAGCCGTTAGCCACCCACCACCCCTGCAAATCTAATTAACCTTATTTAATCAGTTGTAGTATTGAGTGATTTCATTTATTTGAGTGTAATCGGAGCACGAGTCAAAGTGAACTCAAAAACAAAGAAATCTAACAAAAGGCAGAGCAAATGAGAACAACAAACTCTGGCTGTGTGATTTGATGTGTGTATGTAACCCGTGTGTGTGAATAATTTTTAAGAGAACCAGAACACACAGATTGTGGTTTGTTGGAAATTTCTCTTAGGAAACACCTCAGACCCAGACCACATCCAGATGAAAATGAAATTTCAAACACATGTCAAATTCATCATTTTAATTTTATGATTCTTTCTCTTCCACTCATCACAATATCATCACATCACAATATTGACTTATTTCCTTTCACATCCGATTTCTACATTGTGTAGGAGAAGACATGTGTACCCACTTCCGATTGTCATGCGTCATTTTCAATATGAAATAACCTTGGTTGGCAACAGCAAGCGGCTCGTCCATCCATAAACGCAAATAATACTCAATCCCGAAGCGGTCAATTGTCCAAAGAAGATAAACAAATCATCGGCTTCGAGGCCGATTTCGCTAACGACAATCTGTTGCTTCGTTCACCTGTAACTTGCTTGCTTACTTACCACCACATTAGCAAAACCAGCTGATACGATGGGCTAATTATTTATGTAACCGGTTTTGGTCGTAGCGCATGGCTGTTCGTCGTGACCCGCGCACCTCTTCGTTTGCTGTATTTTTCCTTTCGCTGTAGTGTTGCTGTAGCAAATGTTAACTTTACACAATTGCTGGGTTTCTGGAAGCGAATAAGGGTTGAAAGAGAATTCGCGAATGTAAACAAAACCATTAACACAATTGTACTAGAACAGGGAGTTGCCAGTGAACGAGACTTGTAGTATATTAACTACGAATTTTTCGACTTCGAATACATACTTCGATTTTATAATACCAATGCGGTAGCATTTATTTTAATATTCAAAGGGTGTGAACTTAACTGTTTTCAGCTGAAACTTTCTGCTTTTAATAGCTGTCAAAGTGACATTTATCATTAGCGAATTAATAGGTGTGTTTGTTAACTTTTATTAACACAAGTGGGACATCTGTCAAATAGTAAAAGTGGGGGAAAATCATCTCTTCTTCTTTTTTAACTATTGAATATTTTCACGAAAAACTTATTTTCTTTTGTTTTGTTAACAAGAAGTGATTGACATTTCACAAATTATCAGATTGCTGTTGGACAGATGTCCCTCGATGACTCCATAAAAAAGATGTAGCAATGATTTCGCAAGAGGGGACATTTTTTGAAACTGTCATTTGGCTCTCTCTTCTCTTGATTTTTGACAGTTGGATGTAAATTTCCGTAAATTAACAGGTACCAAACACACCTAATATAATAACACTTTGTGTTCGAAAATTAAACTTTTACCCGACATTTTGTAAATAAATTACATAGATTTGAAAATAAGGAATGCATAACTTTTTTGGAAGAATTGCCAACTTTGAAATTGTCGGTTGTCAAACTTGTCAGATCTGGGGAAATCTATTTTAATGAAATCTTTGCGTCCATAGATTCAGCTTATTATGAACTGAGGGAGTTATGTAGGTAGGTGGGTAGAAGTGTTGGTTTCAGTGGAAAGAAAACTCAACTAGCGGAAAGGAGCGCCGTTTTGATACCACAACCTCAGGTAGCCCGTTTGTTCGGATATAGTTCGAGATATTTATATCCACGCTATTGAATTTAAGAAGTGGATCAGTTCTCCTATACTTTCCTCGGATATCTCTTCAAGGTCGACTAAGAAGGGTTTGCCCAGTATGCGTTGTCGGGCTCTCGCTAGAGCCGGACATTTGCACAGAAAAAGAACAAGCGACTCTTTATCATTGTCATCATTACAGTTGCACCTACGGCAGAAATAGTTGTGAGGGATCGCCAGTTTGACAGCCAGTCCCCTCTACTGATTACCACTACTCTTGTGAGGTCTACGTGAGATCTTTGTAGCAACTCATTTGTTTTTGACCTATTGTAATTTGACCTTATCTTTCTGGACATGACAAAGTTTGAACAGCTAGTTTTAAGAAGTCTGAGAGTATATTTCCCTTAACAGCACCTGGCTGGTTCGTCGGCTCTCTCCTTTCCTTTAAAAGGACTATGTCCTCGAACCCAGAGAAGAGTGACTCTAGCTTCATAGCACAAATATAGCTTCTCTATTTGATCTCTTCACTAGTGTCGGTGGCAGAATTAATAAAAGAGCCTAGGTAGATGCTCTATCGCCAGGTCTTGAACAAGATGACGGTGTTATTCATCGGTGTTCGTAGGCAGAAGTTACTTCAATTTACTGTCGTTTACAACTAGATCCGTTTTGAGCAGCTTTTAACTGCTCGTTTCGTTCAACCGACTATATCTACATATATTAGAGTCATAGACGGATGAGTTTTTTTTTAGGAATTTCAAAGCGCCAAATAGCTTATCTTTATTTATACTCATTCGGCTTGAATTCGATAAATAAATGGTGCGTATCGATTTGGAATACTTGAGTTTTCTTCAAGATTTGGCATGAGGTGAAGATTTGAACGATCGCTGATTTTTCAAGCCGTACTGGTAGTCGTCATATATGGTTTCAGGCGTATCAGCAGTGCAGCAGATAGGATCTTATACACAACGTTGAGTAAACTTGTGCCTCTATAGTTGGAACAGGTGAATACATAGATTGAGCAGATGGTGCGAAGGTTCCCATCATTGGGCATGCTTCTTCGGACCACAAGATCATCCCCTGCAGTCTTGAGCAGCTCCAGTGAGTTGCTTACCACTGTAACGAAATGTCTAATTTAAAAAAAAAAATCTGTATACTAATCTCAAATCTGCGCATATCATACATATGCACATAATGTTTGTATCTTTTGCATTTTTAATGGCAGACGATAAGGGGCTCTTTTATAGCGGGCTTATAATCCACTGAGAATCTTTGCTGTTTGCTGGACATGAAAATAGACCACCATTCCTGGCATTTAGGGTTTCTTAATCTCTGAATTACGTTTTCAATTCCATATCAGGATTCAGGACACACATACATAGTATCACTGAGGAGGAGGAGGACTTGCTATTTAGATTCACTGTCTTTCGATGTGATGCTACAGTGTCACTCTTTCAGTTTCATCCACATCTTCGTGCAGTTCGTATACTATACTCGATTCTATATTTTTACTTGCATTCTCTTTTCTTATTTACAGGTGCAAATATCCGGCAGACAATACTCTGGTACTAGCAGTTTAAAATTTGGTAGATACCTTAGATGCGCTTATATTTGGCAAATCTGGTTACGAGAAAAATGGACTGTTCTAAAGTGTTTCCAATTTTCTGAAAATATGATTGGTTTTCAGTAACACCTGAAGGTATGCTCCACAAATTTTCATACGTTGACTTAACATGTTGATTCTAATTTCCACGCATACGAGTACATACTCTCAGGCTGCAAACAAAATCTCAATGGATTTGAAATATATCGAACGTTATTTTCAAATTAGAACTCGCTTCTGTTGTTCGAGTTTTTATCTGGTACCTAGCTATGTACGAGGCTAAGCGCATTTGATAAAATTGAATAGAATTTCAAATTTATTTCAAAATAACTGTTTCTGAGGCTCAATGGCTTACCTGCGGCTCTTGCCGTGAACTGTTTTAGTTTTTTTTTTGGTTTTATGTTTTTTTGGTTATCTGTTTGGACTTTTATCGGTATTTTATGATATACGACTGTACGGGTGTATATAGGGTTACTAGGAGAAGGACCAGCGATAGCCACCCATTTAGAGGTTTAGTTGACGTAGATACGAATTCGGGTAAATGCGGAACTTGAACTGGCAGCGATAGCGATATAGGTAGAGTCCAAATATTCAAGTCATTCACACTTGGTGGAAGCTTCGGCTAATACTGAAACATGCTATCACGATACTTGATGACGTAACACCTGATTTATCGCGACCAAGTACAATATAAGTGACACTTAGTCATTCGGGAAGCTATAAAAAAAAAGATTTATGCAGCTAAGAATTAGAAGGAAATCTGAGGACTGTTGGTTAGTTAGAAGGACGTCCAGTTCGAAACCATGTGCAATCTAATGTGTTGTTTAGATAGAAATCTAGTTGCTGTCTTTTTTTCCCAACTTTTTAAACTTCAACTAGCAAAATTTCTAGACCAGACAATCATTAAATATTTCAAGTGATGAAATAAGAACTGAGAACTCTCGCAAGAGAAAATCCAACCCCCAAAATCCAAACTTCCCATCAAAATGGGACATCTGTCAAATAGTAATACTTTGAAAAGTGGGGGAAAATCATATCTTCTTCTTTTTTTACTAATTTCCTTTTATTTTTTTAACTAAAAGTGGTTGACATTTCACAAGTTGTAAGATGGCTGTTTAAAAGATGTCCCTCGATGACTCCATGCATGAAGGTGTAGCACGATTTCACAAAAGGGGAACTTTTTTGAGACTCTCATTAAATTTTTTGACACTTCATTTGGCTCTCTTTTCTGTTGATTTCTGACAGATTCAGTGGTAATTTTACGTAAAATTACCATACACTAAATAGACCTTAATACTTTACATATGGTTTCCATCTGTCAACTGATGGGAATCCCGTGGAAATCATATGGGAAGTGTTTATTCTTTTGGGAGTTCATTCTGGGTAGAATATTTGTTTGGATCGGTTTTTTAATTTGTTAAAATTTATAAAGTGTAAGTGCATTTCGTCAATGCTCCAGGAAATTCCCTTTCTTTTTACACCTAATTTGTTAAGATTTGTAAAGTGCCTCAAATGGTACCTATACTACAGAAAGAATATATACAAGTGTGCCCGTGCGAGTACTCTCGCAAGAGAAAATCCAACACCAAATTTCAAACTTCAAATCCAACATCCAAACTTCCCATATGATTTCCATCTGTGATGCCTCCAGCCCCAAATCCGCACCAAACAGTGACACGCATTTGCTTCCCAACAATCACTCGTACATTTTCTAAACCCCTTTGACAATTTTTACGATTAAGTCTTAGACCAAAGTAGGTCCATTGTGTTGCCACGTGAGCCGATTCTTAGCGGTACTCTCGCAACCATTTAGAAAGTTGGACATATTTATTTTATTGACATGCTTACTTACTTGCGTAGTAGGCGCTACAGCTCAAGGTGAACCTGGACCTGCTTCTCGCAACCATTTGTGTGTGCGTGTTATATTTTTGCACGAATGGAAGGGACCTACAGTTTTTTGCCGACTCCGAACGGCGAGTTGAGAAGCTCAATCGTGACAAATGATACTCTTTGATGCTTGTCAGACATTCGAAAGAGGTGGACACTGTGAAAAACTCTTTTAGGTGTTAGACCCGGCCAGGAGTTGAACCCGGGCAGCATTGCATGGTAGTCCAACGCACTAACCACCAGGGCCACAGCGACCACATTTTATTGATATACGTTGAAGAAATACATATCTTGTATATTCTCCCAGAATCTTTTTTCTTAAGGAGGAGAGTTCTGGGCAACTGCACAGGAGATGAAAGGGGGGATTCTTTCCCTTGTTCATCCATGCAGCTGCGGCAGAAGTCATTGGCAAGGATTCCCAATCTGTTGGGTTGTACTGTACAGTAGAGTACAGTTTCTAATAATCGCCGTAAAGATGAAGCCGTAGCATTGGTGAATTTAGATTTGCTTTCCATTTTCATAGTTCACAAATAATCGTCTTCTTCTTAATCTGTAAAAATTGGCCGTTAGTAATAAATGCGTACACAGTGACCTATTGTGTTATCGACCTAAAGAGCGACGAGTCTCTCGTTTTTTAGAATCTACACGATAAATCTGACGAATCTGAAAATGTTTAGGGAATCCAGTGATGGAATTTGGACTGTGTCTATGCAATAGGCCTCTAGAGAGTCCCTTCTTTGTCTAAATAGGGCCTCGCCCCCTATTTAAAAGATGGTCTGGGGTGTCGTCCCCTCCGTTGCAGTATCTGCAGGACACATTTGTATTAAGTCCCATTTTTTATAGGTTTTTTCTCAGCTTGCAGGGTCGGGTCAGAAAGCCCGTAAGGATTCTTAGTCTATTTTAGCTAAGACTGATATAAAATTTGGACCTTTTATGGTTATAGTTCCCGAGCAACATTTTGGGATATTCTGGTCTGTGGAGTTCAATTCAGAGTCTGAATCTGATGCTTTCCTCCTCATTTCTGAGTTGATCACGATCACGGATGTCACTTAGTCGCCCAGTTGGTCACGTTTGTCTACCTCTGCATTGCCTTCCACGCCAATGTGCTTGGGAACCCATTGTGGGTGGTGTGACTTTTTTCACTATCCTTGCAGTGCCTTACTGGCCGCCAAGCTGTCAGAAATGATTGCTATATGCTGCTTACTGTACTTTCTATAGAGGTTTACTCCTACGCATTGTGTGAACCTGTGATGAAGAATGCTCGAATAATTGCCCATTTGTATGGAGCCTTCGGTCATTGGACCTCTTTTCCTCTTAAGTGAACGTTAGTATTGGTTTGGTTGGACGTACCTGCATAGCACCTGTTATACAGGTTTTCGAGTGATTTCCAGGCAGTAATCAACTAAGCTCTGTTGGCCCATACTACGATTCCGTAATTGATGAGGGATCTGATGGTCATTAAGTATATCCAGCATAGGAGCTTGGACTACAACCCCAATATTCATCCGCTGGCCTTTTTCCCACCATCTATCTGCACCAGTTGCTCTTTGCTGACACCGTCTCTCTTCGTGAATGTGGTTTCGGTTGATGTTGAGCCTCATTCATAGGCATTCATTCTCATTACTTTGCGACAGACCTCTCTGTATTAAGTCCGCTCTGTGACACTTCCCTCGAACTTTCCTCTTGCATTTGGAAATATGGTATCAGCCTAGCCGTTTAAGTTGAAGCCATGCTCTATGAATTTTCTCTGTATATACGCTCTACATAACAGGTCATAGCACACCGCCTTGAGGTCAGCCTTGAGAAAAGTTTACTCTGATGCTCTTGTTGCTCACTTGTGTTGCCGCAGTCTTAAATTGTTAACGTTTCGCAGATCCATCTCGATACCTTCTTTGACTGCTAGTGTTTATATCACAGCTTCGTGGAATGTATTCTTGAATACTCCCTCATTTCTAGGCATACGAAAACCGCTTTAAAATTACCTGTGCACAGTGCACATCCTGTTAGCTCCAGTCTTTTGACGTTGCCCTACTAGGCAAGGTATCTGGCTGCCACTGGCATTAAAGTGATATTCCCGCGTTAACATTCTATTCTGAACCTTAAGATTCTCTAAACTCTATGTTGTAGCTGCTTTGTCATGACGTGTAGCTTGGCAGTCCCCATAGCCACTCCGCTTTGTCTTATTGAAAGTTCTGCGGAGTTCAGTTCTTAGCTCTGATAGGTTTTTGCTCCAACTAGAGATACTGATGAAGAAGCTTGTTTCACATATACATCTGTAATAGCATCATTCAGTTTTTTTTACAGCGTGTTTCAGCTAAAAAACTTAGCCGAAATTTCAGTTGCGTTGATAATTCAGTTTTGAGGACAACTGTGTTTTTTAATAAAGATTAAACTCTCGTAATTAGCTATGTATACATATATAGTTTGTTCGCCAAATAATCAATTCGAATGACACTTTAACCTGAAGACTGTTGCGAAAAACTGGTTTACTGACAAAACTCGCACAAACAGATGTCAAATCCCAAACGCAAATCTAAAACACATGGTTCAGCGAACACATTTTGTCTGGAATTGAGTTTGCCTTTGAAATGGAGCATAATATGCGTAATGCGACTTCCCATTGATACGAAATTAATTGAATAAAATCTGTGTTACTCGAACAAATAGAACTTACAGGCATACGACCAATGGACGAGTGAGTACGAGTACAGAAAAACATAAAAAAGCTTTATATTTGTTTGATTTTTTTTTTATACTTTCGGTTTGACATATTGAACCTCAGCATTGTCGTGCTAATCAACCAAAGCGATTTAGAGTTCAGAGCTCAGAAAACTATGATTTGAAGCTATTTTTAGGCAAACACCCTCATTCGAAAAAGTGAGTTTGTATCTTTATCTTATGGATATCCCAAAATGAACTGAACGGTTTTCATTGATGAACTACAATGAACATTACTGAGAGAAACTGTATAAAAGTTAAATTGTACAGTGACACTGAAAGTAGTACAAGAGTACCTACCTAACAGTCGAATATGCCTGAGAAGTTCGAAGCTCGATGTCCGTATACGGCTCGAAGGACTTAATATTGTATGTACATATAATTATATGTTGTGTCATAAATTAACTCAAATTTGTTACTAAACTAAGTTCAATTGTACAGTGGATCTTTTAATTGAATTTATTAAAAATAAACTGCATTTTTTTTCAAATCAAGATTTATCTATTACTCCGAAATTTTCGGAGTCAGACGATTGCTTATACCTATTGAAATATTCAGCCGATTTTGTTCAAAGTTTCTAATCACAAATAAAAATAATTGCTGATTAGTAACAAAAAATTTCAGACCTCTAAAATCTTCATGAAATCGTTATCTCTCTGAATTTCTCAAGAAATGCAAAATTGTTCGAAAACAAAATGATACGGAGTACCGTACATAGTTTGAATATTTTTTTTTAACGTATAAGAAGTTTCAACTAGCCTAATTAAAACGTGCACGTGCATAAATAAATAAATAAAAAAAACTTTAAGATAAAACCACCTGTTTTTAAACTTTGATCGTGTGCCTTAAAAAACAATCGACCTAATCAATAGATAAGATGTTGTTCGTTTTATCCTAAATAGCACATGTACCTCTGATTCCCCCACTCCAGGCAGAGATACGTCAGCCGAAATTTGCGCTAACATATGTTTTTATCACTATACCGCATCGATTAGGTACCCAAAGCTATTTATATAATTAACACGCCCATAAATCCTGACTACAGAGAGAGAGAGCAAGAGAGAGCTTTATACAAATTTTATTTATACAGGTCTCACTTCAAAAAAAGTACATATGTACATATTTTAGATAATAATTCTCCAATATCTTTGGAAAAAAAAAATAATTTAGTCATTATCAGTTCGGAGCCGTTGATAGTCTCTAAAAAAAACCGCCGTCAAATTTGTTTTTCAATTTTCTGGTATTCAAGTTCATTCGGTTAAGCTTCGTCTAGCTTGACGCATGAACTTCAGTTAGTCAATTGCTTAAGCTGTCGTCGGCCGGCAGCGTGGTCTAAGCAGCGTGTATGATCATAGATCGTATCTGGGAATCGAAGAGTATGTGGTTTTTCGTTTCACGTTATTAATTTAAAATTTGAATTTTGTCGGGAAAAGTTTGCAATACCATATTTTTTAAATCATTGTGATTGTGAAGTTTAAAAAAAAAACAAATAAAATAGAATAAACTTCATGCCATGCGTAACAAATTATAGAAAAATAAAAAAAAAAAAACACTTTGGAACTTTAATGTTTGGCATTGGAATTTATAGTTTTTTTGTTTTTGAATTTGTTAGTTTAAGTATACGGTAGTTGATGGATAAATGTGTATAAGGTATTTTTAAATTAATTTTTGCTAGACGTTAGAAAGAGAGAATGCGCGGCGGAAATCTACAAGTAAATACGAGTATCTACAGCAAAAAAAAAAAAAAACAACAACAACAACAGATACACTCAAAGTCAGGGTGAAAATTTGGCATCGGTTGGTGTTTGTGTTTTTTTTGGGTTTTATTATCCCATACTTCGGACTCTTTTGTCAATTCATTTGATTTATTAGTGTTATAGTTATATGAACTATTGTGCGTGATAAACGTGTCAGCAATCTGTGATAAAATTCGTTGATTGACAATGAATCTGTCTGCCGTGAGTGCTGTATTGCAGAGGCGGTTATCAATCGTGTAGGATTTAGTTTAGTGGATTTCATTTGATTTTGATTGGCTATATTCGTAGTTGGTGGTAATTTGATTATTTTTCCGGTGATTAACAGGTGGCTTATTTGATCGACAGAATGATAAACAAATTGAGTGGGTGTTGTGAGTACGCATGCAGCATGATAATCGGAAGCGATATCTTGTTTACGTTTGCACATTTTTTGGCGGGTGTACTACAGTCCTGTGTAAAAAATGAAGACCAGTAGGATAATTATTCACTTTTGTTTTTATTTTCTTCAGATGTAAGTTTTGTACTTGAGTTGAAAACAGTCATTGAATTATTGCAGCGACATATAAGTCTACAATCTAATTACTGTTTTAAGTTTAAAAAATAATTAAAAAAATATGTTAAAGTTAAAAGTCAATATTTCATAAAATTATCCTACTGGTCTTAATTTTTTACACAGAACTGTACTAACAGTTACACCTCGATATCTCCTAAACTAAGCGATTAAGTAATTTTTTTAACTTAATATTTTGTGCTTATTTCAACGAGATCTACAAAATGGCATTGTCAATTCCTTGCGCCAAACTTATCCTACTCCTGCCAAAAAATTTACAATTATAATTAACATTTTGTGATCTACGTTGAAATTAACACGAGACAAACAAATTTTAACTTTCAGTTTAAATAAAAAAAATCCAAAAAATAATTTTTAGGGACAAAATTATTATTTTCGATTTTAATCAATTTTTAATTTTAAATCGAATAGAATTTCATTCCCCACCATCACTTATCTTCTAAAAAAAATTTCTACATTTCAAACGATTTGCCGAATAACTTTTCCGGTCGATGATCTCCCAAAAATTGTTATCCTTCGGGTTCTGTCCAGAGACTGTGTTCACATTTTTACTAGCCTATATGTGCGCTTTGATTCCTTTGAGTCCTGCTGGAAGCTCCAACGCAATTGCATTTTCCACTCCACATATGGCTGCATAACACGTTCTATGATATGTTTGTATACATATTGGTCCATTATTCCATTTGTGCGATGCAATGGCCCAAAACCAGCAGGGGAAAGACAACCTCGCACGATTAAATTCCCTCCGCTATGCTTAACCCTTTTTATACAGAAACTTTATTGAAGTCGCTTGCCGACTGATTTTCTAACATAAGATTCCCAATCACTATCAATTATGTAAAAATCAACGGACCGTTCCTGCACTTACTGTTAGTTGGATCATCATCTCATATCTCCGGACACCTGTTCTCTGTGAAACATATTTACGGCAACTGAACATTCAGATTGTGACCCAAGGACATCTGCTCAGTAAAAAGCAGATGCCTGCTCAGCAGAATAAGAAACATCTGAGAAAAATACTGTGAATCAGAAGCTACAATAAAAATAATCTAAATACATAACTCTCCAGTAATCCTGTCACTAAGCCGCACTGTCTCTCTCTACTTCTTGTTCTTCATGTGCTCGCGCTGTGTGTAACATTATAAGGAAATTCATATCCCCTTCAGCATCCCGTCTTGTTAGAACAACTTACTTACTTAACGGGCTCCCGACCCATGAAGAGTCTCTGCCTGAGACACGGCAACCTTCAACCAGTTGTCCCAGCGCTCTGGCATCCGCGATAGCTTGATCCTTAAAACGGAGGTTCGGTCTTCCTTGTCGTCTCGGACCTGGGGGCTGTGATTCGAAGATACACTTTGCTGGAGCGTTGTTGTCCATTCGCTCGATGTGGCCGTCTAGTCGACGTGCTTTAGCTTTTCGGACTACATTCACATCTTGGTACAGCTTATAGAGTTCGCGGTTGTATCTTCTCCTCCCGTCGCCATCCTCGCATATGGGATCGAATATCCAACGAAAAATTTTTTTTATCGAAAGTATTCAAAATCTGCTCTGCTTTCCTGATTATCATCCAATATTTGGCTCCATACAGCAAGACTGGCAGGATCAATGTTTTTTAGAGCATGCATTTCGTGTTACGAGTTAAGATTTTTGAACCGAAGTAGCAGCGGTTTCCTATGGTAAGTCTTCGTCGAATCTCCACTAAGGTGACATTCGTGGAGTCGATATTTACTCCGAGGTAGGTAAACTCCTTAAACACTTTGAAATTATTGTTGCCATTTGCCAACAGTGACGTTTTGTCATAGGCTTTGGACAGATGTTTCTTTGTTTGTTGACAACATGTACTTGTTACTTGTTGACAACATGTACTTGTTGTTATAACAACATCTCTTCAATATCGATGTTCTGAAGGTCTGGCGACAAAAATTTGAGAAACATACCTCCATAGCAGTCCCATTGTGAGTGTTTCGGGATGCAACGGCATTTCATCCAAAAATGCTCCTTCTCTGAGAAGTTGATTTCTGGGTCGAAATTAGTATCATCTATCAAAGAATCAACGGCCCAATACGCAATCTGTGATAATTTGGCTTCAGCTCTTGAGACCCAAAGCCTTACGAAAAATTCTTCAATTTACCTAACGTTTGAGAAAGCCCCAATTGTTGCAATCGTCGTGAAATCGACAAATTTGGCTCATCGGCAATACTGGTCACTGCAGCTGCGATATTCCCCCCCACTTCGTACTTTTTTTGTTTTGTTGGTGGCTTATTGCCCTGTAAAGTTAACTGGCACTCAAACTTTTTCATAAACTTGTTCACATGGCGTATGACCTGCGCAAAGTAACAGTAACGGCGAATTCCCTGAACAGAGCTCGAACGTTGGCAGTTTTTTCTAATACTCCGAAAGTTCCAATCGCTGCATAAAGAAACTGGAAACTATATAATACCGAATATTTTGATACCTGGAATAATACCTGGATACCTGGATACCTGGAATACATCCAAATACATCATACTCATAAGAAAAACTATCTATCGCAAGTCTGTTGATGTTCAATACAAAACATCTTTTCATTTGACATTATCTGCGTTTGTTTGTGGTAGAACTATAATTACCACATACTGGGCAAGGCACTGATCTATATAATAATAAAAAAGGTTAACACTTGTAGATAATGTCCAGCCAAAAAAGATTCATTCATAGACTTATCATTTAACTGTCACTTGGCCTTTCAACTTCACATTGTCTGAGGAAATAGACGTGCTTATGGTTAAGGCGATGATTCAAGTATCAACATATAAATGAGAAGACTCTACTTAAATGGAACATTTTACGGCGTCTTACAGTAGATAAGTGAAGATTTGTTAGTAGGAACAACATTCTTTTTGGCGATTTTGAAAGCACTGTCGTAGGTCAAGCGGAATCTAACGATAATAGCATATTCTCGGATAGTCAGACAGCTTTGAAATCCCTGGAATCAGTCTCATCCAACACCTTAGAGATATTCACCCTTATTCGGTGCCGGGTCACAGAGACATTCCAGGGATTTCAGGAATTTTAAAGCTAACGAATTCGCCAAACTAGGAACAGCAAACACGATTTTTGGCAAGCCAGACAAGAAAGACGAGGACGAGGAAGAAAGTCCCACAGATCTCTGTTCATGCCCAGGTCTTTGCCGTAAAAACTACACCTAGGTGAATGCTGCTTTTATAAACTTAGTAACCTAGCACAAACGGATGTAAGAAGCCTATCTTGTGTTAAACAAGGTTCCAAATGGGTTTTATAAGTAGCGGAGAAACATATCCCACAGATCCTTGATTTCATACGGGCCTCTACAGGCCTAAGTGTGCTGGTGCTCGAACTTCCGGCTAGGGCTGTCATGATTTTTGAACCAATTGTCGTCCAAACGATAGCCCTGTGCTATAGTGTTGTTTTTAGTGTTTTTAGTATGTTTGCTCGTATTGTAAACAATGAGCAGTGTTGGAAAGATCAGTTCGAAGTATCGCCAGCTTAAAATAACCAATAGAGATCAAATCTTATATCAGTGTTACAGATCTGAATACCTGCTGCGATTGGTAATTTTCTAGTACTGCAATTTTTGACGAAGCCTGGCCTATTTCGGTTTCCAATGTGTGTCCGCCTAGCCTTAGCTTCATTAGAAAAATGGTTTGCCTCTTGAAATAGTAGTGTCCTTTGGTAGAATAGATCTTCTTTCAGGTATCAGTATCAGCCAAGGGGTAGTATTTGTTTTAGCGTTGAATAGATTTAGAGCCGGGATTTGGTAGCCTAAAGGTAATGAAGTAGCCGAAGCTTTGTAGTAGTTCAAAACCTCAGTCCCATTTCGTGATTCAACTTTTGATTTAAGGGGGTATTCTAGTATAGAATTTTGAAAAAATCGTTTTTTTTTTTTTTATTTCATATTTTTAAAGATTAGACCTTCAAAACTGTATCCTCCAAACGTTTCCTGAATTATCCTACACAAAGTCTCTTATACACCATGAATTCTCAGAAAGTCCCTATGTGAAGGTCGTTGTAACGTATTTCTTTAATTTAAACGCTTTTGCTTTTTATTTCCGTAGTTCAGGCGATAGCGACATTCTAACTAATTAAGAATCTTTAGGTTTTTTTTTTCGTATCACCAGAAGGGTTGGAATCATGTCAACAATGACGCACCCTTATATTTCACCGCCCCACTTTACCAGCCTGTAATTTTTTAAATTTTCAAAAAAAAAAGTTTTTTTATTTTTTTGTTTGTATTGTTAAAATATTAATAAATATCTAATAAAAGACTGACTAGTAAGAATAGTTTTTTTTTATCGAATTTTAAAAAGCTCCCAAAATTCGTATCGCTAGATTAGAATATGAAATCCTGCTATCTGAAATAGCACGTGGAGACGCGGTGTAATAAGAAAAAAACAACCGTCCGAACTTAATAAGAAATACAGTAGAACGTCAGTTATCCGAACGCAACATCGGAAGCAAATGGACGTCAGTCATCCGAACGCCAAGTCAATTAATCGAACTAATCCGTACACATACCCGATCTTTTCGTAAAAGTATATTACAGATACGTTATGTGAAATATAAGAAACAGTGCTAACATGATATCCTTTTAATTTATCCATGGACATATTTTTCTTTGGTTTCAATATTACATACAACCATTTATTTGTCAGTTCAAGTTAAAGACATCAAAGGTAACTTAGTACTTATGATCGAATGTTTTTTGTTCCTTTAAGTGGCCGACTCTATTTTTTTTTTTTGCAGATTCAGTATTCGGACAAAGGGCGTTATCTACATGTAAAAACATATGTCCACCATTGACAATAGCGCCAACTGTCCAAACTTGTTGATAGATGTTAGCCGCTGTATAGTAAGCTTCCTCAACTTACTTCCTCATTGGACTCGTGGTCGGTCGACGGTCGCTGCAAAAGCACGTTAATTTTATCTTAACAGCTCGCTCAATAAATTGATAAAAATTTCGCATATTTCCTTAAGTAGCGCCATAGAGATAAATAACGGTGTCTTTGTTCTGATAAAATAATAAAACATTTCCAGATACGAGCAGTCCACTGTGTAGTCGCCCCCAAAGAACCTTTGAACTAACAACAAAATATCCAAAGGTAGCTACTCAAAGTCCAACACTGGAATATTTGCATTTTGTTTTTCCCCCAAAATAGCTATATTTCATAATATTAAAGTTATTTGTCGACTCGTCATGCCGTATTATGTATGAAATACCAATTTCGTCATAATGTCGTTTTTCGATAAAAAAAATATTATGTACAAATGTATTTGTACCACATCTGGACACAATGTATACATGCGATGTTTAGAGTTTTACCCAGCAATACAGACAAAACTTTGTTAAATTAAATTTTGAGAAAAAATTATTTAGGAAATTGTGAAATCAGCGAGAAAGGAGTGTTTTTCATTTTTGTTTTGTACTTTAGATTATTTTAAGCATTTCTGCCACAAAAAAAAAACACAAATTTCTAAAATAAAACCAGCACATGTAGCATGTGTGATATTTGTTTAAGAAGATAACAGAATATAGGAAAAAACGTGTGCAAATTATTAACTAAATTAAGAAGGAAATCCTGTTAAGATAAGCTGGACCCGTTCAGTATTTCAATGTTTTTCCAAGTACATACGTTCGTATTGAAATGCAATCTTATCTAAAATTCCTCTAACTGTAAATCACACTAAAATTAATTTATCTACTTATTGTATATTTGCGGCCATATGGTTTTGGAAAAAATGCGAACTTTTCCGTGTCTCAGCGAACATGCTTATATGTTTGAACTACCGCCCGCCGCAATGGTTCTCATGTCAATGACCCCGTTCACAGGAATTGATCTTCGGTGCTTGTCTCTATTGACTTTTCCGTATTAACATAAACGTGTAGTAATATGCGATATGTATTGTGACTGCCATGAGCAATCCAACGAGATCACATGTTTTGACGTTTAAGAATGACATAAGTCTTGCATTGGCAACTTTCCAGTTTTGTATTTTGCCGGCTGTTTTATCAGAATTTATTTTGTTGGACCACTGAATTGAAAAATGACGAAATGATCTTCTGCTGATTAATCTGGTTTTTGATTTCTTTAACGCTCCGCCCCCCGTCCAAGAGAATTCGTCATACTCATACTCGTTGCGTCGACGTATATCTGACAGCTGGATGAATACTTTTTTCTCCGTTGAATCCATTGACAACCGATCTCAAATTTCAAGAAGTGAGAAATCTCTCTCTGTCAGAGAGAGGAAAAAGTGTGCGTGATAAAGTACGGGAACGGATTGAACAACAAAAAATGGAAAATGTATGCCATTTGACAGATTTGACAGTTGGTTCGGCAGCATGGGGAAATTTCTTACTCTCTTGTTAGCGCTCTCTCCCGTCAAAAACTACGAAAAATCTTCGTACGGGAACAGGATTTGACTGATTTTCGTAGTTGTGTGCTGTTTTCGGCTGTTTTGGCCAGGTACGAGAACAAACCTATTATTATATGTATGGACTGCAAGTGAAATGTCACTTTCATACAACGTCTGCGGACAATTCGGTTCCAACAAAACTAGCGGCCACGTGTTTCGTAAGGACAGTAAAGTGAAACAGTTATCCGCCATCGTGCAAATTTTAAATAGAAACTGTGGCCATCTGCTGCCCTTTATATGAGTTACTGCGAAAATACGTTAAATTTCAAACGGTTATCGCGTTGGTACCAACGGATGCCACTACAAAGATTAAAAAAAAAAAAATTAAAATAGCCGTTACTTTTTTTTAGTGACGCAAAAAATGGATAAATACGGTAAATTTATTAAGAACTAATTTTTTGTGTTGATTAATATTTTTGTTGTTGCTTTATAATGCAGTACAACTTATCACAATTTATAGAAAAAATACTTAAATCAGAAAACAACGAATTACGCGAATTCAAACACAATGTAAGTTTCCACATTTCTCCGCTACGAAACAAGAGGGCTAGTGCTTATGTTGGAACCAGCACGAAGTTGGGTACTAGCAGTCCATATATAAATATGCCAGTGTCGTATACTATATGATTGTAGACTGTACCTTCCGTTAATGTCCGCTTTTTTCGCCTGATATGGTCCCGTTAAGAGAACACATTGATGAATGTCATTCTATCAGTTAATTTCATCATGTCATGTGTCATGAAACACATGATAAAATAACGTTATATATTTCTTCATTTCTGCAGCGTCATCTAAGTTTCAAAATTTCATGATAATGTAGTTTTGACTCATGTCAGTAGAGTCAATACGATGGTACACCAACGTGTCACAGATTTTTATTTATTTTTCTTATAAGCAGAGAGCTAATAACACGCACTGATGCGTATCGGTGTTAAATCTGTTATTTGCGGATAACGTGAACTGAACTGGTTCTATTTTTACAGATTATAAATTTAAACATTCTTTCAAATATTGGCTGAGCTGTTGAGGGCTGACCCTCGCCTGGCTAGTTCAGTGCCTCGATCGTTCCACTCGTTCTATTGGTGGGTAGTGCAAAACTGTGAAACAAAAAAACATCAGCTGTCAGTTCTGTCAGTAGACATTTGGTTATATTAATTGTTTTGGATAGAAAATAATTAAATAATAATTAATTAATAATTAATTAAAAATAAATTCTGGCATTTGTTCTTCCTCAGACTCAAAATTTTCGTTCGATGAAAATTGTTTGTGACTCCTCAGGCTCAGAGCGACAGTATTCACTCTATGAAGCACTAAAATCATCATTGCTAAATTGATCAAGTAGCTGTTCCTTTGGTTGTGTTGTAAATCTTCTTTGCCTCGACATGTTGTATTACTTCTGGAAGACAAGAATCCACACTTGAATCTAACAATACTGCTGGGATAAATATATCCCACTCAAAAACATGAACGGGATATCTACGTCCCAGATAACACATTATGAATTTTCACAAACAAAAATCCATATGTGTGCCGAAATTGTAATTTCCTATGAGATTTTATAGTTTTATACGAAAAAAAAACTTACCTTTTGATTCGAAAACTTCTATTTCTACTCGAGAAAATCACTTTTTATAAGGAGCTCAAATAAAAATCAGCAAAACGCTTTACTGAAAAATTCAAATTGGAAGCAGAAAACACACGCGCGATCACGTTTGAGAGAAAAAACACCAAATAAAGCATAGACAAACAAAGCAAAAAAGCCTATGAGTAAACCACACCAAATGAAGCAAAACAAAAATGTGTTTTTTGACTTGCTTTATTTCGTGTGGGATACAATAGGCTTTTTTGCTTTGTTTGTCTATGCTTTATTTGGTGTGGGTTCACCCTAAAAAACAACAGTGTCAAAAACTTTTTTATTTATTGGTTTTCGCCAGTCAAACCCTAACTAGCTTAACTACACAAAAATTAGAAAACGAAAAACATTATTTCGACATCTATGAACACTTCAAATAATAATAATAATAATAATAATAATAATAATAACTTAAAACAACGCAAAAATTCGAAAAGTATTGAACAAAGCATTAATTTCGAAAAATCATCACTCGCATGTTTCAATCAATTTTGTTTATTTTGTCTGTTTGACTGAGTTGATGTGGGCGCTCTCATTTGATTTCATGTATTTTTCGTCTATTGATGCCTAAACTATCTTCTCGTGTCTGTGCCTTACCTGACTAACTTAACTATTTTGCTTATTTCAATGTACATAGCCCCATAAATATACGTGGGATTTATGACGCTGGGGGTACTCGCATTAAAATGTGTGTATTTTATGCTTTAAAAAATAAATAAAAAAATTGCTTTGTTTATCTAACACAGTTTTGTTCTATTCAGTGTGGGTTCACACTTATTCTTATGATTTTTTAATATCTCGATGATGATGAAACAAAAATAGATAAAACAGAAAAATAGCAGAAATATTTTTATCGCGTCCACACCGAACGAAACATTTGTAAATTGTACAGTCATTTCCAATGTACGAAAGTGTCTACATATGTATGTATGTAAATTTAAAAAGAAAATGAAATCTTAATGACAAAACAAGAAGACTTGATAACAGGAATGTCAAAACTGATTATTTTTGACATCCCTGTATTTTTTTGTTACTGTATCTTAAATGCATCCAGATCGTTTTATTCCCAATATTGCTCTGCGACTGATATTTGTTTATTTTGTTTTTCTTTTTCTTTTTAATAATCTTTCATTATTTTAATCGTTTATATGAAAATATTTGATCATGTGAAATATTTGACTTTGTCTGACAACGGAGTGCCGATCTAATTATAATGAAAACAAAAATTACTGAACATGTCTCTCCATCCGAAATATTTATTTAAGATTGTCACTGTTCCTTTTTTCTCCCCTAACGTCTTAATTGGTCATTGCCTCAAGTGCATTCATATTGACGTCTATCAAATCTCGAATAGAAGTCCGTTGGCAATTGTCTGGTCATTCTGGTAACATTATACTTAATTAACCATCATTTGATACTACTGCCATCCATAACGTAACATTCACTTAGATAGACCTTCCGTATATAGCACCATAAATAAGCTATGAAATAACAATTAAAAAAGCTCCACTCCTACCGTTGTCTACTTTTCATAATGACTTGCAAATTGACGCATGACTTTGACGGCTTTCAAATACTCGTGCCACATGTGCATTCAATCAATCAACCGAGTCTTATTTGTCAAGACCGTGACTTTCGTACACTTATCTAAGTTTAATTATAATAGCTACTTAATGTGAAAGTAAGGAGAAAAAGAAGAAGATAGGTACTCTTATCTTTGTTCAAAAATGACTGATCAAATAGGTACTCGTACTTTCACTATGTAGGTCGATGTGTTGATTAATTAATTATCGCAAAAAAATGAAGAACAATTCACGTGAGCGACAAAACTAGACCGTCACTACTTTCACGGCATATTTTCGATCGAATTGTGACTCAAACATATGTTAATATGCCCGCATACACGACTGTATTTTTAACAAATAGAATAAATTAACATAACATCGTTATCGGCGGTAATCAAATGGAAAGATCTAACATATTGATTTTTGTTTTTGTTTTTTAAAACACTGCGATTGCTGAAGTTTTGCATTTCAAGATTCCGCTGGAAGAGGTTAATTAGGGTTATTCGTAATTTGGTTAACAAGTCAAATGGGAAATGGGTTTTATTGCAAAAAAAAAGTAAAAAGAAACTCAATGTTAAAGGTGAAACACCATTAGGCATGAGTAATCATTGCTTTCACTATCAATCAATTATCATGATACGCATAATCTTATCACAAAACAACCTTCGATCGAGAACTATTTTTGGGGAGAAACCTACAAATGTACCTAATTTCAATTCTTTATCGAAAAAAAAACGTGTCAAATTATGTGATTTTGGGTAGAAGATAGAATCGAATTTTTTTATCACAGCCTTGATCAAACAAAAATAGCTGCACATTATAAAGGCAAACCATTGGATAAAATTTCATAAAAATCGTTTAACCCATTTTCGAGATATAGTCAATTTCGAAAAATACATTTCCATATCAAACACTTAAACGTTTTGTTACACCGCGTCTCCACGAAACATTTCATATGGCAGGATTTTATTGGAATTTAATTTTCCAATTTTAATTTTTTTTTTCTTGACGTCATAATACAGTGAAAATGATTGCCACAGCTCCAAATTTAGAACATTTTTAATCAAAAAAACCCTTTTGTTAGACATTCGCTTGCAACAACATGGTGCCGTGAAATAACGCCGAGCGAAATAGGGCCGAATTTTGGAATATTCATAAAGGTGCAGGGAAATAACTTCACATGGGAAATAACTTCACCTCGAGTGGGAAATAAATGCACATTTTTAATGTGAATTGCACATTTTTAATGTGAATTTATTTCTCACTGAAGGTGGGCAATAATTTAACCAGAAATTTTGTGAAATTATTTCCCACTTATGATTTTTTCAAAAAACACAGGAGTATTGTGGAATAAAGCCGAGCGAAATAAGGCTGAATTAGGCATTATCTCTATTTTAAAATGGAAATATGGCCAAATGAAGAAAAATTTGGCATTTGGCTTTATCTACTTATAAAATTTGCGCGAATTTTTCACTATTACTCTATCTTATGCTCAAAAACTAAAGATTCCATTTTTATTTTTTTTTTTTTTTTTTTTTTTTTAGATATATTTTATTTATTTCTTATACATTAATAAAGTACATTTAGAGTTCTTATAGAACAGAAAAACAAATAGAAAAAATATATAAGAAAGGTTGGTGGCATTCAGTATTTAAATGAAAAATAGAGTTGAAAGCCACTTCAAATCGGCTAAACAATATATATAAATTTATGGGTGGGGTGACCCTTAAGAATTCAAAGAATTAAGAAAAAGTAAGACTAAACTGGTAGCATTGCAAGAAAAATAATCAATAATAAATTAAATCGAAATATAATTAACAAAATAAAAACCAATCGAGAAACTAAAATTAACTGCATAATATGCACAAAATAAAGGAAACAATGAAAACAAAGAATTAGACCAAAACATTAGAAATCCGGGATTCTAGAGCAATATAATCAAAGTTGAAGAGCCACCTTTTTACGCATTTTAAGAACATTCCAGGTATTGTCATTGATCTGATCGTCTGAGGGAGTTCATTAAATAATCGAAAAGATAAAACAGAAAAAAAATTACGATATGCAGTGGTACGGAAAAGTGGAACAGATGATAAGTTTGAAAGGTTTCCACGCAGATTATAAAAGGAGATTAAACGAAAATTACGATTACCGGACTTCATAAAGAATATTTTTAACACCTTAAAACAGTACAAATGACGAACAGGAAGAATATTCAGGGCACAGAATAAAGGAAAACAAGAATGTCTACCAGATTTACGACAAATTTTCCTAATGACATACTTCTGTAAAATCAACAGTGGTTGTGTTTTATTGCGATACACACCCCCCCAACACGCGATTCCATATTGTAACTTGGAATGGAAAATACCATAATAGATTATCTTTAAAAGCTTGGTAGAGCATAAGTTACGCAAATTGTAGAAATGTCGAAGCGTCCATCGGAAATACTTTTTCAAAGCGTCTATGTGATTCGCAAAACTCATCCTGGAATCAAGTGTAAGTCCTAAATACTTAAAATCGTCAACTCTCTCCACTAAGAAACATTTATCACTACAGTTTAGATTATTACAAAAGGTGGGAGAGGAAAAACCAGACGAACAATAACAGCTAGGTAGTTTGTATCTAGGGCACTCAGGTGCGTGGAAGTACACATTTGCATCCAGATTATATGATGAAGATAAGCTGTAGAACATTATCTTAGTTTTGGAGCTGATAACCAAATTATGCTCAGCAAACCAGTGTCTCAATAAACTTAGATCCCAATTGACATCAGAAATTAGGTCCAAAGGACTGTTTAACCCATATGAGAAACCGATGTCATCAGCAAAAGCAGTTGGTGAGCCCTTAAAATCTAGAGCAAAGAGTGAATTGATGTATACCAGAAATAGAGTAGGCCCTAAAACAGAGCCTTGTGGAACACCCAGGTTAAAAAATCTAGTTTCGCTCCTTATTTCGTCTAACTTCACTCTTTGCGATCTATTTTCAAGGTACGATCTAAACCAAAGGAGCATGAAACCACGAAATCCAGCTTTTTCTAGTTTTCTCAACAAGAAATTGTGGTTGACCATGTCGAAAGCTTTGGTTATGTCAATAAATAAACCTGCTGTACATTTTTTTCCATCGAGGTGTGACATAATTTGAGAACAAAACTGAAGGAGTGCATCTTCCGTCGATTTGCCTTTTAGAAAACCAAATTGTACTGGATTGAAGAACCTAGTTTTATCTAAAAAACACACCATTCTATTTTTCATAAGTTTTTCAAAAATTTTGCTAAAAACTGAAAGAAGTGAGATGGGCCTGTAGTTGCCAATTTCAATAGCGGAACCTTTTTTGAATAGAGGAATGACGTCTGCACATTTAAGATCTTCAGGAAAGACACCCGCAAACACGCAACGATTAAACACAACTGCCAAGACATCTACTACAAAACATGCAATTTTTTTAAGTAAACAATTAGAAATATCATCGGGTCCGCACGAAGACGAATTAGGTAAAGTACCAATAACCTTCAAGATTTCAAATGAAGATATGGGCTGAAAGACAAAACTACTACATTGCAACGGTTCAGCACTACCACATAAGGGAGGACAAGTACAAGAATTCGATATGACAGAACTCGGTTGTAGACAGCAGCCAACATTAGTAAAATAACAATTAAAAGCATCAGCAATAGCGACTTTGTCATACACATCAGAGTTATCAATACGTAAAGCAGTAGGTTTTTTAGAAGCATTAGATTTATTTAGTAAGTTATTAACTAATCGCCATTCATTTCTCAAATTACCCTGAGCAGAACTAAATTGACCTCGGTAATAGTTATCTCGGCAAATAGGAATCTCTTTTTTTAGTTCGACACACAATTTCTTATACCTTCTTTTTACACCCTGATTATTCGGATACTTATTGCACTTTAATCTAAGTTTGTTTTTAGCTGTTACTTTGTTAAGTAAGTCTCTAGATATCCAAGGTTTAAGTCTTTTAACTAATTTTTTGGAGGGCAAAAGTGAGGAACAAGACAAGATATGCTTCTTAAGAGTATCAATGAAGATTTTGAAAGCAGTAGATGCATCAATGCAGGCATAAACATCTTTCCAAGACTCATAACATAAATTGTTATTTAACTTACTAAAATCAACTTTTACTTTTCTTTGCGAGGAGTTAGAGGATCTACGACCTCTAGTTTTAGAGATTGTTAATAAAAGTCCCGTCATACAATGATCAGTTATTTTTAAATCAAATACACATTTATCGCATTCAGCGACTGTCAAATTGCTGAAACGACCATAAATGTGATCCAGACAGCTTCCCGAAGCAGGCCTAGTGGGCTCATTAATATAGCATTCTAGACCATGCGAAGCAAGTAATGCCAAGTAACTCGAGACAGTATCATTACCATCCAAACTGTTGATGTTGAAATCTCCTACAATAATTAAATTTTTAGATTTTTCCCTGGTTAAGAGATCAGAAAACTCATTTATAAAATTCGCAACATTAAACATATGAAGTCTATAGACACATAAAAAAACATACATTACATGGTGAATTTCAACGGAAACCTTTAAAACATCAGCACTCAAAAAATCGACGCACAAGACATCAAGAATCATGTGATCCTCTTTCACAAAACAACCAACTCCACCTGCAGAGTAATTTTCATTTGTATTAGAAACAAACTTGAACCCGGGTATAAAATAATCATTCTTCTCAAAGTCATAGATCCAGATTTCAGACACAAAGACAATATCTGGAACGCAAGCAAAAGAATCAAGATGGGTGACAAGAGCTGAAAAGTTTACTCTCATACTTCTAATGTTTTGGTGAACAATAAAAAATTTATCATAGCAGAAGGAACTATTCTTAAAAACATTATCACAGTTGGAATTATATAAATTGGAGGGAGAAAAGTCATCAAATAAATCTGTATCAAAATTCATATTTTAAATTTAAAGTGTAAAGCACTAAATGAGTGCAAGATCATTAAAAGATTTTATTGAAGTGACCTTTCCCCCCTCAACCTTTCTCATAAGAATTTGATTATTATTGAACCATACATATTTTCCGCCTTTTTGTTTCACTGTTTCCTTCGTCTTCATTAAAAGTGCCTGGGTATACTTCGTAAGAGAGTCGTTGATGTAGATTCCGGTACCACTCTCTTTTCTGCTGCTGCTGCTACTACCGCTGCCGCTGCTACCACTGCTGACAAGGGAGCCATTGATGCCAATCGCGTTTGTGTTAAGAGAGTTTTTGCTATTCCTCTTTGCGCACATAATTCTTTGCTTTGTTGTTAGATTAGCAAATTTCAAACAGATGATCGATTTAATGGGAGCCGAGGCTGATTTTGTTTGGATATTCCTCACATAGCATTTCTCAATTTCATTGACGGGTATATCGATGGACAAGGCTTTGGAGAAAATTTGTTGTGCCGTACCGATAGCACTAGAGTTGTTGACATTGGACACACCCACAATTTCAATTGAATTACTGAGCAGCTGTTGTTCATGCCAGTTAAACTTGCTCTCCAAAACATTGACTTTCGATTTAAGATCCGCATTTTCTTTTCGCAACTCATTTAGTTGAAGTAAGAACTGATGATTTATTTCTTCCAACTTCGAGAGTTTGGCGTAGATCATCTGAAGAGTGCACTGACCCTCACTGTTAAGCGAAGACTCTTCAGCTGTTAAGAGAGTGTAGTTACGAGTGACTTGCTGAGCACTGGGGATAGTTGAAGCTGGAACACTGTTGATTTGCGGTTTGTTAACTACCGGCACTGGCATATGAAGAGAACGTCTTCTTAGCACTGCACATTTGTCACAGCGAAAGGGCTTTGCACTGGTTTTAAAATAATCGGCATCTTCTTCGGTTATGTTAACACATGCAAAGTGGTAAAAATTTTTGCACTCATTGCAGATTATCTTAGTAGTACAATTACGATCGATCTTTTGAGAACATACGGAGCAATTCATCTTGTAGGACGTTTTTAGTTAAGTTTATGTTGTAGTATAAAGGTTCTTAGTGATGCGCACCCCACAACACTCAAGAGAGAACAAAAGAAAATTGTCAACTGAAAGGTGTATAAAAACCAAGAAATAAAATGAACCAGTACTCAGAATCGAGATTGAAACGCTGTCGTTTTATTTGCCTACAAGTAATCGTCGTTTTATCGCTTCTAATCGTTACATATACATATTCGCATAGTTAATTCGTCCGAACAGTTCGCGCTAGTAAGACTAATTCTTACATCTCGCCCCGTAAGATCAACACCCATTTAGCTCCAAGTATTAGTCGCGGTTATCAACTCTTGCATGAGTGCATTGACCCCTGCGTTTTCGGCAACTGTTACCCCTCATTTGGTGCACTATCAGCTGTGCATTCTTTTCGTCGTTGCAGTAGGATTCGTTATTCAAAGACCTTGTCAATGTCCGAATTCCTAACTGCCGGGCAGGAAAAATATACCTGACCGTACATTTTGGCGCCCAACGTGGGGCTCGAACCCACGACCCTGAGATTAAGAGTCTCATGCTCTACCGACTGAGCTAGCCGGGCAGGACACTTACATTAGATATTTTATTTTTTAGCTTGCATGGTCAAAACAAATGTTTGAAATTTGGCCTTATTTCGCTCGGCGTTATTTCACGGCACCCAACAACATTGCCCAAACATTCGTATGCAATGATTTTTTGTTTGCAATATCAATAACAGATGGCGCTATTAGCCACTTGGAATTGCGCAGTTTGACAAGTGTCCTTTTTGCTTCGTAATTTCACCATAGCTAAAGTTGGTCCATTTCCACCTAGAAGCTTGAACGTATTTTAACGTTCCAGCAAAATCAAATGACTCTTACAAGTAAAAGGTGGAAGATGAGCACAGCCATTTTTGTTGTTGTTAAGGGAATAACAGGCTGCCTAAAATGTTGTGTTCAAAAGAAAAGAAAGAAACAACACGCTACACTTTTAGAGAACCGATGAACACGTGCTCCTTCACATGCATTCACAGACAGGAAAATTTAATTTCATGTCATTTTTGATCATGCGCGGGCATGATCAGTTTGCCGTGCATTAATTATCAGACTTTCAATATCAAAAATCATTCGTAAATGATGCATACATGCGTCAAGAATTCACGTAAGACGAACTCAGGAAGAACGAGAAGAACACTTAGCTGCTGAACGACTGAGACAGCAGCGCAATCGCGAACTGCATCGTCAAGTTGAATCAAACGCCGTATCTACTCGAGTTAGAAAAAGTGCCGTGAATGCCAAATCACATCGCGTCGCTTTCCAATATGACTGCACGATTCATAACAGCGAGTTGCCGTGTGTTACTATTAGGCGCATGGATGCGATTTGCTAATAGGTACATATTCCAATGCGCTTAAGTTTCATTCCTAGACAGCGTCATCTGTCATCGATCGCGAATGTTCGATCAAACAAATTAATTTCGGGTGGAACGAAGTTCGCCGGGTCCGCTACTTAATTACATTATTTTGTTATATACGAAATAATCCTTATTTTATATGTACGTGGGCGTATACTTAACCTAAAAAAAGAAAAACAAAAATTTGGGAAATGTGGCGATTTATTTCTCAACATAGTCCTTTTAGCTCGATACACTTGATCCAGCGATGATCCAGTTTTCACACGTGGTCAAAACAAAACTACGAGTCCGATTCGGCTGAAATTTTGACAGTAGCCATCTAAAAGAATGTACTAAACGATAGTTAATCTCTCTTGCGATACTGGCACCATCGGGCGGTGAGGCTAAGTACTTATCGGACCACCCTCGTAGGTAAACTCGGACATCCGTCATTCATTGTTGCACTCAACAATCCCTAACACACCACTCGTATGCCCGAGCTACCACTTCAAGGATTCTGTTACTCATAAAGTAAAAGTACTAGATTAATACTGATATCTCCTTTCTTGGCTTACATACTTCACCGTGACTAGAGTGTTTAAGGTAAGATATCGCCTCCATCAGCAATATTCCCACCAGTCACGCTCCAGTATACACATCAAACACTCACTAGCGGAAAATGTACATATTCCTATAGGTGCTTCTTCTTAAAACTAGCTGATCTCAGGTGGACCAATCTGACAAGCTGTGTCATATCCAGAAAGGCATGGTCAAATTATAATATGTGTCAGAAAGAACAAAGAACTCGCGTAGACATCGCAAGAGTAGTGGCAGTCAGTAGAGGGCACTGACCAAAAGGGGGCATTGCAGCAAAACTAGCGACCTCTCACAACAATTTCTGCAGAAGCTGCAAATGTGCAAATGTCCTCCCGTTTCGTCTTATCCGTACTTACTTCAAGGTTCCACAAGCGACAAGACAATATGAGGGGCAGCATGTTTGGCGTATAGGACTATCATCCGCATACCCGAAAAGCGTTCGTTCTGGGTACAAGTTTTGACAGTTTTTATCAATTGTTATCATGGTTGATTGTCTGCTTCCACGCGCCGTTTCTGATATAAAGCCAATCAATTTTAGCGGTTTTTCTAGGCAAATAGATACAAGATTCTCTTTGCTCGTCATATCGAAAAACCCCAACAATTCCTGTCTACTTTCGAATCAATTGGGGCTGCAAATTTTGCCCTGAATCATCATCGACATTCGGAATAAAACTCTTGTCAATCAGTTTCGTTAAGTTTTATTGGAATTTTATTCGTTCATTACGTTCGATTGTTTTGACAATCTGTGTGAGAGCACAGTACACATATATATAAGGTAGTATACTCAGAGTGTTCATTTTCGATCAAGTTCGCGCACCTGTCAAAAATTCAAAAAGATTGCCGCTATACCTGCGAATATTTGTTTACATTCGAAAACAAAAACAAATTACTGAACGAAACGCCAAATAACTGAATTAAACGCCAAACTCACAAATGAATTTGACTTTTAAACCCCAAACTCAGTACAATAAAAGAAAGGGCACGAATTTCGACCATTTTTCCTGCGCAATATATTACCTGTATTACGTGTACAACTGTGGTTTGAGAGATTGTTTCTAATATTTGATTGCAAAAATTATATTTAAAAATGTTTTTGTTTGATTACATCCAATTTTGAGTAACGATGGTTGCATCAGGTGACTGAAACAAATATGTACTTATAACTGGATATAATATTTATGTCAGAAATAATCACACTCTTGTAGTCTTGACTTGAAGTCTTTAAGTACTTATAGTTGATTAAGTGAAATGACTACGAGCGGTGGTGTCGAGAACAAAGGTTCGTTATGAATGCGGAAAAGACCGATATATCTGATAAGTCTTCACTTGAGACATGAAGCATCTGGTATTTCAGATTCTAACTCTTTTCGGAGCCGAACTAATAATGGTATCTGGTAGTGTGCCTCGATACTGGGGGCTAACTTGGAACTATCATATTGAAGATAAGATACTGGACTGGAATTATCATGTTGAAGATAAAATCCAGAATACATACATTAATGCAGACGTGTTTGTAGGTGGACAAAGGTGGGTACTATCGCCAAGGTCAGCATACTGGATGTATACGATAATAATTAGACCCGTTATCACCTATGCCTTGGTTGTGCGGTGGGCGAAAGCTTCACAGAAAACTGCCCAGAAGCATCTGGCTAGGGAACAATATCTTGCGTATATGGATGTTTTCCGTGCAATTCGAACAACGCCAATCTTGCCGTTAGATTTATTTATTAAGAAAATAAACGGCACTCTGGCTGCATGGGAATGCGAAATGAAACAGGGGCGATAACATCTACGGAAATAGGAAGATCCTGAATCTTGTTAGGAAGGAGATAAAACAGCCGAGTATTCCCATGGATGGGATAACAAAAGTGCGTGTTACGAAAGGGTATCACAAAACTCTTGTTGAGAATGGATCACTTCCGGAATGGATGGATCCATGATGGATGACGGAACTAGAAGGCCAGATGGAGAAAGGAAGCACTGGACAATCAGCAAGTAATAAGACGCATGGAGCAGACGAACATCACAACATCATAGGCACTTGAATGTGTACTGAAGCTCAATGAGTGTTAAACCGAAAATGAAGTAACACTGCTTTGGATTAAGGGCTCACTTGCAAAACAGGGAAGTTGCTCGGACCAAAACCATTTTCTTGATGATTGGTTGAAAACCTGATCAACAAATGGGTCGCGGCAAAAAATCTGAGAAAATGGTCAACCGTGGAACGATGTAGACAGTCTAAAATGGGAAGTAATCTGCCGACTTAGATTAGCGTTCTAAGCATGAGCTGGAGAACATTGAAATGACTAGAAGCATTATCGACAAGTCTTGGAAATATCATCTAAGGAAGATGGGCCTTATAGAAGAAGAAACCTGTAAAGTATGCCTGGAGGGAGTTGGATAGCGCTAGGTACATACATATAGGGTGTCCCAGTTAAGAGGTGGAATCCTTAAACTGGAGATTCCTGAAGTTCTAGCGACCAAAAAATCGTATGGCAAGGGGCACCGTAGCGCAAGTGGTTAGTACGTCGGACTACTGAGCCAGCGGTCTTGGGTTCGAATCCCGCCGCAAACACCTAAAAGTTTTTCACAGTGCCCATCTCTTTCGAATGTCTGACAAGCATCAAAGAGTATCATTTGTCACGATTAAGCTTCTCAACTCGTCATTCGGAGTCGGCAAAAAACTGTAGATCCCTTCCATTCGTGCAAAAATATAACACGCACACACAAATGGTTGCGAGAAGCAGGCCCAGGTTCACCTCGAGCTGTAGCGTCAACTAAGTAAGTAGGTACGTAATCTGACAAAAAAGGCATTTACTGCATTTTCTGTTAGTCGTACGGGAAAAGCTTATTTCACATAATTTTTAAAAAATTTGCCAACGACAAAAGTTTAATAAAAAAAAAAGTTTTATATTAAGTGAAAGTTTTGAGAAAAATGCATTTTAAGTAAAATTGGAACAACGAATTTTTTTTTAATTTTGAGTTTAAGGAACCATAACTTTTTTGTAGCTGCCTAAAATAACATAAAGTCTTCAAAATTTCTTATGCGCTTCTAATTGCCTATGCAAAATGTACAAAACTGTTTTTGAAGATATAATAGTTCAGAAGTTAGATGATTTAAAGTGACCTTACTACCAAATCGGATGTGGCTTACTTCGACGGGATATAACTTGGAGGGAGTGAAAACAGACGCCCCCTGCCATACGATTTCGCTAGAACTTCAGGAATCTCCAGTTTAAGTGTTAATGTGAGACCATCCCTGAGTGGAAACCCAGAGCATGACACAGATTTTCTTTGAACAGATGCAAGCGTTAACACAAAGAATCGCAGTCAGGAAGGAACTGTGGAGAAATCCAGGGAGTCTGCCTGGGTAAGATGGATCGTGAAATGGTGAACAAATATATACTATGCATGTATAACCGACATCACCGTCACCAAAAAGCTATTTGGTAGTCAATCATGACGTATTAAAAATACTCTCCATAAACTTGTATAAATCTTCTAATTGACAAAACCACGAAAGAGTATTGACAGAGATCTCTTGCAGAAGCGGATTTGACAGAAGGATTGGATGCAAACCAGGGAAATAAATGCCAAATAATCACCGGCTTGTTTTGTATTTTTTTTTATTAGAATTTATGAAACATACTGCTAAAACTGTACTGCATAAGCAAACATTCGTTTGACGTCTAATTTTACTAAATATAAAATTTGAAGTTCTTTTTTTTAAAAAAATCATCTCTGTCAAAAATCTTAAACAGTGCAATACCGACCAAATAAAGTAAGCCATTTTAAAGAGTGTCAAATATAACATACAGTAGAATACCGATTTGACAGATTTTAAAATTATTTTAATTGTATTTTTCAGATTTTATAAATGTACCAAGAATTTACGAATGTGATTTGCAAACAAAATTTAACCCTCGAAAATGAACCAAGACGATACAACAAAACTTGACAATGGCAACGGCACTCAAATTCCACTCAAGATTGATATTCAAAAAGCAAATTCAATACCAAAGCCACCACGACACACGCCTCCAGTTAAAGAAAAAAGGCGGGATAAAAGCGATTTGGGTGACAACTTCATTGCACCAGATGGCGGGTGGGGTTGGCTGGTTGCCATCGCATCGGGAATAAGTATTGTAAGTAATAAATGATTATTATTATATTTTTTTTTTGGCAAATATTAAATTATATGGAATTCTCCTTGCAGCTAGTCACATTTCCTATTATGCAACAATTTGGCATTTTGTTCCGAGATAAATATACAGATATAGGAATAAGTAGTTCACAAATGACAACCATCATCAATACACAACAAGCGGTGTCGGCGTGTACAGGTAAGATAACTTTTTTCAAATAGATTAAACTGTATACATACCAGGTATGATCGCTTGGTCCTTTTTAGGTATTTCGACAGAAACATCATAGAAATAAAGCCGTAGATTATATTAAGTCTGTTCCCGTACTTTCTGCACCAAAATTCATAGATTCTCAAATTGCAAGGAGAGGGGGTAAAAATCTCAGCGAGAGCTTAAAGTGTGGAAAAGTACAGAAACGCATTGAACAACAAAAAATGGAAAATGTAGAGAAATTTCTTGGGCTAAATTTCGCAACATGGGGAAATTCCTTACTCTCCTGTTAGGTCTCTCTTCTGTGAAAAACTAAGAAAAACCTTCGCACAGGAATTAGATTTGACTGATTTTCGAAGATTTTCGTAGTTTATCGCATTTTGGACAAGTACGGGAACAGGCCTATTCGTTTTTCGTTAGACACTTTTGAATAATAACATGGAGTATACTCAACCCTGTATAAGCTTGGGCCTACATCGAAACTAACATAGACAATGACTACAGCAGGACACACATTATGTTCTTGCTAGTAGCCTTAAGGTCCCGACCCATAGACTGCGTCAACATCGTTGCGTTGAACGTTGATGATGACGTTAACGTTTACCGCAGAAAGCCGTCCCATAGAATCAGTTGCATACCTAGGTAATACCTACATTGAGAGACGACAGCTGATGATATTTGGCTATTTTTTCATGTATGCGTTGGTTATGGCTTATGGGCCACCTTCCATAAGAATGCGTATATTCTATCGAGCTGCCCGTTAAAGCGGACGCATTAACGCACCAACGCATTCTTTGGGTTGAGGCCTTTAGTCAGAAGTTAGCTATTTGGTTAGGTTTTAAAATACTATAAATATCTTTTAAGTGCACATTTACAGCTTATCTTAGGTTACGTTATGCTGAGAGGCCGCTGAGTCATCCCAAAACACTAGGTACCATAGTGGCGTAATCGCGATCCACGAAAAATTCATTCACAATTTTCTCAAAGCATTTTATTACCCTGCAAAATTTTAGAATGAGCCTGTAATTGATGGGGCCTATACTTCCTTCAGTAGTTACCTTTAATGTTCCTGTGACAGCGTGCTATACCATTTGCATAGAATTTGCACGACATTTTCTGATCCACCTACTTAAGTATAATATAATCTTGCAGTATTTGCAAATATCCTTGGCTGTCAGTCCGAGCCCCTTGGCGCGTTTGCTCAGGTATACCAGGTATACTATTCCTATAAGTATTCCAATTTATACCCTGCTGAGTCTAAAGATTTCAGTAGTTCTTTTGCGGTTCAGTGCCGGCCAAAGTGCCTTAGAAAAACTGTGTCCTACCATGTCAGACCATATATGAATATTATGATTATACAGCCCTAACTCAATAATGGCTTATCGGATTTAAAAACAAAAAAATAGGTGAAACTAGTAGATTTGTCCCTCAATCATTTGAGATATAAAACATCCTTCTGGGTTGCCCTGAAGTGTGTGAGTATATTAGTGCGCTCTAACGTGATCATATGGCTTGCACTTCAATGTGCTCTACAACCATTTGCGGCTCTCACACTCGAGCAATCTTAACAAATGAGGTGTCAGAAGAAAGATAATTTTCATGCATGCATTTTTAGTTTATTAATGTTATTAACAAATTAAAAAGAAAAAAGATCAAAAATAAATATTCTACCCAAAATTAACTCCTGTTGCTTTAAGATCTAATTTTGGTTCATATATGTACATACATATACATATCATCATCACATAAATAAATCATTTGGGAAGTATTGGTTGTTCATTGATACGAAGCCAAGGTAATATTGCCTTTGAATGTCGCGTCGTCAGGGTTAGTAACTACGTTATTCCCCGGAATAGTGATAAAGCTCGAGCTTTCCGTGACTGTTGTATAATTGTGTGGGACGAATGCACCGTAAGGCAGTGGAAATCGTTAACAGAACCTAACAGGATAAACTTTAGGCACACGTTATCAGTAGTACCATGAGGCACAAAAGCTGATGAAGTAAGTAAGTAAGTAAATGCACTTGACCGTCAATATGCGGGCACGAACAGGCGGCAATCCAAATGCACAAAATTTTCTTATTTGTTACTTAAAATTGGTGGAAGAACGCTTCCGGAAGAAAATGGAAAGGTAAATTTATCCTTTTACGGTTATATATCACAACTAACAAACCGTGAGAATTCTTAGCTTTGTGAGCGAGCTATTTTGTTGCCTCGGAATGATCAAGCTCCAGCAATTGATAACGAGATATTTTCACGTGTTGATGGCCAAAGTGCAGAATGTAAGTACATATTTCATTCAACCGGGTTGTAGACCAAGAAGTAACAACCAGCTATCTGGTGGAATTTTTAAATTCTTTATCTGCTCCATCCAGAACTTCCATCACATAAATTAAAACTAAAAGTGGGTGTCCTGCTACATATTCTTCTAAGAAACTTGAGCCCGCCTAAATTATGTAACGGCAGCCGACCTAGAGTTAGAATTCTGCAACGACATGTGGTAGAGGCGGAAGTGCTGACGGGCTACGGTGCGCTGCGGTTTTTAAAAACTATGAAATCTGCATTTAGGGCCTGAAAGTTACATATTGAAACATTTTTGATAAAACGCAGTTAATCAACAAAATGTATTTAACACTTTTGTGGACTTAGACAAATACTTTGATGTTTCTTCGTTCCCACTGAAATTGCATATTTGTATGAATGAGAATCCCCCTAGAATAGAATGCGAAGCAAGGCGAGCACGGGTTTAACTAGTACGTCATAAAAACTTAAAATAATATTCAGTATTGTGTTAACGTACGTGCATGTACTAACATTACTAAGTAAATAAGTGTATTAAGTCGTATTCACGTACCAATCGGCAGAAATAAAAAGATAAATAATTTTGGTTTGCTGTAAGTGCATATGAGTTTTAACGAGCGAGAAATGAATATATAAATAATGTCAAACAAAAAGTTGGTTCAGTCGTTTGCTCAATATTAAGTCCCTTCTTAGACTTATTTAAAACATATACTTCAAGTAAGATAAGCTTAATATAATTCAGGTGCAGCCAGTGGATTTTAAGGCATACGCATCTATAAAAGCAGGGTATTTAAACTCTTCAAAAGTATTCTTTGCAAAAATAAAGTTTAAATAAATACCATAAGTCTATATAAATAGGCAAAGGCAAAACAGTTCAACCCCTTTTTAACTGCCTTAAACACAACATATTCGTTTTGTTGGAAAGGTTATGAAGAGGGGCAGTGCAGTGTGTAATTGTTTTTCTAATAAATTGTGTCTAAGAACCAGGTGCATTTCTCTCGCAGAATTGGTCGAATTTCGAACACAGGCGGTACTAGTATCAACAAAACCTCTTCAAATCAGAAGAATTTATTTGCTTATCCCGTTTGCGAGGGATATTGTAATTGGACATATTCATTGCTCTACCTCGTGATCTCTGTTAAAGCTATATTCACCAGCTCGATCCTTAAAACCAAGGGCTTAGTTCTAAAAAAAGTAGATTATATTTTGTTTAAATTATTATTAAACGTACCTATGTATCTAACGGCCGATTTCTTGACAAAGTAGTAGCCCTAATCCTGTGGTTTAGACTAAATGCTAGTACTCAAATCGGTACTATTCATTTCTTCACCAGGTACTAACTGCCTAGCTCCCTGAATTTGGTATCGAGTACTAGCTAATACTCGGTACCAGCAGGATATACATCTGACGAAATGGTTAGTTAACAAAGAAACAATATTTTAATAAAAAAGACATACAAAAAAAACAATTAATTAAATTCAGTGCTTGAATAAAGCCAAAAAAGTCTCCGTACAGTGGTTAATTTTCTTAAAAATATAAATAAATATGAAAAAAAAAATTACAATTTAATACGTAGTTGGTCGGTTTCTATTATGGATGACGTCTTTTAATTGGTTTCACATGGAATGAACCAGCTTTAATGTGATGTCTTGGTCATTTTTTGTCCATTCATACATTAAAATTGTTTTGGCTAATTTTTATTGCTTATAGAATGCTGGCAACTTTTATTTTTAGTTATTCCACAAGTGCTCGATGGGGTTCAAATCAGGTGACTGCGATGGGTGGTTCAGCTTCCTTTGAACATTGTCAAGTAACCAATCTCTTACCAAACCTGAGGTATGTTTGGGGGTCATTGTCTGGTTGGAAGCATAAAATTGTTGCCAGACCTTGATTGAGCTGTGTTTAAATGTAGATCTTCTCCGAGTATATTTAGAATTGCACATTTATCCACTCAGCAATCGACGAAAACGAGATTTCCCATGCCGGAGCAGGCTATGCAACCCCAGACCATTTCGTATCCACATCCGTATTTTACTGTGGGCGTTAAATGCTTGATATCCATTTCAGTGTTGGGGTTTTTCCACACCGTACGACAACCATCTGATCCAAAAATGTTAAATTAACTGTCATAGCTGCATATAACAGTGTCTCAAAATGAATTATCCCTGTTAATAGACTTAATAGCATACTGCAATTTGGCTTACTAGTTCTATTTCTTGATGAATGGTTTCCTGCCGCTGACCCGACCATTAAAACCATTTCGTTTCAACCCATTTCTTAAACAATTCTTATTATCTATTCACAAACATTAAGTTCATTACATGTTTGAAGATTTACAGCTATTGCACAGGCACTTGTTTTCAAAACCTTGTTTACTACCCTCATAGTTCTCAATTTTTCTAAGTCGTCCAGGATCTTGGTTTATTTGTTATAGTTTTGTTTTTTTTTTTGTAATAAATGGATGACATATTGCATCGAAGAACCCATTTTGCTAACAATATTTAAATTTTAGCTAGAGATTTACCTTTTTCCTTTAGATAAACCATATTTTTTAGTTGCCATAGAAATTTGGTTATTTTTTTCCTCCATATTAAAAAAAAACTCACTTTTTTAACCAAAACTGGGAGGAACACAATTGATCGTTTCCGAAAAGCAACTTTCAGCATGACTTATAATACAGAAAACACCGTAAGACCCTTGGAACGGTAGCTGTACGGAGACTTTTTGGTTCTGCAGAAACGGCCGTCCAGGACGTTTGCGTTCATAAACTTCAAGTTATAATGTAAAAGTAAATGAAATTTGGTAGAAATAAAGTAGAAAATATTCTCTTTCTTGGAAATGTTTCTTTTTTTATATATTCATTGTATTTGAATCTCATTGAAGCATTTATTTCGGGCATGTGCCGCTGTACGGAGACTTTTTGGGCTCTGTGTATGTGTACATTGATAAAATGGATTTAATTTTTGGCGGTGAAAATATATTTCGCGATTTCGATGAGGTCGGAAACGACAAAGGAATCCAAGTTCGTGGATTTAACCGCCGTATATACCATATGCCACAACGGAGTACAGTAAATAATTGCCACAATGTGGATTTTTTTTCGGCATTTTCGGTTGTCGAAAACTACAGTTCACTTCGTTCTCCAATTGGTAGTGGACGAATTGCAGCACCCACAGCCACTGTAAAAAAAAGGAATTCTATGTTATTTCAGTTGTATTCATTTGTTTCGCTTCTTTCCTTATTTGCCAGTCCTCATTATATATTGCCTGAGTAGCAATTGCTCATAACATAGCGCCGGATATTTCCACTTTTGGCACAGACGACGAACCACCACCTGTTTGTTTGGCATTGCTTCTCTCGAGAGCAAAACGATTTCGAAACAAAATAATTAAAAAAATGACAGAAAACAGCCGAAATTATATAAAAAATTTATTTCACAAGTCAATGTAGTGTCAAAATTCATTTTATACCAGTTTAGACGTATTAGGTTGCTAATACGGCTGCGCAAACCTAGTACCGGTACTAGCAATGTGAAGAAATACACAAGTACTAGCTTTTCGTTGATACCGAGTACTAGAGATAGCTCCAGAGCTAGCTGGTTCGGGTATTAGACAGACTTAGTGTTAGTACTAAAGTGAAGAAATCGGCCGTAAGAGTCCCAAAAATACGATGAATTCATTCTTATTTTAATGTTTGTATACTTTATTTTTTATGCTTTATCCTAAGAAGTACTTGTTTATTGAAAAGAGAATCTACCATGGAAATATGTCTTATATTAAGTTGTTTATTATGGTAATGTTTTATTCAGAACCTATTCAACCTGAATTCGATCCAGATCTACACTTATTATTGGAATGACGTGCGTGCATTTTTTTGACGTAGGTGTATGAGAACACAAAAAAATTGTTTGATTTGTATGGCGTATACGGCAACTTTGAATTATTAAAAAACCAAAAGAGACTGAGCTTTTCTTTAACTCTGAATTGAAAGTAGATATTCTAAATCATATTTAGTAAAAAAAATAAGAAAATGTTGTCGACTTGTTTTATTTTTATTGAAACGTGAACTTTAAAATGCGATTTCCCAAAAAAGTGCAAAAAAAGTCAAACCAATTCTGGGGCGACGAAAAGCTAGTCGATATGACAGTTAGCGCTTCGTAGAGGTCCTTAAGTAGCTAGTACAAAAACAGAATAGGTAGTCGTGAGTTTAGGACTGTCTTAGATATGATCTTTCATTGCCCAAGATGAGCTGAAATCATAATGAGTTCAGCTTTGAAGTGAAACAATAATTCAAAATCCTTTATTTTTTCTCTTGCCAGGTCTCTTCAACGGCCCCCTATTCCGAAGGTTTTCCTATCGACAAGTTGCCATCGCTGGATCGATTTTAATATTCCTAGGTCTCTCTGTGACAGTATTAGCCAATTCATTTTTATTCTACCTGATGTCCATATCCGTGGTGTATGGTGAGTTTCCTTATAGTTGCAAAAAAAAAAAAAACAAACAAACAACTTACAATATTTTTACTCACCTAAGGAATTGGAAGAGGCTTTATGGTATCAGCATCATCCTTGGCCGTCAATACGTACTTCAAAATCAAACGGCGTGCAGCGACGGCATATCAATTCACTGTGGCCGGTCTGGGCCCAATTGTTTTGCCATACCTTTCAACATTCCTAATGGTTCAATATGGCGTGGGTGGAGCTGTACTCTTCTACAGCGGCATGTCACTTCATAATTTAGCCTGCGCATTTATTTACCAGCCTGTCAAGTGGCATGCTCCCAAGCCCACTGAAGACACTGAAGCTCTGCAGATAGCATCAGAACAAGAACTGGATCATCATCAGATTCTAGATAATGCGGCAGATCCCGAGACTCCAATGATGTCTCGAGCTAATGACGGCTGGTATGGTTCGAAAATATCGCTGGACTCATCCCGCCATCGGCGCCGTCACAGTTCCATTGGGACCGTATCCAGTTATAAAATGGATGGAATTGGGTCCAATAGCCCAGCTATACCGCCTAGAACACCAAAGCTGTCATTCTCCATGAGCAAGTCAACCATGGAATCGGTTAGGGAGCGACCGTTGCAAGAGGAAAAGGAATTCCTTCAACAACGTTACGAAGAATTCGAAGTAGAACCGGAAAAGCTGTCGATCTGCCAGAAGATCGCGATCTTCTTCGATTTGGATCTGCTTAAGGACTTTACATATATCAACCTGGCCATGGGTCTGACGCTGATCAGCTTCACCGAGATTAACTTTGCCATCTTGACGCCCTTTATTCTGAGTGACTTTGGCTTCAATAACAGCCAGATCGCTGCCGCCATGTCTATGCTGGCGGCGTGTGACATGGCCGTGAGGTTTCTGATTCCATTCATTACCGGACGGATGAACTGCGACAATAAGGTATTCTTCTTGGGCGGCCTTCTAGGCATGATCCTGGGCAGGGCTATTGTGGCACATAGTAGAAATTTTACGGTCGTTCTTATCTGCTTCGGATGGATGGGCTTGAACAAGGCGATGAGGATTGTCTTTTGGAATCTGATCATCCCGAGTTATGTGCCCCTGAAGAGGCTACCAGCTGCAGCTGGCTTGCAGTTGCTTTTATCGGGAATATTTACACTAACTTTTGGACCTGTTATTGGTGGGTTTTTTTTTTTTTTTTTTTACAATTTAATTGTATTTTCGATTTGGATCTAATTTAATGTTTGTCCCTTGTAGGCCTTGTTCGAGACGCCACCAATTATACAATCACGATCCACTGGATGAATGCGATGTGCTTATTGGTGGTTTTCGCGTGGTTGGGCGAGGATCTGTACAAATTCTGTAAACGGAAGAGCAGGGCGCAAATGGAAGCCCAAGTAGAGCCAACAGAAGCTACATAGTTAATTTGTTTTAAGATTAAGACTTGTTTTCTTGTTTTGTTTTGTTTTTTTTTTTTTTGTTTAACTTTTTTTGTTATTAATTGTAAATACATTTATGTTCGCTTGAGTGACTACCCTTTGAGGGTGGCAGCTAATGTTTCGTACTGAATAAATAAGTAAATGTCTAATGAAATTTATTGATGGCCATCCGTCATGAAAAAGAGTTCTAACCCTTTACAGCGCAATATCGTAAACACATCAAAGTACTAGTTGATTTGATAGCTTTTCGAATTTAATGAAACACGTATTTTTTAAGGCTTGTCCAGACCGAACGAAACATTTCAGAAACATTGCTTAAAAAATGTTTCCTGATTGTTTCCCATTTGATTCAGAAACATATCAGAAACATTTCAAAAATGTTTCGTTTGGTGTGTACGCTGATGAAACATTTCCGAAATGTTTCTGAAATGTTTCTGAAATGTTTTTTTTTTCCATTCGCAACGGACAATTATTTTTGTTTCTCGGACAGAAAGTTTGGTTTTGTGTGAAGATGAAAATGAAAACGTCAAGAAAGGCGTGGAGTAATGAGGATAAAATTATTTTAATTAATTTTCTGACACATTTCGAGCTCTGCGTAGCCTTTGTATACAATAGAAATCGGTTATAAAAATACCTGATATAGCAGTACCTTCAGAATAGCTAGAGGCCAGTATCTTCTACCCGATTTTATGATTTGTTCGATGTACACAAACAATTGGGCATTTTTAGACACCCGAATGTCGCAATTCGAACAAATCGACTAAAGCATTTAGATATGTAAATATTTCATAGAGGAACTGAGGTTATTTACACTCAAAGTTGTTTTGTTATGATGTTATATAGGTAGCATGAAGGTCAGAGATTTCGAACACGGTCTCTGCATCCTGTGCTAGTGCCACTTCTTTGGAAGCTAAATCTCTAAATGCATATTGACTTTTATTCTCATTACTCCACGCCTTTCTTAACATTTTCATATTTATCTTCACATAAATCCACACTTTCCGCATGAGAAACAAAAATTATTTTTTTCAAAAACATTTCAGAAATGTTTCATTAGCGTACAAACCAAAAGAAACATTTCAGAAACATTTTAAAAATGTGTTTTGTTTCTGAAATGTTTCTAAAATTTTTGTGAAATGTTTTTGAAATGTTTCGTTCGGTCTGGACACACCTTAGAATTACAAAATTTTATTTTTATTTTGTGAAAAAATACTTGAAAAAAGGTTTTTGACACTTTCAGTCACAATGTATTATAACGAATCCCTCCCTATGATGTATGGAATATTTTGCAGCAATTATTTTGCTTATTGTAGCATAATGCACCGAACTTACTGAAAATTGTACGCCAAAATATGCACTGGGTATCACTTTTGAGTATTTTTTCAACTACATACCAATATTCACACATGTGTTTTTTCACAATTTTCGCGATAAGTGAACTGCAACTCAGAGACGAGCTCCTAACGCAATCTCTTTCAGCTGAAACTTACTAAAAAATAATAGAACGGTATGACAATACTGTAACATTGAGTTATAATAGACTTAAAACAATTTTTTTCATTTTTGCGACCATTTAAACGGTATGTAACTTTACTGCATCATGGCGCTGTAAAGGGCTAATAATTGTTTGGTGGATGGCAAGTGGATTGTAAATTTGCTTGCATACTCTTAGGCGGTGGGAATTTTATGAATGCAAATAAATACAGAGTGACGGGCAGCTGTCTTCCGTTTCGATTTTCACGGTCGCGTCGTTTTATTTTGAAGGCAGAGGCTCCGATATTTGTATTGAAGTATGTACAGTGGTGGCCACAGAATTAGAAACGATGATCGCCAACGCATATAAGTAATGGGTTTTTTTTTTACAAGCTATATTCTGATGAGCTAGTACCGTTATTAGATTACTGTTCAACTGTTTATTCTTTTAATATGTTTTCACGAGATCAGGTGGTTGTCAAACTGGCACAATTGCAGAAAGTTCGGCTATGGTTACAATTCGCTGTGGACAGAGAAATAGAAACGATTTTTTAAAGTGAAAACTTTGTACAAAATACTTTGATTTTCGTGATGTAAAAAATATTTCTTTATTTATTTTGGATTGCTTTGTTAATTTTCATTAAGATACAGTAAAAAAATTGGTAAGAATAAATCTTGTACTCCAGAAATTCGAAAGCTATTGGTCCAGAGCTATCAAAATGAAAAGATGTCGATAGCGTGAATAGCAAAAAGGTTTAGTTGCTCAAAGAAGCTTGTTTTCGGAGCAATACAAGTCTTTAAGAAGATCGGAAGTTTTGAAAACCCCAAAAGAAAGGAGATTGAACGAAAAACTACCCCAAAGGAAGACAGGTTAATTTGAGGAACAAGTAAGGCCAATACTATTCTTACGTCTACGAAAATTATGGAGATTGTTGAACCTCAAATTCACCAAGAACTATCAGCTAGGACCATTAGGCGTCGCTTTCCAAACCATTCCGGAAAAAAGTGCTTTGGAGCGACGAACCTGAGTTAATCGTGTTTAAATCCGTTGGTAAAGTGTATGTCAGGCGTCCTCCAAAGCACTTTTTTCCGGAATCCGAATGGAGTCCGATAGCTTGAAGTGTGTATTTATTTTGTGTTTTTCATTTTATTATAAACTATAAAATCAATTTTTTTATGAATTTCTGAAAACATGCATCCAAATTTCAATGAAATTTAAAGTAAGTTCATAAACTTTTAAATTAAACGCTAATCCCACGCCGACATTTTTGAATGTTGATATAACTTGACTTATTGTGTGCAGATTTCCAAAAAAAAACCGGTGCTCATATGTGCTCCTTTTTTTAATTTAGTTTTTCCGAATCAACTATTTTAAAACATGTGCTTAGTAGATTCCTACATATTTCTAAATGTCCATTATTTGTGCGTAGGTTCACATTAAAAAAAATTGTTTTTAACAAGGATGGAGTTATTTAACCTTATGAAGGAATAAGGATTTCAAACATTAGATGAAAAAATTTTATTTTTAAAGACACGCCTTTAAGACCACCCCAAGATTAATGTTAAAAAAAAAAAAAAAAATTTATTAAGTCATATAAAAAAAAAGCTAGCGCATCACCAGTTTTTGAGGTATCTTGCCCCACTGTGCGTCGTGGAGACTTTTTCAGATGATAAATAATTATAAAGATAAAAATACAATAAAAACACCGATTGGATTTTCTTCTACAAGCGGGATGCATCCTGATAAAATCCTTAATTTTTCTATTTGATCGTCTTCAATCGGCTTTTTCAAATTCGATTTGCATTCCATAAGTTCCAGGAAATGTCTGATGTCTTTTTATTTTAATACAGCAAATAATTAAAATAAATTTCACAAATTTATTATGCACATAATGTACATACATATGTGTTTGCTGTGATTGTTTGTTTATCTGTTTATACCATTTAGTGAATTTTTCTATTTATCTAGAATTTTATATCTACGCCATCGATTCGTCAGACAAATACCTATCGGATTTGGCATTCAATACATCATATTAAATTTTAAATAAAATCCGCTTTTTTTCAACCAAGCCCGGGGACAACCATCAGTCTCTGGGTACGGTCATTGAAAGAGAAGTTTTACAACTATGAACTGTCAAAGATTCAAACTTTTTTATAAGTGTAAGCAAAACTGGACTTAGAATTCTACAAGGCTTTCTGACTGGACAGTGCAAGCTGAGAAATCTCATAAATTGTTGCAGCAAAGAGACTGAGATCCCATACTACATTCTTAGCAATTGCTTATCATTGAAAATCAGGGCCAAGCCATCTTGTAAGGGGATGATCCTATGTCTTTGAAGAGGGGTCGAACGGCTGCAGTGGAGACTGTAGTATTGCTATAAATAGCTATAATATTTAGGCTCGCCAACTTTTTCAGTAACTACGAAGATGAAGACCATCTCTATGCTAAGTAAGGTGGCTGCTGCTCGTTCTATCTTCCAGGATGATCGTAATTTAAACTCATTTTCGAGGCCTTGGCCACACCTAAGAACTTCTTGGGAATCATACATAGCTGGTTGCACTTTCTCTCGAACTTTAGGCTTCTATAGGAAAGCCATTGAAGAATCTTACCAACAACTTTGGCATCTGCTATCATTTTTGGACATAATTCCAGCATAAAGAGAAAGAGAGACGCGCCTCTTCTCGACTATCTACACGTTCATTACCCTTAAGACCATCGTAATCTGGTATCCAGGTAACAGTGACTATATTGTATTTAGTCAGGTCTTGGAGATGGTTAAAGCAATCCCGGAGCAGTGTTCATCCTATCAAATATGATCTTATGGCCTTGAGAGCTGGTTTACTGTTCCAGAGGATATAAATGCGGGCACCCGTGGTGCGTCTTCGTAAACATTTTCGAGCACATATGTATGTACATATATACCTAGCTCTATGGCATATAGCTCCGCTTGAAAGACGATGAGATGCTGGGTGATTTTCCCAATGCTATAGCTCTTTGGAACCTAGGCCCGTAAACTACAGCACCGGTAGCATCATTCATCTTAGAACCATCGGTGTATCAGATTTGTGATTCTGGTGGCATTATCAATTATTCGTTTCTCAAAACTTTACGGTCACATTTTCCAAAAAAAGCGCCGAAGCTAAGCGCTGAAATTATAATGGTTTTTAGCCTTAGTTCTTGGTATTGCACCCTACAACTTTATTCTTTTAAGGCCAAACTTAAGGTTCCCAAATCCCAATACAATAATAACTGATTGAGTGCAGGGCTTTAGACTTTTGTGATCATTTTGAAATCCTTTGCTGATATAAAGACCCCCAAGAGAAAAAAAAACATTTATTTCTATGGTTGTTAAGCAAAGAGAGACTAGAGCGCCACAATTACCCGCAAACAGTCATTAAAAAAACATTTTAATCCTCATCTTTGCATATCGTAAAACACCACAAACTTCTAAGATTTCTTTATGACGAAAAACAAAAAAAAATATGTCTATGGAGTTAAATTACTTTATTACATTTACTTAGTCGTACTAGAACTGATTAGGCTAGTCTTACTAATTTCTCTGGGATTTCCTCGGATGCATGACAAATGTTTAGATAAATAGGTAGATTCTGCGAGTGATAACTAAGTGCAAACAAGTTGAGATACTCGCAGATTGTGACACATACTAAATATGCAACTAAGTGTTTATTTCAAAAATGCATATTTTGTAGCCAAAGCAATGGGAGTTTGTTAATTGCAATTAACTGGCGTAAAATTATAGTCAAAAAGAACTGTACACTAGTTCAACGGAATTATAAACTAGTTTTGTCTTTACCCTTTAAAAATTGTTAATCAAACACACCTAAAAATGACAGGTAGATAAGTATGGTTCTTTTATTGCTGACCTTTCGATAATAACACTTTTAAAATATGCACACACAACAACAGGGGTGGTAGAACACCCCAGCCAGGATAAAATTTAAAACAAAATACTTTTAAGGATAACATACATTTTTTTCAAACAAAACAATTCATAGACTTTAACAAAAACAGAAAAAATGAAGTTTATAAAAAAAATATACAGTGAACTCCCTCGTAACCGAACACTGACGGTACCGAGAAATTCGTCCGTTTATGAGAGGTGTCCGGTTATGGGAGAAAAAAAATAAATTGACGTTCTTTAAAAAAGAAACACACTAGATATGTTGTATGAATTTTATTTTATAAAGGAATTCATTTTTATGTGATAAACACAAATTACCGAAAAATACTAATTTATGTCTATGACAACCAAGCGTAAAATGACACATACATACAAACATAAACGTAACATACAAACCTATTCAAAAATGCAATTGGATTTATAAATGCACATAGTTTTTAGATAACACGTTGGCGAATAAGACAGCATATGCCGTCAATGGTTGAGGAAATTAGCGGGTCATGACAATTTTAACATAATGTTAGGACAAGACGGATTCCGACATTATTTGTCCTACCAAAGATAAATTTTCACTTCACTGTGACCAGCGGAATCATTTTTATCTTTATAAAAAATTCGCACAAAATAATATAAAATATCTCTCAAAATGCCGGAGATATGCGTGTGTCATTCTAGCTTTCCCCACCGAAAATCATGTGTCCGCGAACGTGATAATGATGCAAAGGCACACTCCACAGTTTACATTTTGGTTTCGTTTCTTTACAAAGTGTAAAGAAGAGGAAAGAAAATCGAAACAAATTAAAGTATGTCAAAATTTTGCATACGTACATGTGTTTAGTCCATTTAATAGAGAGCGACATTCTATTGCGGATACGAAAATTTGTATCCGTGGCCGGTTATGAGAGTCTGGTTATAAGAGAATTTTTTACATGAAAAATTGTGTATTTGTTTCCGTTCTTTGATTTCTGTCCGGTTACAAGATGTGTCCGATTATGAGAGGTGTCCGTAAGGAGAGAGTACACTGTATTGACAGGAATAGATCGGCAGAAAGAGAAATGAAGCCAAATCAAAATTACAGAAAATAAAATTGCCTAGGGTGGTAGAGCACCCCTGTTATCATCGGAAGGTTAACCGTACACTCCTCCATAGGTTTTGCGGGGTTTTGAAGCTTCAGGCATTGGAGAAGTTTCCCATTGTCTATCTTTATCTGAGCTAACCAAATGCGAGCTCTGGGTTCGCTTGGGATATAATTAGCAGGGATGTCCTTGAGTTAAAGAGCCTCGAGAACGATCTTGGTTTTCAAGGATATGGTCGACTACCATTTCTGACAATTTGGCTTCAATGCTGCCCGAACCGCCATAACAGCCGCGCCGTGCCTGAGAATGAGTTTTCGTTAACCAGCGCGACTTGTAGCTGAGCTCTCGCCATTTCAGTAAAGATGCGCGATGTGCGGGCATTTTTTTTGCCGGATGTAGAGTGAGCGGTTGTCTTACCTGATTCAAACTTGTTTTTTTTTCGCAGCGTGAGAGGTCTCTTCTAGAGACGTGTTACTTGGCTGGTACTCGCCTTAATTGAAACTGAAAACCAGTGGTTTGTCCCCGATTACGTTCTGGGCATGTTTTCGCCGTACCTCTTTATATCTTGCAAAAAGTCACTGTAAACTTAGCCCCTTGCGGAGCCAAGCCCTCGCTGGCAGCTGTGGCTTCTGCCGACATTTGTGTGTATATCTCCGCTTTATTTTAATTTTTTTTGCTGTCGTCCTCTTTATTGTGATTTTTTTCTTAAGCCTCCCCAAGGTCAAACCTGTGGAGAGGGTTGTACCTGTACGTCTGCAAGCTATTTTCTGATTACTTTTAGTCTAACTTTTATTACAATACTTACTGTAAGCAACGCCATCTCTGTCTTGGGAGCGATTGTCAATCTTCCACTTCTTTCGCAGCATGCCACACTTTAACACATGAACTACATTGCTCACTGAGTTCAGCTTGCTGTGCACTTCAATTCAAAATGAGTGCCAATGAACTTTAAGAACGAGAAATATGTCATGTGTCACACAACCAATTATAACGCGTTTAGCGGTATGACAGCTAGGGAAAAGAAAGCGAGATAAATTGTCGCAAAGGGTTATTTTGTATCAACAACGAACACTGCCAATTAAAGGCACCAATGGTTCGCAGAGCCAATGATTGTCACAAATTAATTTGTTTCAATGGGAGCCATTTTCATTCTAAAATACTAAATGAATGAAGTTCTGTCGTGGTTATCTGTAGATACAATTATATCTAGCCCTTCCGCAATTGAAACCCGTTAATAAATTTTGTGGGACAAACATCACTTTGCGGCGATTTGAATTAAATTTTTAAAAAAAGTTTCACCCGCTCAAATACAAACAATTTGACAAGTCCTCAAAGCAAATGCGCAGTTCTAGCTGCTGACGTTCCACAGATCTGATCTCATTTCCACTACGGAACTATGAACCTCGCTTTTTATTTCTTTCCCTGCACTTTGTGGTTTTGATCTGCCCTCGCCCTGTTTCTTGTATGTCACTCAAAATGAACTATTTGACATTTGATGATATTCCATAGAATGTAAAATGCTAATATATTCTGTCAAACACTGTTCGCTAAGTAAAATGTCGGGTGGATTTTTACTGTCATCATTGCACTCTTTACGACCGGTTATCTGACCCACAAAGGACTGATCAGGGACCCTCCATGTAGAGTGCACCCATTAACAAGTTTATTTCCTATACACGCCACTTCGTACAATGAAACCACTTGATAATTAAACAAACAAAAACAGACAGCGGCAAAAAAAAAAATCGCCACCAAAAACCGCAAGTCACTGATACAACAAAACCACGAAGCCATCAAAACTTAAGACTTTTCTTCGTAACATACACAAGTGAACTGTCACTGACTTGAGTCATTACTCGTCACTCTTTCAAAAAACAAAACACACACGTACTTCAGTGAAATTCCGCTTAAACCTATCGTACCTGTATGACCAAAATTTTACTCGCTTTACCGTGATCTTATGTAAATTAAGTCAACGGAAAAAAAAGCACAAAACAAATGTGCTGCAATGTTGACAGAACAAATTAACATCTGACAGATGATTTCGTACGCAACTCACAGACAGTCACATCAACAACAAAGTGCCTCAGACTCAGATAAGGAGAATTTGCTGATACATAAGTTGATTTTATTAGATTTAGGATAGCAAAAGCTTGGTAAGCTACAATTTTCCACTTCAAGTGACACTTGACGTGACGTACTCGTGTCTGTCAGACAAGTTAGTCATCATGCGGTTGGGATTAACTTCACTGACTAAAGGTGTTGGTACCAATTGAATGTCACCTATTTCACCGTTAAGTGAAACTGACACTGCAACTTGCTTCCATGTCAATTAATTTAAATTGACTTTAATTGGACTGAGACGGTGTGGTTGATTTCGCTATGGTTTGGTGATGAAAATGCGTCGTTTAGTGTAATTGGCGCCATCAGCTCGATGCCCGCACTTGTGTCAATGGACATCTGGTGGGCAAATAGTTGAGTAATTCTGATTGATGTGCTTTGGATTCATGCGTCGTCCCGTCGTTATGGTTAATTTGATCGTGTAACGTTATCAACAAAAATTAAATACAACGATAAAAACGTTCGGCTATCTCTGAATGCGCGCTGATGAGTCCACTCCAATAAAAGTGTATTGCGTACATACCTACAAATCGTAATGTATTAATTTTTGATTTAATTTCATGTGCCATCAGCATGATGAAGCAGAATAGAATTAAAACTTTTTTTTTATTCAGATTTGATGTTATCTTTGGAACTAATTTTTGTGGTTTAATTGACGAAAATTGGCGACTGGCGAGTGGCACTCACGGAAACAAAAATATTAGTTTTGAATTAAGCTGCGGAGTGTGTTATATTACAATGGAAATATACTATATTTCCAAACAAAGTACATAATGTAGATTTTATTATGATATAACATAATTTCAAACGATGTCTTACTTTCAATTGAATTATGAAAAATCCTGCATTAGTTGAAGGCATCAACAATCTCCATTGCAAAAAAAACTTTAATGATGTGATCCTAGTCAAATCGCTATGCTTCCAAATTCATATTAAAGAATGTTGATAAGATCTGAAAAGAAGAAGAAATATCTATCTAGGGGCGGTTTAGCCAATTCACAAATGGAGCTATGAACCCTTTTCTAACATCAACCAACCCATAGCTTCAACATTAACACTATTTTTGAATATATGATACAGTTATACCAATGTATTTATTTTATATCCATTAAGATTGGATGGTGGTGGTGATGGTCGCCGTGGCCGTGGTGGTTAGTGTGTTGGACTACTACGGAATGCTGCCCGGGTTCAATTCCAGACCGGGTCTAACACCTAAGGAGTTTTTTCACGGTACCACCTCTTTCGAATGTCTGATAAGCAATCAAAGAGTATCATTTGTCATGATTGAGCTTCTCAACTCGCCGTTCGGTGTAGGCAAAAAACTGTAGGTCCCTTCCATTCGCGCAGAAGTAACACGCACACACAAATGGTTGCGAGAAGCAGGCCCAGGTTTACCTCGAGCTGTAACGCCAACTAAGTAAGTAAGATCGGAAGGTATGCCCCAGCCACGGGATTGTGGGTGTTCTCTCCTAATTTTTTTTTCTTCTTTAAATAAATCAATAACTTTCTCTATATATCTGCGGGCCTAGCGATATTAATGTCGTTTATTGTGAAAAAATTGAATGACAGGCAAATACCCAAAATGGTCAGCTCCACTATACTTAAGCGTATGAACTAAATTGGCTTTCAACCGGTGAAGAGTAACTGACGAGTTTCTGACGACCTCAGTTTATTTTGTTTAAATTACTTAATTTAATATAATTCTAATTTTTATTTTAATTAAAATTCAATGTAACATTACATGGTTTACTTTCCTGCGAAGCCTTGTTCTACCTAAATAATTTATTAGATATTAATTTAGTAGCGCAAGATTTTTTGAAAAGAAGTGAGCCAAGATAGCGGAACCTTCTAAACTAAGAGCATCATATGCAGAGAACGCTCTAGTACTAAGTTTGGTTACGCGTGACGGACGACGGCGAAAAATTTGCCCATACCGAGAGCTTAAATATTTACCACAGACAAGAGAAATATACAGATGTAGAATGGTAGAACAAAAGCATGTTACAAAAAAATTTTAAAACCAGCATACTAAAATCCAAAAACCAGCATACTATCATACAATACCTCGTATGAAATGCCTGCAACATGAACGAACTCAAAGAATGGTGTATGATTCGAGCAAAAATGTTCGTTTCTCTCAATTTCCTTTTCTGTTTTGGACTTCCTTGTGTTGTGGATGTTGCTGTTGTATTTCCATTGCTGCTTAAATTCGTTTTCTTTTGTATCACGAAAACCGGTTTTAGTTTTTTTTTGTTTGTTTTCGCATACAAAACGAGTACACGAGTAGTATGTGTGTGTGATGTAATAATTTTGTTTTGTTTTCTTTTCGTTTTAACTTCTTATTGTAAGTAATGCAAGTAGGGGCATATGGAAGGGGAATAGCGACTATACCATGGATGTATGATTTTCATAGTGCTGCAAGTGTTCAAATTTCCTTGAATGGGAATTTTGCTACCGCGTATTCGTATGTAGGTACATATACATACATATGTATGTATGTAATATGCGATGGCCCAACAGAAGGGCGGGAAAAGTAGATCATTTCGTTGGTTTTTGTGATTGCAATAAAATATGTAATTTCTTTGAAAACGTTAATTTCATTTACAGAGTACATTCCTTTAATGTCATAGGAATCCGCTTAGAGATTATTTTTTGAAATTCCATCTCTAAGTGGGTAAATTCGGAAAAAAAAATCGGAACTCATCTCCAATTTGTTTTGCCTTAACAGTGGCAGCGGGGGCGAAGCAAGGCGAGCACGGGTCAGCTAGTCATAAATAATATGTACATAGGTACATGATACAGAAAACAATAGGTAGGCATTGTTTTGATTTCCAGTTTGTAAGCCTTTACAGGAGCCCAACAAAATATTTGCCCTCGATTTTAAAACTACATACATTTATGTATGGCTATGTAATGTATGCCTCCACAAGTTACTCAATTTTTTTTTTCATTTGAAGGACATGCAAAAATTGTCGGAGAAATTTTCTTATTGATTTCTTACAAATCAAAAAAAAAATTCGCTCAACCATAAATCAAAGAACCACTGATCAAAATATGATCACCATATACACACAAATACACCACAGTTTAAAATCCAGAAACACCGACCAGCCAGTCAGTCGTTCGTATATGTTCGTTCGCAAGATCGATTGAGATAAGTAGACAAAACAAAGGGTTGCAACAAAATGAAATATAAAAAAAATGTGTGTTTACCGAAGTCACAACACACTGGAGGATGGTTGACTCGCACGACCATGTACTTAAAACCTGCATGATCATAGAATAAACGAAAAACAGAACAAGTGGAGTCATCTACACAAAAGAAGAGAACTAAACTCGATGTTTACCATATTCTTCATCTGTATATTTCTCTTGTTTAATTTTTAGGAAGAGCAAAGCTGCAAGATCAGTTTGCCATTCAAAAGTTGCTACGGCTGAGCTTAACATGAGTATTTTAAAGGACTGCTACGATATTGGACTCATTCAAGAGCTATGGATTAACGGCGGCAAAATAAGAAGCCTGGTGGATAAAGGTGGTTTGTATTATATTTGTGCTTTGTCTGATAATATTTTAATATGTATGTGTATAAATATAAGTTAACAATTTCCATTGTGTGACAAGTGAAATGGATAAAAAGACAAGTACAAAAAGAGTGCGAGCCTCCTTCATACAAAGTAACCCTACGGGTATTGCTCTCCGATTTGCGGCGATTTGCATTGCACACTACGACGATAACCCAGTAAGTGTTTAAAAAGGGGACAGATTTATGCAACCTTTTGTAACAAGACTAGGAGGCAAATGTCATATCTTCCCTGTACTGACAACTTTTGTGGACCAGAGTATAGAACCTAAGAAGTTTCACTTCTAACGCGCGATTTTTTTTTTGCAACAGGCTTGTTCAGCGACATCGATTATTTGTATGTTTTTTTTTTTTTTGTTTTTGGAAATTCAAAATATGTAATAAACTTTTACAAGTGGTTCCAAAGTACATAAACATAATACTGGTAGAAGCTTTTCCTTACCGTCCGCATGACAAGCAGACACTAAAACAACGGCATCTCTGGTGCTTATTAAATGAACTAAAATTTTGTAAATAGTCACTCATGTCACTACTAGATGGCATGGAAAGCATATTTTATTTGTAATCAATAGCTTGACAGCCCCGTTTAACGTGTTTAAAATAATAGGTGGTAAATCAAATTGCCAAACGTATTAAGGCCTGGTGAAACCAATGCGAGACGCTCGAGCGGGTGTAGATGGACTTGAATACGTTTGATATTTGGTTTTATCCCCCAGCTCGAAAAGGCCACGAGAAAGGTCCTTCGAAATCCAAGTATTAGAGAGTGTAGTCTGAGTTGACATTACCCCTAAGATATTTGCTAAGTATTTTGGTGTGTCCATATGTATTCGGCTTTGACTGATTTATTCTGAGAGCGCTCTTGGCTGCGGCCTCCGCCCTCTGCATGTAGAGGTCTAGAGGCACAAGGTTAAGAATTGCTTTCAATTCCGCTGTTGGCAATTAACAAACATTTTAACACAATGAATAGTGCCTATAGCCGACTATAGTTACAGTCATAAACACATTTTTGCCTGTGCATTAGTTAGTATCGACTTTCGTATGTCGTCAAAATATTATATGAGAAATTTATAGCCGACTCTAATTATTTAAAATGACGTTTGGGTCATTTTAAATTTCGAACCGGCTATAAGTTGACTATGAATAGCAAAAAGTATATTTTAGGTTATATAAGTAGGTGAATAAATTCTTTTATCGTCGGCTCTATCTGACTATGAATTTGCGCCAATATTTTTCAAAATATTGTCCTCAAACACGTCACCAAATACTCAGATAAATAGTTTAGGACAGATTTGTATTGCCCATTTGCATAAGGATGTCTACGAGGATCCACTGAAATTGATAAATGTATATGCCCTAATAGCAAGCAGATCTCGCTTAGTATCAATTCAACCCCCATTCTGACTTACTAACCAGCTAACGGTGATAGGAGGGGTGGAGGGAATGATATATTTTCAAATATTTTTGGCAAAAACTTCCAAAGACTCCGCCAGATTTTTTGAAATCATTGCATCTAGCTCTTTCAAAAGATACCCCCTCTGCGTGAGTTGCAGGGAAATAACTTCACGGGCAATAACTTTTCATGGGAAATAACTTCACCTCTAGTGGGAAATAAATGCACATTTTTGATGTGAAGTTATTTCTCACTGAAGGTGGGCAATAACTTCACATTTAATGATTATTTTAAAATTGGCACGAAATTTTTACTATTACTCTATCTTATGCTCAAAAACTAATGACAAGTTCAGCCTTATTTTATTCCATCATAAGTGGGAAATTATTTCACAAATTTTCTGGTTAAACTATTGCCCACCTTCAGTGAGAAATAACTTCACATCAAAAATGTGCATTTATTTCCCACTCGAGGTGAAGTTATTTCCCATGTGAATTTATTACCCGTGATTTTATTTCCCTGCACCATTTTTTTTGTAATATTTTTGATCGATTTTTATATTTTGCCAGCGGGTGGCAGTATCCGTCATTGCTCCGATCACCTACAGAAATCGATACCAACTGATGTTAGTGCAGCGTACTGTATGAAGAATGGAGATAGCCTGTTCATGTTTGTGTCGTGTATGGGTCCTGTAACCCCTCCAAATAAATTATCTATTAATACCTTATAATATATCTGCCACCTGGTTAAATGTTTCAACATACCACTTCGAATTATTTATTACATTGTTGATTTTGTTTTAAGTGTTGCCATAGTTGTGAAATTCAAACATACAAGTAGATGCCAGGCTATGAGTCAATCAAATGCATGGTTCAGATAACATTTTCCAGGCTTCTCATCTTTTTTGGTAAAATTCTTCAAAAAAAAAAAAAAAACAGTTTTTGTTATCAGTGTGTTTTTCTTTAGAGGCAACTCCTCTAAAATAATCCACGGTGCCGATTGTATTTGCTCAATTTATTCGTATAGTGGGCATACATTTTTCAAGAGCTACCAAAACACACACCTTGTCAATCTAATAAATGTATCACTTTCAATCTTATCTAAACACAATAAAAAGCTTTCTAGTCTAGTCATTGCGATAGCTTCCAGTTCAATCTTAAGACTTTGGCACTTCAATTCACTAAAAGATTATGGTCAACATTGTGCATATCGTCAAGTACTATGTATACATTTCTTATAAGGAAACTGAGCTACACAAAAAATGCGTTAATTCATTAAATAAATTAAAAATCATACATACAACCACAAAAAAAAAAAAAAGAAAAACAACCGATTAACAACTTTATAAATAAATTTTGCAAATTCAGTGCCCATTAGCGGTATTGTACTAATGACCTGATGTAGTATTATATTCATTTATACGAATATACACATGCTGTCGCCCCTGCTGATTATTATTAAAACAAAAAAAAAAAAATCAAACAACTCCATGCTGCGCTTAAAAAATACGTTGAAGTACCAAGACGATCATTAATGACGTCATGAGAAAGCTTCAATTTTCCAATCGGTACGATCGACATGGTAAGTGAACAGAGAAGAGAATACGTCAGAAAATTATGAATGAAATGCAGAAAACACATAACACTCTCTTTCAGATACAATTATGTACTTCTCTTCCTCTTTGTAGATACAAATTTGGATTTTTAGCAATAGTCGCTTATTAATTGAAAGATAACGCCGAACGCCCGCTACACCAACAACTCTTGACAGCGAAATATCAGTTACATAGCCAAAGTAGCTGAATACGATTCGAGTATCTCTGGAGCTTGGTTGTGTATCGCGGTTAAAACATGGAGCAAAGCAAACAAGTTTTTTCGGTGTCTCTCTCGGTTTTTATTTTTGTTGTATCGTGTTCGGTTTAAAAGTCTGTGGTTTTTTTTAAAAATTAGTTTCGCCTCTACAATCGAGTTAATATTGAAGTTTCATTGTAGCGGATTGGACGCGTTCACGGAGTGAAGTAAATCAGAATTTAATTGATACCGATACGAGTATTTTTTTTTATTGAAGTGAAAAATAAAGTTCAAGTTCAACGATCATAATTTGAAATTTTGCGGTGTTAAAAAAAAAAATCTGTGATTATAATAAAAGGTGCGTTTTTTAACATTAAACAAAAATTGTCTTATGTAATTATAGTGGTAGATACTTGTAATGCAATATTGTATCTATTCGATTACCTGATAGTTAATTCACTCTGTGCTCTGTGCAATTTGCAGATTTTTTTTTAAACGCTGAACCATTGATAAGCAGATTCCCATTCCCAATTGTAAAAAAATAGATAAATGTTAAACGTTATATAAGTAGAAAATAATCTAGACAAATTGTGTTCTACAAGTGCTAAAATACGAGTATGTACCACGTTTGACCTTCACAGCCGCAAATTGTTTGTTTAATAATTACATATTTATGCCCTGGCGATTGAGGCGCGATATCTATCATATTCATAGATTCTGCATTGTCATTCTTTTTTAATTTAATGTGTTTGTTAAATTGAAATATGTGTGTTCTCACATTTTCAATTAAGTGATGACGCGTTCCGTTGATGTTGTTAAATACTCGTACTCTCCTATCTATCGGTTTTTCGTTTTTTTCTTCTTTTTTTATTGTTATTGTAATTTTCTGTATCTTCCAGTTCTAACGAATGTGCGCGGTATAAATGAATAAAAAAAATGCATTGAGATTTTGTTTTGGTCGTTCCAATGAGTACAAAAAAAAAATACAATAAAAATTAATTATATACGGGTACCAACATACACATAAACGAGGTGATTTATTAACTGGTTCAAGACAAATTGCTTAGAATTTTACATAGCCCCGATGTATACATACTTTGGATGGAAATTTACATTCCCTGGAAATTGGGTTGACATTTACGACATTCCGCCGTATTGCACAGGTTTTGTAATAATTCATTTGTAGGATTCAATTTAATGTTTATCTGTTTTTGGTTTCTCTTTTTTTTTTCTCCCCTTCATGGGTGGTGGCTGCCGGCTGGTGGTTGAGTTTGGGGAATCGGAATATTTTACAAGCTGTGGAATGTGAAATGTGAGAAAAGCTATGAAGAACCATTGTGGGCACCGTAGCGCAAGTGGTTAGTGCGTCGGACTACTGAGCCAGCGGTCTTGGGTTCGAATCCCGCCGCAAACACCTAAAAAAGTTTTTCACACTGCCCACATCTTCCGAATGCCTGACAAGCATTCAAGAGTATCATTTGTCATGTAAAGCTTCCCAACTCGCCGTTCGGGGACGGCAGGAAACTGTAGGTCCCTTCCATTCGTGCAAAAATATAACACGCACACACAAATGGTTGCGGGAAGCTAGGCTTGGTTCTACCTAGGACTGCTGAAGCCAAATCTTTATATTTTTTATGAAGAACCATTGGTGTTTTTAAGCTTTTCAAAAATGCCAAATTTCCATTTGATGTTAAACAAAGTCAAGGAGCTTCTGTGTCAAACAATTTAAGACATATTCTCCTCTATTTTTATATAAAAAAAATTTTAAATTATCAATAGATCGATAAGGAAATCAGTCACCGGTGAAGTGTTATCTCCTCACTTCTATGGGTTCTCGTCATAAATGACATCTTTTCTGAGCTACGCTTTAAGTGTATTAACGTCACTGTTTTTGCGGATGACGTTATCATAGTTGAAGGAATATTCAGTAAATGGACTGTGAACGTCAATCCTCAAGAAACGGAACTGCTCCTCTTAACCGCCTTTCAAGCTCCCGAAAATTAACGAGGCTGAGCTTACGCTTGGCATTGGTCCGGAAAGGAAAGTAAACTGGAACTTAAATATACAAGAAAGAATAAGGAAAGCTTTTAATGCACTCTTTATTTGCAAAAAAAATGGCTGGAAAAACATGGAGCTCCCAATGATGTACTGGCTATACGTCACCATAGTCAGACCCATAGTCACATACGGAACGGAGCACTAGTCTGGTGGAAGGCTGGAAACAAGAAAACGACACCGGCTGGCTGATAAGATTAGTGACAGCTGGTGGACACGTTCCCCTTCATGATGCCACTCGATCTGCATTTGAGGCAACTGGCGAGTAATAGTGCACTAAGACTCACCAAGCTAGGTCTTTTCAGAATAGCGCAAAGGACACTGTACTATTCTTAAAGAAATTCTATACCCACTTGATTTTAACACACCGTAAAGGACGGTGGCACTACCCGAGGCGGTAGAAGTTGCTCCACCGCTATGCAGTATTAAATCAAAAGAAAAAGACAGTTTCACGAGAAGGGTGGACCATAAATGGTTTGACATAGAAGGCCATAGGGTTTCTAAGGAACTTTGGCCGGCACTGGCCCATAAAAAGACTATCGAAATCCTTTGACTTAGCAGGGCACAAATGAGAATAGCTAGGAATATTATCCGGGCATTTCCTCCTGGGCAATCACGTCAAGAGGTTCCAAGTTAAAGGCACGGGTATTTGCAGATATTGCAATGATATCACACATGATATTTGTGAATGAATATCAGGGCATAGCTCGAAGTCGCAGGAACATTTTAGGCTCCTACTTCGTTAGTAAATCAACATTAGGCCAAATCAACCATAGACTCATTGCAGGCTAATACAATGCTTTGAGGAAATTGTGGTGTCCTTGGATGAATTCTAAGGAAGGGGATCGCGATGTGCCCACTCTGGTATCTACTGGTTTGGGATGGCTCAGTGCTCAGTCTCTCAACCTTACCTAACCTATCGGAGGTGACAGCTGTTCAGCAACCATGATTATGCTTTTAAAAATTCTTAGTTTTGGATGAGGTGAATTTTATTTCGAAAGCATATTAGTATTTTTGAGACAAAGCCCGTGCTTAAACTCCGGCGAAATCACTGAATATATATCACGTGGACAGTGCCTTAAGTTTGTGAAAAATTATAACTGGCGCAAGAGTCATTACTCTATCGGAAGATGATCTCATTTTTGCAAGTGGCGCTGGCGTCTAATGTCATTGTGACTGTCATTTGTCAGTTACATAATATTCTTCAATAGCGCGGAATAATAATCCGTCGGTGGTTTTGGCTCATTGATTTATTGGTCACGTGCCACCAACTGGAAAAAACTGCCGCTGGCGTTTACCCGTTTGCTCTGAAGAGACTGGTAACAGATTTTCGGCAACACTGTTTTAGGGGTTTAACAGATCACGGGTCACTAACCTGTGGTGGCTCGGAGGGAGAACATCCGACGAGATATGTAACTAATTTGTTTTGAGAAAAGCCGTGGAAAATGCTGTAGAACGAGCTCAAATATGGTGCAACTCTGACGGCAGCCACTTAACTTTTGACTGTTATATTATTTACGCGACTCAATGGAGAGCAAACAAAGTTCCTGCCCATACAATAGCGAATGAGTACTTTTGCGCCACGTTGCAGCGAAAGAATTAAAATGCTTAACGAAGTAAAAACCTTTGCAAAGCTTTGTATTTTATTATATTCAAGTTACAGCCAGACTTTATTTCACCTTATGTCACGATCTCTTAGATCTTAGATCGCATTCAGATAAACTCCAGACAAACGCCAGATTCCAACACTTTTTGGCGAAACTCTAGACTTTTTAAGTGAGGTAAAATGTCTTGGTATAACCGTTGAGAAAAAACCCACTTGGACCTATCAAATTAAAAGGATCATAGACAAAGCAAGGGTCTCACTATGGACCTTCTTGGTAAAGATTGGGTCCTTGTTCTATCACACCAATTGGTCGACCATTTGTTATGCATGCAGCATGGCCAAATAAAAGTCTCATAGAACTTGACAGACTAGCCTTAGAGGTTCTACTGAGCCTTTTTCCATTTTACCACCATATACAGAAGTAAGCAATGGTAAACGTCTAAACCACTCATCAGTGGATGGAAACTCTTAACTAGGTCAATCACATTTTGTCCATAGGAATGGGGTAAGAGTGATTTATTACGCATCACATTTACTGTCTGAAAAAATTTAACTTCACTCACAACTTCAGGTTAACATTTTCAGAGAGCTTGTGGAGTCAAGCAAAAAACCTGGCCATGGGAATAGCTCAAGACAATACTCGAATGTGCAACGAAGACGAAGAAACAGCGGAGTATATCCTATGCTACTGTAACTGCTTGGGAAGACGTATTCTTTGTTAACATTGTCCTGAGGCAGATGTCACAACTGTCAGTCAACTGTCAGCCGAAAGATTCAGCTGAATCCTGCCTGTTTCATTAGTGAACAGGAGAATATCACAATCCACTCGAAACGAGGCCAGTGTGGTAAATGTGCTAAGTCCCACCTCTTCAACCAATCGTATCGAATGTTAATGTTCACAATAATTGCTGAGCACTGCTGTCACTTTGCTTTACAATGTTGACGTTTCACACGTTCGTTGCATATGCGCTATTGAAATGTGTCATCTTCTTTTTTCGTACAATGTCAAATGGTCAAATTCTAGAAATTCTAGAAAAAAAAAACTGTCAAACTGCCTGGTTAAGCTTTTTTTTAAAAAAAAATTTACTTTTGGAAAGTTGGTCATAAAACGAGTTCGTGTAATGAGGACGTCTATTCATATCAGTTGACAATCTCAATCTTAATACAGTTTAATGTTGTCTTACATGAGTGCCCTCAAATAGGATGTCATATTGGTATTGCAACTTGTACTAAGCACATCGAATCGATTATGATTTCTTTAGGTAAATACGCGATAAGAGTCGAGGTTTAAATTTTTTAAGTTACTCTGATTTAAAATGTGAACTCATACTGTAAAGCAATGACTTGGGCAACTTCCTAATTGACAATTAACACGAAGACCCAAACAGCTAGCGATGAGCTTTAAAAAGTCACGTGAGTATATACGTTTCTATGTATTTGAATATAAAAGAAACACCATCTGATTTCAAGCACGAAAAACATTTCTTTTCTTCTGTCCACCATAGCATAGCTCACCAATGCAAACTCTTGTCAATGCTTAAGTAAGGGGTGGGCCATCTGTTGGTTTCGTTTTAAAAAGCCTGTTTCACACTGTTTCATATTTTAAAACGATTGTTGCTTTATAGAAAAGAGTAAATCTTCCGATTAATTACGGAATATTATTATATTCAAATGACTGCCTCGGCTAGCTTGGCAGTAGGCCATCCTGTCAACCCAATTTTTCAATACAATGGGTGCTTAATGTCGATAAGTGATGAAATAATATCAATTGCAAACTTAAACTCAGATCTTGAACAGATTTTTCTTGCAAGAAGCATTGTAAAACAGGAAAACAGTAGTACTTTCTTTCTACTCTTCTATTTTTTTCCGTCCCAGGGCGTCACGACGCACAGTTAGGGAAACCCTGCGTTAACCAATATTGTTTTTCAAGTTTTCAAGTTTTCCGGTACACGGCACTGGAACTCAAAAAAATTTAAAAACTCACGGTACGATTAAGCTGAAACTTACACAATATATTTTTGAGAAGTGAGAACTGTTCGTACATCAATAGCTTTCAAGTTTCAAGTTTTCCGACAGATGGCGCTGGAACACCAAAATTTCAAAATCATCCGATTGAGCTAAAACTTACAGAATATATTTGTTATGAAGTGAGAAATGTTTGTTATTCAAAAGTTTTTAAGTTTTCCGATAGATGGCGCTGAAAACCAAAATCTCAAAATTATTACACGATGACAGCTAACAGCCAACTTTTGATTTACGTGCATTTCTCGCTTCATAACAAATATATTGTGTAAGTTCCAGCTCAATCGGATGGTAAGTTGTTTAATTCTTAGCACTTAAACGAACAGGTTATTTTTCTGATATGAACTAATGATTGTTGGGCCAGTTCCTAGCCTACATCTAACCGAAAAGTTCATAATATATCCGTATAAATTTGTTCTTTTTTTGAAATGGTTAAAAAAGGAAATAAAATTATTTATTTACTGCAAGTAATGCACAGAACTGAAAAATTAATTATTATGAATTAAAAAATGTTTGAGTTAAACTCATTTAATTCTTGTCGGCATTTAATTCTTCACCAGAGTCATTACTATTCTTTAATGTCATGAAAATGGATTCAGAATTACATGTATTAACGTATATATGTAAATATGTATTCAATTCCAAGCACTTCTTGAACAACATTTGCAAATACAAGTCGTGCTTCCAGATGACATCGTTCGGTGCACCAAAACTCACTCGAAACATTTTTCATTACATTTTATGACATAAACACTGTTCTCAATGGGTGTAGCGAAACGCACCGGGTAACCACTATTTTCAGTAAAATGTGCAAACCATTGTCCTTCCTAAACCACTTGAAGTCTCGAATTAAATTAAATAAGATTACTAAAAATAATGAAAAAATACAAAGCTAATCTCCAAACGTTCCAAATAGAAGGTTTCGGTATCTAACGAAATCGCTGTTTAGATAGCAAATGATGTCCCTGCTGATTGTATTCCACATTTCACACTCAAGAGGTGTAGCGTGTAGGTACTTTATGACTGCGGAATATAAGCCTTTTAGATTGTATATCAATATCTGTAATTTATTTATGTAGGTATGTACTTATGTACATGAGTACATGAGTCTATATTTTTGACCATGACTGTAAGAAAATAAAACAAACAGAAATTCAATTATGCACTCTCCTCTTCAGTTGCACAAGATTTTTATATACTTCTTATCTTTTATTAGATACCTATCTACATGTGTACATATGTATAATAATAATTGAGAGATAGATACTAAATCAATTTAAAACTGATAAAGTGTGATTTTTCTTTTTTAATTTAATTTATTTTTATACGAGTTGAAGTGTCTGCCTTATTTTCAAGAGAAACTTCTTCACGAATAATATTTTTTTGTTAAATATTTTTCGCAAGTCATGATGAGTTCTTTTTTTGTTCAATCTGACAGTCCATTGGATGACTCATATTTCCTAAGGCAATACGAAAGATGATTGAATATTTTTAAGAGTTACTCGTTAGTTTTTACTTGTTCTCATCATTATCATTTTCTATCGAATCTTAAAATGGCGATCAAACTTGGTATTCATTCATGATATTAAGTGAGTCGTAAGAAAAAACATGGAAGAAAATGGCATACTCGGAGACTGCTGGCCGACCCACTATGGACTGATATCTTCAAAGACATTACATTGGGCGATGGAATTGTGGAACAGTTTATCTATTATTAACTAAATAAGTGGCTCAGCTAAATCCATTGTGGCACCAGCTAACGATAGTTGAGGTGTACTACGCTGGAAATTATTGTTTCTAGACTTCATCATTCTAGTAAAAGTGCTCTGAAAGTTCCTGGTCACAGAATTACCTCCTAAACCATTCTTTGATATTTTTAACCTTATTATTTTTATGATTGGAGGGTTGGTTGCACTTTTAGGGTCTTCTCTAGATGAGAAAGATTCCTCTAAGAATTGCGTCAGTCAAAGTACCTTATCTAGACCGTTGGCTCTGAAAAAATGGTGTAGAAGTTTGGGTGCTATAAGTAAGTTGGTATTTATCCAAATATTTGAGTCTTCCTTAATGATAGTGCGCTTTATTCCTCCAGTTTGTGTTCTGGAATTTTGCAGGATTATTTGCATCATCTGCATGAGCCTTCGTACGACGTTTGGAACCCAATTAGGATGTGGAGTTTGTCATACTGGCTTTAAAACACTTCACGCTATAGTTACCCAAAAGTTTGTTGGTCTGTCTTAGACCCTGAATACTTACCCATGACTAAGTCCTGCTATCCTCTCTCAGTCATCGCAGCTAACTCCCTTTTATTATATGTCACAGAAGATTTCAGGACCCACAAATAGAATGTTAGCCCCTATCCTGGCTAGTTTGTCCGACTTTTCGTTATCTTCTATCCCCCAGATGCCCTGGTACAGAGTAAATGTGATGTCGTTGTTTCTTTCGCCCAGTCTTTTGACTTTGGCTAGGCATTCCCAGACAATTCTAGATTTTATTATTGCCTTGATAGCTACTTGGCTATCTAAATTTTGTCCCAAAACTCACGCAAGATTTGAGTTTTTCATCATTTGAGCGGTAAACTGTTGCCAGCGAGAAAAAAAGCCAGCGTGACAGCTGACAGTTCGGGGGTTATTAAAAATCGAGTGCTATACGAAAGAATAACGGTTTCATCGCTGAGAAATATTTTATAAAAAATGAAGGTTCATACAAATGGCGAAAAATTCCAATCTTGTGTGAATTTCGGTACACCCTTTATTATTAGTTTTGACAAGAATGATTTTGGCACATCTGTCAAATGTCAGCCTGTTGAATGGAGGTGTAGCTGCCGATTTGTTCGAATAGCTTGGTTTCGAGACCAAACTTCTTCTTCTTCCTTAGTCCCTGGAATATCCGTGTACCATTTCATAGTACGAGGGCTCAGTGAGTAGCTTCTACATTCGTTGCTCCAGTCTTTCTTGTTACGGAGTTGAACATGGAAAATTTTCGCCCCGTTTCCTTATCTTACAGTGTTCTGCCAGCAGGCTACAAAAATAAGTCTAAAGCTATGTTCAGACGATTGCCAGGTCTGCAAATATTGTCAGGTCTACAAATGTGCTGACAATTAGCTGCAAATGAGCTGACAATGGCAAACTACCTTACAATGTTCAATTGCCAGTTCACACGGTTGCCAGGTTTTGTCCCAATTCCTGACAATTTCTGGCAGGCGGTTTGCCTGTAGCTCATAACATGAACCAATGAATCGTTCCCCATAGTAGCTCCGTGGGTGTTAAAGATGGACCCGCTCTCCCATACGTTTTTTTCATAACATGGACCAATAAAGCTTTCTGCATAGTGACTTTTTTCAACACCCTGTAGCTCCGTGGGCGTTGAAGATAGACCCACACCCCCTTTCAATACGTTTTGTTTTTTCATAAAATAAACCAAGGAATCAGCTCCCAAAATAATAATATATTTCATTGAAAAAATAACAAAATTATCTGACAATAATTTTATTTGCAGATGTTCAAGCTTCGCACATCTGACAATAAAAAACGAACCTGCAAATGTCCGAAACGCCTGATAATGTCACAAAAAGGTGTTCACACGATTGGCAGAGGCCTGACAATTTATTGTCAGATAGCGACCTGGCAATTGTCTGCAAATGATTTTTCTGACAATATTTGCAGACTAAAATTGTCAGTTCACACGGTTGTAAGACATTTGGGACAAATTTTTCATTTGTAGACCTGACAATATTTGCAGACCTGGCAATCGTCTGAACATAGCTTAAGGCTGTTCATAACAAGGCCAAGACAACCGGTCAGATCATCACAGATGGCGTTTTTAGTCATTCTTCTGTAAGCCTCCGGCTCTATAAAGAGATCTTAGTAGTAACCAGGCACCAATTTCATCACCCGGTACCAGTCTTGGTTTATTGAAAAACAAAGTAATTAAAACATTATTTCAGCACTAAGAAAACTTAGTGCTTAAGTTGTGAGTTTCTTATGCTAAAAAACAAAATTAATAATAAAAACAAAATTAGCTAATATTGGGTTTGCGAATAAATTGTAGATTGTGTTCTTTTGAAAAGTTAAGTGATTACGAATGTGCGTGCTTTATTTCATGTTGCCTTTGGCTTAATAATCTCGTATACGAATTTAAACGTATCTAGTTACATTTAATTTGTATCTTAGATACAAAATCTCACGGAGTCAATGTTCTATAATCTATAGGATCGCGTGCTTTAAACAATTATTTTTTGCAAATATTACCGTACGCGTTTTGCTATAAGTTTCTGGATGACGTAATATAAATTACATATGCATACTGACTTGTACTTGAATCGCCATAAATATATATAAATTTAAAAGTAGTGTTTGAGAGTGAATTTGCTTTCTTGTCAGAGTGTTTCTAATGATTGTTTGTGCTGTTAATATTTGCGGTATCAGAAGTATGTCATGTTTTGACAGCTGACTATGTGTTTACCTATGCACTTAGCACTTTTGCTCTTTCAACATGTGACATAGAAAACAAACAACGATGTCGGTTCGATATTTTGTAATGTCAAAAAAATTACGATGCTTTCAAAGCGGTTCTTGAACTTCGTGAATGCGGAAAGTCATTCAATGAATTAGGTCTTTTAAGAATTATTTTAGTTACCTGCTATTAAATGACTGCTAAACGATTTTCATGTCTCTTCGATATTTCGGTTTACGAAAATTCAATCACAGTTTCTGCTGAGTCGTGATTACTATCATTCGTAGTTGTAGACAAAAAAATTAGCGCAATTTGTACAATTTTAAATTACAGCTAGCTCTGTTCATTCTGCTCAAGAGACAGATCCACTAAGTTCTGTCATATCGGCACCACTGTACTGTCATATCGGCATCTGACAGCCGTGTCTAACACAACACAAATACGAGGTCTGTTCGCGTAGCTTTAGGTTCCAATTACAGCAAATTTTGAATTTTACTAATTTTTACGAAATCCTGTTCCCGTACACGGAGGAATCTCGTAGTTTCTCGGAAAAGAGAGTGGTCACGACAGGAAAGAGGGGTCTGTTTGGTAACTGGTAATTTTACGTAAAATTACGTAAAACTGCCAACAATCAAGAGAAGAGAGAGCCAAATGAGAGTGTCAAAAATGTCCCCTCTTGTGAGATCGTGCCATCCCTTTTTCATGGAGTGACCGAAGGAAATCTCAATCACTATTCGTTAGCGAAATAGAAAAAATTTGTTTTTCGTGAAAATATTTAATATAGTTAAAAAGAAGAAGAGAGGATTTTCCCCCAGTTTTCAAATTACTTACTATTTGACAGATGTCCCATTTTGATCACAAAAAGTTACCAAACAGGCCTGAGATTTCCCCATGACCATAAAACTTCTTTTGGCAGATGTATAGGTGCGCATGAAATCTGTCAAATCATCAAATCATCATCAATCTGTCGTAATTTTTTGTTGGCTTCTGTGGGAGACATTGACGTTTAGAGAGTGGGCAAACTTTCGTAAATCAACGTTTACTTGAACAAAATGAATCGACGATATGTTATGAAATTATTCTGCTATAGCTCCTACTTAAAAAAGTACTTTAAATGTTTGATACCGTTATCTTTCTAACAAATACTTGTGTATTGTATTTTGTTGCCAGTCACGCCACGCTACGATTGATCAGCTTATGTCATGATCTATTGCTATGAAAATATTTCGACAAAAACTGGATTCGCAAGTGAATTGTGATTTTGTCGATCAACGGTACGCGTCAGAAAAGTAATTCACATATGTACATACTCGTATGTACGCAAAGATAAGATATTCAACACCACTCGCGGCCGAATCACTCAAATTTTAATTGCGATCTCTATTTTAGGATCGAACATGCCTCACAGCTAAAGTGTACTCGTACATAACTGATAAACGTCAAGTGATGTGATTTGAATTAAAGATTTTTTTTTATTCCGTGAATATTCAACGAATAATAAATCAGATATTTTATTCAAGTGACACACGATCGAGGAAATGCTGGAGAAAATAAAAGCATTCGCTGTGTACAAGTGAATCGGCGCCAAAGATCAAAGATTCATTATTTTATGATTCTAATAACTTAGCGGTTGTACTTTTTTTTGTCAATTGAAACATGAAATGTTCACGAGTGAGTCACTCAATGGATTCATGGGGTTCCGCTGAACGATTAATTTTTTATTACTCCTTAATGTCTAACGTTTATGGGCTGGCTTACCGCTGAGAATTTTTCGTCTGAATGATTATTTTGGAAATATCGAAGTTAATTTCAATCGATGAGATTATTGTGTAAACTTTATTCGAAAATGTTGATAAACAGGTGATTAGAGTTCAAATATTCGTGATAAATTTAAGGCGAAAATAAATTTTAATATGTTAGCGCTGGACTTGCTAATATGGCCAATTCCATGATTCTGTACCGATTTGGATATTATTTAGAACACTTCGGTGCTGGTATACAGAATGCATACACTTATCGAGTAGTGTGGAGAATGTAGATACATCAGTAGCACAACAAAAAAAAACAAATAAGAAACAATTATATTCGGTTTAAAAAACAAATCAGTTGGAATTAAAGTAAAATTGGTGCTTCTTGCTAAAATTCACAGCTTTTTGAAAATGCAATATTTCATATGACCGCCTACATTTTGCGACATACTCGTGAACATGCCCAGATCACCAAAATCTTTTCGCCGAAAACTGCTTTGGTTCTTCTACAAGTTGTTGGTATTCTTCTGTCGATTTCATCCCATGTGGGGTTGAGATATCGTTCACTGTAGGGGTTGTCATATTTAGAACGCCAAACAGTTTGTTTTCGACAGTTTTAAAATGTCTCAAACTTTAGACTCGTCGCTAAAAATTACTTTTTTCCTAAAATCCAGCGGTCGGTTTTGATATTGTTTGGTAAACATTAGGCGGTGCGCGGCGTTTTTGTAAACCTTTGGTAGCAACACAACGGTTTCCTTTATTTCACGAACAACTAACCATGGATCCTGCTTGCAGAGTTACACCATAAGTCGGTTATCTCTAATTGTCGTTGCTTAGGTACGTCCAGGGGCCAGTAACACAACGCAACAAGTCGACAAGTCTAAATTCACGTGTCGAACTATGCTTGTACTTGTCGAGTACAAATTAATTCTGTAACAGAATTCAAACCGTTGCACTTGTCAAAAGAATTAATTTCCCTTGACTTGTCGGCATTCGTCGACAAGTGTTTAACAAGTGAAAATGGCGAAAATCATGGCGGACAAAAAAAAATGCTATTTTAAGTAGTGGACTGTATTTTATTGTTTAGTCTGGTAGCAAGATTATGTGCAGTTGATTGAGATAAGTGAAATGTTTAAATGAACAGATGATCACTTGCATCAAAATTAATTTTTGGCTTTAACACGTTTACCCTGTGACGAGGTTCACTGTTATCACTATCAAACTCAGACTCAGAAAAGTACATTTTTAATTAAATATTATTTTATTTCTGTATATTTATAGTCCGCTTAGACTAATTTAGTGACTTCCTTTCAACTATATTTTTGTTTGACTCCTTCAGGGCTAATTTGGAAGAGTCTTCCTACAGCACTGTAATTTTTAAACTTTTGATACCAAAAAATCACGTTCTGCCTTCCCTCCACAGTAAGTTTTCTCCTTGAAGACATTTTGAATACAAAAAGCCTAAAATAAGCATTCTCTTGCATTGTTCTGAAAAACGAATGCAAGAGTATCGTGTAAGAGTTTCCATAATTAAAATCTTTAAATGAATGGTAAATGTTTAAGTACATCGAAATCTGCTGACATTTATTCAAATGAATCGAAGTTCGCGGACAGTCAGGCAGCTACAGTATCAAAGCACCACGCCACTGTGTTAACATACAAAATGTGCACACAAGGAATGACATCAGAGATGTATGCAAAAACGTTATGACTAACTGAACAATGTCCTTGCTGTCAAGTAAAGAAGTTTTTGTAAACATCTGTCTACATCTGTCTTTTGCACTCAGATCAAATCTGTGTCCTGTGGGAGAAATCAAATTTTAACGAAATTCAATTTAAAATAAATGACGAGGTCCTCAGAACTATATGTTAGACCCGTTCGAGAGAATGATTCGATATCATGTAATTGAATAGGTATAGTCGGTACATTTCTTACTCTTTAGGGTTCCGTACCCACACGAAACCATTAAAAGTTCGCTCTAGCTCACGATAGTTTACCTTTACCTTTACCTTTACCTTTACCCATATAAAGCAGTAACATTATTCCAACAATTATTTAGGTGGCCAATTTTGCTCACTTACCTACAAAAAAGACTTGCTTAGGCGGTGCTACAGTTCGGAAGAAACAGTACGCATGGTCTAGCTGCCTCCAGTTGCGCAAAGCCTCTGCGTTGTTGGTGTCCACTAGCTCTACATGGCCTAGCAATCTCAAATGTCCAATGCGGAGGTTTTTGACTAGGTCCATGTCGCTGTATAGTTCGTCATTGAATTTTCTCCTCCAGAACCCGTCATCGCTAACGGGACCAAATATCTTACGAATAATTTTTCCATCAAAGCGACCAAGGACGTCCTCATCCGCTTTGGATAAAGCACATGCTTCAACTCCATATAACAGGACTGTGCTGTGAAGGATCCCCTTGGTGGATCGGGAGAGGGCTTTACTACCCAATTGCGTTCTTAGTCCATAGAAACAGCGATTGGCAAGAGTAATCCTTCGTTTGATTTCCAGGCAAACCTTTGGAAGACATTACTATTAACATTAAACAGCAGTAGGGTGACAAATGGGAGTTCTGTTTTTTTGTTCCACTTAACACTTCGTCAGCACCGTGGTGTAGTGGTAAGTGTGTTGGACTACTACGCAATGCTGCCAATCCCAACAAACACCTAAAAGTTTTTTCAGGGTGCCACTTCTTTCGAATGTCTGACAAGCAATCAAAGAGTATCATTTGTCAATTCTCTACTCGCCGTGCGGGGTCGGCAGAAAACTGTAGGTCCCTTCCTTTCGTGCAAAAACATAACACGCACACACAAATGGTTGCGAGAAGCAGGCCCAGGTTCACCCCGAGCTGTAGCGCCACCTAAAAAAGAAGAAACACTTAAAAACTAAGCAGGCTCTAAGCATTGATCTTGTTAAGATTTAAAAGGGAATGAATTAAGTATAGACCAGTTTAAGTTCGGCTCCTATTATTCTTGTCCATATTTGATCAACCCACTTATGAACAGAGAAAGGTATCGTCATTTGTTGGAACAAATGGTTCCACTATTCATCATAAAAATAGTTAGCGGAGCTGGGTTGCTGATAGCTTTTGTTCCTGCGCGGAGATGGTGCAATTGTTGCTTGTTTCTGATTAATTCCGTTTGCCGTCAGAGTTGGAACATCCTCTATAGCCTTATGGGTTAGTTCGATAAATAACTTCCCAACCAACGCGACCGACGGCCGCGCCGCTCACGTCAAGTTGCCAAGTTAGTAGGTGGAAATTTGTAGATATCGATGACTATATTACCTGCCAATTGGTATTTAATTGGTTTTCTCTGATAGGGGTTATGAATCATAGAAGACCGTATATAGGATCCACCTACATACATATATGACTGCACACAGTTAATTGTGGAAAAGTACCTATATTCAAATTGTTATACATATTGGCATAGGATGCGCACCGGTCTAATGATCTATCATTCAAATGAGCTTCACTATTTTACTCTTGAGCTTCAGAGTTTGACTGGCCCAATAAATCGCTAACATTCACCCATTAGCGTGTAATATCGAAAATAGAAGAATCAATCACGTCGGACTATTGACGCCAATACCTACAACTCGTAGTTATCACCTCAAATCTTATCAGTGGTTGGTGTTTTATTTTGATAATATTTTGTTTCCTTCCAGCTTATTACATTTTCTAGCTACGTAACGTACAGTTAGATACTCGGTATAAAAAATATTTGAAGTTTCAGACAAATTCAAACACGCACTGTTTTTCAGTCAATTCGAGTGGCGGCTACCTATAGTTTGTGTGGTGTAGTTTTTTTTTTTTATTTATTTTTTGCAAATGGACTTAAAAAACTAATAAAAGTTTTAATGAAAATCAGTAATTCGTCGTCGGTTGTCGATATTGAATGTGAGTGGTGATTTAATTTCCGCAATTTGTGTAGTAAATTGCAATTTATTAAAACTCACCACTTGCAGATTCCGTGCAATTCAAGTGGCAGTCGGTAAACAAAGTTCAATTTATGTTTATTTTATCTGCATCAGATACTTTTCAAACCGATACACTTTCTGGGTTAGTTGTTTTATTAATCAACTACGAGTTGCTAATCAGTTTCGATAGTGTTACAAATTTTTGTTCTAATTTATTTTATTTTTGTTGTATTTGTAGGACGAAGCTGTGTTAGTGAGTATTTAAAAAATATAAATATTTTACTGTGTGACAAACCAATCAATAAAGTGTGCGAGTATTTCTGTACGTTTTCTTATCTTTTTGGCAGAATATTATTCGCTGATAGGTACTTACACTTAGAGTTGTATGCTTAATGGCCACGTGATAAATGACAGGTAGGAAAGGGTTCTCGTGTCATTACGAAATCTTTAAGAGTAAAAAAAATCGTATGTGCTTAAGGTGGTGCTGACCCTTGCAGTCGCAGTCTTCAGTACTGTGCCGTCACCGGTATGGACGGATTCGAAGATTTCCGTATTCATCCGCTTACCATCGTTGGACCTTCACTCGTCTGACTAGTTCGATATCGCTGAACAGTTCGTCGTTGCATATATTTCCCCATCTACACACCTTATATGCAGGTAGAACTGCAAATTACCCAAAGCCAAGAGCAATCTCATCCACTTTTGACAAAGTCCATGCCTATGCGCCGTAGTGTAGGACGGTCACTTTGTTGTTCAAGAGAAGGTTTCGCTATTCAACTGTCTTCTTAGTCCAAAAGAAGCAGCCATTGGCAGGCGTAGTTCTTCGTTTAGTCTCAGTGTCATTTTCAATTAAGAGCGGAGCGTAGGTAGACCAAATCCCTGACTATCAGTCTGTCCTAGACGTCGGTGCTGGGGCTCTGATGTTTCAAGAACGATGCTAAAGAAAAAGCGGGACAGCGAATTTTTTTTTAAATCTAAGGTTCCGGTAAAGGCTTTACCACAAATAAGATCTTGTATGCGATGGTTATAGATTTATAGAAGACTTATGCCTCTATAGTTTGCGCAGTTCAGTGTGTCTCCTTTCTTTAAGATTACAGGCATACCATACTGAGGTTCCATTCATCGGGCTTACATCATCCGACCATATTTTACAGAGGAAATACCAAGTTATCGCCTATTGCTTTGAACAGTTCTGCACCTAAGCCGTTAGCGCAGGAAACTCTGTTGGACTTAAGTTGAGATATGGCTATCTTCACTTCGTCCAGATCGGGTGAACGGAATTGTAGTTTTACATCGTCCAGATTGAATGGTTTACCGTACCCGATGGGATGGTGGAAGTGCTATCTGCAGAAATTGTTTTTCAATATTCTCGGCATCGACGACGTCTCTATTACGGTTCGGACTCTGTAGCCTTGATAAAGCTACTTTTACTCTTTGGTAGAACTTGCGAACTTCATTTCTACAGAAGCATGTCTCCATTTCACCGGCGACTCGCTTTAATGCTCCTTCTTTCTCCTAATCAGAAGCTGGTATTCATCTCTCTGCTACTGGGAGAACCTCTGGACTAGATCTAGATATTCTATACAGCGCCGCTTTGTATGCTTGTTGCATGTGCTTGCAAGCAATCATCAATCCGTACTCCTAAACTATAAGCCTAATTGATAGATCACCTTTTTGATTAAATTTTGGCGCCAGAACCAAACGGCTGCATGTTTCTTGGCTCATTCCGACAATTGTGTACTTATCGATGTGATTCGTTATAATCTTAGTATTTTCTTACCTGCAATACGTTTCTCAAAGAGTATCTTACGTCAAAAATGCATCCTGACCGGCATTATCGCCTGTTTCTGTTACGTATCCAGTTATTACGGAACTTTTCTGATAATTCGCTACCACCATTGGCAAACTAAAAAATGACAGCTATCAACAACGAGCTTCAAAAACTACTTTCTTTCCATTCGTCTATTCTGTTGCTGAAACTGTTTATTTTTGACATTCAAAGCAAGTGAGATCTTATCAACATCACAAATTCACAATACGGTGTTGGTGCTGGCGTTCCGTTACACCGGATAAACTTCGGCAATGCGTTCATATTAGAATCTTCACGAACATTAAACAGCTGCTAACTGTCACAACGCACGCAAAAGTTCAAACTGTTTCAACTTAGCGTCACTTAGCGATAGCACCAACGCGGTACTGTTATTTATGCAATTATCACATTCGCCCAATAATTACATAGTTCATTTTGATAAAACTGGCAATGCGACGCATATCCTAAATCGACCTCTTAACTCAGCAAATGTTTTTTTAAACGCCACTGACATTCACTGTTGTCTAAAAAGTTGCTTGTCCATAGTCATGCGATTCAGTCAATGCTCTACATACGCCTATGCATGCCTGGCAACCCTTAGTAGCTAAAAATATTTTTTAAGAAGGAAACTGCATTATTGAAATCCCTCCACCATCAGCGGGCCTAGGCGTTCACTGATTTGGAGATAAATTTCAGGTGGTATTACACGCACAAAAAAAAAAATTCCCAAAATATAAACAAAATCTCTCTTTTTTAGTATTGCTGCACTTCTTAAAGGATTACCAGAACCACCTTATTCCCCTCACAAATTATATGCACCCACACGATTTTGATTCGAAAAGGAAAAGTCTCACATGCGTCTTCCATTTCCAATCGGCTTATAGCGGATTCTTTTCAAAAAAGTCACGTAGAGCGGTGTCTAATCACGTGTTTAATTACGACTTATTTGTTTTTCCTTTTTTTTGAGTAAAGAACTGCCCGCCTTCCACTAATGAAGGATTAAATACAAAAATGAAAACATTTTACACATATACAGATCGTGTGCATTGGTCCCTACTTTTGATGAAAACATGAAATTTATGGCAGTCATTCTAATTGGTATAAATTATAACAATTTTCAGCTTCTATTATTCAACTGTCATCGCGACAACGCACAAACAACACACACAACTGACAGGTGTCAGAAAGAATTAAATGTCATTAACCAAACCCTGAATGGAACAGAATTGAAGCAAGACTCACAAATTCCATCCAATTCTGGGAATAATCTCATTCCAATGCAAATGCCTAGGCTTAAGCTGTTGCGTTCTTGTTTTTCCTTGCTTCAACAATTTTCTGATTCGATCGAAAAGTTGTAGGTCCGAGGCTGAGCGATTTTATGACCTATAAAACGTGTCTAGATCATCGTTTTCGTTACCTCCGAACTGCGTTATTAATGTGTAGGTATCTAGGGATTAATTTTTCGATTAGTGTTTAAATTTTAAAACAAAAAGAAAAGAAAAAGAAGAAAATTAACGATCTACAGTTCTAGAGCTGCGCTGTGCATTAAAATCATGTCGTTTCGTTTTAGTTAATTTTTCTGTCATGAATGGATTCATTATGGAGAGATAAATATTTATGGTGTTGTAATAATCTTTTACTTCAGTAAATTTGTTCGTTTTATTTGTTTGTCATGGAATTAACCATTCATAGTCGGAGCGGAGTCCAATGTCAAGTCATGGGTTCTATGTTTGGTACCTGAACTGCAAATATTTTGACATGTTTGTCTATAGTAGACGCCTGCCCATTTCTAGGGTTGACTAGGGTTGAGACGAAATGATAGGGATAGGGGATAGGGTGCTGGGAGCAAGCCATGATAATGGAAAAGTCAAGAAGTCGACTCAGGAGTCTTGTGTGTTTATCAAGGGTAAATAGAATTAATCCACAAACACTCGTACCACAAATAAATATTTTCTTTTTCGTCCCTTGTGCGTGTTTTCTCATCTTTACTTAATTTATCATTGTTTTCATTGAAATCTGTGTACCACAGGTGACAGTACGGCGCGCGTTTGCTGATCTAATAAAACTGATTACCTTTGATTGTAGTCAAAGTTTACAGAGAAAAAAAGCTGTGGAGAGTGATTATACTCACTTAACCCTTCTGTCAATGACTAGGTCTGGCCAGACCTTTTGCACCTTCGAAGCCATATTTTTCTAATTAAATATGTAGTTATCATTACCAAATCTCGTGACTTTGTCAACATTCATTTTTTTAATGCTTTAGTGTAGACAAAATTTCTTAGATGTAAGTGAGTGCAAAAAAAAAACAAGGATTTTCTAAAATAGCACCTAGAGTCAATGGAATAGGTCTGGCTAGACCTTGTATGGAAAAACGTATTTACATATTTCCTATTTCATCCGGAAAAAATGTCTTTTTTTACCTGCACATGTCTGTCAGATAACTTGTTTTGTTAATCGCATCATAAATGAACAAAATATGTAATATATTATTTTATTTAGAACATATTTATTACCTGGGGTTTTTCGCTAATTACTAATGTTTATGGCGTATACATCCGGTCACTTGAGCCTTTCCTATTTGATTGCAAATCAGAGTGCTGTAAATTTGGGGAAAAGCTTCTGATTGACCTAGTAAGGAGGACTGTTGTTGCTGACAACTCCTTTACAAGTTTTGAAGGAACTATTCAATGGTATAAGATATGCATTCCTAAAGAAATGCTTCCGGACCGTAGTCGCCTAGCACAATCTACTATCTTTGGATTTACGGATAATGTCGCAGCAGTGTCTAATGTGCCAAAAAAAAAATATAAGGCAGTGATTTTACTGTCATCACTTCATTACAGTATTTGTTGGAGAAATAATAAAGTCAGAAGCTATTCTGTTATACAAAAAACACAAAGTAGGTGTGGACGTCTTGGACCAAATGCTGGGGAAATAAACATGACAACAACATGTTGGATGTCGCAGTATCAGCATATTTCATAATTTATAAAAACCGTAAAGAATGTGAGAGCGAACAAAACCAATGCACATCGAAAATGTCTGCATTCTTTGATTGAGCAGCTAGTTACCCTTCAGATCGAAGCAAAGATGAACAATCCAAAGATTATAGGAGTGTTTTCCGTTTGAAATGGCATCGAATTTTTCTTTGGAGCACCATTACAACAAAGTATTCCACAACCCAGTGGTATCCAGATTAGTTGTATAAAAACAATTTTTAACCGCAAATAAAATAATAACATGTCCAAAATTACAAAAAAATTAAAATTATTTCATTGTATTCTAATAATTTCCATACAAAATGTATGAAGGTCCAGCCAGACCTATTCCATTGATGGGGAAGGTGGCGAAACATCCATTGACAGAAGGGTTAAGGTGAAGGGTTCCTACCGAAGACACGGCAGCTTTCCATCCTCTTCGGTCCTGGGCCAGCTGCTTACAGTTTTCCGCATTAGCTTCGTCGTGAAACGGTGGTTCTGTCTTCCTCGTCGCGTCGCGGCGCCTCGAACCTGCGGACTGGGATTCGAATATTCGTTTAGCTGGACCATTATTCTCCGTTGTAATCGAGATGGCGTGTTTTGGCTTTTTGAACTATATCCACATCTTTATGCAGCTCATAGAGTTCGCGGTTATATCTAATCTACTCCTCCATTCGCTACCCTAGCATATGGGACCAAATATCCGACGAAGGAATTTTCTCTCGAAAGGGTTCGAGATCCGCTCTGCTTATCGTCCATCTCCCGGCCCTATAGAGCAGAACTGGCAAGATCAATGTTTTGTAGAGCATGCGTTCCATCTTCCGAGTTAGGAGTTTTGAGCCCAGCTAATTCGCTAAACCAGTTTCCTACGGTTAGTCTTCATGGAATCTCTACTCAGGTGTCTTTCATTTACCCCGAGGTAGGTAGACTTCTTAACCACTTCAAAGTTACTGTTGTCAACGGTGACGTTTCGTCCTAGGCAGTGCACAGATGCTGTTTTGTTTTTTGCCAAAATGTACTTGGTTTTGTCTTTGTTTACTTCAAGGCTGACTCGTTTCGCCTGTTCCTCAACTGCCGTAAATGCTTCTATGACGGCAAGCTGGGTGCGAACGTTGATGTCGATGTCGCCTTCATATCCCAGCAACTGGACGGATTTGTTGAAGATAGTGCATTGGCCCTCCATGTTCTAGACTTAGATTGAAAGATTCACTATCATGGCGAAATCTGGTGCAAATAAGTCGACACAGCTGGGTCAGGTTTGATGGGATTCCGTTTTCGTTCATCGCCTTCAAGACGATGAATGCAATCAGATGTGATTTTAAAGTCAATAACAAGATGGGTGATGGTGAGTCTTTTCCAAGATTTATCGCAGTGTAAATATTTGATCTATCATCGATCTGCCGGGCTAGAAGCCACACGTGCCGATGAGAGTGATGCAGAAAGCCTTAAGATATGCCTCTGATGTTCTTGGATGACATGGGACATATGGAGCTGGTTGTCCAGTCATCGAGCATGCTTTCATCCTCCCATACTTTGTTGCTGATTTACCAAATCATCACCACCGTATTTGAAAAGTAATGCGGGTAATTAGAGCCGACAGCCTTGTTCTTCTTCAGCTTATTGATGGCTGCACTGACCTCTCCTGTACTTGGAGAGGAGACCATTTCTTTGTTAACTGGATATGGGTGTTCTCCTTCCTCTACCACTCTCTCTATATGATGATCATTAAGCTGGTGCTGGTAGAACTGCTTAAAAACATTTACTATTCCCTGTTTTGGTGACTAGGTTTCCTTTACTACTTCGAAAAGTTTCTGGCTTGAAGCCAGCTGCCAGTTGCTTGGCTTTTCTATAACACATCCGGCTGTGGTTCTTATCGTGGGAATCTTTGATCTTCTTGAGCTGGGAGGTTACGTATGCTCTTTTCTTCCTATACGTAGGGTATTTTTCTCCTCCCTTCTGCTGGCTTAATACTCTTCCCTCGCTTGTCTTGTTTTGCGCTGCAGCGTTTGTGAAAGCTTATACCCCAAGAAAAGCTAAATCGTATACGTTTGGAAATAGCAATCCAGTTTAGTTGACATCATTTCGTTGAAGGTTGACGTTGACATTCACGAATTGCCGGAAAGAGTTGCGCCATAAAATTCTTCACATACCTCCATTGAAATGTCAACCGATTATCAACGGCGATGATAGTTTCGCAACATTCTCTCAATGCATGTACTTACTCTCAGTTTGTGAATGTGTGAACTACCAACGGATCAACGGACTAAAAAAAAGTAGAAAATAAACCTACTTTATCCATCGACGTTCATATATCCGTTGGATACAGGCCACCTTCCATAAGAATGCGTGTATTCTATCTAGCTCTCAGTTGAAATCGACCCAGCAACGCATCGACGGATTCTATGGGTATGGGTCGCTTCCTTAAAAGAGTTAAGCGTTGTCGAGAGTGAAAAGGAGGCTACGTTTGGTAGAAATAATACGCACGTCATTTGTTTCCTTCTTTCACTGTCACTGTTAGACTTGTTGTTCCTTACATTTAACATTTCTTTATTGTTCATTTCCGAACACTGACAATAACACGATCACTTGGCTAACAATGTAGACGTATTCATATCACCTGTCCGCACTTGTAACACAGGCGCACCCGCTTTTTAAAAAACTGTACAATGCGCTGTCATCTCGCTGCGCGAATAGTAACGGAAATGATGGGGAAATTGTCAAATTATTTATTCAAACTCTTTTCCACGCATAAAATTCCAAGCACTCGAACTATGTACATATGTATGCCTCCATAATTATCTATGCACATCAACTCTCCATTCATCTATAATATTTGCTCCATTATAAAATAAACGCAAGCCCATAAACAAGTTCCAAATGACATCGAATGAAACGTCAGATTAGGTCTTTCTCGAAATGGGGAAGTGCCAAACGAGCATAAATTAAAATATTTGCCAAGTCATTCCGGCTTGATGGGCACCACTCTCCGCAGCAAAAAAAAAAACCTGTTTGTTTGTTTGTTTTATATATTTTAACCCGTATTCAATTTAATTAGAGCGATTAGACTTGTATGGAGAGTCATAGGTAGAGACTAGAGAAGAGAGTTGTATATGGCGAATTCATGTGAATTTCGCGACTTGACCTCGTTGTGAACTTTCCTTTGACAGCATTAATGATTCACGATCATCATCTATCTTTTCTTCTTTCAATTTCAGATTTAAAAAAACGCAAAAAAATGGATGAAAAGAAACTAACCGAGAATAACAACATCAAAGTATACAATGAGACGACGAAACCGGCAAAGAAGAAACGACGCGATAAAAGCGATTTAGGTGAAAATTTCGTTGCCCCCGATGGCGGCTGGGCATGGGCCGTCTGCCTTGCTGCTGGTTTTTCAAATGTAAGTATAACCGGGGTCAATGGTTTCGATTCGATGTTTTTTTTTTTTTTTTCAGGGTGACAGATTGAAAGTGACAAATTGCGTGACATTAGGTCTGTTTGGTGTGCTTTTTGTGCGTAAGTGATTGATATCTGTCAAAAAGTAGAATCCTCTCAATGAGAGAGATATCCTCTCCCAGAGAAAAACTTGAACAAAAGACACCAAACGCATTTGAAACGAAACCTGTCGATTTGTTTTTGTTTTCCACTACAATGACATTTCTCAAACTGTCAAATGTCTTGGTTTGACAGAGTTCAACAGTCCACTCCGAGGAAAAGGTCTTGCAGATACTTGCAGATAATTCATCGCAAAGAGCGAGCCAAATGAGAGTAAAAAAAATTGAGAGCCATGCAACTGTCATGATTCTATGAAAGTTAACTTAGTATTGCAGAAACTATCGGCACACCAAACAGACCTATTAGCTCTGTTTGGTGTGTTTTTTTTGTGCGATATCTGTCTAGTAGTAAAATCCTCTAAAAGAGAGAGATATCCTCTCAAAGGGGAAAAACTTGAACAAAAGACACCAAACGCTTGTGAAACAAAACCTGTCAATTTGTTTTTGTTTTCCACTAACAATGAAGATTATGACATATCTCAAACTGTCAGATGGCTTGGTTTGACAGAGTTGAACAGTCGAAAAGGTTGAAAAGGTCTTGCAGATACTTGCAGTTGCAGATAATTCATCGCAAAGAGAGAGCCAAATGAGAGTAAAAAAAAATTGAGAGCCATGAAACTGTCATGATTCTATAAATGTTTTCTTACATAGTATTGCGAAAACTAGTAAGCCATCAAACATACCTATTTTCAAAGAAAAATTGACACATAAGCATAACGGGTATGTCCGATATACCTACTATAGGAAATGCTTAAATCTTAAGTTGAAGTAGCTACATATTTCCAATAGCTAGCGATAAGTATCTCTAAATTGAAGAAGCAATCCTCATGCACTCAATAATCGTCCGCGGAAGTAGAAACTTCAAAAATGCATCCTTCCTCGTTAATAAACTCAAGATCTCCTCATATGGCACTTGATATGTTTAATTATGCCCCACTTTAGCTGCACGAATCTATTTGTTTAGCTCCTCTCGAGATTAAGCTGTTCCACCGTGAGCGACTTATACGATTTCATTAGAGCACCGTTCAGGGCTGCGTCCTCCCCCATCTGTTGTTTTAGGATAACACACACCGGCATAAATGTTTATAGCTCCTCAACTTGTTTTTCATTCAGTGGGTGGGTGGCATTCCTGGATTAACGATTGTGTGGTGTCTGCCGGGGATGGGAGTTGCTTGACTTTTCCAAAAATAAACACTATTCCTATTCATGTGCGCGCGGCATATAGTAATAGACACGTGTGCGCCGTGTGAGTGTATTAAAATTAAAAGCCACTGAGCTAAAGGTATGCCACCCTAAAGATGGTGCATCGTAAGTAATCCACATTTTCAGTACTCAAGGGGTTGTCGTAAAATCGAATGAACCATAACTGTAAACAGGTATGCGATGAGCTATCCAATTTTATTGTTCCCGAAATGGAATAATTGTTGAATGTGGAGCATATGCTTGCCATAAAGATGTCGTTAAGATGTGGTAGAGTTTCACTGTTGGTAAAGCTTACGTCATCTGTCTGAACAAGAGTGTGACAAGACAACTGTCCATTTGTGACTAAATTTCAGAGGGTGAACGCAATTAGATAGCCGAAATAGGGTACCACGTTCAGTCAGCATTTTGACAGTCAAAAGCCACGACAAAAGCAACAGATGAAACTGTAATAATGGCAATCAGCAAAATGCCCGATTACAGTTGGTTGCCATTTTGAGTTAAATGACATCTGATGTTTGTGTAGAGCAGTGACAGTCCGAAGAAAGGTTTTTCGTTTATTTTTCGAACTTTTTTTCTGAATGGATAAAATGGCCGACTAGTGTCAAATGACATTTGACTTCTGTGTAGTGCGATGACAGCTCGCAGAAAGGTTTTATCTTCCCATTTTCGAACTTGTTTTCTGAGTAGAATGGATGCTATATAATTGGAAATGACATCTGACGTTTAAATAAAGTCAGTTTGGTATATTTTTTGGCACAAGGAATGGAGATCTGTCAAATAGTAGAATCCTCTCAAAGAGCGAGAAATCCTCTCAAAGACAGAAAACTTGCACAAAAGTAAACAAACGGTTGTCTACAATCTACATAGTGCAATGACAGCTCGAAGAAAGGTTTTCCTTTTCTTTTTCGAACTTTTATCTGAGTGGGCAACATGAACAATCGGTGTTGGCTGCCATTTTGATTTAAATGACATCTGACGTTTGTGTATTGCAATACAAATTCCAATAAAAGGTTTCCCGTTTCTTTTTCGTTTTTTCATTCTAGGTATAGGTATATTCCAATTTCATTTCATTCCAATTAGAGTTGCTTGTCATTTTAATGACATCTGACGTTTGTGTAGTACAATGATTGAATTATCGATTTTAATTGACATCCACTTTCTCTGCTCCACTTTCAGCTATGTATCTTCCCCTGCCTCCAACAATATGGTCTAGTTTACCGCGAACGTCTCTACAGCTTGGGATTCAAAGGATCTGAGGTTAGTACAATCATCAATACCGTGATGGCAGTCGCCGCTTTGACAGGTAAGCTAGCTCATATGTCAATGCTTTTTCCGGGCACTCTCTAAGTAATCTTTTTGAATTTTTATAGGCCTCCTGAATGGAGCAATGTTTCGACGTTTCACCTTCCGACAAGTCGCCGTCACCGGCGCCATATTCATAACGATTGGCATCGTATCATCGGCATTTTGCACGACATTTATACAGTTCCTCGTTTTCTTTGCGATGGTCTTTGGTAAGATGTGGTTTTACCCTGACTGACAATTGACATCTAATTGTGTTTACTCCCATAGGTATTGGTATCGGCATTAACATGTCGGCCTCATCGCTTGCTGTCAACACATACTTTCGATTGAAACGTCGCAAGGCGACAGGATTCTCTTGGACTATCACCGGGCTAGGTCCGATTATATTTCCACACATAGTCACTCTGACTTTGTTTGAATATGGTGTTCAAGGGACCGTCCTTATATTCGCAGCAATATCACTGAATGCCATCATGGCCGCTATGGTTCTACAACCGGTGCTGAGACATGTCAAACCACAACCAACACTAGACCCGGAAGCTCTAATACCCGAACCTGACTACGAATGCAACTACTGTCAGGCTAGGAAGCGCAAACGCAGCATTTTCTCTAGCCAGTACATCTTCAATGACGACGATGTCGATAAACCGGGCTTCGAAATCACAGAACCGTGCACGCCGATGTTGTCACGCGCCAATGATGGTTGGTATGGATCGAAGCTATCACTCGCGTCGGATGTGAATGGACCAAGGAAACTGAACAGGCGTATTTCGGTAAATGCTAGGAGCGAATTGCGGACCCTCCCAGCAGAAGCGTTCTCCCAGCCCAACTACTTCAATCGTGAGAAGGAAGATCAAGATCGATATGCCAGCAAAGCCAGCGTGAGAGAGGAATTCAAGTGTACCTGCGCGGAGGAGAAGGCTCTGCTGCAGAAGCAAATTGCCGCTGACAAGGAGAAGGACAAAGAAGAGGCTTTGGCTGACGTTGAGAAGCCAGTTACATTATCACAGAAGATCATAAGATTCTTCGACTTGGATCTTCTACGGGACTTCACATTCGTCAATCTGATCATGGGTATGACAGTCATTCTCTTCGGCGAGATGAACTTCTCAGTGCTGACGCCGTTTATCCTCAACCAATTTGGTTACACCAATGTGCAGATCTCAATGGCGATGTCGCTGATTGGTGGCATGGATCTTGCAGTGAGATTTTTCTCTCCATTCGCTCTGGAGAAGATCAAGTTGAACAATAGGGTCCTCTTTACTATTGGGATCATTACGATATCCATTGGGCGGGCTTTAATCACCTGCGTCCGGTCCTACCAAGCCCTGTTGGCTGTGGCCGTTTTGATTGGGCTTGGCAAGGGCCTTAGAACAATCTTTGCACCGTTGATCATTCCCAGCTATGTACCGTTGAATCGCCTTCCAGCTGCATCCGGCCTTCAACTTATTTGCAATGGAATTTTCACATTGGCCTTTGGACCGCTTATTGGTGAGTTCGAAGCTATTCCCACACAGGGTACAATAGCACTTATAAAATCATTCTCCTTTTCCAGGTGTAATTACCGACGCCACCAGTTACATTGTCTCCATTCATTTCATCAACGTGCTCACATATTTGGCGCTATTCTCTTGGGCAGCAGAGGCAATGGTTCGGAGATATATGCGCAGAAACAAGGAGCAACAGGTTGAAGAAAATTAAAGTCCCTCTGAATAGTCCAATCCGCCAAGACTCTAAAAGTGGCGCCAAAAAACGTAAAGGAACGCAATCGGAACAACTGTGACCACGAGCTGTCACATGGGATGCATCACGTTGACATGCAGCATTTTGACAGTGACTGTCAATAGTAGATAGATATTTGTATCGTATCAACAAACAACAACAAAAAACACATTTCTCACATAAAAAATAAATCCATCGATACATAAACACACATACAGATATCATACATCTCGAGTGAACCAACAAAGCAATGAACCAGTGTTGCCATGGTTTATCGATCGAAATAGATTACGATTACGAAATTCTGAGCTTAAGTTAGTTTTTATTTCTTAATTAAGAAGTTTATGAGTTGTTAACTTGTAACTATGTATTAGAAAAAGTGCAATTTAAATTAGTTTGTAGGTCATAGGCTAAGTGACATTTGTATGTAGGAACAAGACGCATTTTGCAATAAACGAGCCGTAAAAATAAAAACATTGTTTTATTTAAGAAAAATGCGTTAAAAAATATAAATTGGACTGTCACATATCAAAAATGTCAAATTGACTGTCCCAAGTTTGGCATCACTGCTAAATCAAACTAACTTCACTTTAATAGCAGCACCGTCAACTGAACTGTTGGCATGAGATTAAAACTGCATGTATTCACAATCTGACAGTTGACAGTCACAATATTCTGTTCAAGTCCTAGAAAGTTATTGCAACTACGGGAGTATACATATGTACATATGTATTATGAGCTAAATATGGACCTATAACGCGGACACCGGTGTGAACGTAGCCTCCAAGTTTTAAGGTATGAACGGATTAAGTAAATGCGTCCAGTTCACCACAGAGAGAATATTGGATTGAGAGACGTTCAAATAGTGTAGGAAATCTATATCTGCATCAATTGGGAGCATTTCACACTAAAACGCCGATCTAAAGCAAAGGTTACATGAAAATGAATGGCATTTGTCTCACTAAAGATTTGCGCCCAACGATATTCAAGAATCTTATGGAACAGTACAGAGTAAGTTAACCTTATCGAACATCCGTAGATGGAAACATTATATGAACGTGACAGCAGTCACCTGTTATTCAGAAGTACTGTCAACCGCCTAGGACAAAACGTCACGGTTGACAATAGTAAATTCGAAGTGATTAAGGAGTTTATCTACCTCGCAGTAAACATCAACTCCACGAACGAGACCTAAGTAGAGATTCCACAAAGAATAACCATAGGAAACCGGTTTAGCGAATCAACTGGACTCAAAACTCCTAACCCGGAAGATGAAACGCATACTCCAGAAAATATCGATCCTGCTAGTTCTGCTCTATAAGGCCGAGTGATGGACGTTATGCAGGAAAGCAGTAGTGCGGATTTCGAACACTTGCGACAGCCAAATTCTTCGTCAGATATTTGGTCCTACATATGTAGTTGGGCGAGTTGGGCGAATGGAGGAGTTGATATAACCGCGGAATCTATGAGCTGTATAGCGACGTGGATGTAGTACGAAAAGCCAAAACACGTCGACATTGGGCAAATTGACAGTTATGCTCCAGCTAAGTGGATCTTCGAATCTCAGCCTGCATGTTGGAGATGACAAGGATGACCGAACCTACGTCCTAAAGACAAAACTATGGCGGATGTACTCGCACTTGGTCTGTAAAACTAGAAGTAGCGTGCCCAGGACCGAAGAGGATGCAAGGCAGGGACCCGTTTCGTTTTGGGTGACATTTTTGTCAGTTGACAATTCACAGTCATGGAGACTAGAGAGTGGTCCATAACAATTTATAACGTGTTGAAATTATTAAATCAGCTCTGTATAGACAACAATTTTTGGAAAAAAAAAATCCTTATAGCGACGAAGCACATTTCGGCTTTGCTGGCTTTGTTAATAAATAGAAAAGCCCCTTTTGGAGCACCGAAAACCCTCAATTCATACACCAAAGACCATTACACGACACCCCCGTAGAGTAACTGCATGGTGCGCTATTTTGGCCAGCGGCATCATTGGGCCATGGATGCTAGAGGCAATGCTATTAACAGTTATTGGTGACCGCTATCTGGTGTTGGATCAATCAGGCTACAGAATATGTGCAACAAGACGGTATCACATCAAACAGAGCTCGTGCTACGATGCAAATTTTGCGAGTTACTTTTCCCGGCCGAATAATGTCAAAAAGTAGTGATAGCGAGGGGCCCCCATGAACCCCATCTCCCGATTTCTTTCTATGGGGGAATTACATGAAAAGGTGAACATCAACAAACCAACCACAACCTTGATGCTTAAGGATAACATTCGAAGTTTATTGCTGAAAAAAACCAGAAGTCTGCGAAAATGTTATGAAAAATGTATTTAAAAGAGCTCACCTTTACGCCACAGACAGAGGCAGCCACTTAACCGAAATCATGTTCCATACAAAATGTTAAAATTCGATCAATATAAAATTTTATTTTATTTCAAAGTACAATAATTAATAAAAAATTAAGTTTAAAAATCTAAAACCCGACTACGGGAAAAACCAACTAAAAAGTACGAAACAAGATGAAACGAAACAATGATTTTCAGAGTACAGCTGTGGTCGTATGCTGCTTTGTCCAATGAATGCGCAATTATATGAATACGTTATTGTAACGGCATGCGACCACGGGCTATACTCTAAAAATCATTGTTTCGTTTCATCTTGTTTCGTACTTTTTAATTGGTTTTTCCCGTAGTCGGGTTTTAGTTTTTTAAACTTAATTTTTTATTTACAACTTTTTAGTTTAAAAAAATATGTAGTGTACATATAAGTAAGCAATGTCGTGTTCTACTTGTCAAACCCTTTCATTTGATACCCATATTAGGGATGTAGTAAAGATAACGGAAATCCACCATCTTGGGGTGCGTCCGCCATATTGAATTTAGAATGACGTCATATCGTATTATATTCTACTCGCCAAGCCCTTTCATTTGATATCCATATTAAGGAGGTAGAAAAGATAACAGAAATCCGCCATCTTGGCGGCGTCCGCCATATTGAATTTATCATTACGTCATATCGTATTGTATTCTACTCGCCAAGCCGTTTCATTTGATACCCATACTAAGGAGGTAGTAAAGATAACAGAAATCCGCCATCTTGGCGGCGTCCGCCATATTGAATTTAGAATTACGTCATATTGTATTATATTCTGCTCACCAAGCCCTTTCAGTTGATACCACTATCAATGCGGTTATAAAGACTAGTCGGGTAAAAAAGAAAAAAAAAGGGGAAAAAAGAAGAGGTAGTCCGCCATTTTGCTTGGTTCGCCCGCCATAATGAATTTTTCTGTGACGTCACATAGCCTAGGATACTGTCCGGATAAAGACGAGTCCAACGACACCTCATTTGTTGAAATCGGTTCCATAGTTTAGTGTGTACGAGGTGACATCCTTACATGCATACAAACAAACAAACAAACCCAGCCTGTTAAAATCATAACCCTTGCTCTGCGTAGTCGGGTAAAAAAACATCGACCTGGAACATAAAAAGCACACTGTATCTTTAGGTCTTATTTGACTTCCAAACTTTAAGGAAACGACGTGATCTCTTTTGTTATCCCAAATCTCACAATCCATCGCCATTGCTCGAATCTATTCAAAGAAACTCGCAAAGAGGACCATCTAACCGAAATCAATGAAAAGGACATTGTTGAAAAATGTATAACAAAGAAAACGAGTACGGTCATGATAGAAGCAAATAAAGCCAACTTCCCAAAGTGACATAATGTTGTGCCAAAGTTCAGAACGAATTTCATTAGAGCTACCTACCCTTCCTACCAAATCAGCAACAAAGAATACATACATTTTAATTTTCATGGTTGTTGCTGCTATAAAACAGTTTCTTTTTTAGGATGAAAGATGCTAACGGGAGAAATACGGATGCAACTGTTGGAAAACTAGCAACTCGTGTTCACGAAATTGAGTTTCAGTGTTCTAGTGCATAAACTTTACGACCTCTACGTGTAATGAATACGGGGAAGAGTAAAATAAAGCAGGGATGTGATAAATCAGTCAGAGAAAATTGCATTCCATCCACGTCCTGTGAAGGTGAACAAGATGACAACAAAATTGTTGGAAAGGTTCAAAAGTGCAACAAATGGATCTGGGTTATTTGACATTTGGGGACTACAACTACCATACAAAAAGGAGCTGAAATAATAATTTATTTATGACTTCACATCCTCACTGATCGGGAATTGACACCCAGAAACCTTTACTGTAATATAACCTGTCTTTTTTCCCCATTTTTATGTTACATAATTTAAATGCTTGACGTCAACGTTTCCAAAGGACTAAAGTTCAATTTTGGATGCGATTTGAACGTAATTTTCTGTGTTCTGGCACGAGGTGTTGGCCTTAATTCAACTACTCTAATGGTACAATTGCTATACCTCCTTCATAAGATTAATTGCCCCCAGCTGAACAATAGAGATTCCAAGACATAACCTTGTGGAACACCACCTGCAACATTTTGCCGGTTGGGTATGAAATCCCGCTTTACAAAATCCCGACTAACGAAATCCCGACTAACAAAATCCCGACTGCCAAAATCCCGACTTTGGAAAAAATAATAGTTTCAAATTCGCTCTTCAAAGTCATTTTGTAATTCCTGAATATGCGGTTATTTTACTTTTTTCGGTTTGTATGAAAGTGTATATATCCCTTCGCGGAACTATTTTCTTATTCTTAGAAGAACGATTTGTCACACGGCTAACTACACGTTTGGTTAAGTGGACATGATGAGAATCAGAAAGAGCTGTTCTTTTTGATTCTCATAAAATGATATTCACCACAAAATACTTAAAGTATCACAATTATTTTAAAAGGAAGTTGTTTTGACACTAACAACCTCCTCGCTATGTCACTCACCCTCTACCCTTAACCGAACAAACACAAACAAACGAAGAACTTACCAAAACATGCACTATGAACCATATACAAAAATCGTTTGGTTAAGTGCACCGAATGAGAATCACCAGGAACAGCGCTTTTCGATTCTCATCAGATCCACTTAACCAAACGATTTTGCTAACAAATTCATAGTGTGTTTTGGTAAGTTTCTCGATTTTTATTCTTAGTGACATGGAGGGGTAGTGGGTGAAAAACATTCTTTTAAGAATGGGGAAAAAGCTGATTAAGAGCTATAAAAGATTAAATTTTTTTTTCAGCAAAAAAGAATCCACCGCGAAACGAAAATCCCGACAGATTCGGGATTTTTTCACTAAAGTTCATTTTTCGGGATTTTTAGAAATGCGAGTTTTTTTTGTTGGGATATTGTATAGTCGGGATTTTGAAAGTCGGGATTTTGTGTCGTTCCCACTTGGCTATCTATCTAAGGTCAGCTTCAGCTATTACATGTTCTTATTTCTACATAATATAACTCTACGGCTGCACTTATAGATTCTACGTGTCCATCGTTCTTCTTAATCGTCTTTACGACCTCAATAACTTTGTAAAACCATTATTTTGAAAGGCATTTTCAAGTCATTCCACGTGATGGTGTGCACGGTGGACAAGATCCGGCACGTGCACCAAATGGAGGGTAACTTCCGAGAAATATTTATGTAAAAAAAAACACCACGTTATTCTTCTTTTTTTATACTTAACAATTTCTTATAATAACTTTAAGGCCGTGTGCCAATTGCGTTAAAATATTATCCACTGGCTAATTTTTGACACTAGTTTGGTGAATATAGACTTCAAAAAATTAGCCAACTCTGGAGCTGCATAAAAAATTATCCCGTGGCTAATGTTTGACATATGTATATGTATTTAGAACTACCGGCAGACACTGCTGACTAATCTAACTTAGCAAAGGGTAGGTTTGGTAATGTTGGGGTGACTGCTATTGGGCTGAAACGGACCTGCTAGATCCATATCTGCTTAGTAGGGTGTCATTACCACCTTCGTTCCTTATCTTAATAAAGTTAGGTAAGAGGTTCTTTGTTCACAAGTTCATCATCCTGAAATTTTGTATAGCCTGGTACCCACCAAAGGTGAATATTTATTACTCGATTACTTTATCCATTTATCTAACTTTTAAGGGTTCTTATCTACTACGCTCTTCGACTACCTAGACTGTCAGTTAGAGATGATGACCAGGAAGTTCTTTCCAGGGATGCAGGTGTCGCCGTTCTGTACACAAAGTCTGAACTCCAGTTAATTGCCTTTCCGAATCGGGATTTATCCAAGGCAGCATTTTGAATAAATGCATTTCGTAGTCTTTTCAGTCAATCTTATGTGTTTAATATCTATCTCGCGTAAGACACCAAGCTGCTTCTATTTCAGATATCGAGGTTTCTGTTCCCTTGACCTTACTTTGGAATATACTTTGTATGCTTTCGATATTCTTCTAAGCAGGGAATGCTTTCAAACGAGAATAGCTTAACTCCACACCGCGGTTGCACATGCTTACCGGAACTAATTGGTGCAATATTTGAAGCCAAAGGACTCATATGAGTCTGGATCAAGACTGCTTGAATAAGCAGAGCTTCTGCATTTGGTACACCAAAAACTAAAAGGAAATTGTCCAACTTTTTCTTTCACAATTAGTGACAATTTGATGCGGATTTTCGGCTCGTGGTGTAAATTGGTTATTTTATTTTTTTCAGTACGAATCTAGTACCAGCGTCATAATCAATAGATTACACTTCCTATACCAATAGATGCTGACTGTCGTTTCTTAGCCTAAAATCAAAAACACGGACCTAGACGTAGATTCCTTTCCAGAAGGATTGGGCTATGAGCCCCGAGACCGTGTGATTTGGCATTGCTTTTTTTTTTTTTTAAGTGAAACTTCAGCAGTGAAAGTAAGTGGACTTGAACTTCGACTTGGACCTGGACCTGAAACGAGGTAAACTTGTACCACATGTCAACATTCAAAACTGCCACCCAATTGTCGTATTTCCAATGACACAGTTCGTTTCATTGAACTTGAATAACATTATCGTTATTCGTACTCTCTCTCCCGTCGATTGAGAGATAAAAAATAAATAGAAACACAGGAAAAACCCCGCAACGCATGTTCGTTCGCTATGTCAAGACATGCCTTATCCGATTAATCAATCGCATACGCACAGCGAACACATCTTTTCCATGTTCCTCGTGTGTACGCACGTAATTGCGTTGCCACAAGAGTACTCGTACTCGTAGCTAATAGATACAAGAATCCCAATCATCCCAACACACTTCCAGTTTACGACGGAAGTTTGCTTAGGAGTAAATTGGTGCAACCACTCTTTCCTCCCTCCTGATGGAAAGGACTCCGCCGATTACACGGAAATTGTTAGTTAATTGCCTTTGATGGAATCTGACCAAAGGGATTACGCAGAAGACACATACATCGTTGTGTTTACCTTCCAACAGCTGGTCAAGTACGTAATTGGATTGCCAGTGGCTACAGACTGAACCAGATGAAAGTTTGAGGTTAGCTCCGGTTCAGATTTACTATCGATTGAGGTGAATACTCATAGTAGCCTTGGTTATGGAATTCCTGGTATTTAAAGTTTCATTACTTCACTTGGAAAATCTTTTCGGTCAGATCTCTCTTTTAGTCGGTTTATTAGAATGCGTTATCGGGTAATTTATTGCACATTTGGCCAAATAAATTGCTAATACCATCTTGATAGACAAACGTGCAAAACTGCAACAGTTGTTGATCGGTCCGTTCTCTATCAGCAAAACTTGATTGCCAGCAATCTGAGCATCATCATCGAGTATAAATTAAATTCTTGCTGAATCATTCCAGTTTGTGAAACACGTGTCTGGACGTGTGTCTTCACTTAGGAGAAACCGCTTCATTAAGTGGACACAGTTTGTGACTGAAATTATACATGTCATGGCATCCATGAGCAAACATTGCATCGTTACGGGTGGAGTGCGAGGTGAGTCGATACATTGAGTGACTTTGGATCTTGCAACTTATTAACCGTAAGATACTTTTACCATAACCATAGCGATATTTTAATCTTATGATTCACTATTTAAATCGCATGGAATGAAGATGGGATTTTTCAGCAAATAGCCTTTAATGCAGAAGTGGCTACTTAGTCAGAACTGGTGGGGGATAACCATATAAGAGGAGTGTGACAGCGCGAGTTCTTAACCGTGTGGTTGTGTAAACAATCATTACCACTCGGAGATATGAAAGTCCACCGTGAATCCCTTCATGGTTTGGGAATTAATCCTCTTTTAACAACTTTTTATGAATCTTGAAGTACCAATATCTCCGAGTTTTCCAGCTCAGCAATGTGTGGCCTTAGTGGGCGGACAGCGGAGCGGTATCATAGTAGATGTTGGGACGTTTCGTTTTCTTCTTCGTCTTCTTGGCTTTTGTAGATATCGTTGAAGTTAGCAAGGAGGGGATGTTGCTATACTTAATGGATACAGCAGACTTTTCAATCGTAATCGCTAGCGCATGAGCTTGTGATTCTTCCTTATTTCTGCACCTCCTTCAATGATTCTAACACTTGTCGAATGCTTATCAACTGAATATTGTTCATCAGTAGTAAATCTTTGGAAAAAGTACAAATGAGTAAAATGAGTTACCTACATATGTCAACATTTTTCAACAAAAGAGGTGTCAAAAGAAATAGAATGTCCTGGAGCAGTGACGAATTGCACACTCGTTTTATAAATATATAAACATTTTGTTAACACTTAATATTAATATTTATCAGGATCACCATCATGAAAGGTAGCTTTTACTTTTTGCCACAAGGTGCCACTAGGTACCAGTAGGTTGTGGCAACGCTGACCACTTCACGCGCCCCCTAGTAGACGATAACATACGCTTCATTGCTGTCACATACGACAGCCATTACAAAAAAAAAAATTTCGCACGTACGCCATCATTCGCATTCTGCTTTGCATCTTTCATTTCTTTATAAAACAGAAATTGTATACTTATTCATTTTGTTATCTTTTGAGACAATAAATAGTGTGTTAATTTTCGATATATTTAAATAGTAGTTTGATTTATAAAAGCCAACGACAATTCGCTACAAGGTAGCTATTTCATTCGTAAGCCGTAAACCTAAACGGTTTTAGGGTCTCTACTCTACATTCGAAATTATTCGCACTGGTACACTAGTACTCCTAATGATCCGGAATTTTCTACTTAAATTGCGCGGATATATCGATTATGACAAATCATGCTAGTATAACTGGCCGAACACAATGGTGAAGCTGCAGTGGAAGTAGAAAGTTGAAGTTGGCTGAACTTTGCACTTCACCATACAAATAATCACATAAAATATTCAAAGTTAGTCGAGAACGCGTTGAAGACGAATCACATCCGAGACGAGCAAGAGCATCAACTGATGAACAAGAAATCAAGGATTTAGAGCTCAAAAATCGTCGATTGACAATTAGAGACTTTGACGATAATGCACCATCTCACACTGCAATGGTTATTCGAGACCGTTTTGCCAAAAAATAGACCAAAATCGTTTCACAGCCACCATATTCGCCTGATTTAGCACCGTGTAGCTATTCACTAAACTCAAACGATCACTCCGAGGACACCGTTTCGACAAGATTGAGGAGATGAAAACCGAATCGCTGGGCGTTTTGAAGGCCACTGCGGAAATCGACTTTAAGAACTGTTTCGAAGGTTGGATTTAGCCATGGAGGGCGATGAAATTGATTTGAAAGAATAAACAAAGATTTTAAAAGTTATAGCCATATTCCGGATCATATTTGTACACACAATCATTTTGTGTCGATTTCCACTCAAATTGAGCTTTTTTTTGTGTCGGCAGGTGTAGGCATAACCTATCTAGACCACTCAAACTCGACGACTGGTCGATTGTACTACCAGATAGAGAACCCCATTTTTATGTATTGTGTTCATCTTTCGAAGAAAGGCAATTACCAATAATCTAATTCGAGCAAAGGCTGGACAGTCACATAGGAAATGTTTCGCAGTGTCGTCGCCTTCCAGCCCGTTGAGGTGTTTGGAAAAGGATAAGTGACTCGTAAGTTAATGCTAGTGAGTTGTCTAGTCTTTTCTACTAATGGATAGAAAAAATGCTGCGGACTTCCCACAGATGTCGGGGAATATTTTTTTGGCCTGCCTGGATCGGGATGAGTCGCTGCATCCTCGATTGTGTTTAATGGAGACCCAAAAGTCAGTAGAAGCTTGTGCTACCGAAGACCCAATAAGTAATCCTCTCCTGAGTCAACAACCTCATCAGAGTTCTCATTTCTTGTTATTCGTTTGTATCTTGTGACTCAAATGAGTTTCAATGCCAAATTCAACAAGGTTTTGCACTCCAAAACTATACAAAGATTGGTTGAAGGATTGAATAGGGCCTTAAGTGCAACCTGAGTGTCACTACTTTGCTTCCTCCAACTGTTCTTTAATACAAAATCCGCAGCCATTAGGATAGCATCAATTTTCACTTGGAAAACAGATGCAAAATCTACCTAATGGGTACTGAAGTTTGATGTTGACGCATTGCAGGAAAACTCCAGCGCCAGATTCATATTCAGCTTCGAAGTATCCGTGAAAATGACTACACTGTCATCCTGCATTAGATAGGGTTTATAAACGAGTTAAGCGCATGGGTCTGGCCGAATTACGGAAAGCTCCCAAGAAGGCGAGACTGGACTGTTCTTTTGAATGTATTATATTTTCTTATGTGAAAGTTTGTTCCACCAGGCAACCGACGCGTATGAGAGGAAAGGTCTTATCATTGATGTATTTTATCCAAATAAGCGATAAGGTTTTCCCCAAACTCCTGTTGAATCGCCCTACACCCTGAAATAGAACATAAAAAACGTAATACTGCATTAACTTTTCATATCTGGCAAAATCGGCTCTATAGTTTTTCAACATTTTTCACTCCTCCATCACATCATCCAAAAAAATTCAATTTTCTCATTCATCATGTGGAAGGGAGCGAGAATCACTGGCAAAGAGAAAACTTGCGAAGTATACGAGTATATTTTATTTATGCGTATTTACAGATAAACAAAAACTTTTCTTATTCAACAGTAAACAGCACTTGGCAATCTCGGCATTCCTTAAGTCTTGTAAGTAATCTCATCGAGATGGCGGCCGTTAGCAGCAACAAACTGTTGGAGTGGTTCTCTGAAGTTTTACTCGTTTGCACATATCGTGGCGGGTGGCGGTTATTTCTTCAATAATCCGTTCGCTTAGCTTTGGTCGAGTTTGAAGGCATTTTTTTCTTCTGATATTCTCAAAGCAAGAAACCGAAAAACCTTAAATTTGGGGATTGCCTAGGCTATTTCACATCACCCCTCACAGCGACCAAATGTCAGGGAATCATTATTCTCAAAACTTTGATTGAATTTCGGGCTGCGTGAGCTTTAACCCTTTCCATTGGAACCACAACTCACCCAAAACCTCTTCCACTCTAGGCTTTAGAAAAATGTCCAACATCACGCCTTTCTCCTCAAAAAAATTGTCGATGTTCTCTGGTCGGAGCCGCCGGAACACAATGAGATCAAGTGCACCTGCCTCCCAACAAACCGCTTAGTCGGTTCTGCCGCATCCTGTATATGAAATATTTCGGTGATTATATAGTTGCGATAACTGGAAGAATGTCCTTCCTAAGTCATACCTTCTCCGGATGTTTTGAGTCGATTGAAGTACCACGCTATGAAAAAGCTTGAGTGTGATGTCTTTCCATGGGTTTCAGCCAGCTATATTCGTGAAATACAAGTCCAACGCAGTACCGTGATAGGTTTGCCTGGATTCCATTTTTTTTAAAGAAATGTAGCTCCAGTGACGGCAAGTCTTATCGATAGTACCATACTGAATTTACAACTTTAATTTGATCAATTGAAGATGTCCGGGGAATGGAAGCCAACATCTTGAATCTAAGGTGTTTGAAAAGCTAATGAGCTTCCAAATATACACATACTTGAACCGATTTCAATGTCTTTCACCATTTCAATCAGAGTTAAGACAACAACATAGTTGCACAACTGTACTGTTGAGTCTGGTTGACGAGTTTCGCTCTGCGATGGATCGTGACGAGTTAACCTCGGTGGTTCTGCTCGACTTCTCGAAGGCCTTTCACTCCGTTCCGCACGAACTTCTTTTGCTTAAACTCAAACACTATTTCAACTTTAACGTAACTGCCATTACCTTACGAATCGCACTCATGCAGTGTCATTTAACGGTAGAATATCGGACTTTCTTGAATCAAAGGACGGTGTCCCCCAGGGATCTATTATGGGACCTTTACTCTTCTCTCTTTTTAACAACGACATACCATCAATTTTTAGCAATTGTAAAGTTCAAATGTACGCAGACGATGTCCAACTATTTCTCAGCTACCCCCTTGGCATGATTGAAGATGATACCGTGCGCATTAATGAAGATTTAAAATCAGTTGTTCACTGGGCTCATACTAACCAACTCAAACTTAATACTGAAAAGAGCCAAACTATCGTTATCAGCCGTACAAAATTAGACACATCCTGCCGTCCCCCTATCGAAATAAATGGTGTTCTCCTATAGTACTCTCCGAGGGTTAAAAATCTAGGAGTGAGTGTATTTCAACCAATTTCTTACCTGGGACGATCACTTCCGAAAGAAGTTGAGCTTTCATCGTGCCCACCTTTAAATATGGCACAACCAAAAAATCAGTTTTTTGTATATGCGGTGCGACTTTGGAACTCACTTCCAGCCAATATAAGGAGATGTCAAGGTGTCGGTGACTTCAAGAGACGGTTAAGACAGCATTTGAGTACTTGAGAGCTAATGGACTATCGATTGTTTTAAGAGTAAGCTAACATTATGATTAGGGCACTAGGAATTATTTTCTTATTTTCTTTTTCCTAATTTTTTGATTCTTGACTTAAAATAAAACTACTTTAAACTATTCCGCTATATAGTTTCTGCACAACAATGGATTTATATGTATATATCTACGTGTATGATAAATGAAATAAAATAAATTGAAATTGAAATTGAAATAGTCATCTCCGCCACAAGCTCCAGTGTCCAGGCACTGCGGCACTGCGCCGCAAAGTGTCCCTGTTATAAGTTCTGATTCTATTAAGTAACAACTTAGAGCCTTAAGTGCTGTCTAACTGCCTGAAAAAAAAAACACGTTGGATTATAGCGCCTCTAATGCCACTATTAAAGTTTACGATCATGAAGCTGACCTCAGTGCTATGGATTTCAGCATAAAACACACTGTGATGTGACACCCACTGGCTGTAAAAAAAAGGACATCATTCCAAAAAAGAAAAACAAGTTAAATGAAATTTCTTTTTATTGTTACTGCTGGCTGGTGTAGAAGACTTCCCACGTATATAACAGAATATTGACCTCATTTCGTTTGTTCTTAAATTTTCCTTAATCTCATCTGTGCTCGAGTGCCTATCATCAACTCAGCTGCCATGCGAGAGCATGACACTCGTGACAAATTCCTGACATCACCCAAAGTACATAAATAACACGCCTTAAGCCCAAAAATTTGCCACATCTCTGTTTACAGAAGTGGTAAATTCCTATTTACGACAGTCACTTGCACCCATCCTGTGGATTATTATTTTTTTTTTTTTTCTTCTTCTAAAGATGCTCAGAGTTTAATTATATTTTTTTTCCTTTTTTTATTTTTTGAGTTATACTAGAGGGTGGCTGCGGTTTGGTACGAGTATTTTATGAGTATCATGTCGCACGTGACTGTTACGTGAGCAGATACCCGATGTAAATTTTTTTTTTTAGACTGTCTATGGCATTCGTAAATTTTTAAAATCATTTTAATTACCTCTTTAGTCAGGGAACATGGCATGATTCCCGTAGAATGAGAAAAAATTGTTCCTCTGAATAAATCGGGAAATGCCACCCACGGGACTAGATACACAAGGCTTAGGCGAAGATGAATGGCAGATAAATTTCCTAAGACCTAGTAAAGTGGATTAAGGAGTAGGTATAGAGCTGAGCGTACTCATGGGAGAGGATGGGAGTACATTAATGGAATTAAAATGAATTAGTTACTCATCTTATCATGTCGAGTGGATGGTCTGAAGATGGCAATAACAGTACTCGTATGTGGAAGGATGGTATACTTGGAAAGGCGCCCACTTACCGGAAGATTCAGATTATGATACTCTTAAAATTCATTTAAAATTGAGAGGAAACACTTGGTAGCCCCCACTTAAAAATTCCTGATTCCGGTCCAAATCTATTCAAAAGCGGTACGATTGAACGTTCATCTAAAATACTACTTGAAACATCTTTTGGATGAAAGAAACTCTAACCCTTGATGGCCAATTGATGTGCTGAGCCAAAACAATGGCGTATGGAAATTTCAAGGCAATAGACGAAAGCTCACTGAAACGGGACACTTTAACCATAGATTGGAAAGGTTTTCGCAGGTAGAGTTTTGTACTCTTAAGATCAGTAAGTCTCTTCGAACAGCATGTTCCGATAGATGTGGATAACTTCATGGTTACCACGATAGAAACGACAATGCAAGCAGTATTATTTACAGCATATTTTTTATTTGCAAAATGCTATCAACTTATACACCCTGTCCAAAAAGTTTCCGGAAATTGTAATTTAAAAGGCCCGCGTTAATGTTTTTTTCAAAAAATGTTTTTCTGTAGGTTGGTAGTACTGTATCTAATTATTATGCAAATTTGAGCACGATCCTCGGCACGATCTGTCAACCAGTTTGTTTAAGCAGCTGGTTGAATAAGTTCACCTCGCTAGTGCGTCACGATTTTTACAAATATTGATTCAAAAGTGTGCATTAAATTTTGTGTTGGAAACGAAATTTCGTGTACAGAAGACACATTGAAAATTATAGTAAAGGCTTTTGGTGATTTGGTATTATCAAAAACACAAGTGTATGACTGGTAAAAATCATTCAAGGAAGGTTGTGAACCGGTTGAAGACCAACTACGGTCCGGGCGACCTTCAACCTCTTCAACCCATGAGAACATCAATAAAATGAAAGAAATTGTGCTTGAAAATCGCCATTACAGCTTGAGAGAGATAGCATATGACCTTAACATCTCTCACGAGCGAGTCCGTTCGATGTTGGTAGATACAACTCATGGATTTTACATGACGATAATGCTCCATCGCATAAAGCAGCAATTGTGAACGAAGGCCAAAAACGCAACAAATATCATCGATCAACCACCGTACTCACCTGATTTAGCTCCGGCCGACTTCTTTTTATTCCCAAAACTAAAATTGCCTCTCCGTGGTACCCGTTTTGAGCCCATCGAAGCTATAAAACAAAATTCGTAGAAGGAACTGAAGGCTATAACGGAAATCGCATATAAAAAATGTTTTGAAGATTGGAAAAAGCGTTGGCATATGTGTGTTGCATTAAACGGGGCCTACTTTGAAGGCGACAATATAAATATTGATGAATAATTGAATATTTCGTATTTTATTTAAAACTTTTTGGACAGAAGTATGTGGAGTAAAATCCAAACTTGTAACGCTGCCAAAGCCATGGTAGAAAATCCGAACACACAACGGGCAAGGAAAGTACTAAAACTGATGATTGGCCTATATACGGGACACATCAACTTGAACAGATATGCAAATAGATTGGTATTAGTCTAACATAGCACTTGCCCAGGTTGCGAAGAAGATGACAAAATGATCAAACACTTCCTCTGCGATTGCCTTGCTTAATGCTCAATAAGGCACAAACACCTGGGAAGAAATATCCTACCTGGGCTGACATCGCTTATATCTATCAATTTGTCGAAAACAATAGAGTTAACGCGACATAAGGGCGATTTTCTTGAATTTAAATATTCCTTCTAACCTTTCCATTCCACTTCACATACCCAACACTCAAACAAACCCAAACTCTTTAAGAAGAACAAGACAGCAAGGAACAATGCCAAAGGGGAAATAAGGAATACAAAGATGAGATTTTGCACACTTAAAACTTAGCTCGATCTCAGTAGAACAATCATTAGGACTTCCATGTTCCATATAGAGTTTTCTGCTCTCTCAGCTTTCACACATGACCATAGAAATGACTCACCTTACTATATTGAAGCATCACTTACTCCGTCAACTTCAAGAGACTTCGGTTTTTAAAGAATTTACGAATATGATGTACTGAATGCCATTAAGTTGAATTCGATCGAACTGGATGGCTTGCCCAAATTCATCCCAAATTCTTGAAAATTATAATATGCACCCGGAGTACCACCCGAAATTACTTATGGCTTAGAAGACTACAAAAAGTATTCCAGTCAAAGGAATTATCAAATTTCTAAAAATTCTGTATGATTCCTAAACTTAACACATATGTCTCCACGAGACATATTTATTTCCGACATAATGTCAGACATCATTTCAGAAATTTTTACTTTTTCATTGGGTGGGTAAATTTTGTCAGGACATTTCATTTGCAAACATGTCATATACGAGGATGCAACGACGATTTATTCTTGCCGTGATGGCTTTGCAAGAACTAGAGAAAATCGAAACATTTTGAATTTTTTTTAGTGTCGTCTTGTTATCTGTGTTTGATACACACAGCAGATTTGTTTATATTGATATTGTAGGGAACGGAAGAGCATCAGATGTAGTTATATACAAAGATAGGTCATTATATGAAGCCTTAAAATCTGGATCATTAAACATACCTATCCCGAAACCATTAGGTGGACAGGAAGTATGCACCCCATACTAATTTATTGGCGACGCGACGGCATCTTCGCGCTGGAAAAAAATTTAATGAAAGCTTATGACAAAAATAGAAGCTTAACTACATCACAAGAAGTTTTTAACTACCGATTAAGTCTCGGAATGATGAGCGTTAAAATGGCATTTGGAAGACTTACAGCGCCCCGTATCAGAATTTTTTATCGTCCAAGCGAAGTATCTTTCGACTGCTGTGTTTTACACAACTATCTGTCCCCGGGGATATCTTATACGAAGATATTGTATTACCGATGGAGATGTTCCATATCAGTGGATAAAAATAAAAAAAAAATCCCTCATTGCATTAAATTATAAATCTTTATTTATTCATCATGTTTTAAACAAAATAGCTTTTGTAATTCCACAAACACTCATTTTGTTTAAAACATTTGATTAGTTCAAGAGTTTTTATTTGCGAAATTCGCCATTATTTTTAGAAATCTGCGGTCTCTTTTGAAAATTTCATGTTTCATGTTTCATGTCATGTTTCAATTAAATAAAACTCAAATTGGTAGTCCTTGTCAAACTTATTTCAGGATTTATTTCCACAGAGATTTCAAAAAATAAAATTAGAAATTGATTCCATAAAATAAATTATTTCTAGAAATCTGCTGTCTCTTTTGGAAATTTCAATTGCATGACATATTGCTTGCAATGAATTAGAGCCAGTGGAGACCAAGGGTAAAAGGAGGCACAATAGACCGACTCTGGTCGCAGTGCTAGCGGAGACCTCTACCGTACCCCACATTTATCATATCATATCATATTTACGTCTTTAATAATATTACGACCCTACTCCGTGATCTGATATGTTAAGACCAAGTCCTCCATCCTATCTCGAGACTGTCATTCATATGGAAGGTTTTCGAAAAACTTTTATACCAACAAATATACAGTGAAATCTCTCTTAAGCGGACAGGCACGGAGTTTTTTTTTTTACATGGGAACTAAGAAATTAGTTCCCAAAAAGATGTCCGTTAATGCGAGTTGTCCGCTAGACAGGCTGTCCGCTAATGAGAGATTTTATTGTATTTATTCCTTAATGAATTTAATCTTCTATCACTAACCAATCTGGTTTTCGAGTAACATCGCTCGATTTTTCGAAAGTCTGTGTCGACACGGTGCAGCATTTTGTAAAACTGTAAAAGTAAGAAACTACACAATGTATTTCAAATGGGCTTACCACGATATCTCGAAAAATAAAATCTCGAAAAAAAAATCTCGAGCAAAAAAAAATCTCGAAACCGAAATCTCGCACAGCAAAAATCTAGAAGAAAAAAATCTGGAATTGATATTAATTTTTGAGACAATGGTAAAAATCCGCGCGAAAATTCTAGATTTATTTGTATAGAAAAGTGTTTGATTCACTGTTCACGCATGCGTCAAAAATCTGGTCGACTGGACATTAGGCGTGTTTTCTTTTCTCAAAACTATACAGGCTTAGCACATTTTTTCCATGTTAATTACACTAACAACTAAACCTATATAGGCTTACGAAACCTGGATAATTATCCAGTCTTAGGTCCTTAGCTGGATAGAAAAATGTGCTACCAAACTATTTTTCGTCGATAGTTATCGAAAATTTTATCGAAATGTCAAATATGACATGGAAGTAAAGAAGAAATATTAAGGCCGGTAGCTATCAACCGAACTCTGCTGTCATTTCCAATTTAAATTATTTCTGCTGATTTTTAAAATGGTGAGAAAAAAAAGAAATACGAATTTATCCGACAAGGAAAAGAAAATTGTAATGAATTAAGTGAATAATTTTCCTTATTTTACTATTTAATTGAGTTAAATTTGACGAAAGCAAATTCTATCCACTAACTTATTTATGAGCGCTTGATAGCTACCGGCCTTACTTTCAATGAAAACAATGCCGATGTGAAACTGTCAAACGCCGGGTTGGGCATGAAATCCCGCCTCACAAAATCCCGACTACAAAATCCCGACAACAAAATCCCGACTGACAAAATCCCGACTGCCAAAATCCCGACTTACAAAATCCCGACTGCCAAAATCCCGACTTTGGAGAAAATAATAGTTTAAAATTCGCGCGCGCGAATTTTAAACTATTATTTTCTCCAAAGTCGGTATTTTGTAAGTCATGAACGTGCGGCCATTTTATTTTTTTTGGTTTGTATGAAAATCTTTATATCCCTTCGCGGAACTATTTTCTCATTCTTATAAGAACGATTTATCACACGGCTCAGTATGTTTGAATAACTAGACATGATGAGAATCAAAAAGCGCTGTTCTTTTTGATTCTCATAAAATAATATTCACCACAAAATACTTATTTTGAAAGGAAGTTGTTTCGACACTAACAACCTCCTCGCGATGTCACACCCTGAACACTTCACTAAAAAAAACAAAAAAACCGAGAATTTACCAAAACACGCACTATGAATAAGATACAAAAATCATTTGGTTAAGTGCACCGAATGAGAATCACAAAGAACAGCGCTTTTCGATTCTCATCAGATGCACTTAACCAAACGATTTTGCTAACAAATTCGTATTGTGTTTTGGTAAGTTTCTTGGTTTTTTTTTCGTAGTGACATGGTGGGGTAGTGGGAGAACACATTCTTTTAAGAATGTGGAAAAAAAATGATAAGAGATTTAAAGATTCAATTTTTTTTTCAGCAAAAAAATAAAAAATTCACTGCGAAACGAAAATCCCGACAAAGTCGGGATTTTTTCACAAAAGTTCATTTGTCGGGATTTTGGCAGTCGGGATTTTGTGAGTCGGGATTTTTAGAAATGCGATTTTTTTTTTGTCGGGATTTTGTATAGTCGGGATTTTGAAAGTCGGGATTTTGTGCCGTTCCCATATCAATGCATTAATAATGTACATACATATTTTGAGTAAATAGATTTTACACAATGTAATGTGCAGAATTATTCCTTGTATAAAGTGAAAACAGTACCTAACCTACTACAGTAAATTTGGAAAAACAGCAACAATTTTTTGCTGCAAAAAGTTTGTTAAATTCTTATTATTTTCAAAGAAGTTACAGAATTTACATTTTGGACCTGTTTTTTTTTGCAGTAAAATGCAGAGATTTTAGAAATCTCGAAAACAAATTTTTTTCGAGATAAAGTCTTTCGAGATATTTGTACTTTTTAGATTTTGTCCATTCGAGATTTTGATTTTCGAGATTATTTATCAAATAAATGTTCGAGATTTTGAGGATGCCATTGAGCATTGATGCCATTGAGCGTATTAATGAAGACCTGGATTCCATAGTCTCATGGTCGCGGAAAAATAAGCTTACGCTTAGCTCGGGCAATTGCAATCAGCCAATCAAGATGCTTGTCCTAACTCTTTATTGTTGGATCAGTGTTGACATACGTCAGTAGCGTGAAAAGTCTTGGTGTAACGTTTATTCAGAATCTCACTTGGGAGATAATGGTTAAACGTTCCATTTAGGATCAAAGCGATGCTGGTTAAGTCACTTTAGTTGCCAATTCTTTTTTATCGTTGAAGGTAGCTGTAAACAGAATAGTGCGATTTGTTTATAACCTATGTAGGCTCCATTTAAAGGAAAAGGAAACTACAATGGACAAGTAGACTCCTCAATAAAATACTTCCCCATGTGATTTAATGTAACGCACTGTAACGCGACGCAACGTACTGTAGCCCAGACTTAATTTCGAACTGTAGAACGTACTTCCACAATATTTAAACGCTTATTGATGTTATTTCGTTGTGTTCCTTTCACTTCCATCCCACAGCCACTTAAATTCTTTTTATCCTTTTTCAATTTTACGCATGCCTTCGTTTTATTACCTGTGAAATCAGTGAAATCAGTTTCAGTACCGCCCACGTAAATCCACGCCTAACAAAGTGATTATATTCTTTGCGCTCATCAATGATTTTAATGCTGATGCGGATACAAACATATAACAACAACAACAAATATATAGAAAAACACACCCTCGGCGACTATGGATTTAGATGTAACGAGATAATAGTCAGCAATTTGTGGGAAGACCGGCAACATCAATGGGCAAGATCTGCCATCAATCAATTAATGTTGCAGTGGCATGCAAGGAACACCCAGTAAGATTAGCCACATGGCGCTAAGAAGGCGCCTCGGGAGTTTACATATATGACACAAATTCCTGACTTTCCACTGAGAAGGCCGTTGTATCTGTTATTGAAATCTGTTTAGCTAAACTGAACATGTGGCAATTTTTGATCCGAAGGTAAACACAGGACATAGCAGAGAGGCGTGTCCTGGCGACTGTGATTAGTCTCCTTTCCAAAGTCGTGGAAGTTTGTAAAGGAATCAGGCTTTAGAAGAGACCGCTTGAACATTTTATAATAAAGACCGCTCTTTACCTCAGTTTGGGGTACCCAAAATGTACGCAAGGTTTGAATCTTTCGCCAATTGTGCAGTAAAGTGTTGCCATCAACGGAAAAAATACAGCGTGACAGCTGACAGTTCAGTATTATTCAAACTGAAGTACTACACAAAAGAACAATGCGTTTTCATTGTTGAGCAGTATTTTAAAAATAGTGAAGGCTTGGAGGAGTTGATTGAGGCCTTGGTCTACCTCGGACTGTAAATTCAGTGGGACTGGGTCAATGAGTAATACTCTAGCCGCCCTTCAGCCAGTCGTTCAACACTAAATATCGAAGCAGGTCGTGAGGGCGATGCTGAGAGCCCAGGAACATCAATTCGGCACAGTGGTCAAGAATTGAATACTTCGAGAAGCTCTCTACAGCGTACTCTCACGTAAAATTCGCATATCTTTGGGCTGGAGTCATCACCGGACCATTCTTCTTTGACAATGCGTCTGGTCAGGCAATAACAATTAATGGTGCTCGCTATAGCGACATGATAATCCAGTATTTTGTGCATAAACTGCAAGATATGGATGTGGACGTCATCTGGTTTCAACTAGACGGTGCCACATGACTTTTTTCGGAAGTCTAAAGTTTATGCCAACAAGCATTCTGAGGGGTATTCCACTATTCTCGGTCCGAAGCCATTCTCTGTTTTCGACCCATCTGTATACCATTGCTGGGCATCGCTCCTGGTCCACGTTGGGTTGTTATTCCATTCGTCTCTGTTCGGGAAGATGATTTCATGAATTGTTTTGAGCATAGCTCAGCTCCAGGATAACGCAGAAGGATGGTTTATACCTTAAATGAATCCTAAAAGAATTTACTAAAAATTATTTTCTTTGGTTTTAAATCCAATAAGTCATTGATGAGTTAGGGCTGTGTAATGACAGAAATTTGTGTTGATATTTACATATTAAGGAATTTTATTTTTCTGAATTCACCCACTTAGAGATGGAATTTAAAAAAATCCTCTCTTAGTAGATGTCTGCGTCATTATAGAAATGCCCTGTCAACATTTCAGCCCTTTAGGTCTAGCGGTTTGGTCTGTGCGTTGTTCATAAGGCTGCGGCCACGCAGTGAGCGACTGAGAGACGAGTACTGAGCGATGCAAAAAAATTAAAACATATGAAATCAACGTCAAATTAAAACAAAATTGAATGTAGAGCTACGTCGCTTAGTGGCTCACTGCGTGGCCGCAACCTAAGTCACACTGTTTTATATTTAAGGATGTAAGGATTAAGGATTTTTCCAAATTCACTTACTTAGAGATGGAGTTTCAAAAAATCCTATCTTAGTGGATGTTTACTTTATTATAGAAATGTCCTGTGCAAATTTCAGCCCTTTAGGTCCAGCGGTTTGGTCTGGGCGTTGTCTGTCAGTCAGTCAGTGAACTGTTTTATATATAGAGATGAAGAGCAACGGCTTGTTTAGCTGCTTCTTCCTGTATTGCTAGGTGAAGTGGGGTGATGTTCAGTAGAGCTTCAAGACCTGCTGTTGGGGTAGATGGCGCGGATGCTATAGCTATAAGTTTTTATTTAGAAAATGGTTGAATTGAAACAAATATGACGTTTACATATGAGGAAAAGTTCATATTAGAAATCGAGTTAGTATACTAGTATTATAACATTGGCAAATCAGTTCCTTTTTTATGAATGTGTAAAAGCTTTATGACATTAGTCATACATACATATTTATATTCTATTACAGTAGAATCCGCTTAAGACGCTCTTCAAGGCACCGACAGAAAATAGCGTCTTAAGCGGGAAAAACTAAAAAATTACATCCAATTAAAAATATGGTTATTTTATAAAAAGAGTTGAAATTATACATTTATTATGCTAGTTTTCCTTTCATCCCTTGTACTAACCATTGTACGCAATCAAATTCTAATGCACTGACACTACCTGTATATACGTAAGGCGCGCACAAGAAATGAAACAAAACTGACAAAAGTAACGACCACAAAAACGACACGCTTCATATAAATTGTTTGCGAAAAACAAAAAAAATCCCTGTAAGAACGGCGCGGGGGCCGTCGGTGCCGCCGTATATTCCCATGCACCGAATGATTTTCTGGGAAAAAAATTAAAAAACAAGAAAATATAAATTTTACGAAGTTAATCGTTTAGCTGTGTGAGTGTATTAAGCGGGAAATATAGCGTATTAACCGGATTATTTTTCATACGAATTCTTATCGAAATGAAGGGACCGGAGAAAAAGAGCATTAAAAGCGGGATAGCGTCTAAAGCTTGAGCGTCTTAAGCGGATTCTACTGTATATTCTTCTTCTTTTAACTGAATGATGTCCGAGTTGTTAATTCTTTTTCCCAACAGTTCAATCCGAAGACAACTCATAACAACAGATTATAGATTATCCTATGTTCAGGAACCAGAATTACATTCATTTGATATCTACATATTATATACCTTACCTACTGTACATACCGGCATCAGCATATTTATCGTTATTTTGGTTAAACATATCGAACCGACACACATTCACGCGCTGCATCTTTCATGAGATACGTACAAATGTATCGAAGTAGCTACTACACTCCCACTAGCGATTTCCATACAGTAAAAGCATCCAATTCCAATTTAAAAAGGTAAAACTTCAATGGATACAATTTACAGAGAAAGGAAATTAGATGTTCCGATGTGCATTTCATATTAAAGGAGCGTCACCAAAATGCATAAATTTCGAATTAATCATTCAAGAAAAAGAAAATTATAGACTATACGAGGATGTACGCATTTTAATAAAAAACCGAATGGTACCTACCTATTGTATTGCGCTGCACCCATTTCCTTCGATAAATTGTTTCGCGACAAATCAATGATGTGGCTTTGGCCGCAGCGCCATGGAAATACCTTGGAACGTGAAACATATAATTTTTCCAATAATTTGTTCTCACTTTCCTACGCACTATAAATAAATGTCATTTAAAGTTGGTAAAAAGGGTGTACAGTGAATTTCGAAATACAGTGTGACCAAAAAATATTAAGTGGATCTTAAAAATTCAGAACTTAGGAACAAAGCAATATTTTTAGACTACATATTTGTTTTTCTATTTTACAGTAAATATTCCAATTTGGAATAATGGTGCACTGGGTGATCCCGCAAAGAATTTTCGCGGTCGAAATTTACATTACGAATTGTGAAGTAATGTAAGAACTGTCCCGTCTACAGATGCATTTCTGTCTACCACTATGATTAATAATAAGCAGGCCTGGAGCCAGACATTACCGAGGCAATATAAACATAAGCCTTGTACAGGCCTTTGTTGATGAACACCCTTCTACATCGACCAAATGGCGTATTTCCGAGCTAAACATCCCATAGACGTCCTTGCAGAGAAGAATTTCAGCAATTGCTTACCAGACATAACACAAGTTGGTTATTATTGGCCCAGACTTATCTGAAAAAACAAAATCACTATTTCTGCTTGATTATGTCATGGCCAAGCGACCCAAAAAGTCTAGTATGGTACACGGATGGATCGAAAATGACCTCTGATCTTGGTGCTGCGGTCTTTGGGCCCATGTTTGTAACATTCCCCAAATTGGAAGCTCTAGGCGGTGTGGTATAAAGTTAAGCTTGACAAGTTCGCCTCTCAATTTAAAAATAGTACTTATATTGTCTATCAAGTAACTGCTCAAAAAGTACGTCCTTTTTTCGTGGTGTAGTAAGTTGGTGTAGTAAACTCAATATTGAGATGGCTGGGCTGGGCTTCTGTCACAAAACCGTCATAGATTTTGTGACCAGTTTTTTTAGTAATGTGTTGACTGTTTGCTGTAGTGAAGCTCGTTGCTCATTTGGCGTAAAAGTAAGGCCATAACCGATCGTCTGATCGTAGTGTTTCCCATTCTTCGAAACATTTTACCCTCTTTGGGATAGTATTTCCTGGCTCATCGCATTGACTTTTACAATATAGTCCAAGTACAGCTTAAGAGAATCCAAGAACAGGGGTGGATACTGGATCCAAGTGCAGCATATTGGTAGATCTACTCGGCAATTTAAAGAGCCGCCTTAGAAATTAGCGGGGGAACTTTCCAACTGGATCGAACGCGCAGTAATTCCAAACTTGTGTTGCATGTAGTAGAATAGATGATGCTGTGGCACGAAACACTTTCTGTTTCAAGATATGAGAACGTGTTTCTTTTTCAAAACCCTTTATAAACTGAATTGCGGTCAAAATGTTTGGTCCTCTTTGCTATGTTTGAATATCTCACATTCCTACTCCAAATTAATGGAAGCGATGTTAACACCTGCTGACATATGTATGTTATGTACATAATTTTTCCATATCAGCTCCATCGCCCCAATTCGAGTAAACTTCACCATCGTGGAGCTCACCTTGAATACGAAAAGGATTGCCCTACAAATGTTCTTCTTCTTCTGGAGTTTCTTCATTCTCCTGCTCTTCTTATTCTTTTAGATCTTTTATAGCTTTTTTTTGTTGTAAACAACTCTGTGACATCTTTACGAATGCCATAACTGATTTGATTTAACAGGGTAAGCCTTAGAGATGACGATTTGGTGACATAATTTCTGTCTTACGGAGACGAACTTTTTTTCTTTTGATAGCCTTGTTCACCCCGAAATGAAGCACCACCTAAAGGAGAAGAATGTGAAAGTAAATTAACTAGGTAGCCTGTTGCAAAGGATCTCGTAGATTCTTTTACGTCAACCAAGCAGCTGTGTCTGTATCCAGCCTGTTCCTCTGTATTTCTGTCTTTCAGGGCAGATCTAAGGATTTCCTATCGGAGCCTGAAGTAAAATGTATACCTGGAGAAACTTTGTAAACATCCCCTTTAGGATATTACCTGTGATAAAGCAGTGGCTTTTGACAGAATCTTTAGGCTTTAAAAGACCCATTTCAATGTTATGATAAAGCTTTCAAGATATGAAAAGGTCGTTCAGGTCCAGGCAGTCAAAGAACTGTGCCTCTTGCATTATAGGCGCAGTGGTGGAGCCATAGATTTTGATGATTTTCGTGTTCAGGTTTCTAAAGGTTCCTTCTAGCTATATATCCAAGAAAGTCGTTAGTGTGAATTTTTGAATATCCTTGGACTACTCATGGCGCGCTTTTTTTCAAAGATCTACCCTAGAAGAGCTCCTGATAAAGATAGTCGCCATTTAAGGGGACCTTCTGGTCTAGCGCCCTTGACGAGTTTTTACGATTTTGACGAGTTTTTACGATTTTTTTAATGAACATAATGAGCAACAGTATTTAAACTTTGTAGATATATTTTATCACCTTAACAATATACAAAAATATTAAAAAAAAAAAAACAATTATAATAATTTTAATTAAACAAAAATTGGTTTTACAGTTACCCTCTTCAAAAAAATGTATCTTGGTGGTGTGTCATGTTTTGGCTCTTCCACTGATCAAAAACAAGCAAAACAAAAAACATTTTAATCAGTATGAATGTAGTTATCACAGGAACTAGAATGAAAAAATTAAAAATTGACAAAATGGCGCGCTGTTGAAATTTTCGTTTCGAAAAAAGGACAATTTTTCATTACCTTTTGTATGTAAAAAGTAAGAAATATTCAACGTAAAACATATTTTTTTAGTTCCGACGATAAGCACTAGTTTACTGAATAACATACTAAAATTTGAGACGAATCGGTCGAGTAGTTTTTTTTTTGTTTAAATTTTACGTGTTCCTTTTACCTGCTTCTGCGCTGACTTACCTCAATAGGCTGTCTGTAGAAGTCAAAATACTGGAAATATTAATATGAAAATACAGTATACTTTTAAAAGCCTATACTTTTGAAATATCAAAAACAAAGGTCTAGACCAGACGGTCCCCTTAAGGTGATTAAAATTTACATTAGACAGTAGAACACATCCGTTTTAGTTTACGATTGGAACTATCTTCTATCTAAATCTAAACGAAGGAGTTTCAAAAAGCCATCCCAAAAGGCTTTAAATAAAATATTAACTTCATTTAAATAATTGAAATTCCATCCGCTATCTAATAGCCATTCACTTCATTTTGCCAGTCACCATGCCTATAGGCACTTTTCCAAGTACACCGACTGTCATAAAAGCTCTTTTGAATTTTACTGTTTAACCCGCAGACAACCTTCAGCAAAATATTGATCCATTACATATTTTACATCTAAACAAATTGCCTACAATAAAAGTGTGCTGTCGGCAGAATACCCTCTGTTTTAGGAGGCATAAAATGTTCTTGACTCCTCTCTGTACCAACTGAGCCTCAGACAGTGACAAACAACTTATGTCAACAAAAAAAAAAAATTATTTATTAAAAAACAACCCACCCACCCCCTCCTTGTTGCGAAATCAATTCAAAAAACACAATTTTCTTCATGTTTGCCTTGTAATTAAGGCAAAGGACCATAAAACCCAACCATCCATTCTGTGAAATACATATAAATCATTTAGTACTTGCAAAACATTCCTTCATCCACGACACCGATGACAAACACGAAACAGACACACACCGTTCCCCACCCCCGCCGACCAGAACCAGAAGTTTTCTGTACACCCAAACCCGTCGCTATTTATTATTCCACTCAGATATAAGATACCTCTACACAAACACTCACAATCCGTTGACCCAAAATTTGTAATAAAACCTTTAAAAAAAACAACAACCCGAATCTTCAATTTAAATTAATTCTTTCGGTTTTCTTATAAAAAAAACAAAACATGAACGATTTTGCGCTCTGCAATCTCACTGCAACAGGTTGTCACCTTGACATCGGTCACTCCACAACCAGGTTTGAGTGGAAATCCATAGCGCAACTCAAACAAATACACAATTTAAGTGAAAGAAAATTCACTCATTCTTTGTTGATTATTTTGCTTTTAAATGGTAGACCAACAAAAACTCAACAAAAAGTGTTTTTCATCGAATAATCTTTGCTGCTACCTACTTCAGTATGAGTTCAGAAATGGTCTGGAAAAGCTGCACATCTGAGTTAGAGTCCTGCGACTGAGTGATGATGTAACAAAATAGGCTGAAGTGCAAAAGTTTTCTTTTACGGATTTTGTCCTTGTTTTTGTTTTTCGTTCTTTAGTTTTTCTTTAAAAAAAAAAATAATAATTTCTTTAATTTTGAAAGATTTGTTTTTGTGCTGTCGTCGTCGGTTGTAGTCGAAGAAGTGCCACAGCACACGGTGCGGTGCGTTTTCCTTGAACTTGACATCGTGATAGTCGTCGCATCGCGCAGTGTGGTATCTTTTTGGGTTTCCTGTTGTGGTAGTGGTGGTGTGAAAAATTTGGCCAAAATTCAATCGAAATCGAACCAAAGAAGAGGTGGTGGCATGGTGCTACGCATCTGGTGAATTGTTGTTTATTTTTTTTTTCTGTTTTATTTAATTTAAAGCATCACAACGGTTTTTAATCGAGTTTGTTCTCAAGGAGTGATTTAATTAAATTCCATTCTTAGTTGGTGCGGTTTATTGATATAATTTAGTGATAAGTGCGGTTGCTGATTATCGATTGATTGATAAGATAATAGAGAGGATCGTAGTGGGGCAGCAGCACACATTGGACAACAGGTGTATCCGAGTATCTTTTGTAAGTTTTTTTGTTTTCTGGCTATCAGCTAAAATAATGTTATGTGACGCTTGCAACAAGTTAGTGTGGATGGGAAATGTATCTATAAATGCATTCCGATCCAGTTTTCTTTGGAGATTCGATTATTTTCGATGACACACTTGGGTTAGGTTTCTAGGTGAAAGAGAGAGTGACTGTCGCTTTCATGGGAAAAAGGACATCTCGTATTTTATTTGAAGTGTCTGCAACGATAAATCATTTGTGGGACTGACTCATTCCATTCATGAAATGAATGCACATGCATTTGTCTTTTTGTTCTTTTATGCAAAATAAGTTGCATCCGCGGTTACGGTTCGTGGATTTGCGACCTTTTTTCTGTTTATTTATTCACGGACCAACTACGCTACCTGTTCATCTGTTCATTGCATGACGGAAGTACTCGTATCTAATTAAGTAGGGAATTGCCGAAATGTTACAGTTACGGGTAATATTACCCAAAAGGGTTGTTATTGTTAGTAGTCGCATGGTCATGACCATAATCATTTATTTATGATCCATGAAAAGCATTGTGTACCCTCTAAGGAAGTCCTTTGTTAAGGAATTCCCATTTTATTTCCATGATGGACTCTTTGCCTTATTGTTCCGGGTTTCGTGTTTTTTTTTTTTTTATGATCAAGCACTTAAGACAACTTAAGCTACGGCCTTGTGACCACAAAATTTATTAAACATTTCCTCTTTTTAGATGGGAGGAGCTAAAATCAGCTTGGAGTCCTTTTCCTTGATGGTGACCCAAATAATCTTTATCATTGCCTGGATCTGTCTTGTTTAGCTTTGATGAAACTTGAAGTTTTAGGTTCTCTTCTCTTTGCTTTTTGTAGAATTAAATTTAAGGCTCAAGGGATTATGTTAACCCCTATAGCAAGGGAATAAAAGGATGCCAGCAGCGTGGGGGTAGTGGAAAAGTTTCGTACTCTTTGTTTACATTTCGTTTATCCCATTTTGGTTGGGGATTTCTGTAGGTAGGCTGATACGGATGATGGAAGATAATGGAAAAGTGATAATCCTTGTTATCCTTGACCTGGATAATGGAAAAACCAATTGAATTTGTTATGTTTTGTCAGGCGTGGGAATGTTTGATTTGATTTGTGAATAAATTACGCTTCGTCTAGACTTGGAGCGTGTGGCTGGATTAATGCTTTTCGTCATGTTTTTGTGGAGTGTTTTTCCGTTTTCTTAATGGAAATGCGCAGGAGCTTTGTTTTAATTAGAGAAATTTGAATAATTGCGTAGCGAAAATGAATTATGGATTTTTTTTTTTTTTTTTTTGAAAATTTTCCAAGGAACTCTTAATTGGTTTAGCGAAAAGGGATGCTCGTTCAAAACGACGCGCGACTTCGAGATGAGGGTAGAAGAAGACATCGCCTGGTTCTGTGGGGAGGGTGGTTTAGTTGTAGCAGGGACCAATACAAAGAGAAGTATATTTATATACATATGTATATCTTTCTCTCTCCATTTTCCGTTCACAAACACAGCTCGCTGGTGTTCTACTAGAACTGTCATCAATGTCATTGACGTATGCGAGTGCAAGTACCTATTTGATTTAACTGTAAAAAGATTACAGGGTTATGCGTTTCCCTCTTTCTTTCCTAGACTGAGATTAAAGCTATGTATGTACATCTTTAAAGTTAAAAAAAAACGCGAGCATGACCTTGAACAACACAAACGCTCACTACAGCCTTATTTTCAGGTGTCAGTGTGCGATGCGCAATCTTAATGAAAAAATGTCGTGTTGTTGGCTTAATTATTAACCCAGTTATTGACAGTTTGATGGGAATAAGTTGACAGTACATGAGATGCAAAGTGAAGGTCGTAAAGATAAATGTTTTGTTTTGTAGATCGCGTTTGCTTTTGGTTTTGGCCTTAGTCTGGGCGGAGCTTATATGACTTGTCCTTATCAAGCATGTCTTAAGCTACTTGTAAATCGTTGAAACAAGTATTAACCTTTTAAAGGAAACCCGAACAGGTGCCATTATTTGCGTTTGTGGTATATAAAATCAATGAGTAATGTGCCTCTTCCACAAGTCTATGTATGTACAGTGTACTCTCTCCTTACGGACACCTCTTATAACCGGACAGATTTCAAAGAACGGAAATAAATACACGATTTTTCATATAAAAAAACTCTCCCATAACCGGACACGGACACCAATTTTCGTAACCGCAATAGAATGTCACTCTCTCTTAACTGGACAAAACACATCTACGTATGGCAAATTGTTTACATTGGTACTTTTTTTGGTTTTTGTTTTGTTTTCCTATTCTTAGCACTTTCCAAGGAAACGAAACAAAAATGTAAACTGTGGAGTGTGCCTTTGCGTCATTATCACGTTATCACGTTATCACGTTCGCGGTCACATGATTTCACACACACATATCTTCGGCATTTTGGGAGATATTTGATATTATTTTGTGCAAATTTTGTATTAAGATACAAATGAGCGTTGGTGAAGTGATGTGAACATTTGTCTCTGGTTGGACAAATAATGCCGGAATATGGAAGTTTACTGTATTTCTCGTTAGGGTTCCCGTCTTGTCCTAACATATCCAAAATTGCCATGACCCGCTTATTTCCTCAACTATTGACGGCATAAGCTGTCTTGTCCGCGGACATATTATCCAATAACTATGAACATTTATAAATTCCATTGCATTTTTAAGTAGGTTTGTATGTTAAGTGTATGTATGTATGTGTGTGTCATTTTACGCTTGATTGTCATAGACAGAAATTAGTATTTTTTGGTAATTTGTGTTTATGACATAAAAATGAATTTCTTTATAAAATAAAATTAATTCCACATGTCTATTGTGTTTCTTATTTTAAAGAACGTCAATTCATTTTTCTCTAATAACCGGACAAATTTCTCGGTACCGTCAGTGTCCGGTTACGAGAGTGTTCACTGTATATTATTGCCTAAAAATGGTTTATAATCATTTTTGAACTAAAAGTAGGTGCTAACTGCTGTCAAATTGCTGGGAAAATAAAAAGAAAATGGGATGAGGATCTTTACCAAGTGTCAGCTGTCAAAAATGCGAGCTTGATAAGGAAACTTAGGGTCTGATTCTATTCTGCCCTTTATATCTCCTGCGCAGAGGAAGTGTATCCTGTCCTAGGACTTGCTAAGGGCAGAATCCTTCAGCACTAAAGCAACAAAAAATTAAAGATTCCTCGATCAACATTCTCACGCTTCAATCTGGCAGTGAAATGCTGAACGTCATCGGCATCGCCATTCGATAGGCTGCTGAAGCTCCCAATGTCACTCTACTCCTATGCAAGCTCAAAGGAAGCCCCATCTAAAAAACAGAGGCATGTTTTTTGTTTCTTTTGGAATCCCACAACTGACGTTTAAGCCAAACTGAGCGAGATTCATAGATGTATAGGTGCATAGGCGGTAATATGCACCGCGACCTTAAGATGTTTTGTGCCCCTACAGATCCCAGACGAAAAGACATGCCTTACCTACCGTCATTATTCCTATTGGAGCTGGTTACAGAGCCTTGCTATCACCTAGCCCAGGTGAGAAGCCCAAGGTCATACCGCCTCATCCACACCAATTTCCCTAAAAAAATTGCTTCAATGTGGTATTTACCCAATCACTTGAAACTTTTATGGGTTAATGCCCCACATTCAAACAGTATGTTTCACTGGTCTCATTGCAAAATTTGCATGAGTCTTCATTTGATAGACCTAGCTTCCTGAGATGTCTGTTGAGTTTACAATGTTCCATAAGGAGCGCAGTCAGTTTGTTTTCGTCAATGCTGATGTAGGCTTTGAATCTCTTTAAGTTGTAATTACCCAAAAGTTTCTTCGCCTATCTTAGACTTGAGTTTTTGTGCAGGACCTATGCCAATTTGTCTTCCCCAGTGATCGGAGCTCCTCTTTTGATGTGTTCCCCTATACCGCAGACGGGTTCAGGGCCACAAAGGATGTGGCAGCTGCTTTCCTGTCAAGTTTGTCCGCCTCTTCATTACCCAGGTGGCCTGGTACCCAGTAGAAGCAGTTGGACGCTCAATAAAGTCTTTGTTCATAACGTCATTTCGCCCGCTATAGTGCTGGTTGAGGTTCAGATTGAGTTGGACGAATGGTGTAAAAATCGCGACATGGGTCGAAATTGTAAACACGGCTTTCCAAAATATATATAGAGTCGTTTGGGGTAAGAGTGCGCAGCGGGTAAGAGTGCGCAGTGCCATTTTATCCAGATATGAAAGTATTAGCAGGAATCGCTAAATGAGAAAATGTGTGTTTCACTAACCGCCAATGGAAAACAACTTCTACGAAAATTTTCCGATTGACAGTACAAAGAAAAACAACAAAACAAAAAAAAAGCCGGATTTTGTTAAAAAAAAAAAGTTGATTTCTAAAAGTGTGTCAGGGAAGCGTGGCAACTCGATACTCCATAAGTAGTATGTAGGCATAAACAGTGTATATGTATGTTTGATTTAGGATACAATTTAAGTGGATAACATTATTATTCCTAGATTTTCAATACAATGAATAAAAGTAGCGTCTCGGGAAAGAGTGCGCAGTCGTTCTGTGGGTAAGAGTGCGCAGTGCTTTCTTACCCAGTATTAATTTTTTATGATAATAAAAGATGCAACGAGTACATCATACTATCATAGTCGCAGGCGGTAGGTCGTAGCTCATAGCCGAACTATCTTTCTGTTTTTTTTTTCCAGAAAAATGCCTCGTATCTACCAAACACAAACGGAAAGGAAATTGATAACCCAAAAGCAAGTCTGCGAGGCTAGGGAGCTGATTTAAAATGGAAGCAGCCCATGAAAGTCTGCCGAAGAACTTGGTTTGAGCGAAAGCACAGTTTTAAACCATTTAAACTACGAAAACTGTGACTTAAACTGGTTGCGCACCCTTACCCTGATTTCGGGGCAAGAGTGCGCAACTTGACTTACATTGGTTTTCTGATCAAAACATATGAAACATTAAAATAAAAATTTATTTTTTTTGTATAATCTTGTCCCTAAAATATAGAGCTACCAAATAATAAGCTCTTTTGTTTGTTATCTGTTGTAAGTTTTACAGAATTTAAGCCTGAAGTCAAAAATGCGCACTCTTGCCCCGAACGACTATACAGCTCTTATATAGACACTGGTGGACATATCAATTAAATTTTGGCACCCACGGTCTCGTTTTTCCACAGTTTTTCCAATAAACAACCTCAACAACGAGCTTAAAAATCTGCCATTTTAACGAAAATTCATGATAAATTGGACTGCGCTTATAATCAAGTCGGGAAGAATGTTTGCGTTTTTTATTTTTAATAATGTCATTTAACATAGTTTAGCAGTAAATAATTTCAGAAAATAGCAACATTCTTTGTTCTTTAGTAGACAGGGCATGTTATTTTTTGTTGGAAATAACGTCTTTTTTGTCAGTATTTTCGGGAAACTCAACCCGTACAAAAAAGTTCCGAGTTGTTCCGGAAAAGGGACTTCACAGATGCTTAGGTATTTAGTGGTAGATATACGAAAGATTTATATCCGACTCGGTCCGACTTCGCCCGCTATTCATGTTTGAACAAGTGTCTTTCAGTGTAAAATTCAACCATACGCTGCTTTATTTGGTGCCTTTGGTACAGGGTGGTCCGGTTTGGGATACAGATATTTTGGGATCTGATTCATTGGTTCATGTTATGAAAAAAATCGTATGGGAGAGAGGGGGGGAGGGGGTCTATCTTGAACTGAGCTACAGCGTGTTTAAAAAAGTTTCTTCGGAGAAAGAGGTACCAACAGTTATTCAATCATAGCTTCTAGTGTATTAAACTTAGAGCAACCAAGGTAGGCTTGTTTCAAAGACAATTGATTAGTGCTTCTCACAGTTAGAAATTATTACAATTCGAGCGGAATATAGTTTCATATATTTCATATAAAACTAAATGAAACCGAAGGTGGTTATTCTATAGGCTGTAGCTTCTTTCGCGGTACACCTACAGCCAAACGGACTTCACCATACGATTCAGCATGAAAAAATACATGAGTGAAAATGCCATGTCCAGTAAATCTACCGTTTCGTCCCACTATGCGCCATCTTGTTCGAAAAGATGGAACTTAGAGCGAAATGGCGTGAAGCAGTTATATTTGTGAAGTGGTTTGAAACCCAGCTTATGCCAGCTTCGTGGGTGGTGTTCAGCGAAATAATTGCTACAATGTTTCACTTATTATTTTTTAATATTTTTACTCGATTCATAGAGAACGTAGAAACTTTTATTACTTTTGCGTAATCCATCCATTTGGACAGTTTTACTAAATCTTCACGTTTTCCACTCCTTCCAACGATTGGCAAAGCATCACGTTTCGCCCTTGATTCCATTAAATTTTCCAAGTGTTTGTTTAAAACTCATCTCTATGTGACTTTTGTAAAGAATTTATGCGCTATTATTTTTATTTCAATTCCTAGTCATTGGCATTAAACGAACAGCGTCAACACTTTCGCCGCTTTACGAGTCGAAAAGTATCTACACCTGCCAATCATCGGTTGAAAGAGGTTTGCTAAAAATAATAAAATTACCTGCGCCGTGTTAGAACGCACAGAATGTCTCCACACGTTCAATGACTGAAAGCAATTTATGATTATTGGCCGCTTAGGCGATAGGACTTTGGCCTATGGGTACACACTTCGCAACGTTGTCTGCCATAAAACTGCAGGGATAATCGACGTGCAAAATAACACTCGATCAGCTATCAAGCTGTGCGTTTGCTCTGAGCACGCATAAATGTTTGGACGCGAGTGCCATCCCTTCGGTGCACCATACGGGCAGCAGAACGCGCAGGTAATTAGAATGCACAGAGCAGGCGAGTTAATCGTTTTTCGTCTGCTAACCGCTGGAATTTCATTTTCAATAGACACAACGAGTTTGCAGGAACAAAAAAAAAAACGGGATAGAATCAATTAACAACAGTGACAGTGCTCCAGCGCTTAAGCCAGTCATGCATGCGTGCAACTTTTCGAAAGATAATTTTTTTTCTCTCTCAATATTGAGTGGGAACTTGATAAGCAAATTCACTCCCAATGGCAATGGCACTCCCTTCTGCTTCACCTCGCCGTGAGAAGCGATGATAAGTGAGGAATTTACAGCGCAACGACACGCAGCACACTGCGTGATTTTACTCATGCGAATTGGTACACTATCGCGGTCTTATCGAAAGTATCCGGTTCATTGCGAATATAAGTATGTCATGTAAATGCAACTGACAGTTGCATCCAATTAGTGAAGGAGTTTCAGATTAGTCTTATCGATACTGTGGATTTATTGAATGGGAGGTTGGAGGCGTCTGAGCGACTTTTGGGTTGATAAAACCCGTGGTTAGCCCGAGGGTTTAGTGGTTTAGATTGATGATTGCCTTGCTCTTTGTCATCACTTTTTATGTTCCAAAAAATCGCTCAAATTCTTTATGGATGAACTTCAAATAGCACGGAAAGTGAGTCTACGTCTTGGCCATGTTCATATCGGGAAGGAAGGAGGAAAATTATCATTCCAATTTAAGTTTTTCGGTGATACGAAATTAAGGCTTAAACGAATGGATATAAAATGCATATCGGAATTTATGGCAAACGTAGGCATTGATGCTTGAATGAAAGTTGAGATGCTCTATTCAACTGTATACTACCAGTATAAGCCGACATTGTGTCGAAATTTATTTATTTCAACATAAAGTTAAAAAACTTTTACCAGAACAACTCAAACTCTTTGCTCTGAACCAGCGTTGTCGTTGAGAACGCTTTTGAGTAATTTTGAAACTTTTTCGGAATTTATATGAATTTTTGACACAATTGGTTACAATCGCGCGCGAGCTTGCTGAGCACTTCTCTGAAACTTCTTTCGTACTTCAAAATATAGAGCGTTCCATAGTCAAACTTCCCTATAACGAACTTCTATATAACGAAGCTCTCCCTATTACGAATTTTTTTCAAGTATGTACACAGCTTTTTCGTTCTACTTTTAGTGTGTTTTGATCTCCTTATAACGAATTTCCATACAGCGAATTTTTCTCTACAACGAACAAATTTTGTAGCTAGAAATTTAACTCTCATGCGTTTTTGTTTCCATATAACGAATTTTTCAAATAATTTTTTGTTTCGCACATTAAAAAACTTTGTACCGAGAAAAAAGTAAGACATATTAGGGGATTCCCCAAAAGTTAAAATGACAACAGGAAAAAAGTCCCATCAACATCAATTTTGGCAGCAGTTGCATGTATTCAGTGAACGAATTGACACGGTCGCAAAGAAGTAGACTTTCTCTTGAGAAAAAGTTATTGATAATTAATATAGTTGGAGAAGGAGTAACAAAAAAAAAAAAGACATTGCTAAGCAGTTTGGAATTCGTCCCAGCAGCTTATAAACAATTTTGAAAAACAAGGCAGAGATTTTAAAAAATGTAGAAGACGAGGAATTGAGCACTAAACGCAAAAGGCTTCGAACCTGTCTTTTTGAGGGTATTGATGAAGCAATGATGAAATGGATAACCGCCGCCCGTGGTAAGAATCTTTCTATGTCTGGACCATTAATGAGGCAAAAAGCCAAAGAGTTCGCTATTGCAATGGGACAATTGACGTATTTCGAACGTTTCTGGCAATGAGGAGTAACGTACCTACCGACTAATGTGTTTGAATCTCTAACTGTATTTGAAGATTTTGTTGAGGAAGAAAAATGAGTGTAATCCAAACTAAAATTACTGATTTGCAAAGAATTTCTCCAAATTAGCCGCGAAATCCAGTAATTGGTTATGTTTGTTATTGTTAGTTTTTTTTTTTTGCTGATTCGGTACCATCCACTGAACATGCTAAGAATATCGGAGTCATTTTCAGAATTTTGGTCATCATTTGAACCAACATTGGAGGGAATTTTCATATGTCATACAGAACAACACTTATGGAACACATCAATGTGTTAAAAGGGAATTCACCGAAACACAGGAGACAGGAATGCGAAATGCGATGCGATAGGTATGTACATATATTTTTCGCGTTAGAAAAGACCGACAATCACATTAGACTAGGTGCACACATGCGATTTCAGTCGCACGACTATTTAGTCGCAAAAAACACAACATAAAGCTTTCAACGTCAGTGCGAGCACATGATACCTATCAATCGCAACGTATCATGTGCGCGCACTTCCATTGAAAGCTTTATGTTGTATTTTTCGCGACTAAATAGTCGTGCGACTGAAATCGCCTTATAGCGAAACCGCGTTGTAGAAGAAGGGTTTGCCGCAGTTCGTAAATCACATTATAGCGAATTCGCTTTCTGAAAATACCGCGAATTCGTGAAAAACGCAGCAGAGAAACATATTATAATTTCTAGAAAAACCAACGTTCGTAGAAACAATGAGTTATTCCTCATGAGTGAGTTTCTTCTGTTCAGTATAGAAATAGATAGAGAACGCAATACACACATACATATATGTATGTATGTATATCGTCAATGAAACCAGAAAACTGTAACTCCATATTAGGATATTTTAGGAAAACGATGTCAGTCACACTCATTACCGCTTAAAAGGGTAAAATAGACAATTTATTTTCTAACGAAATATACGAGTTCATTTGGAGTTATAACTTATTAGCGTTAAAGTTTGAACTACACAGTAGCGAATTTGGGCATTACCCCAGTGATTCTTTCAGGCCTCCCTTAGCTAAGCATCGATTACTTTTGCTATTACTTCAGCTATGATTTTAACATTGCGATGTCATAGGGAGCAAGTACTTCCCATCTCGATTCCTTTGCAGGCCTTCTTTCAGGGGTTACTAAGAAGTTGTTAGAGTAGGCCTTCCTATAGCCCTTCCAAAGGAGCACTTACTTCATCGGTTACCAGTTATGAGTAAAAGCAGGCCTTTCTATAGCCCTTCCAAAGGAGCACTTATTTCATCGGTTACCAGTTATGAGTAAAAGCAGGCCTTCCTATTGTATATTGCTTCCAGGGAAGCCTTAGTTCCAAAACGAAATCAAATAAATAAATCCAAGTGTTTATATGTTGTGTTTGTATATATATGTATGTATATGTAACATGTACATAGTGGGTTATATCAGTTTTAGAAAAAAAATATTGTAAATAAAAAACAAAGATAACTAGCTTACTTTCACCACAATTTTTAATTCAATTTTTCGTTGAATACTTTACAGCACTTTATTAAAATTTTACTTAGCACTTCATTTTTTCTCCGAACGTTTTTATGCGCCAAAAATTAAACTACTAAATCTCGATGAGTTTGCATTTTTCCCCTCAGCTTATTTTGCAAGAAATAACGTGATTAGACTTGCTTGCTAGGTACATATTTCTATTCGAAAAGAAGACCTGAAAAAAGGAAAATATAGGAAGCGGAGCGGTAATGCCACTAAAACAGATTTCAAGACAGATTCCATTACTAACTCGCTTCCTGGGCAATGCCTAACCACAGGCCTGAAAACGTTCATTCCCTTAGAAGCGAAGTGGTTATACAATTAATGCTCAAGTTTTAAAAGTGGTGAACATTTTAAAACAAGAGCCATTACCAACTCGCTTCCTAGGCATGATTTTGGGAAGGCCTTCCTATTTTTTAAGATTTTCATTGATGAACTAAAGGGTGATTTGGCAAGGTCTGCTGAAATCGCCAACGATTCGCTACTGGGATCTAACCATCGTCGTAGTAGGTATGTGTACATGTACAGTACATATACTACTTAATAGTTTCAAATTGCGACTAAACGATAACAAAATGGCACCGCGCTCCACTCCGTTCCGCTTGTGTTCATCACAATCTCATTCTAAACTTGTGTAACCGTGGGTTGAGGTGGAGAACTATCGATTGCGCTATCGATTATAATCGATAGTTTCCACTATCGAAAACAATCGATACTTTTTGACAACTATCAAAAACAATCGATACTTTTTTACCACTATCGATAGTTTTCGATAGCCATTAACCGGTCGATACCTAACGAACGGAGCATATTTAAATTTCCAAAAGAACCCGATAAGAAGCCAACCGTCAAAAAGATTTTGTAGTGGGTGGCCGTGGCCGTGGCGAAGTGGTAGTCGTCGTCGCTTGTCACGCTGAAGGTTCACGGTTCGAATCCAGTTGTCTCCGAAGTATTTATCTCTCGCGAAATAAAAATAATTTGATCAGTTTCAGAAGAATGTCAAAAACCTACTGCGAAGGCATAACACTGGCAGTAGGATGGTGGTATGACTGAAGAAATTGATTGCACAAACTATAATAAGAAAAATATGGAAAAACTTCTGTGAATCATAAGCAAGTACAAAAACTTTCAATAATACGCAACTCTCCAGTCTGAACACCACCCATAGAGTAAGTTAAACCTAAAAAAAAAAACACATGAGTTTCCTATCACTACGCCGGCCGATCTGTCTGTCTCTCGTTCTTGTCCTTCATATGCACGCGCTGGCGCTGTGTGTAAACATTATAAGGGTATTCATATCCCCTTTAGCGTGTGTAGATTATATATAAAAACTTAAAAAGGGAATTCCCCGTTTTATTAGTCAGGAACGTAGAAATAGGAGCATTATTTTTTGTCGTTCTCTTAACTAAATAGGGAATTACCCGTTTTATGAGTCAGGCATTAGTACTAAGAATCTAATCTCTCTCGGTGAGAAAAGCTTATTTAATATGGTGCATTTAACTTTTTTTTAATGTAACCCTTGAGACGAAAAAACTATCGATATATATCGATAACTATCGATAGTCAAAAGTCAACTATAGAGAACTATCGATGGCACTGACTATCGATATTTCTCCACCCCTAACCGTGGGCACTAAATGGAGCTGTGCACGGAAACAACAGTGGAGAGTTTTTTCTAGGTACATCAAATCATTTATCTAGGTGCTTCCTAGGAGCCATTTCGGGGCGCTCGTGAGCTTGTTAAGTGCTCTGTTCTCCTAATATTGCTCATCTGATTGACACGTCTCTCAGTTCGAAAACGATGCCATTCTATAATATCATACAACATTCATGTTGTTTGTTTTAAAAACCGCACGTAACTTTCTTTTATAAACGACCCTATTATTTTTGTAAATATGTCTAACAATATCTAACAAATCATCCATCAACCTTGATCGACAACAATGCTCTCCCAACTCTATTCTCGCTCTCTATCTCTCTCTCTCTTCCAAACTGATGTGTTACCGACCTTGTCCCTTTGATTAAATACAACAAACACCCGACAAAAGTGCCAATAATATCGTATCGTGAATTAAATGAAAACGAAGTCAAACTAGACAAATACGTAATTGTCATCAACGTCGACATCTATCGATGTCTAATCTGGCCTGTTTCCAATTTCATTTTATTTACTCAATCAGTGTTGTTAGATTCGCATCGCTATTTTATTTTATTTTTGCATCATTGTCATCAGCAACTGCAACTAAATGAATCAATGATTGAAGAACATTTCAAGCTTTTGTAATTAAAAAAAAAAAAAAAAACTGTAGGTTAAGAACCTCTTTTCGGCGATAATATGAATTCTCGTATTTTTCTCGATCGAACGTTATCTGCCAAAATGCTGAACTTTCTCTATCACCGACCGGTTGGTGCCGTGTCAGACACGAAGTGATCTTGCTTTCAATAAAGATACGGAACAATTAAGAAATGCGAATAAAACCAATTTCTTATGAATTGAAGAAAATCAAGTTGAAATTTCAGAACAATTTAATTTTTATCTCGGTTGTGGTAAATTGCCATGCAGTTGCTTTGTTCCTGGTAAACAAAGTTAATTATGGAATTGCAATGATAAAATGTCCATTTCCATTATTGCGCCGGGGAACTTCTTATTTTATGATCCGCGGAGTGCGAACGCGCGTGACAGCGATGCAACGTCATTTTTCTGACTAATTGGTTCAATAATGGTGCCAAGAAGTTGCAAATGCGACTCGATCAGCTACATTTGCGACGAATTTATCGAGCAAATAATGGCCAGTGACAAATTCTGAGTGGCGCCGTGCTGCCCGGGTTCAGTTCCAGCAAACACCCAAACGTTTTTCCACGGTGCCACCTATTTCGAATATCTGACAAGCAATCAAAGAGTATCATTTGCAGTAAAATTCTCAACTCGCCGTTCTGAGTCAGCAAACAATTGTAGGTCCCTTTCATTCGTACTTAAGTATACCACACACACACATACAAATGGTTGCGGGAGAAACAGGCCCAGGTTCATCCCGAACTATAGCGCCACCTAAAAAGGAAGGCAGAATACGACAAATTTCCAAAATTACCCAACAATCACGAAATACAAGTCTGGGACAGTTTAAAAGTAGTGGGTCATAGCCCCTTCCCTTCCCTTATCATCAATTATTTGCTCGCACCTCGGGCTATGAAGTCATCGGCTCTGCTGATGATCTGACCATCATAGTGAGTGGGAATTACGAATCAACCATCACGAGTGTGATGTTTTTAAAATGGTGTAGTAGAAAATGGCTCTCAGTTAATCCCTGTAAACCCATTCTAGTACATTTCACGAAGAGAAGGACTACTAACATAGGTCCAATAATCTTGAAAAGCACTGCACTTAGATATGCGCATCAACTCAATAATAAACCATGCGGGGCCTAAGACTGGTGGTCAAAACTACTTGAAAAGAATACAGCAAAGAAGCCTGAAAAGCTTTAACTCGGTGCTATGCATCGTTAACACGGGCAATACATAGAGAGTGGGATGGGGGATCACAAAAGAAAAACTTTTAATTTCTAATCTTTTTCTACGATGTGTTCCATTGTTATATACATTATACATTATACATTTTTTTTTTTTTTTTTTTGCGAAAAAAATATATGGAAAATTTGGCAATTTCTCGAAAATTCGTAATTTTGTTTGATAGCTTCAAAACGTGAAAGTGAAAAAATTAAAATCAGATTTGCAGTAATCATACACAAATTTCGTGTTGTCCGGTGTTATTGTAAAACTAATCGTGTGTCCATAGCATGACCTACAAATCTGTATGTGCCGGTGATGACTGAAATCTTAACAATACGAAAACAAAATATATTTTAAAGAGGTAAATGCGACATTTTTAAGCGCTGCTTGCATCCTAGTAAACAATGCTGATAACGAAACTTTCATACATATGTAGGTACATACATTGTATGGAAAACTCCGTTCTGAGATCCAAAAAACTTGACGTTAACAGCGGAGAGGGCTTCGAGGAATTACCAGCTCGACACCCAGCTGATTGGATTGATCTTCTGCACGTTGCCACGTGTTCTTGCACTTTAAAAATGTCAACAATGAACAACGAATCAATAGGTCTGTTTGGTGACTTTTTGCGATCAAAATGGGACATCTGTCAAATAGTAAATAATTTGGAAAGTGGGGGAGAATCCTCTCTTCTTTTTTAAAGCCTAGTACGCTGCTGATGCGAAACGAAAAATCTCATACAAAAGTGACACGACGAAATCGAAAACGGAAAATTTCGTCGTGATTTTCGTTTTGCAGTACGCTGTTCCGCTACGAAATCATGCTGATGGTGATTGTATTAGATAAATCTCTCCACTCAGTTTTCGCACAGAATTTATTGTCCGGAACATTAATTCCTTGCGAAATTTTGACGTTTGTATTTCATACAAATTTTATATTTTCAGTTTCGTGTTTGTTTCGTTTTTTTTCGCTTTTTTTGTGCGGGATGCCAATATCATTCTTCCGCGAGGGAGCCAGAATTGAAGCGGGCTTTCATAGGCATTCTTTCCGCGCAAATACGACCCAAGAAAAGGAATCGTACACATTGATTGTCGGCCATGGGAAAGTGATTCGCTATTTTGTTTTGCAGAGCGTTGCAGGTTCCTCCAGAATCATGACATAATATTTTGTTTGTGTTTTGTTTTGTTTTGTTTTTTCGTGCTTTTAATAATGAATGGAGTCCTAAAAAGTGGAATTATGTAGTTGTTTATCATTTAATTTTTTTTTTTGTTCAATGTATTTAAATTATTGTCGCCTGTCACTATTGTCAGTTGGATTTTTTATAGCAGCTGATTGAACTCTCCGTAAATTTTTTCCGTTGATATTTCGCACTCAATTTGGAGACCACAGGAAAATTTCGTTTCGCATCAGCAGCGTACTAGGCTTAACTATTAAATATTTTCATGAAAAACTAATTTTCTGTTATTTCGCTAACGAATAGTGATTGACATTTCACGAATTGTCAGATGGCTGTTTGATAGATGACGTGCCTCGCTCACTACATGGGACAGTTGTAGCACGATTTCGCAAGAGGGGACATTTTTTGACACTCTCATTAAATTTTTTGACCCGTCATTTGGCTCTTTCTTCTCTTGATTTTTGGCAGTTTTAAGTCAAATCTCGAAGAGTGGGGGTAAAATTCTCTCAAAGACAGAAAAATCACGAAAAAGTAATCGAACGCATTAAGCACCAACAAATGAAGACTATGTGATTTGACAGATTTGACAGATTTCATAATACACCCCAAAGAAATTCCTTGGACTAAAATTCGTAGCAGGGGGAAATGTCACTCTCTCGTGAGCACTCTCTTCTACGAAAAACTACGAAATTTTTGCGTACGCAAACGGGTTTTCGTTGTTTTTCGTTATTTTTCGTGGATTTTCGTTGTTTTGGGAGGGTGCGCGAACAGACCTATGGTTTGACAGTTTTCATATGCCCACTATGACAGTTTTTTTTCTTGTCATAGAAATTTCTTATACATACATACTAAAATTCACAGCATGGGTAAATTTCTCACTCTCTTTTTTTGCCTACGTGAGCGAACGGGCTTCCGTAACTTTTCGTAGATTTTCGAGCGTACGTGAACGAACCTAATCCCTAATGTTGATGTAGTGTGAATGTAAAAGATGCTCGGAAATAAGCGGAATACAAAATAAATATAACTGACAGTTTGCTTTTTTGACGTTTTAAAATACAGGGTGTCCCAGCTAAGACTTATAATCCTTATGGATTTTTTATCATTTTTGTCTGATAAAAAATGGCTTTTACTACAACTTCTGTTAATCGTACGTGAAAAAGTTGTTCAGCATAATTTTTAGAGAATTGTTCAAAGATAATAGTTTTATAAAACAACAAGTTTTTTATTGAGTAAAAGTTTTGAGAAAAATGTATTTTAAGTTAAAAATTAGAACAAAAAATTTTCATAATTTTGAGTTTAAGGAGTCGTTACTGTTTTATAGCTGCATAAAATTGAAGAAATCTCCCACATTTTTTATATGCTTCTGATTGCGTTTCTAAAATATACAAAACTGTTTTAGTAGCTATAATAGATCAGAAGTTTTATCATTTCAAGTGGTCCAAGTCGGATGTGCCTTGCTTCGACGGGCTAAAACTTGGAGGACGGTGAAAATAGACTCCCATACGAATTTTTGTTTGCTAGAACTTCAGGAATCTCGAGTTGAAAGATTAAACCTTTTAACTGGAACACCCTGTATATCCGAATTGTCAGTGTCAACCAAAACTGCATAAGCGCTGTTCAGAGGTTGGATACCGTGTACGTATACCGAAAAGTCTCCAAGTTGCATTGCGACCTCCACTTATTTTGACAAATCAATTTGCAATAAAAGTGATCGCCGTGGCCTTGGTGGTTAGTACGGTGGACTACTACGCATGCTTTCCCGGGTTCAATCCCAGCAAAAACACCTAAAAGTTTTGTTCACGGTACCACCTCTTTCGAATGTCTGACAAGCAATCAAAGAGTATCATTTGTCGTGAGGAGCTTCTTGGTTCTCGCCGTTCGGAGTCTGCAAAAAAACTGTAGGTCCCTTCTATTTCGTGGAAAAAACCACACGCACACACACAAATGGTTGCGAGAAGCTAGTCTTGGTTCTGTATAGGACTGCTAACGCCGTATATTTATTTTATTTTTTAATTTGCAATAAAATGAATCTTTCAATTCACTAATCGCGTTTTCTTCACCAAACTTTGTTAATTTGCAACTGTCATCTGTCAAATACAAAATGATAAAAATCCTTTAATTTAATTTTACCTCAAGATAAGTGAGAAAAACAAAAGCAGGCCGCACAGACGGTTTTTTGTTTTGTTCAGTGGAAATTATAGTTTTGGTCGTAAAAATTGCATGAACAAATCTTTTTCGTTATGAACGTGCACTTGCTTTGCTTTTGCTATGCAATTTTCGATCCAATTGTGGCTTTTTTTTTCTCTCTATTCTCCTCTTTATCTTGAATTGTGTTTGACGATTTCATTGTTTGTATACCTACATATATATTTTTTGCAGTTATACGAATATGTAGTTTTTTTTTTAATACAACAAAAAGTGTTCCGAGAAACGTGCACATATACGAGTACTCGATAGCACGTGACCGTTGTAGACGCCCTATTCATTGCAACACGACCCAGAATATAGATAAGGGATTTTATCCATTAATCAAATTTAACGACGTGCTTTGTATTTGAAAATCAATAAATGCATGTACAAAGGTAAATAATTTGTTAATGAAGCAATGGAATTTATTACCAAAAAAAAAAAAAAAACAACAACAAATTGGTTGTACAATGAGAGGGTGTGGTAGGAAATGCGTTTATTATGCAAATTATGCCGCTTTGCAGTTAAACAGGAAATCACCGAACGGCTCATTAAACCCATAGTTCAGTTTTATCCGAAAATATGCACGGGTAGGTAGGTACAATATTTATCAGTATTTTCATCAAGACAGTGCAAATTCACACCAGATATAGCCGTCAAGTTTGCACTAGATGGCGCTTAGATGTCATTTGCATCCTAACGACAGGATGGTCGTTTGTAGCAGGTGTTATTTCACCCAGAGGCTATAAAGGCTCATTATGAATACCCTTGGTGAGCATTTAGGGCATGCAGTCAACAAAACCATTTTAATCTTATATAATGAATCTTTTGAGATCTACATCTTAGTCAGGTCGCCCAGGCACTCGAAGAATCGTGTAAACATGGCAGAAAGCTGGGTCCTACAGATTCTATTTCATCCTCGTCCATGCAGGTTCTACAGAAATCGTTTGCGAGGTGTTTGGTAATAACACTGACGTGCAAATGCACTTGGCTTCTATTCAGTGAAAGTTGTGGTTTTGATCTATTATAGTCGACTGTGGGCTATGACACAATTGCTTGTATAACGCCATCGTTCTATGGATATATTATTGGTGATGCGATCTACTAAGTTCTTGGCTGCGTGTCAGCTATTATTTTATCGATTTCAGAGCCGTTCCTGGCCAATTCCTCTGCCGGTCCCTTTTACTCCTATATATCCGGGTACCGAGCAGAAAAGTGGGGTCTGGTGTCTTATTGCTCTAAGTGTCGTCAGGCAGTCTTTTACGAAATTGGAAGTCACGAAGTTGGGGCTGAGTGCTTTAAGAGTGGCTTTGGCTCTCCATGCAGATAATGATCTATATTGCTGGTAAATTGCATCCTTAAAGTAATCCTGTTGTTTCTACTTCATCCTCCTAATTGGTTACCTTTCGTTATTGCACAAACCCAGTTAACATTTTTGTGAAATGTTAACACATAACATATATGTTATGTAAGTTGCTTTGCAGTCAATGAAACGAGGTGATTGGAAATGACAAAAAAACTTTTCTTAGCACAAAGACAGATTGCGTGTCATCGATGAAGATTTATGTTCATTACTTTATTTAACATTACGTGGAGATGTTATGTGCTTTTTGTTATTCGAATGGTATAGCCACCAAATTGCATTATTTTATTTAAGTTTTTCCTATACTATGAATCATTATTTATTGCCTTAAAAGTGCTGGCAAAGCTTATACAACCAAATGGCATGGCGTTTGAACGTTTGACATTTTACAGACAACTGTCAAAAAAGAAAGAAAAAAAATAAAATAAAATGTGAAAAAAATGTCAAAACTAGCCTTCTATGCCGATGAATACAAAATGGATATCTTCTCGTGTGAATCAACCTAAGTTAATATTGTTCCTTAAGAATCAGCAGCGCCTGTAGTGTTTTCAAAGCTGAGATCACATCCATGATTCAAGCTGCAAAAAACAACCGATTACTCAGACATATAGGCAGCCGGCAAGGATCTGGACTCTGTGATAATAAGATCGAAGTAAATATAGGAAGCATGTAAATGAGATATCCAAACACAGCACTGTGACCCGTACCATACCAGGTCATATGTCTTAGGTCATATTGTTCTTAGGTTAAGTTAGGTTAAGTTAAGTGGCTATCCACCGTACTCGGTAGGATTCACTTAGACCATAGTAGGTCTGTAAGTTTTGCGCCGATTTAGCCGAGGTCAAGTCTATTTAGAGTATGACTAGGACTACAATTAGGTATCAAAATTACGCCATTTGTTATTACCCTCGGGCAGTGCTTGCGTGAAGATGTTGTACCTTATCGTTTCTATTGGTACATGAGTAAAATTCCATAGTTTTTATACGTTTTCTGGCTAGTTTGCCTGCCTGGAATGTCACTTTGATCAGAAACCCAGCACAGTGTGAGCAAGCATCTGCTCGATATCTCGTTTAGAGATGCGGGACAGCGACTAACCAATGTTGATCTTATACATAATTGGTGATTCGAGTGATTTAATAGCTGCTTGGCTACCGGAGTAAATGAAAATGTACCGATTGTACATCGATTTCATCGACAACCACTCAGCGGCCTCACGAATAGCCATCACCACCGCCTGGAATACACTATAGTGGTTTGGAAGTCTGAAGTACGAGTTCTTTCTTTCTTTCTTTCGAGTTGGCCCGAAAAGATACCATCATCCATCCGTGTAGATATCCAGTGTAGATTTGTCATTTAGACATATATTTCCTATCCATTCCTGGTCGGCTGGGAATATTAGTCTTATATTTGATATTGAAATCGAGGAGCGGAGTCATATAGTCTGTAACTCCTGTATTAAGATTATTCATTGAGATTATTCTAGCGTCCCCTAAGTTAAGAGGTTCCCACTGTGAGGTTTCTTTTAGTCACAAAGCCAGCTATGTCCATACTGTATATGTATATGTACAACAGAAGCCTCCTTAACATTGTTTTAAGAACCGTGGTGGGGTTGGTTCGCATGGATCCAGTAACGCAGATGCAGCTCGTTCTTTGGATTTTATTGAGTATATTGACGTAGCTGACTTTGTCCAACGCTGTCCACCAGACTTAAATTTCATAAATAAGTATGGGTCTGTCTACCGCAGCATAGAGCCAGTGCATAATCTTGGAACGGATGGTTCTAGATGGTTCTAAATCAGCAGTTTCTTCAGAGATTCCAGGGTAAAATAAAATTTGGGCACAATGGACCCAAAGTGAGCAGTGGCTTATTCGTCACATGGCAACCACCTACCTCCCTCCCTCCTGGGTCAAAAACTTTTGGTAATGAAGCACCATCTCGAGCCACCGTGTTTCGCTGGTTTTCCGAATTCAATCGTGGTCGCACTTCGCTACAGGATGAATTTCGTTTGGACTGATGTTGCAAGATCGTCATGTGACATACCGTGAAATTGAGGCATGCTGGGGCATTTCATTCCCCTCGCATTCATTCAATATTGCATTAACATTTGGCCGTTCAAAAAGATTTGTTCGCATAATTTGACAATCGTTCAAAAAAATTGGTTGGATTGGTGCTTCAAAAATGTTGAAAAAATTCAATCGCGGTGCTTCAAAAGGCGTCTATAAGATGGCGACAGGTGACGAATCATGGAAACAGCGAACTCTCGCATAACCGGACACTGGCGGCACCGATAAATTTGTACGGTTATGAGAGGTGTCAGGTTATGGGAGAAAAAAATAAATTGACATTTAAAAAAAAAAATACATACATACAGACATACCTAATGGTATTAACTTTATTTTATGTGATAAACACAAATTACTGAAAAATACTAATCTCTGTCTATGACAATCAATCAAATCAAGACAAATCAAGCATAAACTTTACACATATCTACATTGTACATACACTTAACATGCAAACCTATTTAAAAAATGCAATGGTATTTATAAATGCGCATAGTTGTTGGATAACACGTTCGCAGACAAGACAGCATATGCCGTCAATGGTTGAGGCAATTAGCGGTTCATGACAATTTTAGGTACATATGTTAGGACAAGACGGGATACCCTGACGAGAAATACAATATACTTCCACATTCCGGCATTATTTGTCCTACCAAAGACAAATTTTCACTTCACTGCGACCAGCGGAATCATTTTTATCTTTATTAAAATTCGCACAAAATAATATAAAATAACTCTCAAAATGACGGAGATATGCGTGTGTCATTCTAGCGTTCTCCACCGAACATCATGTGCCCGCGAACGTGATAATAACGCAAAGGCATACTCCACAGTTTACATTTGTGTTTCGTTTCCTTGCAAAGGGTAAAGCAGAGGAGAACAGAACAAAAACATAATATAGTATGTAAAAAGTTTGCCGTACGTAGATGTGTTTTGTCCATTTAAGAGAGAGCGACATTCTCTTGCGGTATGCGGTTAAGAAAATTGGTGTCCGTGTCCGTTTATGAGAGAGTCCGATTATGGGAGAGTTTTTTATATGAAAAATCGTGTATTTATTTCGGTCCTTTGAAATCTGTCCGGTTATAAGAGGTGTCCGGTTATGAGAGGTGTCCGTAAGGATAGAGTACACTGTATATGCACATGCACCCGAAACTAAATAACAATCGACTGTATGGGTCTTTCAAGACGAGCCAAATCCAACAAAAGTGGTTCGGGCACGAAGCACTTTGAAGCAAATGTTCGCCTGATTTTTTCGGAATAACTGGACATGTCGCAACCGTGCTATTAGAGCAACGTCAAACGGTACACCACCATTTGCATGGTACACCACCATTTGCTTGCCAGAAGTGTTCGAAATAAAAAATTAAGTTTAAAAAACTGGTTTAAACGGGAAAAACCAACTAAAAAGTACGAAACAAGATGAAACGAAACACTGATTTTCAGGGTATAGCTGTGGTGGTTAAAATCATAACCCTTCCTCTGCGTAGTCGGGTAAAAATAAAGGAAACCAATCGTAGAAGACGAATCATTCTCCACAACGAAAGTTCAAGCTCTGATCCAATGATTTCTTCTTATTCTGGAGGTACCTCAATCGGAGTGGGAAATCGCTTCGAAAATTGGTTCAAACGCATGCCAAAGTGTGTTGATATTCATGGGGAATATTTTGAAAAACAATAAAGCCATTTTCGATTATAAATATTAATTTTTACTTTTCTATCTCAAAACTTAAGTAGCAACCCTCGTATTACCCGTGACTTGTCTGCGAATTCCTCGGTTTTGATATTTGAAAAATTCTTCCATTTCGCGCATATGCTCTCCTTCTCGTATTTCTCTGAGTCCAGTGCCCACGCACTACGTGACTTTCGTAGCTTCGTTCGATATCCACCATATCCAATTTGCTGTCAAATATTGACAGGTCGTAAAAAATTAGATTAGCTGTATTCGAAGCCCTTCGTTTTTTTATCAATTTAATTTTTTCTCCATTTGATTCGGTTTTGGATTCTTATAAAATTCAACTTTGGAAATTGCGGTTCTCAAAAACATGCTATTTTTCACAGTGTTTTTTTAGGTCGTTGCCTCATCGTTCATCTCGTTGGCAGAGAGTGCGATTTGATTTATATGATGTCAATGAAGTCGTTCCAAGTTTATTTATGTGTCTAGAACCGCACTGCTCGATCTGTCATCCCTTTGGTAACTTATTTTTAGCGTTGAAGGAGGAGAATCTTTTAAGCATTTTGTAATACCTGTCAGCAGAGAGCACTTTGCCATCTCCCATCGTCTTATTTCCGGGATAAGTAATTTTCTGGAATTTTGTTTTCCCGTTTCATTCGCTTCACAGCGAAACATTTACATGTTAATATGTCAACGCTTAGTGATCACTCATGTTAGTTAAGGGAGTTGTACCTACATAACATACAAGTTCAGAGCCCACAATAACTTCTAATCGAATACGTGCCGACGACTTAAAGATACTTTTTCACCGTGAAACACCGAAGCGTGTTCCTTCCCTGGGAAGATGTGACTCGAATGCATGGAGTTGGAGTCATGGGACTGTTCCTTCTTCTGGGAGACTTGAAGTTTGATTAGTTTCTATTAATAAACACCGAATCATTTGACTGCCGCCTAAGCATATATGTCAAACGTTTCGAGAATTTATTATAAAATAACAAAACTTAAGCCGCTTAAAATGTTACTGCATTTTTATCGATCGAATGAAAGAAAAGCCAAACCGATTCAGATACTAAAACTCAAGTGCTTCTCGAGTGCACGAGTATAACAAATGAAAATGTAGGAAGATACTTGCTGGAGGAGGAGGAGGAGGGAATCAAATGGCCATATGTACTCGTATGTGTTCGGAATTCCCTTAGGGACAGAACACAATACTACGCGTTGTTGCAATTGAACGGATGAATGGCTGGACTGGAGCTGTGTACAGCATGGGCATGCACTTATTACTTGGAAAATGTATTTTACCGTAGGTGGTCATCTTGGAAATCCTTTTTTTTTGTAAAACGGGATAAAATCTGGCGCACATGTGTAACAAAACAATAAAGGAGTGGTGGTGTCAATGTTTTTGTTTAGTCCTTTTAGAAAGTGGAATGAAAGTGTGTTTGTGTGGGAGGTTGACATATTAACTGTGTGTAACGGGGATTTCAATGGAATTAAATTCTATTTTTTTTTTGTTCGCTTCAATCGGCGTAGGATGGTGATTGTGGAAAACATTTGCGATGCGAGTAAATTAGTGCCTCCAGACATAACGACGATAGGAGAAAGTTCTGGTTTCTTTAGCAACATCACAGATGGTGTTTGTCCATAGAATCTAAGGTACTGTCAGGAGTTTGACACATTGACACAAAGTTACACAAATTGAAGTTCAGTGTCAGTGTCAGAATGTTTTCGGTGTATCGTGTATGACATTGCTTGACACATTTTCAGGAAATGACAAATTTTCATCAAAAACAGACAAATAAGCGATTTCCACAGTTTGACATCGTTTGCGACCGACAGATCACAACCGTTTGACATTTTGTCCAAAAAATTTAATCACCTTAAGAGCTTGGAATTCATTCATTGAACGAAAGCATTTTGTTGACATTGAAGTTGATATGTTTGCCGGCGCAGGGTCCGACATTACTTCGGAGCAAGTATGTAGTTGTTCAGAACGATAGAAGGAAGAGGCGCGGATTTAAAAAAAGAAGAAATGGGAGTTTCCTTTCGAATATGATTTATAAGTACAGTGAACTCTCTCATAACCGGACAATGACGGTACCGAGAAATTTGTCCGGTTATGAGAGGTGTTCGGTTATAGGGGAAATAAATAAATTGACATCAACGAAACACAAATATGGTAGGTATTAGTTTTATTTTAAAAATGAATTCATTTTTATGTGATAAACACAAATTACCGAAAAATTCGTATTTCTGTCTATGGTAATCAAGCTTGAAATTACACATACATATGTACATACATACACTTAACCCTCTGGGACTGACGTGCCCTAATTTTCACAATTACACTGACGTGGTAGTATACCAGACACCACCATTTTGGCAGCTTGTATTTTCAAAATTCGTTTTATATTCCTAATTTTAACTATTATATTTGAAAGTTGAGAGTATGCATTATTAAAATTAATAAGACATACATAAAAGTTAAACATAAACCTTTATTGATATGACAAATATCGACGCAACGCTAGTTTTTCGATTTTGTGGTGTCTGTCATACTACCACGTCAGTCCCAGAAGGTTAACATACAAACCTATTTAAAAAAAGGCAATGGGATTTATAAATGCACATAGTTCTTGGATGTTCGCGGAAAAGACGGCATATTCCCTCATTTGTTAAGGAAATTAGCGGGTCATCATGATGGCATATGCCGTCAAAGAATTTTATAGGTATGTTAGGACAAGACGTGATACCCCGACGAGAAATACAGTTTCCATGCTTCCATATTCCGGCATTACCTATTTTGTCCTACCAGAGACAAATGTTCACTTCACTGTGACCAGCGGAATCATTTTTATCTTTATACAAAATTCGTACAAAATAATATAAAATATCTCTCAAAATACCGATGATATGCGTGTGTCATTCAAAAGCTCCCCACCGAAAATTATGTGTCCGCGAGACCGCGAACATGATAACAACGCAAAGGCACACTCCACAGTTTACATTTTTGTTTCGTTTCTTTGCAAAGTGTTAAAAAGAGGAAAACAAAACAAAAACAAAAAAGTATGTAAAAAATTTGCCATATGTACATGCATAGATGTATGTTGTCCAGTTAGAAGAGAGCGGCATTCTATGGCGGTTACGAAAATTAATGTCCGTGTCCGGTTATGAGAGAGTCCGGTTATGAGAGGTGTCTGGTTATGAGAGGTGTCCGGTTATGAGAGGTGTCCGTAAGGAGAGAGTACACTGTATACATATGCAGGCACATACATAAATATGTATGTATGTAGAAGTCTCAAGAAAAAAGTGTGAATTATTCTAACTCTTTGAGGGATGTCCTTCGTGGGCTTCCGCTTGCATCGAACAACGTTATATGGGTATTCATATACCTGACCACAGATAAATAATTTACCAAAAAATTGAAATTGATTTGTTAATGTTCGTGGCTTCTATATTCTCCGTATAATCATTAATAATTTATTTAACACTAAATATGTACCATGGAACAGAACTGACCGAATCATTTATATAAGCCATGTCTTATCATTAAATTCACCCAATCATGGAAACGGTAGTTATTAGAAAACAAATTAAATAAAGTCGACAGTGAGCGTGTTTTTTTTTTTCAAATCTATATAGGCTAAACATGTTTCCACAACATGCTTTCAATAGGCGTGTTTTTTTTTGTAACCTGTATAGTATAGGCTTAACATGTTTCAGCAGCATGTTTACCCATGTAAAATACAACAAAACCTTAGGCCCCGTTCAGACAGGGCGGAAATCATGCGGTTTCAAACCGCACGGTTTCCAATCGCACGGTTTCCGCTGCGGTTCCTATTTATATTTAAGTCCTTATATTCGTTCACACACAACCGGGCGGTTTGGCAAACCGCGCGGTTCCCGCAAATCAACCGCCTGAAAATAGAACTGCCCGAAAACCGAGCGGAAACCGCGCGGTTGTAGTTCTATTGCGTTATATGAGACTGTTCAGTTTATTTGCGGTTTCTGTGCGGTTTGAATAAAATTTCAAATTTTTATGATATTATGATTCGCTTGTACATAATAATTGAATGGTGTTTTAATACTAATGGATGAAACAGGAGGCGTTTAGCTATAGGTTAACATATATGATAATTAATATATCAAATGAAGATATCGACATTCTCAAATAATTAAAGAATTTGGGCTCAAATTCACTTAATTTGGGATATAATGTTACAAATAGCCCATATGACCGACGATCACGTAGTATTGGGTGTACCCAATACTGTCTTTTTCTTTTCTTTTTTTAAGAGCAACCACACACATATTGCTTCTTCGATTTCTATACTTGAAGTGAAGCGAACGTTTCGTACACAACCGCACACAAACCGCTCGCAAATCGCCCGCAAACCGCAGCTGTCTGAACACATTATAATATTCAGCGGTTCAAACCGCGCGGTTGCAACCGCACGTTTTCGGTCGTGTCTGAACGAGGCCTTAGCCTGGATAATTATCGAGTCTTATTTTTACTCTCGGTCTACCCGCAGAGCTATTTAAAGCAGCTGCAGCATCTCCAAGGTTTGGTCAGATGAAAGTATGCCAGATGAATGGAATCTCAGCATCGTCTGCCCGGTCCACAAGACAGGAGACCCCCTCAACTGCTCCAATTACAGAGGCATCAGTCTCCTCAATATCGCCTACAAGATCCTGTCTGCCATACTGTGTGAATGCCTGAAGCCTTTCGTCAACAACCTAATTGGCCCCTATCAGTGCGGTTTCAGGCCAGCAAAGTCCACTATAGACCAAATTTTCACACTCAGCAGATCCTGGAAAAAACCCAAGAAGTCCAAGTCGATACCCACCACCTGTTCATCGATTTCAAGGCCGTCTATGACAGCATATGGAGGGATGACTGTATAGAGCCATGTCTAGTTTTGACATCCCTGCCAAACTCATCCGTCTGTGCAGGATGACGATGGAGAAAGCTCGCTGCTCCATCAAGGTCGGTAATGACCTCACCGAGACCTTCGATGTCAAAAAAGGATTCAGACAAGGTGACGCGCTGTCATGCGACTTCTTCAACATCATTCTTGAAAGAATTGTTCGAAACTCACAAGCCAACACACAAGGAACGACCTTTCAAAAGTACGTTCAACTACTTGCATACGCCGACGATATTGACATGATTGGTAGAACAGAGCGAGCTGTCAACGGCGTGTTCGCGAGTATAGAAATGGAAGCGGCTAAAATGGGTTTAGCGGTGAACGAGAGCAAAACAAAATATGTATATGCTGTCAACAAAAATGGACACATATATAACATACATGCAAACAATGTTTCATTTTTATAAATAGAGATTGTTGTTCCTAGTTTAGCGAGCCCGTCCGCCTTACAATTCCCTGGGATGTTTCTGTGCCCCGGTGAATGTTAAACTGCTTAGCCATCTTAGAAGTGGATGAGACTGATTCCAGTGATTTCAAGGCCGACTAACTATCAACGAAAATGCAGATATCGTTAGAAGACATTACATTCCACTTGATCCAGGACAGTGCTTCTAAAATCGCCATAATCTCCGCTTGATACACGCTGCAGTGATAAGGGAGGCGGAAAGACAGATTAAGTTTTAATCTGTCTGAGAAACCACCCCCTCCGACACCATCATTGGTTTAAGAGCCATCAGTGTAAAAGTGTCCTAATTTATCTGTTATATCTCCTAAGACTAAGTCATCCCCGAAGGATCTATCGGGAATAGTGACTTTAAAGTTTTCATCAAAATTCTGCTTCGGCTATGTCTATGTCTTCGGGGAGGGTTAAGTGATCCAATATTGTGGAGTGACCGGTGTAGTTACTTGACGGCTTTGCCATTTTCTTGCCAGCTATATCAAGGCTGTTTTTAGAGTCATTTTCCGTGTATATTAAATGTCGTTAGATGGCGCTGAAAGATGCTTAACTGCTTTGTCGCTAGGAGCTATTTATATTTGTATTGTTAAAAGCCGCTAATTCTAGCCAGAGGTTTAGTTCTGATAATATTTTTAGATGTCTTAAAAGCCTTGGCCGATGATATTTATATCTACAGCCTTAAAATTTAAACCTGGTTATGTCTTAAATATAAAAAAAATATATTTATGGAGATAACTCTAAACTTAATGACAAGGGCAAGTAAAATTGCTGTGAAATACAGCAAACAACATTTTCTGCACAGACTGATGAGCAATATTATTTACATATTCGACTTTAACAAGAAAACTGTCAGATATCAAGTTATACCTCCAGTTACTATTTCAATCACCGTTAGTGAGTAACACCAAAACATCTATCTTGAATAAGTTCCCTTTCAATGATCTGCGTCATTTTTGCCTTTTAAACTTAGTGCTCCCATCTCTTCTTACAGAAAACCCTCAGCCGCCAACACTGACCTCTACAAGAACAAAAAACAAAAAACAAAAACAAACAATAAAGAGCCAAACAAAGCCCAGTCGGCCAGTCTCCATTCGAAACTAGTAGACGTACCGTGTAAGCGTCTATGTGCTCGTACGAGTATGTATGTCACTGTCACTTGATCGGATCACACCGATCGTGTTGCCAGTTATACAATGTTTTGCCTTAAGTTAACTATCAGCACTTTTGCGATTAACCTTTAAAATGAGTCATGATTATGACGAATCATGTTTCTTTGAAGGCGCTGGACGAAAACTGAAAGACGATCGGTCGTCGCGTCGCGTCGCGCACCCACAAATTCGGGTCTGTTTCTCCTCGTAAACGATTTTATGTCGCAATTTTAGACAGCAAATTAAGTGGACATAAATTACTATTAAACCAAAAATGCAGTTATATAATATTTGTGAAATAAAATGAGTACACACACAGCAGGCGAACTATTGGTGCCCATTACCCTGGGAATTAAGACGATTAATAATGTTTATTTTGGTTCTGATTTAATGCTGAGCTGGAAACCGATTACAATTACAGTCATGTGTAGTCACACTCACAAGCATCCATTGCTGGTATCTATTTTTATGACCAATTAAGGATTTGAAAGGATAAATGGGGCTTGAGTGCGTATCCGGGTAATAAATGTCGATCCTTCGGTTCAAAGGCGGCAAGGATAATTTTGGTAGATGATGAACAGCCAAGCTGTCCCGTTTTCACATTACGACTGGTTGCCAAGGGGATGATAATGGAACATTCTCGTAGATAGTGCATGCATGTCAGTTTAATGACTGACAGTTTGTCAAAAAATCAATGGAGATAAAATCGTCTACAGCACATTTGTAAACAAATGTGATGGATGATTCAAAATGGTAGTGTGTTGGCGCCTTAAACATGACGAATGCAATTTAATTTGCCTAAACGTTCGAATTTTTATTCGTGGGATTGTCGTTAAAAATACGACCGAGATATTATACTCGTAAACAGTGCTGTCAGCTGTCACACAGTCGATGATGAGAATTTGACAGATTATTAAACGGCGATGGCGACCATAATTTTGCTGTTAGACAGAAAGATCGATAAGATAAACGATGAAACGATTCAACGGAAATGGATAAGAAAACCTACTTTGTGTATTCAGCCTCAAAACTACATACGTCTTCAATGAAGAGATTTTCTTCTTTCTTTCTTTAGGTGGCGCTACAACTCGGGGTGAACCTGGGCCTGCTTCTCGCAATCCTTTTGTGTGTGCGTGTTATATTTTTGCACGAATGGAAGGGACCTACAGTTTTTTTTTGCCGACTCCGAACGGCGAGTTGAGAAGCTCAATCGTGACAAATGATACTCTTTGATGCTTGTCAGACATTCTCAAGAGGTGGCAACCGTGAAAAACTTTTTTAGGTGTTGGACCCAGGCTGGGATTGAACCCGAGCAGCATGCGTAGTAGTCCAGCGCACTTACCACCACGGGGGAGGATGAAGGGATTCGGACTCGTTGTATATAAGGCGTGCTTTTTTTTCAAATTTGTGTAGACTAAACATGTTTCCACAGCATGTTTTCAATGTATAATAAATCAATACCTTAGACTGGATAGTTATTTAGGCTAAGGTTTTGTGGTATTTTACTTTAAAAGACTTTGAAAGCTTTTTTGAAATCTAATAGGCGTGGTTTTTTTTCGAATCTATATAGATTTCAAAAAGCTTTCAAAAGCCATCAAAAAAACATGTTGCGAAAACATGTTTAGTCTATACAGATTTGAAAAAAAAAACCCTAATATATTCTGTGTTCTGAAGGCAACAAATAGGCATTATAGCAAACATCAGTCTTTTATCAATAACCGCATGATATTTATTTCACAGCTATTAGTCTCTTAACCCTTACAACAACCTGAACATTAGAAAACCCAACAACTTTTGCTATTTCACACGAGCATATGTAGCTGCAATTTACTAACAGAACTAAGTTGTTCACAAGAATAGTTATTTTTGCCTACAGAATGAACGGTAGGAACAAAATAATATCAAAGTGGTTCAGAATTCGTACAATTTGGTCCAGCAATGGGCCTGATCTTGCATCGGGTAATCCCAACGCATACTTTATAATTGCTGTCACGGAGTAGCGACATCGAGTGATGACTGAGAAGGATGGTTACTTCCATCCCAGCTTCAGTATGTTCCCCCACCTCTAAAACTTCCCAGTCCTTGCTAAGGAGTTCTGGGTTGAGTACCCGCAGGTTTCGCTCAATCCTATCCTTCGGGAGATAGGGACCCGTAAGTAATAGGCGGCCTTTGGGTCTAGTAAGGCTGATGAGCTCCTGTTTCTCGATCACCCTCAAGTCGGCATTATCCCACGGAGCTTTGGTGTCGGAAACAAACTTTTTCAACCATTTCAGTGTGTTGTCATCGTCACATTCCATGACTTTAAACCCCTTGAAAATGGTCAGCTGACCAAAAAGTGAAAAAGGTTCCGTACCTTTAATGAGAGCCTCATTAACACCGTCAAGAATCCTAATTTCTAATAACTTCCACTGATTATCTGTCAGCTTCCGTTCTGGGTTGCCATGGTCTATTATGGCTACCCGAAGATTACTTCTGGCAATGTCGAAGTGGGTCCTTGCCCTTTTGCTCCCAGGCAGAAGTTGCGAGATTGTTTCGTCATGCCTGCCCCTTTTTGAGCTACTCGCAGCCGCTGCAGGTGTGGACTTAGTTTCCTTACCCGCACCAGCTGAGGGTCGCATGATTCTAGCCGCAACTGAGGTGTGGGGCGGGCGGCCTCCCATCCTCGCCGTAGCCGGTCCACTGCTAGCCCGTCCAGAGGCATGCACTCTAGGTTTAACCTGCTGCCCTACCGTCGAAATAGCTGCTACTGGCCCTACTGGCCCTACCAACTGCCTAGCTCTGTTTAATGCCTTGGTGTCATTTTCCGTAAAGGATGAAGGATCCCTCTTGTTGAGTCGCCTCAAAAGCCTTTTGACAATGACTCATTGTCTGTACCTATTGGCTTTGCTGGATACCAGCTGCTGTGTTCCCGAGGGGGCCTGCTGCCCTGTGGTCCTCACTTTGCTTTCCCCAGCGGCCGCTGGAACATCGGGTAAACCCAAGCCACGGCAATGCTTCGGATCGCATTGCGCGGAAACGACAGTGCAGCAGCTACCCAAGTGAAGTTGGCGTTATCCTGCTCATCGTTCCCTCTACGTACCACTGGTAGTGATAGAGCTGAAGCACATGCCTCGTCTGACGAGCGGCGGCTTGTCTCGACGTTGCTGTGCTCCCCTCCTATCTCCACCAACCGCGAGATCCCCTCACCACCAGCCAGGATTGTGCGAGTAGGAGACTTGCTGCTGTTCCTAGTCGGAGACTCTACAGTTAGGTCCTTTACCTTACCCCTACATTCTAGGCTCTTTGCTGTTGCCGATAGGATCTCCCCCTGTCCCGACTGGCTACGGCAAGTCACACACATGGGTGGTCCCATCAGCTCCAGAACACCCGAGCCCTCCGCCGGCACTGAGCCTCTCGAGCAGCTAGCAATAGGCTCACTATCTCTCAAGGACAGCCCCTGCAAGAAGGCCCGAGCGTTATGCAGCCCCTTCCTATCCATCTCCGTCAGCTTCTCCCATTGTTTTCTCCCTAGCCTTTTGACCGTTAATCTTCTATTAGCCATCCTACTGCGGTTTGATGCAGTGAATAGTATGGAGAGGTTGGATGAGCTAGCGATCGAGCGATTGTCATCTAGAAGAAGTTTCTCCATGTCGAGATCAATCGCCCCACCGCTTTCTCCATCCGTAGAAGCTACAACAATGGGTTCCTGAAGTAGGATTCTCTCTTCTTCCTCAGTTACCCGCACATTGAATGGCCCTATAGAGCCCCATTGTGATACCAAGGATATTGGGGATATGTATCACCCCACTCATAAAAACCATTTGGAGCCTTATATAAAGCGATATACCTAAGGTTCCAGCGTCTTTTTGTGCTAAGTCACTGAGATCGTTGAAGAAGTATGTACTCTCCTTATTGTAGTTTTTTACTTCGGCAAAGAGCTGGACATGAAGAGAAGAGTTGTGTTCGACTTTCTTTCTCTTTCTCGTATCTATAAAACTTCTTCAGAAGTCATTCGAAAGGACGCACAGCGGCACAGGCTAGTTGCTTGCATGTCGATTAGGCAGTGTCCTGTAATGACACCAATAATCATACGTATGTGTAGTCTTTTTAGGGACAATTCACAATTCACTGGAATGTTTCTGTGCCCCGACGCCTAATGCAGGTCATGTTGAACTGTTCAATCATCTCTATAAGAGATGAACGACAGTTGGACGCGGTTATAGAATATATGCTAATATTATCAGAAGATATTATATTCTTCTTAATATAATAAAAGTCAGTGCTTCAGAAATGGCTATCATCTCCTCTTGAATAACGCTGCAGTGATCTGGGAGGTAGAAGGAGAGATTGAGATTCAATCTGTCTGAGAAAACACCTCGTCCTACACCATCATTGGTTTTAGAGCCAACGGTGTAGAAGTCTATGGAATTATCTGTTATAGCTCCTAAATCGTCCCAAAAGGACCTATTGGGCTTCGGCACAGTATAGTCCATGTTTTAGGGGAGAGGTAATTGATCCAGTATTTTGGAGTGACCGGTGTAGTTACTTGACCACTGCGAGATGGCTTTGAGTCTTATGGTAGCACTGGTGGCCATTACCATGCCAATGATGTCAATGGATGGGTGATAAAGTAGGATGCGGAGGGTGTTGTTCTTAGTATGCTCCACTAATACACAGACAAGCTAATCTTTGTATTTTTCCCAGGTTATAGCGATGTATAGCTTTATCTAGGGCAGTTCACCAGATAATAATGCCATACACCAGAATCGGTCTGATAACAAATACATCGAGCCAATACAATGGGTTATGCGGGGTTGACGTCCCTATTTCACCAATGGCTTTCTTGCACGAGTAGAGTATTATGGTGGCTTTCTGTACTGTTTCCTGGATATTTGGTTTCCAACTATGAATTTTATCCAGGATGAGACCCAGGTAGGTACTTTGCTCTGTTGGCAGAGACTACTCGTAAAATTTACGAATGATTAGTATTAACGTATATAACTCCAAATGGTATGCGTTAATACTAGCTATTAAGGTATGTAACTCCAAATGACTGGTGACATCGTGGTGTAGTGGTAACTGCGTTGGACCACTAGGCAATGCTGCCTGGATTCAATCCTAGCCCGGGTTCAACACCTAAAAGTTTTTTCACGGAGCCATCTCTTTCGAATATCTGACAAGCAGTCAAAGAGTATCATTTTTGTCAATGAGCTTCTCAACTCGCCGTTCGGAGGCAGCAAAAAAATGATGGTCTCCTCCATTCGCACACACATATGGTTGCGAGAAACAGGCCCAGGTTCAGCCCGAGCTGTAGCGTCACACATGGTTACCTTTGGGACCCTTTGGGGTCAAATTTTTTTATGTCACGGACCCCAGGACACGCCTTTTTGAAAATCATCGAAATTTGCCCATTTTGAAAGATAGGACCCTTTTGGACCCTTTCTGTAAATTGGGAAACATTAATTGATACATTGGACCGAAAACACCTTCACCTCTTTTAGAAGTAGACATCGCCATCGGCAGCAATCTCACTTTTGCATTTACCCGATTTCTAACTATTGATGTGTTTGCCAACGCCAGATAATAGGTCCGCCGTTCGCGGAGGCTCCTAAGACTACGAAAATCTACGAAAAGTTACGAAAACCCGTTCGCGTACGCACAAATTTCGTAGTTTTTTGTAAGAGAGAGTTCTCACGAGAGAGTAAGAAATTCCCCTTATCCTAATCGTAATCCTATTCTCGAATTTTATATGGGACCCTTTTTGTTCGCCAGGTACCCCTTTTAGGACCCTTTCCGGAAATTTTCAGAGGTAGCCCTGGCGCCACATAAAGTAAGTTGGTACTAAATCGTTGATTTAGTGTGTGGCCCAATATGGACGGGGCGTTAGTTTTTACCCCCAAATTATTTTTCCAAGTCAGTTGTTCATCAAGCCCCAGAGGAGGACTTCCATTTCCTGCGTCAAGTCTGCGAATGTGTTGACGTTTTTCCTTTCCCGAAATAGACACATTTAAAGATTATTATTTGACAACTGCGAGTTTTTAGCACACATTAACCCCACATTTTGTCACAGAGTACTCGCAATGTGTCCCCCTTTATTCGCGGTCTAGTCATAGATGTCGCTATATATGTACATACACACGTAGTCACTTAGTAGACGATTCGAAATGACAGGACCTCCCGTTGTGCTAATTCCCTTAATTTGTTATGTTCACGTTTAGCGCACAAATGTTGCATTCTGTTGATTTACGACTTGAACTGTGTTTCTCCAGAAATTCCTGCGAAAATGTGTATTACAATACACAACAACTGATTATTAAGTCATTTTTAATTCACGCGTTTATTGCATTTGTTCGCGTCAAGTTTTTATTCGAAAAAGAATGTAAAGGGAATTCGGTCAGCCTTTTTGTTTTTAATTGTATAGGTAGTACTATGTGTGTCCCATTGTTTGGACAAAAATAAAATTGGCAGTGCTTGCAAGCCAACGTAAACATCTTGTCTTCCACATTCGTAACGATCGTCACGCATTTCGCAGAAATGCCATTACTCTTCGAAAAGAAAATTATACACAGCACAGTATAGTATCTTCTCCTTTTGAGACAAATGACAATGGGGAATTCCCATTCCGCCAAATAAAGACCCACAAAGCAGTCGAACCGTAACGTAACCTCTTCTTGTCTGTCTGCATTGCATGGGCAGCGTTCAATTAAATTGTCGTACAAAGAAGAAACTGCATCCAATGAATCACCACCCTTTCTGAACATCTGTTTGTGTGTGCCTTGCGGACCATGATGCGACATCTATCATTGTCCATCTCTAATTTCAGCTACACAGCCGTTAAAATGTCATAACCGTTAGCCATGCCCTTCGAGAACTGTCATCTCAATAACAAAATAATTGAACTAAGGCCGTTCTGACTGAATGAAGTCATCACTTCCAATTGTCCGCCTGACCAACGTGATGAATGTATCCAAATGCATTTCAAGTTGTAAATAAAAGTATCTCCCCGAAGGGAATCGCACTTGCAAGCGTCTGTAATTGATTTTAACAGTTGTTTGGTGCACACACAAGCGCAGCGCAATTAATTCTCATTCCAATCAATTAGGAGAGCGAAAAACTTTGCAATTTAATTAAAAAGAACAATTCACAATGGTATTTTTTTTTTTTTTTTTTGCTTCCACAGTAACTCCACACATGACCGCTAGCACCATCTGGATATGACAAGGAAACAGCAAAAAGTCTACAATGACACAACAGCACCAAAGATGCAGCAGACTACAACGAAGCCAAAGAAAACGAAACGTCGCGATAAGAGCGACCTTGGTGACAATTTCGTTGCACCCGACGGTGGATGGGCTTGGGTGGTATGCATCGCTGCCGGGCTGTCAAATGTAAGTGCTTTCTTGTGGCCTTTTTTAAAGCGCGCCATCTATGAACGAATTAATTTTAATTTCAGCTGTGCATCTTTCCATCGCTGCAGCAATTTGGTTTCATCTTTCGCGAAAGATTGACAGGCCTTGGGATGTCAAGTTCACAGATCACCACCATCATCAATACACAACCGGCGATATCGGCCTGCACAGGGCTGTTGAATGGGCCGATGTTTAGAAGATTCACCTTCCGACAGGTGGCGCTGGCTGGGGCGTTGTTTAATTTCTGTGGTCTCATGTTGACGGCGTTTTCCGATACGTTTCTGTCATACATGATAACGTATGCATTGTTATTTGGTAAGTGCCATTTTCCTTCCAACCTGCATCTAGTCTTTACGCCCCCAATTCTTCCTAGGTTTTGGAATGGGCATCAGCGTCTCAGCTTCATCGTTGGCGATCAACACATATTTTAAGAATAAACGACGTCGTGCGGCAGGTTTCTCGTGGACTCTTACCGGCTTGGGACCGATCTTCCTGCCCTACGCCGTAACGTATCTCCTCACCGCGTATGGAGTCCAAGGGACTGTGATAATATTTGCTTCCATATCACTGCATTCGTTGGTCTGTGCCATGGTCTATCAACCTGTGATGTATCACGTTCGCCAGGCCACCACTTGCCAAATCAATGGAGACTTGATCCCATCTCCAGACTCGGAGTACCTCTGCAAGTACTGCGAAATGAATCGGCAGAAGAACACAGGAATCTTCTCTAGTCAGTACCTCTACACGGAGGATGATAACGAAAAGCCAGGCTATGAGATCATCGATCCCGGTACTCCGATGCTATCACGTGCCAACGACGGATGGTATGGATCAAAATTATCTCTAGGCCCGCCAAAACCACCATTACGCTTCCGTACAGTATCCAGCTGTAAAGACATAGAAGGTGGATTCCGTTTAAATCACGTAATCACCGAAGAGGACGAGCGGGAGGAACGGTTCCTTAGACCGAATAATTTTAACCGCGAGCGAGAGGAAATCAAAATGTCCGCCAGTAGAAATAATTTATACATTCGAGCGGATTCGCCGTCTGTTCTACGTTGTACCTGTGCTGAGGAGAGGGCTCTGTTGGAGTTGCCCATCGGGATGACAAGTCTGAGTGAGAAACAGCGAGAGGCTGAGCCACCAACACCGCCGCCATCTGAAGATACATCTGCGGTAACATTTCTACAAAAGTTAGTGGTTTTCTTCGATTTGGATCTTCTGCGTGACTTTACCTTTGTGAATCTCGTGGCGGGATTAACGATCATCAACTTTGGAGAGATGAACTTCTCGATCCTGACGCCGTTTATTTTGAATGATTTCGGGTTTACAACGCCGCAAATATCGCTAGCGATGTCGGTGTTGGGTGGAATGGACATAATGGTGAGGTTTCTAGTTCCATTTGTAACTGAGAAGATCGATTGGGACAATAGGGTGTTCCTCTTGATCGGTGTAGTGGGCATTGCCTTCGGACGAACAATTGTGGCGTCTTCCAGATCGTATTCGGTCATTTTGGGTTGTTTTGTTTGGATTGGCATGTGTAAGGGCCTGCGGACGATCTTTTGGCCGCTAATCATACCGGGATATGTTCCTTTGAAGCGGCTACCAGGAGCGTCAGGGCTGCAGCTCATCGTAGCGGGAGTATTTACTTTGGCTTGTGGACCACTGGTTGGTGAGTACCTACAAATATTTGAAGATCACTTGTGCATCTCTCACTCACTCGTTAAATACTCTTAAATTAGGCGCACTCCAAATAATTTGTTTAACAATTTTCTTTCATTTCAGGTCTCATACGCGATCGGTACAATTTTTCCGTTACGCTTCATTGTTTAAATTCGCTGACATTCATCGCGGCCACCTCGTGGTCAATAGAAGCACTAATCCGATATTTACATCGTAGAAAGAAGTTAATGGCGTGTGTCAAGACTTAGAGTGTATGGGTGACTCGAATGGTTGCTGTCAAAGCTAAATTCAATTTTTAAAATTGATTCATAACTCGGCTATTACAGTAGAATCTATAACTTAATGGACATTGCTTGCTTTGTTCCAAGTAAATTTATATACAAAGAAAACACACACAAAACTAGGGAACTAACGATAATAATTTCAATTATTTTACATAAGTTTGCATAAAAATAAAATAAATAAATTGTGATTTGAATAATAATTAAAATTAATGATAAAATCAAAAGACAAACGAACAAATCCTAAAGAAGAAAAATAATTATTAGAAATATAGTGAAATATATCATTATGATTAGATATAAGTACACACATACACTATAGACATGCGTACATTATATTTATGCATAATGTGTTTCATGTGTGTGTGTAGTGTAAACATTTGTAAGTGAATATTTTCTGATAGATTTGTACAAAACATTACATATTTTTGTAACTATTTAAGGCCAATAGGTGGAGTAGCCAATATAATTCTATTGTAACAATTAGACAATACATACATATGATACTTAAATGTTTAAAACAAATATAAAATTGTTGTTTTATTGGTGAAATTCGAAGTGGAAAAGGAGCCAGGGATGGCAAATGTTGGTATTTGAGACTTGGACGGTACTGTCAATTGGTGGAACTACGGATTCTTCTTATTGTGAATGCGTTATTGCGGAGAAGTATGGGGAATTGGCTTATCTCAACTCCACCAGTCAGGATACTCTGATGAATCTCAGTGTACACTGCCGTCCATAAGTTTCCGGACAAACTATTTTCTCTACAATTATACGTTTATTGAGCTGTTTAAGTGTGTACGGCTACAATGAACAAAATTCTTACACGATATTAGACCTAATTGTAGGATAAAGGTGTTAACAGTGGATTAATTTTTGCTTATTGCGCCGTTGAGCTCGCATTTATCATAGTATAGCCATGACATTTATTTCACAGCTTTTTCAATGTTTTCTCTTCATTTTAAGCCCAAAATCTCAAAGCTTTATTAATGTTGAGATAGTGAAACAATTATTTGAAATTACCCTTCCCATGTGATCCACTGTGTACCATGGGTGTACACAGTGAATCAGTGCATGGTACACAGTGAAACAGGGATTAAAAATCAATTTATTCAGTAAAAACATACGTTTTTTTCATAGCATATATGTATATACTTATTAATTCGTTTTATTATTTAGGGATAAACAAAATAATAAAAACAAAAATAAAAACTCTTCAAGTATTAATACAAATATAAATAAAAAAAACTTAACAGTTCTTGTAAAAATATCACAAAACGTTACTTTTTTGTACGAAAATAAAAGAAAAATAAAACTGGTTATTCAATTGCTCACAATTATTGCTAACGAACATCCAGATTTGACAAATTAACATGGACTGAAAATTTTGAATTCTGGAGCCTCGAACTGCTACCATGTTCATGATTCACTGTGTACCACTTTCAACTGATTCACTGTGTACAATGTTGTCATTTTTCACAAAAACGTGATAATAATTTATGAATTATTTCACCAAAGTACGAATATTAAACTCAAATGAAGTTACAATACGCACTTTTTTAATAAGATCAAAAATAAAACAGAAAAAAAAAATTACTTACCTACGCAGAAAACACAAACATACGAGGATAACCACCTTCAACAATGCGATCGCGTAGTAGACCGTTAGTCTGTTGCGAGGGGAATTAAAAATGTGTTCTTTTCTCATTTCCAGATTCACTTTAAAATAAAAAGAGACATTATGAGAACTTTTGATTCACTGTGTACCCTGATTCACTGTTGACACCTTTACCCTACGTCAAAGCAATTAAAAGACTTTCAAGAAAAAGGATCGGAATCAAAGCATAAACCGATGTAGAGAGTAATAAAACAAAACTGTAAATGTAATTAACTTGCCATAAAAAGAAATACAGTACGATATCGGTAATCGCAACCCTTGATACACGCAACTCATCGAATCTTGTAACACCATAAAACATAGCATTATAACTTTTTTAAGTGCAATTACTCGAACGAATCTCGAACTTTATAGCGTAACGACTACAATTATTGGCACCCTTAAGGAAAATTTTGACTTTGATTGGCCACAACTTTACTGTTTTTTGAGTTATGATAAACATTTTTATACTAGCGTATTATTTAAACAATTTTTTGTTGGTTAATATTAATAAATATTTAACGTGTAAATAAAAGTATACTATAAAATTCAAATAAAAATATGCTTACCAATAACTATAATTATTGGCACCCCGATATAACTATTGGCACCCAAAAAAAAGTACAATTATTGGCAGTGCCAATAATTTTAGCTCCATACGATGTAACTATTGGCACCCCCTGCCAATAATTCAATCGTATTTTTTTTTCGGACCAATTATTGGCACCCTTTTTATTAATGCTACATTGAATAAATCTACATAAATTATAAATTGCTACTATAGATTAAACGCTATCATTAAAATAATGACACAGAAATGTGAGGAATAGATGTAGATTTTGAAAAAACCTTAAATGGACTTGTTCGGACTAAAGGATAATAAGAAAATCCCTGTTGAATGATGGGGTGCCAATAGTTGGGTCAAAAATTTGGGGTGCCAATAGTTGTAGTCGTTACGCTATCTGTTTTCGGAACCTAATTCTAAACTAAATGTCAAAATCGTTCGAATTCGCAAATAAAATCGTTCTAGTGCAAATGTGTTTGCGAGCAAGCTGTCGTACTGCGAAATTTTTAAAAATGTAGGTGCTAAATTTTTTCATATTTTATTATACATTGCATAGAACTATTAAAATATATTTTGTGCGTAGGTAATCATCTAAAATGAGCAAACAAGAAGACGTCTCAATTTGAGAATCTTGTGGAATATATACAAAGGATACTTGAGAACCCCGGAGACTAGACGAAAATTCGCACAGCAAATACAAAAAGGCATCTTTCGAAAGTTGGACATTTTTTTATTAAACTAAAATTAAATCATTTGATTACAAATCAATCACTCACTCAGCTCCATTCAGTCTATTAGATTTATCCCTAATTCGTCTTTGCTCAATTTGACCACTGCGGTACTGGTTTTCTTCGTTTAAAAATCAAAATGCGACACACACCATGTTTATGTTGTACCTATTCTTATTTCCTTGCATCACAATAAATAATAAATTATTTTAGTTTTCGTTTATCTGTGGGCACCGTAGCGCAAGTGGTTAGTGCGTCAGACTACTGAGCCAACGGTCTTGGGTTCGAATCCCGCCGCAAGCACCTAAAAGTTTTTCACAGTGCCCACCTCTTTCGAATGTCTGACAAGCATCAAAGAGTATCATTTGTCACGATTGAGCTTCTCAACTCGCCGTTCGGAGTCGGCAAAAAACTGTAGGTCCCTTCCATTCGTGCAAAAATATAACACGCACACACAAATGGTTGCGAGAAGCAGGCCCAGGTTCACCTCGAGCTGTAGCGCCAAACTAAGTAAGTAAGTTATCTGTCAAACACAAGGCGAGACTCGTTCGAAATTCGGAAATTTTGTGGGAAAAAGTTGGCATTACTAACGTTCGATTCTAATATCATACGTAGTTCGGTTTGAAAGTAGAATCGGAATAAGCTTTCGAATAGAATCGAAAGTAGAATCGAGTAACATAGTCAGAAAGCCTGTTAGAATTAACGAGTTAGTCTCTTTTTGATAAGGCTAATACAGAGTTACGATCTTTGATGATTATGGCTTCATTTTTTTTTTCTCATTTTACAATCTATGTCAAAATTATAATAATATAATTTTAATAGGTACTTCATCGAAATTTACAATAGATAGTATGTAAGAGAATGAAAAATAAGGACCTTCCTTACGCTTTGCGGGACGGATATCAAAGTTTGTATTGCCTATCGCTCTAGGACTTAGTATCTCTGATGACAGTAGAATGACGAATCTGCATTTAGAATCTCATCAAAAAAATTTAACAGACATTCGAACTAAAATATATTTAAAAATTACAGAAGTGTTTGAGAGCGAAAACTGTACCCGGGGGTACATCATTATTCAGTTGACTATTGGTTATAGATCCATTGCTTGGGCAACACCGGTGTCACATTCAAACTTTGAAAATATTTAAAAACTAAAAAAACAAACTAAGTATATTTTGACAAAGAAGAGATCATGTTTTGGTAACATGGAATTTGTAACCATCTCCGGTTTTTTTTTCAGATTAAGTTAGAATGATAATCTCTATGTACGCCTGGGCTGTAATGCCCCTATTCCGTAAGACAATTTTTGTTAAGTTGAGTTGAAATTTGAAATTCGGTATTACTGAACACAACTCTGAGAAAAAGAGTTGCCTGTCAACATAAAACCAAGATGGCGAATCCTCTCTAGAGTTGTGTGGGAATTTTTCTGGTATTATGGTAGACAACTCAGTTATGTTTTGGTTGCTAGAGCTGTCAAAAACTAACAACTGGTTTTAAGCAGTTGTTTGAGAGTAAATGTTGGTGGAAAATGAACAAAAAGACATATATCGGACAAATGAAATAATGCAATATTATTAATAACGTAATTAAAAAAATGGGTGCAGTTTAAAAGCCCATAGTTGGAGAAAATAGTTTTCCATCTTCAGCACTCGGAAGTGGTAGTGGTATTGCAATTGCAGTCGAGCGTCCATGCAATTTCAAGAAATCTTTGGTTTCGGTTTGAACGGTGCAAAATGCTTCTGTGTTCAATACAAAAACACTTGTAAATATTTAAAAATAACATTAGTAATTTACACATTGCAAATGCATATTCTTTACTTTGCATTTCTTCTAGTTCTAGTTGAAATTGGAATGTGTCACGATAGATTTTCGTGTGCGCACAACAATAACAATATTATCTTCATCATTATTATAATTAAAAAAAACCAAATCAAAACATCTTTTCATTCTGTTTTTATTGAATATTGAGTTTCTGTTGGCAAAATTATTTTCTACTTCGACCACCAGGTCAGATTTACGTTAAATAGACAATTTGTAGTTGTTATTCGCATCTGAAAGTATGCAATTTTTTTTACAATCACAACTGAAAAAGGTTGTTTTATGTAATATGAAAAATTCGTTCAGATAGTGGAGTTGCGTAAGAGATAACCCAACTAAATGTAGTTGTGTTATGGAATAGGGGCATAAGTCTCGTAATATTTTTCGTTTGTCGTTGAAGAACATTCCTGGCCTGCTTTTCGGTGTTAGTTCAATCCGCCTGCTAGTATGCAATATTTCTTTACATTCTAGTAAGATTTAAAAATTCTGATCAACCTAAAAGGCCAAAAGTTTTAACGGACATTCGTCAAATTCCGAGCCAAAACTTTAAACCTTTTTTCTCGAAAATAATGTAAACAAAATCAGGTCGATATTTTACAATTATATTTATTAGCTTAAAATATTAGTTTCTTATGAAATACAATACACAAGTAGAAGTAGAAAAATTATACAAAAAATATAGATCGCCTACTCTCTTATTCGATTGAAAAAAAATAAAAAATTCAAATGAAAAATGTGTCAGGTATAAGGGAAGCTAATTTTAAATCTTAACAAAGCATTAAACAAATTAAAAAAATCCAATAACTATCATGGACACAAACTATGCCATGAGCTTCAATGGAAATAATTTAGCAAATACACAGCGGATACACCCACCCAAATGAGCTACTTACTACTGCCATATACCACAAGAAATTCGTGTTCAGTCATGGAATTTGTTTTAAGAAAAAGCAGGGTCCTGTCAAAAAATAAAAAAATAAACACTGTACACACATTATCACACAAACACATGCCCACCTACACATTCACACACTCTGTAATAAAAACATTCAGACAATCCCAACACTGGCACCGAAAGTTATAAACAAAAGCAACATCTGTTAAAGCGGAAACAAATTTATAAAGCAGGGCCTATCGGGACAGGTGGAGAAGGATGGGATAAATCTAACAACCTAGGACCCGACAATTGCACCTTGTGACCGACCGCTTAAGACCGATCTGTTTTTGTTGTTTTTAGCTGCTACTCCAGTCATTGTTGGAACTCTCGGATTCGGCTAGGGACAGAACTTCATTATCTCCAGACCCCTTTATGCTATTCGATGGCGTTACTACCGTTATGACCTGAAAGTTTCGAGTTTATACAAGAAGTGGATACATTTACAGAGGTTAGAGGTTTTCTTTTTGTTCTTTTTCTACTGAGCATTTGAGCGATATACTTTTGAATGTCCATCTATGGTCTCCACGGGAGCCGCTGGAATGTAAGCTGAAATCCCCATTAGTCCGAACAGTTCCGGTGTGTATAGGGACGGTCTTGGTGTTGTATTTGATCCAGCTGCAATAAAAATTAGAGAATGAAAGAAAAAAATGGTAGGTTCTCAAACTCACCACTAGCTGGCGTTGGTCTCACGATAAACCTGGGAGATTTAAAGGACGCTACGCCTCCTGGGGTGTATGTTGGCTGTGGCGTTACCACGTAGATTTTCTCCTTGGTTAGAGGGGAGACTGTCACATCGGCTTGGTTCCAGTTCTCCCTCGGTACCTGTGTGGTGGGTATAGCTCGAATGTAGAATGGCATTACTGTTGGCGGTTCAGTTGTTGTCGTCGTCGTAGTGGTTGTCGTTGTGCTTGTGCTTGGAACCGGCGTTGTCGAAGTGGCTTCCTGCTGTTCTATTCGATTGTCATCGTCGTGGTGGAAATTATCATACCGCTTTGTACCCCGGTCTTTGTACAGAAGCGGCAGTAGATGATTCGACGCAAATGCGGTTGTTTTAGGTTCCCGCATAGATGGCGTTGTTGTCAGGTATTCGGTGGGGATATGCTTGGAATGCCCCCTCAGGGATACAGTGCTGGCTCGATGAGAGAGTGAAGTGAATTCCTGCTCTGTCCAATCGTCGATGTTGTTCTGCAGTTTTGACAGGTCGAAGCCTGCTTTGGACTTATTTTTCACTTCGTGCTCCTTTTTAAGCAACTCCCTTAGGTTTGAAGCGAGAATCTTTGTCAAGTACTTGGTGGTTCGTTGAGCTGGAGCATGGGTGGCCGTCACAAGTTTGGACTCTTGCTGTTCATGTGGATCGAATTCGTTGGAGTTCGCCCAGTTTTCGTAGCGTCCGGCTTGTTCTTTCGGCTGGAAGGGCCTGGGCTTGTGTTTCGTTGTGTAGGGGATGATGATCTGATGGTACTGCTTTGGAGGTTGCTGCTGCGCGGGAGGTGTCATCCCAGCGTAGTGACCACTGGCATCAATGGACGTATAAGTTGAGGTGGGCGTTGGGGACAAGTGCCAGGGCGTCGGCGTGGGAGGGGTTGCCTCCTTTTGGTCTATGTACGGCAGTGTTGTGGAGCTGCGAATATGCAACTCGCTTGGATCTCTGGTAAACGGTCTGGGAGAGCTTCCCCCGTACAGATAGTGAATGGGGGAGTCCAAAAGTCTCTTCGGAGTCTCTCGGTCCCGTTTATGGTTCAGTCTTTGGGAGCGAGTCGTTTGCAGAGATGGCACTATCTCCACGGTGGTCTGTGAGGAGATATCTGTGACGTACTGCGATGGAATAGTTGTTGGCTGCGGTGTTGGAAGGAAGATTTCATTCTGCGGCAGATAATTTTCCGACGATGAGTGCTGGATGGGATCGATGTCCAGGTGATTCTCATGCTGAACTGAGAGGTTGTGGGACGAAGCTGACGGGTAGTTGTCCGTGGCATAGTTGTCTACCTCTTGGTGGTTGTGATAAATGATCGAGTCGCTGCCAGAGATTGAGTCGGTGGCGGAGATGTACTCCTCTGGTGTAGCAGTTTGGGGTTCCTCTGGTACTGGCGCCGCCGTGTATTGCTGGGAGTAGGAGCCAAGCTCTGTTAAAGTTATTGGACGTTGTTCCTCTGGCGTTAGCGTCGTCGTATACTGTTCCTGAGGAACATCAATGGACTGTGATGGTACAAAGTTCGCTGGGTACTCGATCTCGGAGACAAAGTTGGTAACCTGGTGGCTCTTGATGATCTCGAAACTGGGCGTTGTTTGTGTTTGTTGAGTTCGCTTCTGGTCTTGGACGCTGCTTGGCGGAATTGAGGTTGGATACGAGTTTTGGATCTCGGATGATGCTCCGATGTGTTCGAGGATTGGCGGGTGTGTGTTGCCCTGAATCTGCTGGAACTGAGAAATATCCTCATAGCGTGCTGGTTGCTGATCTTCATATTGCGGGGTTTGTGATTGATCCTGAAACCGTACAGTTGTCTGGTACCTGGGCAGCTGTTGGAATTGTGTTGGTCCTAGTTTCTGCGGCTGCTGTTCTGAAACCGGTCTGAATGGCTGAGCATCGAAGACTGGTGGCAAAGCTGACGGACTTAGATTCGGCAGTGGAATTGGCGCGAAGTGTGGTTGTATGGTGTATGGAGGCGGTGGATTTCCAGTCTGGATTGGGGGTGGTGGAGGACGGAAATCCTGCGCAGGTGGTGGACTGAATTGAACTGCCCTCTGCACTAAAGGTGGTTGGAATTGTGTGGGCGCATATTGCGATTCTGCCGTATTCAGTGGAGGATAGGCAGGCAGCTGCTGTTGGTGTTGCGGATAGTTATAGCCTGCCAGCTGTTCCCTTTCTCGGTGTGTCAGCTGCTGTTTATGTTGTTGTTGCTGCTGATGATTGAACTGTTGCTGCTGTTGTTGCTGTTTTTGTTGAAAGTGAAGCTGCTGTTGGTACAACTGTTCTTGTTGTTGATTCCATTGGACCTGATGGATTTGATTCGCTTGAGGCACCTGATAATGCTTCGATAGCGGGTACTGGATGTTTCCAGGAAACATCGGAACCCATGGATACTTGTTGCATAGGCCGCAGGGTGCCTTTTGTCCATCCTGCTGATAACCTCGGGGAGACTCCTTATACTGGGGATACTGTTGCGAGGCTTGCCCCTGCAGTTGCTGTTCTCTAGCGCTACCATCATTGAAACCAAACCATCGAGCTATGCGTTGCATAAATCCAGGTGGTTCATTGTGTGGCCCACCAGCATATCGATTTGGGAGGAATCCATGTGGCCTTGGAGGACCACCTCTCGCTGAAGGTTGTTGTTCCACAGATGGTTGCAACTGTTTCTGTGGAGCTTCTACTGCTGCTGCTTGTGGTGGCAGTGGTGGTGGCACTAAATGATCTGTGACAGACGAGACAGCGACAACATGAAGTACCGTCACTGTGATGATGAGAAATCGCCGGTCAATCTGAAATTAAAAAAATAAAATAAAATGAAAACGTGTTTAACGCGAAGAGTGAGTTCAAAGTCAAGTTCATATATGGAAAGGTGGCAGGTGTATCCCCAGGCGAGTTGTTTCACCTACTGAAACTGGATTTGCTATAAAAGCCATCAGTCGTGTGTGCAAGCGAATGAATGAAAACTATAAAACTGGTTGCATAGAGTTGCATGGTTGTTTACCTTACAACTTCGAATGGAGTTTTAGATACAGGAGGGTGTGGATCTGAATTATTTTAAACTTGTAGTCACTGATTATCATCTCTTAAAGTATGAATTATTAACAATGTGGGTTGAAATTATACTTTAACTTCACTTTTGGCAACAGAATAGGTCCTGGGGGGCGTATTGCCATACTGCTTATCAGCACAGACATCGGTCGCTCTGCCATAGTCTGTGCTGAACTATATATTGCTCCTCGAATTTCAGAAAAGCTAAAGCAAAATATATGCTGCCACGGACTACTCTGTGATCATATGCTGTTTGCTTCTTTAATTAATGGAAACGCTGAGGCAAACCATGTGCTACTACAGATTGCTCTGCGATCATATGCGATTTCGCTGTAGATAACTACATTATGCAAGTGATAAAGAGAGTTTTCAGAAAGTTAAAAACGAATGAAAGCCAAACAAATTAAAAATACAAATTAATATTTTGCCAAATAAAATAAAGCGAAATAGTGAACGCAGAAATTTATTTAAGGCGAAATAATTACACACAAATAAAATTATAACTGCATTTAAAATTTAGTGTTTTTTTGGTATAAACAGAAAAAACAGAAAAAATTAAAAATAACAGTAGAACTCGCATGTAATTTGATTTCGTAAGAACCTGACCAGCGACAGGCACACGAAGAGTCTGTTACCGCAGGTACTTTCTTTGCTCTTAAATTTCAGAGCAGAATATACATCAACTCAGATAAACAGCGTTTGCTCTGATATAGTATATAGTCTGCTTTGTACTTGAATAAGCATGCTATAATCTAAAAATAATCGCTAAATTTGTAATGAAAATGAAAAAAACAATTATGTCAAATCAATTTCACCTCACTCTCTCAAGGCAAAATTACTTACTCACCTCACTCAAACTCACAGCGTGTTGCGAAATCGCATGAATTCGAATTGGTGTACACATGCTGTGAATGTGAGTTTTGAGAATGTGTACAAATGCGGAACTGGGCCCCTGGTTTGTATTCCAAAATCGTATTATTATCCTTCGGGTTACTTCGCATTGGCTTTTAAAATGTGAAAACTTGCCTCAACATAGGAAATTGCCGCATTTGCCATTTGTTCACTTTGACAACAAACAAAATAAGCTAATGATGTTTTCGTGAAATTAATTTAAAATAAATAATCCTAGATATATGTATATTATTTTTCAAGCAGAGAGGAATGGAAGCGAGGGAGAGTAGCGACAGATTTCGATACAACAGTATTCACCGATGGCTCGAAGATGGACTGCGGGGTAGGTAGGCGCAGGCATTTTCTCGGAGAAACTCGGTATATCGAAATCTTATCGCCTACCGAACTTCGCTAGCGTCTTCCAGGCGGAGCTACTAGCGAACCTGTCGAGGCCTGTCATAACTTAATAAGCGACCCAACATCCAAACTCAACATCGCAATCATTACAGATAGTCAGGCCGCAATTAAAGCCATAAATTCGGCAATCACCTCATCAAAACTGGTTGCTCAATGCCAAGAAAAACTCAATCGCTTGTGCAATCAAGGCAGAGTCACTCTTCTCTGAGTTCCAGGACTTAGCGCCATAGACGGAAACGAGAAGGCCGACGAGCTAGCCAGGCGAGGGTCAGCCCTTAACAGCTCACTAGCGGAAAACGTTCATATTCCTATAAGTGCTGTTAAGGGCAATATGCTCTCACATTTCTTAAAAATAGCCGGTCTCAGGTGGACCGATCAGACAAACTGTGTCATATATAGAAAGATATGGCCAAGTTACAACAGGACAAAAACAAACGAGCTGCTCCCAAGAACCCACGTAGACATCGCTAGAGTAGTGGCCAATAGGGGACCATGCAGCAAAACTAGCGATCCCTCACAATAGTTTCTGCCGTACCTGCAAAGATGAAAATGAAAAAGAGTCGATTATTCCTTCGGCGTGAAACCCGATGACGTTATAACTGGATAACCGGTGGGCTGACTTTCATGATTCTTTTTTTTGTTTTTGTTTTTCGTATTGCTGTATTTCAGGCTTAGGCAGAAAGAAAATTGCGTTTTACCTGATGGTTAAAGAGACTGTTTTAGTACACGGGCGAAGCCAGGCGGGACAGCTAGTACCCATTAAAAACAAAACTTTGCAACCAATGCGTATGTTGTTCCCAAATTAGTGAATAATAAAAAACGCGGGAGGGGGAGGGTGGACCGTAAGCGTCGTACCGTTCGCGTCCCACCCCGACATGGAGCGCAGCGCCGCGGGAATCATTTAGTTTGGTACAATCGTCGTTCTTGTTGTTTAATTTAAAAAAGCAATCAAACTAATTGTGAAGTCCAGTTTATTCAAAACTGCGAAGAGGCTTGCAATATCTGTCATCGAACTTTGAGTGGGTTGCATTTTTCAATGACATTCTACATTCTCAGTAGAAATTACTAAATAATATTGCCATTTGGGAAATTCTTAGTTTTATTTGGGCGTTATTTCATGTTGTCTTAATTGTTTTGGGTGATATTTCCTTTTTCGGGCATTATTTCCTTTTCAAATATTTACACTTGTTATTTTGGGTTTTACTGCCTATTATAAAATGAACCCTGACTAGGAAATTACACCCAAAATGACTAAAAAAAAAATTACAACAACAAATTCGAAATTTTTTTTGGGCGTTATTTCCAAATCGATTTGGGCGTTATTTCCTTGGGCGTTATTACCTAACGCCGGTTTTTCTTCCATCGAAACCACCGGTTTTACCCAAATAAAATAAAAAAAAAACCCTATGCAGTGGATTCCGCTTATTTGGGACACTTCGGTCAAGACGGATTTTGTCCCAATTAAGCAGCTGTCCCAATAATCCGATGTAACGATCAAGTAAAAAACCAAACTGTTCTGGTCTGTTCTTTGCCATTTGTCCCAGTTAAGCGACTGTCCCGATTATCCGCCGTCCCAATAAAGCGGAATCCACTGTATTATTTCTGTAGTATATGTACCATTTGCGGCTCTCACAATTAACGAATCTTAACAAATGCGGTGTCAAAAAAAAAAGAATTTTCTGGAGCACTGACGAATTGGGTTCCTACCACGGATACAGACATTTAGCAGGTTCTTAGCGCAGGTTTTTTCCGCAAACACAAATAAGCAAAGTTCGAAAGCGGAAGTGCATCCTACTGAGAAATAGCCCAACTAATTTGTGGATCACGAAAATAGATCCAAATGAAAAGCAAGATCTCGTATTGTTATTAGCCGTGGTTAATTATGCTTATCTGATCCGGATCAGATCACGGGCATAATAAAACAAACTGGATTACATTGCACACCTTTCAAGCTCAGATACAGACATGTTTACCTTAGACACATACCTTTTTAGCTCAGACACATACCTTTAGCGCGAAGTTGCCGTTTTATGACACAACCTTTAGCCGGATACAGACATTTAGCAGGTTTTTGTCAGGCATTTGATTTAGCAGGTTTTTGACAGGCATTTACCGCAAACACAGATAAGCAAAGTTCACAAGCGGAAGTGCATCCTACTGACAAATAGCCGAACTAATTTTTAGATCATGAAAATTGATCCTGATAAAGAGCAAGATCACGTAGTGTTGTTGTAATGCATACAAACCAATGATCTATGTGGATTATCAGCGATAATAAAATACGGCTATTGTCATTCACTGGTTTCAAAGCCTTTGGAGAGTTCAACTTATTTCTCGGTGGACCTAAATAAAGATTTCAATGTGGACAAAGAGGTAGTTAGGTTGAGATTAGGAGGGTCATTTGCAGTAGATGCAATTCCACCCAGAGGCGATAAAGGTCCATTGTGAATACTCTAGTTGTGCACGTTGAAACATACATTTTAACAAAACCATTTCGAACATATAATAAATCTTTTTAGGTCTGTGAGCGGTATCTGAGCCAGGTCATCCAGGTAGTCGAAGAACCGAGCTCCCATACAAGATAGGCGCTGTTCTTGAAGAGCTGGGCAGTGGCATTGAAGGTTTGCTACAGATTCTATTTCATCCTCATCCACACAGCTTCTACAGAAGTCATTTGTAAGGATGCCATATCTTCTGGCCATGTTTCCTGTTGTACAGTATCCAGTTAGGACTCCGACGAGTACGTGGATTTGTCGTGTACACAGATTTTGTAAAAGCATTTGATACAGTGTGTCATGATATTTTAATCGCGAAATTATTTTCATTCGGAATTCATCGCTTCTTTTTTATGCGGATTTCCAGCTTTCTTAAGAACATAAAGCAAAGTGTTAAGATTGGGAACGTTTACTACGTTACGTTAAAAATAATAAACGTTTCATCAGGTGTCCCGCAAGGTAGTCAAGTAGGCCGCTCTTCTATTTAATATTTTCATAAATGAAATTCCTTCTTTGCTTATGCATGCTCATTGTCTATTTTATGCTGATGATATAATAATATTCCTGCGTGTTAAAAACTTGACTGATTGTTTAAATCTCAAAAGTGACTTTAATCTTATTGTTACGTGATGTCAAAGAAATTATCTTCCATTGAACATAAATAAATGTCATGTCTTTACTGCCCATCGTTGTTCAACTCCTTTATTATTTGAATACTTGATTTTAAACGCTATTCTGTTGCGTAAAATTGAGATAAAGGACCTGAGAATCATTTTTGATACAAAGCTTACCTTCTCTTCTCACATAGACTACAGAATTTCAAGAGCGTATTCGATGTTGAGTTTTCTAAAACGAAATTGTTCAGAATTTTCTAATCCGTATGCTATGAAATCAGTTTATATGTCGTTAATACGTCCATTACTTGAATATTGTTCTGTTGTTTGGTATTGGTATCCGTTTTATTCAAATGCAATTAATCGTACTGAACGAATACAAAAATCGTTTACAAGATTCGTTGTGAAACAATTGAAGTGGAACCTTAACTATGTTTAAGCCATCATATTTGACGAGATGTGCTCTTATTGGCCTTGAAACGTTAGAAAAAAGACGGCCTGTTCAATATTTAATGTTTGTATATGATGTTTTCTGTTATCGCATTAAATGCCCTGAGATTGTTCATGTTTTTCTAATATTATGTCCCCGAAAGAATAATGCGTATATATCTGACTGGAAGACGCTGCAAAAGTCTGCTATTCGGTATGACTGGTTTATGCATAATTCTTCCGAGAAGACTCCTGCTCCGGTACCTTTCTCTGTATTTGAGCCATCTTTAAAGACGGATGTTCCAATGAATGATGGCGTTGTTCCAGATCTGTCTGTCTGGAATGGAGACCTTAAAGTATCTTGTAAAGTCATGCAGGTATTTGTCGTAATCTGGGCAGGGCATGAGTCTTTTTTGATTGAAAATGTCCACTTTAATCGGAGAGCTCCTTTGGCTGCCGTGATTCTTGTGGAGAGATCGATCGGTGAAAGGTGCAGAAGCATTTTTATGGCAAGTTGTAGTGTAAACTTGAGCACACCTGTTATGTTAGGCGATGTAATTTTCCGTCTTCTGTGACTTTTAATTTATCAAACAAATCCTATCAATTCTTGACAGGGACGGTGTGAAGGATGTTCCCAGTTCCCATATAATTCCTCAATTTCACAGGATGGATCTGAACAGTTCTTCCTCCACACACACTAAGGTAATAAGAAGTTTCATTGGGCTAAGGCTTCAAAAAGGCGCACATGGCGACTTCTGTCCTACACCTACACCCCCTTAAACATTAAATACGTTGCACAGCTTTCATAAGTTCAACAAAAATAAAAACTTGATCTATTATAAAATTGCTACTTTCTGGGATCACCCACTTTATTCGGTCTTTGAATTTCCCATGTATTGCTAATGACTTCATTTCCAAATTGCCATCACTTATTCTACTTGGAATTGCCTGTGTAATAGCGCAGCAATGACAATTTTTATTCTAAGCCTTTAGCTTTTCTACGCGTCGTAAGAGTGATGGGAAAACCTTAATGGCTACAGGAAATGACAAATTCAATTAATCTGCGACGATGATTTATGAATTTGTTTACACTTTCACTCAGGCCAAAGGTGGAAAGTGCAAAAAGCAAAATAAAACGCCAACTCACATTACTTTGACATTTGCTAATGCACGCCTTGATCCAGCTTAAGGTTCGGCAGAAGATAACACCGCTGCAATGACGTTCTGCGATATTTAAATTTCATAATTTTACTTCAATTGGTAACAAGCCATATTTTGCACACTCACGGTTGGAGGTTGGGTTGGTGCATAAAAATAGCCTTAAGCTGCTTAATCCAGACAATCGCTCTAGCTTACGGCTCCGCCCTTGTGACTATAGAAATTGACGACGTTCTGTTTTTTTTTTGCTAAAGAGGGTAGAGGATGTCTCCGAGTCGCTATTGATAGAAATTCTTTGACATTTCTCCGTGCCCGTGGCAATGTGCGCGACAACAGGTTCATCGTGTAAACACAAAATCTAGGGGACTAGGTCGGCATCCAGTTGGGTGTGAGAATAACGAGCGCCACTTGCACTTCCCACCGAACGGCTTTTGTTTGTCCGACAAAAGCGAGAAGCTACATGAAAGGCGGCAGAAAGATGCGTTGGGCATGAACGTCAATTGTGCAAACGAAAGAAAGAAAAAAAAAAACACAAATCCCAGACGCGACTAATTATAAAACAAAGTGAATAAAGGAGAAGACAAGAAAACGAAGATCGAGAGTAAACACGAGGAGATTCTTATCCAGTAGAGGAGCACTTGGTGTCTTCTTCATCGAGTGCGATTAATTAAGCTTCACGGAATCAGTCATGCGATACAGAAGCCGTGACAGCACCACTTTCCTGTAATCTCGTGTAGAGTGGAGATAATTGAATTGAAAACAAAACCGAATACTGACCTAACCAAACCACAACTACTTTGTAACCAGTTCCAGCTTGGTGGACGGCCAGCGCCCAGTCAGTTGGCGATTGGTAATGACGGGACGTACTTCAGTGTTGATGTTGTGGCTTGTGCCTGTCGGCTGACGCTGTTTGACTGAATGTCTGTCTAATCAATCAAAAGAGTCTCGAACGAAACCGGAATACAATGGCGCGTTAGGTACTACGAGTACGTCGCGAAATTTCGATTAAGGCAATGGGGAGGAAATAAGTTAGTGACTTGCTCCAGAAACGTCAAGTGTGTATCTCAATTTATTAGTAGAGGTGTTCGATGAGAAAATGAAAAAGAAATTTATTTGTTGGCTCAAGTTTATTGCGGATAAGGTAAATTTATGACGGATACAGAGTAACACTTCCATAGTGAATTTCTTACGAACGGTCTTCGGCACGCTTCTCTCCACCCTTAAGGAGCTGTTACAAGGCGCCCTTACCAAGCTCACCAGATAGACCGGCAGTTGTTGCTTGAGAGTAAATCCCAACAAGACCGAACTAGTCCATTTAACTCTTTACAAAATCTTATTCTTGACCAAAATAATGTTGGAACTTAAATATCCAGGAAAGAGCCAATTAAGCCACAATAGCACTCTACCATTGATAAGAAGTCTATAAGAAGAAATGGGGTTCTAAGACCTCGCATTCCTGACTGGCTCTATGTACTCGTATCTATCGGCAGGCCGAGTTTGATGTATGACGAAAGTAATTGCCTAGTCTCTAGTGGATAAAGCAATATACGGTGGAAAGTCCAGAGTCGGCTTGTCTGTGTATAAGCGGAGAGCAATGCCTTCTGCGGCAGTAGATACTCTTCTCAATCTTACTCCCCTCGACATTTATTTATATCAACATCTGCAGCCATATGACTACGAGCCATCTCCTAGTGGTCCAGAAATTCGACAGGAACTAAGGTCACATTTCCTGGCAGATAGGAGGATAGGATAGGAGTCGCCGTAGAAAAGACATGGCAGTGCAATTCTATACCGATTGGTTCAAGGCCAATGACGGGATAGGAGACGGTGTTTTTATATACTCTGTTCCAAACAGAATTGTCAGTACAGGCCTTATGGGGGAGCTTTTTTCTAAACACTAATGCCTGCACGGTCAACTACAAAAATTGCCACTGAAATAAAAATCTTGTTTTTGTAATTTTCCTTAAATTCGTATGCATCTCATTATGACACAGCCAGGCAAAATAATCGTGTGGTCGCCATCAACTCTCGCTATGTGTATGGAAAATATGAACATCAAAACAGTGTTACCATTATTAAGTGAAACTATGTACATCATTACTGCTTTTTCTGTGGTTTTCGTCAAAGAGCTTTGGGATTTTGTGCTTGGAGAACCAAGAAATGAATTTGAGTATGTGAGGGTGTTGCCGCTTGGTTTTTGCTTTTTTCCATTGGCTTGTTTTTCTGGGGAAACTGTTAAAATGCGGTTAAAAAATTGTTCGCTTTTTGCGCTTTATAATGCATATATATTTGCGCGAGATGAGTGTTGGGTGCCGAAGTGAATAGTGACTATTTATTTTGGTTGTTAGGTTATATCTCGTAAGCTAATCGTTTCCGATCTATAGGGTAGGGTGGGGCACATTTGACTTTTGCAATGGTTAAAAGACAGTTAATTTTTAAATAAAAATTTTGATGGCTTTGTTGGTCATACTGTTCTCTCCTATCACATACGAATTTTCGAAGTTCTCTTTCGACAGTTGTGGGGTCTAGACCAGTTTTTTGATATTTGAGTCATTTTGTGTAATTTTACTTGGGCACGAGGTAAGCGATATTTAACTTTTTGATAACAGAATTTAATATATGTCCAATTCAAGTTTAAGTGTATATTATTAACTTTATATTTTTATAACTTTTCATTGAGTTGTCTTTATAAGTTCCTTAAAAAATCATATTTTTTTTTAAACAAAGCATGGGACACTTTCGACGAAACTATGTATGTGGGGCACCTACGACAAATGACAAAAGACGTTGACATGAGCAGTTACAACGTGCAATTGTTTTTTTTTTGTATTAATCGTTTCTTTTAACTTTTTCTTAATTTTACTTTGTGATCTTATTTCATATATTCGTATGAAAACTGAACGTGATTTTTAGTTTAATTTTAACATTAATTTCTGAAGTATCTCATGGATTTTTTTATGTTTTATAGATTGATTGATAAGATTGATTTATTTAAATAAACAAAATAGTTCGCTATAAGTTTGCTCTTCCTTTTGTATCATTTGAATTCGTGTCGAAAGTACCCCACTATAAAGACGAATGTACCCCACCCATGTGGCACTTTCGACTTTTTGAAGTAGTTTTTAAAAGTATTTTTATAAACAATTAGGGTTGAGTACGGTCTTTATGATTAACGTATTTCTTTAGTACGATTATCAAAGCTTCAAATTAAGTAAAAACTTATATATAATATTTATTTTATAAAAAGTTATAGGGAATCTACAGAAAATGTGTCGAATCTGCCCCATCCTACCCTTCTCAAAAAAATGCCCTTTATTAATATTTATATTATTTATTATAAAATGTCCATTATACTTAAATTTCATCTAAATGGAGGTGGTAGCCCTACGGATAGTGCTTTCCGATTTGCAGCGATTTGTCGCACGGTAACCCAGTGAGATCTTAAAAGAGAGAGATGTTTATGTAAGCTTGCAACAAGACTGAGAAGCGAACGTCCTATCTTCCCTGTCCTTCGGTTGGAAATGTGTATATTTGTGAGTTGATCTCGCCCATACTAAATCTGTCGCTAAAAAGACTACATTATGATCGGAGTCATCACAGTACGCTACAAAAGCCAGGCTTGCAACTAGAACCGGAATGCCTTTCAACGATTTCTATAGGAGCGGCAGAGACGAACAGAAGGGATAGAGCACTGTTCACCTTCTTTGTACCTGCCCAGCTCCTTCTCGCAGAAGGAAATGCGAAATATGGACCCGACACATTGATAATCTCGGCGACCTAGCACAAATGGATGTCAGAGGGCCGTTTCGCTTCATTCGAAGCTCTAAATGGGGTGGTTGCGGAACTATCCCCAAAGATCCTTGGTATCATAATGGACATCTATTGCCAAATTATAAACCTAGGTTTTTCTACCATCGTGGATTCCAAGATGCGTTATACTTAGTAAATGAAAAGTCACACATTGGGCAGAGACTGGTACTCAGGGTAAAGGTACTCATCCCTGCATGTCACTATCTCGAATCAAAAATTTGAAATCCACTGCGGGCTAGGAAGGTACTGAATTTGGGCAGAGTTCAAATAAAACTGTTCATCGGCTTATATACGGGACACATAAACTTAAATAAACATCCCAACAGACTGGGACTAGTGCAGCACAGCACCTGCCCGGGTTGCGAAGAAGAAGAAGAAAGTATCAAACACTTCCTCTGCGATTGTCCTGCTCTATGTTCAATAAGGCAAAAATACCTGGGAAGACATATCCTGCCCGGACTGACATCGCTCAGATGTATCGATTTCTCAAAAATACTGGAGCTTACACGACATACAGAGCGTTTTTCTAGAATTCACATATTCCTTCCAACCTTTCTATTCCACTACACCACCCCCTTTCACTAACACACACCACAACCCGTCTTTCTCAGCACAGTTACAGAGGGGAGCACAACGGGCCCGACTTGTGGCCTACGTGAAGAGGAGCAATCCTCACCATCATAAACCAACCAACCAACCATCTCGAATCAAAATAACCGATTTCTACACACAGCTGGTGGATGACAAAGTTTGTTCCCATCGCAGATAGAACTAATGAACACATTTTTCCTAATGGTACTCATCATACCACCTGCCGAGACTACGAATCTTCATTTACCACTCAGCAATCGTAATTCCAAAAACCACAATCGTATAAAAAAAAGACCAACAATCAAAATTCAATTCAATTCAAGTTCATCACGCACGATTTTCGCCCACACAGAGAATCAAATTAAACATTTGCTATACACAGCCCAAGCACTTTCCCCACTTCCTTACAATTGGCTGGTTTCGACTCGACGCAGCACCCAAGTCGCCGTGGGTATCCATTAAAGGAAGCACCAACAGCCAGTTGCTACGAGTATCAACACCAACTGCAACAATAAGGTCACCTTGTGTCCCAAAAGAAAGTGAAAAAAGTTGTTGTGTTGCACTTATGCCTCGCACCCAGACTACGAATAGTAGCAAAAATGCATTCAACTACTGACATCGAAATCGATGTGCACACGACCATTTGCGAGTTACGTGCTCATCCCACAATGCCTTCAGTCGGTCATAAGGTAGCCATCCATAGCCTGCCTTGACTTTGTAGCTAAGAGAACTTGTTTCTGCAGATCTAGTCTTGGCTTCAGTTTTGGGTATCAATCCATCCACTAACTGCCAACATGCCATTTGAAGACATTTTGACTGTGGGAACTGGGAACCAGTTTGTCGCAGTACCACTAGCATGGATTCACGAACGAGCAAGAAGAAAAGTGAAAAGGACAGACACGAATGAAGATGAAGATGAAACTGCACACAAAATTATGCGAATACACGCGATTTTGGTATTTTACTACCTTCGCCTTCCTTATCCGCATTAGAATCTGCCTTGAGACTATGCCCCCACCGCCATCTGTGGTGCGCTGCAGTGAAAGTTAACTAAACCGAATGAAGATGTCATTAGATGAAAATTAGTTGAATGAATTATGTTCGGTGTTTCTTTAAAGAAAAGTACATAATAAAAAAAATATATATTTACTTCATAATAATGCACTTGCATGTGACTGACGTGAAGCTTGGATTATGATGATGAGACAAGCGCCATTAAAACTGGGTCAGGCCTCAGGCAATGACAAAGAAATGATATTTCGTGTGATCATTTGGAAATTTGAAATTCGCTTTTACACCTTTCACTGCCAAGAATCGGCAAGGTTCTTCCATCAGCAGATGACAAGTTGTAAATAAAATTAAGCACACCTCACGAACAGAACCGATCTGTCAAAATCGATTCTGTTGCCCGCAATTAAACCCAATTCAAACCTATTGAGCACTTTTTAGATAAACTGTTCGCATTAAATATTTTGACAGTTGATGGGTACGCAATCCTTTAATGCTCACAAATCATTCTTTTTAAGTTCAGCTGTCATAGCAAATTGACATTTTTGACACAAACAAAAAACCCTGTGGTAAAATTGATTAAATTGAGATACAATAGGTCCGTTCGCGTACGCTCCTAAAGCCTAGTACGGTGCTGATGAGAAACGAAAAATCCCATATACCTAAGAGTGACGCAACGAAATCGAAAACGGAAAATTTCGTTCTGATTTTCGTTTTGCAGTACGCTTATCCGCTGCGAATTAATACTGATGGTTATTGTATTAGATAAATGTCTCCACTCAGTTTGCACACACAATTTAGCTCTGTTCCTGTACCTGCCCAAAACAGCGAAAAACTACGAAAATCAGTCAAATCCTGTTCCCGTACGAAGATTTTTCGTAGTATTTCACAGAAGAGAGCGCTTACAAGAGAGAGTAATTTTTGTTCAATGCGTTTCTGTACTTTTGCACACTTTTACCTCTCTCTGACAGATTTTTACCCCGACATTTGAGAAACTGTGAATTTTAGAAAGTACGGGAACAGAAATTTTATTGTTCGGTACGCAAAAATTTCGTAGAAGAGCGTGCTCACGAGAGAGTAAGAAATTTTCCCATGCTACGAATTTTAGCACAGCGAATTTCTTTGGGCAGATTCATGAAAACTGTCAAATCTGTCAAATCACATCCATTTTTAATTTTTTGTTGTTCAACGCGTTCGTTTACTTTTTCGTAGTTTTCCTATCTTTGAGATGATTTCACCCCCACTCTTCGGAGTTTGACAGAAAACACATATTCGGTGAAAAAAGTACGCGAACGGACGTAATATTTCATTGTTTTTTTTTTTTAATTAGACAAATAATAATTTTCAAAAACAAGATGATAAAAATAAATTATTTTTAAAACAAAAAATAAAAAATGTTTAGCTGTAAATTTCATAATCAATCATGTTGGTTAGTTTGTTCGTTCATGGCAGACTCTGATTGGAAATTATCGAGCTTGCTTGTTGTTTTTCTCGTCCTCCTTGACTTGAATGTAAAGCTTTTCCATATAGTTTTGGACATCTTCCCAACTATTCGACGATCTATAATTTCTCATAGTTTACCTATGGTGCTGAGATCGGGGGACTGCGCATGGCAAAATTGCTTCTGTTTTATGTCCAGAGAAGCATCCCCAAACCACAACGTTGCCCGCACCATGCTTCATAGTCATCATATACATACATATGGCAAGCACGTAGAAAAACCTAGCAAGTGGGCAAGATTAAGCTCCTGTAGATCTTCATTTTGTAGGATGTAATGTGCAGGACATTCAAGAATGAAGTGTTTAGCTCTGTAGTCTTCTTCCAGGCACATTTCACAAAGTCAGAAGTTTCTAACTCCCATTGAGTTCAGATGCTCGTTTAAAGAAGTGAACCCTATTCCAGCCCTTTAAGGGTATTTGAGTGTAACAGGAATCTGGTTCTATTAGTCTTGGGCGCATCTACTATTATTTTAGCCTGTCAACATGAACTAAGCTAATGCTAATTGGCGTAGCATTACAGTCCTAGCAGGTCTAACTTTTGTATTTAAGGTTGACTAAATTGCAGCCAATTACAGACTGAAGACCAACGGCCCACTCAGCTGATTTCTAAAATTGTGATGGCCCCCTTCCCCTCCCTTAAACATTTCCAAGTTAAAAAAAAAGTTTTATGGTTTTTTTTTTCTCCATATTATATTTTTTATTTTGATCGCGATTTGTGAACGTGCATTGCTACAAGATCTTGAATTCTTGGTTCAATTGAGCTCAATGCTAGTCGCATGCCATTTTCGCTGTCCATCTTTACAATCCCTGATTGGCTGACATCCGGAAGGTAATGTTTCGGAGTAATATGGAGACTGTTTCAACTTATCCAGAAGTTGTTCTTCAACAGTGTTATTTGAAAGACAAATTTCCAAAATGTTTTGCTTAGCGTCGTCATTTAAAACATACCCAGTTACTTTCAGCAGCACGTGAGACGTCTTTTACCTGAATGTGTTTGTTTTGATTTTGTAATCAATTTTGACTCAAAATATTCGATGCCAGACACTCTTTTTTCAGCAGATTCAAATCTTGCATCATTTGCTCCTAGCTTCATTCTCTTCAAACCTTCTAGTTTCGATTTACAATTTGTTGCAAAATTATTTATGACCAAAAAAAACCCACGAGGGCAGTTATTGCACAGGCGCGCGCGGCGGACAAAAGTAAACAATGACAAGTGCAACTGAGCGAGTGGGGAATTCGCTGCACCGACGGCTGCTCAGCTGGGTTGGGTTCGCGAGTGGGTAAATGGGAGAAAGGTGGGTTTGGGCGCCACACAATTTTTTTTTTTTTGCTTTGGGGAAATTGTGAAACCTGGGGTAAAGCAAGAATTTTTCGTCCCGTTGATGAAATAAACAAAGTCGTACACTTTTCGAATGTCGTTCCAATTTTGATCGTTTCATCGCTTTATTGCTGAGAATTAGTGCACATAATATGCATTGCGGCTTTGATTCACAATGGACTTCAATCTCAGTAAAACCATATTTGATGTAGTCTTCATCATATTTTCAAATTAATTTCAAAACGCATCTATTCCAAATGTGCACTCTTCATAACCTACTCTATTCTAGATACTAACTTTCATTATGACTATTCCAAAATGCATTTTTTAAATGCAACCAAGGCGTCGTCGTTATTTGGTTGTTGGGAACCACTGGTCTAGACCAATGCGATATTATTAAATCGTCTATGCTAGTTTAATATGCTGTTGACTTCCTCTACGATATTGAAGGTAATCAGCGTTGTGAACAAGCTTTGGCTATCAGAGCAGATGCAGATGGATTTGCCCTTCCAACTTTTCTTAAGTGTAATGTGTACTGTCTTAGATATAACATACAACTCTTCTTAAAATGTATTCCAATGTGACTTCTCCCTAAATAGCCTCCTCAAGACAGCTCATCAATCAAGGCCCCACGTAAAGCGAATGACAGACTTCTTCTATTCGGAGCTATTCAGAAGGGGACATTAGAGCATTTGCCTGTAATTGAATTTAGATTATGCGGTATCCAGTTCCAGTGCTTCTCCCAAGTCTCTTGGTATTAAATCAAGAAGCTCCGTCACACTCCTGCCCCTAATTCCCTCGCCGAAAACTACTTGCCTTCAAATCCGTCATAAATGCGATGTTCCGCTCTTCTAGCTTAGTTTCCTATGAAGATACATATGTAGTTAAGGCAGTATTATAAGGATCTCAATAGCGGCAGTAGGTGTTTCGGTAAGGCTTATAGAAGGCAAGTTCCTTTTATTTGTTAACAGCATCATCTCAGTCTTGAAAGAATTGACTGACAGTGACTGCACACGACACCATGCGCCGACAATTCAACCTTCAAAGTCTCGCTCGACATAGGTAAATGTGGAACTTTGCAGCCAGTTTAAGGGTATTTGATGCCAAAAATAAACGTTAGTTTATAGCCATATCTATCTTAGCTATCTTTAAGGTAATTATCGGTTAGATATTTAACGTTACTCCACGGAACCACTTCGCGAGTATTGTAATTTAGACATTGAAGAGTTCGCTTACCTATGAATGAAGGAAATTGTCAATGGAACTGTGCTAATCAAGTCTCATGATTGCAATCTTACAAATAAACAACGACCTAGAATGACTGTAAAAGATACAATCACGGCAAATATTAAAAACTTCTCTAAGAACATTCGGCGAAATATTTAAAACAAATATAACCAAATCAAGGTTCCCAGTTCTTATCTAGCGTTCGTTTATACCAAATGTTCGAGTATTCGTATGAACAAGACTCGAAGACTGTCGAATTGAAGTCATAGGCAGATATCAGTCTTTCTGTTAAATCGAACTTTGATTTGAGATATATAGAATGTAGACGTTCTAGCACTCACATACACTTGTACAATTAAACGGGGGAACAAATTAAATTAAATAGAAGTAATCAATTTACTCGTTGACGCCAAGGAGTGGTGTATACAGTTAATCTTGACTGGAATTAAAAAGTAATTAAACACGTGATGGACAGATTATGACTAGAGTGGTTTTTAAGACTAACTAAGTGCGCAAGTAGTGTGGCGCTAAAATAGCACAAGTACAATTGGTTTATGAGTTTTGACAGCAGTGCTCAACTAATGTCAAATTAGATCTTTAAAAAAAACCGCTCAAACATGGCGGTACGTCTAGGTGATGTTTATCGCCAAAGCTGGCAAGCCTAGCCACGCAAAATGTTAAGCACGACTGTCCTCTTTCGTCGTTAAAACAATGGCGGATTTGAATGCTTCCGCAGATCTAGAGTTAATCAAAGTATCCAAAAGTTCTAAGGATGATGCTCAGCCTGACTCACCAGCCATTGCACCTACGTTTAAGGCGTCCGAAGATTTATTCTTAACTTTAGGAACAACATGCTTTACCATTATATCCCAACAAAGCATGGGACTTTGATGCATCTAAATTAACCTATTGCACCTAAAATCCGCCTCGATGGTTTTGAGTAATAGGGCCAGTTACCCAGGGCTAGTTTTTAGATAATAGGCTTGCCTAAATATGGGCACCGTAGCGCAAGTGGTTAGTGCGTCGGACTACTGAGCCAGCGGTCCTGGGTTCGAATCCCGCCGCAAACACCTTAAAAGTTTTTCACAGTGCCCACCTCTTCCGAATGCCTGACAAGCATTCAAGAGTATCATTTGTCATGTAAAGCTTCCCAACTCGCCGTTCGGAGACGGCAGAAAACTGTAGGTCCCTTCCATTCGTGCAAAAATATAACGCGCACACACAAATGGTTGCGGGAAGCTAGGCTTGGTTCTACCTAGGACTGCTGAAGTCAAATATTAAATATAAAAGGACGAGCAAGAAAATATTTGGTAAAGCCGTGACAAGAAATCAAAGAGGTCAAGTTTTAAGAATCAAAGTCACAATGCCTTTGTTTGGGTATTTTGTTTGTTAGATTCCTAAACAATTTGTTAAGGATTTAGGATTAGATTTATCTTCAATCCGTAGCTCAAGCATTTCTTGTAATATATATTTAATTGGGGTTGGCACCTTGTTCTAAAAATAGATGAATCTTCTCCCAATACAAAGTAATACTTTAAACGTGAGCTTATTCCCATTACTCCACAGCAGATTCTGCTTATTTTATGAAAATGATAATTTTTAACAGGATATGTCTTGTTATTTATTGCCATTTCTTTATCTGAGTTATCCCCGATTTTTGCATCCACTACCTGCTCTTCAAGAAGAGTCTCTATGCGATCCATCGTTCGCGCAATTTCCTGCTCTAAACAATGTATCCAACGTACTGTGTGAACGTCTGGAACCTTTCTGCAGCACACTAATACCGGCAGATCGACTTTCGACGAAATTCTCACATCAAGGCAGATCCTGGAAAAGGCCAACGAATTTCAAGTATTTCAAGATAGCATTCATCGTCTTGAGTTCTACAAGGCGATGGCCGAATTTGGGATCCCGGCTAAACTGATCCAGCTATGCCGCGTGACGCTGGGAACACGCGGTGCAACGTGCAATTCGGAAACAGTTCCTCCGAACTATTCCAAACATGCACCGGATTTCGGCAAGAAGAACAGGCGAAACGAGTTGGCCTTGAAGTGAATGAGGACAAGACCAAGTACCTACATGTTGTCAACAAACAAAGAAACATCTATCCACCATCTAGGACAAAATCTCAGTGTTTGCAACAGTACCTTCGAAAGTGGTTAAGGAGTTTACCTACTTCGGAGTAAATATCAACTTCACGATTGCCACCTTAGTGCAGATTCGACGAAGACTTACCCTAGGAAAGCGCTGCTACTTCGGTTTGGCAAAACAAATGGGTTCAAAACTCGTAACTCGTAAGACGAAATGCATGCTGTACAAAACATTGATCCTGCCAGATCTGCTGTATGGAGCCGAGTGTTGGACGATAAGCAGGAAAGCAGAGCAGATTTTGAATACTTTCGAGAGAAAAAGCCTTCGTCGGATATTCGGTCACGTATGGGAGGAAGGCGAATGGAGGTGAAGATATAACCGCGAACTCTATGAGCTGTACCAAGATGTAGATGTAGTCCGAAAAGCCAAAACACGTCGACTACACTGGCTCGGCCACATCAAGCAAATGGACAACAATGCTCCAGCAAAGAGGATCCACGAATAACAGCCACCAGCTTCGAGATAACAAGGAAGACCGAACCTCTGGTTTAAGGACCAAGCTATCGCGGATGCCAGTGCGCTGTGTCTAGACAACCGGAAGCAGCGTGGCCGGGACCGAAGAGAGTGGAAGGTTGCCGCGTCTCAGGCAGAGATTCTTCACGGGTCGGGAGCCCGTTAATAAGTAAGTAAGTAAACAATGTCCCAATATAACTCGGCAAGTTCTTTGAAATCGGTTTTGAGTGTTGTTCTTTTTTATATTAATCTATTTAATATCTCTGGACAGGATTAAGTAATAATTTTTATATTAGTTTTTTAAAACAACAATACACCTACATAGTGGTAAATGTTTTCAGACTGTACTGTCCCTTTTTCGGGCACCATTTTGTAGTCCACCGTACGTACTGTGAAAAACCGCGAGCATCTAGAACTCACAAGATTTTATGTTAGCGACCAAATTTTATTAAAATTCGTCCAGGCCTAGGAATCCCTGAGTGTGACACGTTTTTCAGTACAATACATATACACATTCTTATGTCAGCACCTACTACCTGTCAAAAGAATTTTTTTTGCGAAATTATAAAACGTCACGTGACGCTACTTCTTCAAAATTTCAGCTACAATCGGAAAAATTCGAAAGGAAAATCGCCTCCACTTTCGCGCCAGTTAACTAACCTCTTGGAACATTTTAATTTTCATTTCAACGACGTAACGAAAACCAGTCAATTTTATAAGTGCTCGAAATTGAAAAAAATCATTTTTCTTGGTAAGATTGAGGAAATTATATTTAGAATAGAAAAAAAAAACGTTTAAAAAAATATAAATTTTCAGATTCAAAATGGAACGCGGTGAACCGAAAATTGAATCTGATGTGGAAATAAATTCAGATATAGTTTTTGACGCCACTTCAGAGGATGAACGCCCAGTTGCCGAAGTTGGCGCGAATAGAGAAGCTTTCGCTGCACCGGATCCCATGCGCGTTATAATCAATGCATATGACGAAAATTTGGAAGATGAACTCCCTCCATGGGAGGATGATGACCCCCATATCACCTGAACTTAAAAGAAGACTGATTTTATGTTTATCCATTCTTTCTGGCATTGCAATAGTACTGAACTATTGTGGCAATATAGGACTATAGTCGCAATATTATTGCGCAATATTTATAATTTCACCGTGTTTAGTCTCTTTTTCCTCTGACTTTTTGACGTTTTAGTTTATCAGATTATTTTGGTGATTTTTGAATTTTGGAAAACCAACAAATTTTGACTAGACTTTCAAACCCAAAAGCTAGTTCTACAAAATTGGCTTGTTGATCGATGCTCCTGAATTCAATCACAGTAGTGTAAGCCGAATTCTATCAGGAACGTAGAATCCATTGATCCATACACACATTCTTATGGAAGGTGGCCCGCCATAACCAACCTTGACGGATAAAGTAGGTTTACTTTCTACTTTTTACATCCCTCGATACGTTGTCGCATTTAAGCTCACACATTCACATATTGAAGTTCACGCATTCCCAAATTGAGAGTATACGTTGTCATTGGTGGAAGCATAGAGATAATCTAGAGAAACTGTCATGGCCGTTGACAATTGTTTAACATTTCAACGTAGATATGTGACGGATTCTATGGGACTGCTCTATCCGGTAATACGTCAACTTCAACACCAACGTACAACGGAACGACGCCGACGGATTCTATGGGTTGGGGCCTTTACTTCCTACTTTTTTAGTCCATTGATCGATTGGCAATTCACACATTCACGCATTGAAGCCCACGTATTCACAAATTGAGAGTGAGCATATTCATATTGATGTAATTTGAGAAACTGTGAAAAAGGCTTACGACGAATTTTATGGGACAGCTTTTTCCGGCAATACGTGAACGTCAACCTTCAACGGAACGACGTTGACGGATTCTATGGGTCGGGTCTGTTAAGATAGAATCTCCTTTGCCAGTTTCTTACTCGTACATGTCGCCTTGATTAGCTATCCATTGGAGCCTTTGACAGTTCATAGCCGCCACATTATCAAAAATTCCGAAAGCATATTTAGTGCTGTACTTAAGTGTATTAAGGACGAAATACTAACGCGATTAACTGTAGCAGAATGTATGTACAAGTAGATTACTAAGAAGTTAGATCTGATCTAAATCCCGCTTTAGTAAAGTGTGGCTTTGCACTATCTCTATCAGGTTTCAGACGAGATGATGCTCGAACTTTCATTTCAAAGAACAGTCACTCAAGGACGCCAAAACTTTTCTTTTCTATGTTAAATGCCAGTCGTGTCTTAGCAATAGGCTCTCCATAGATAAGCAATAAAGGAAAAAAAAAATCAGCAAAGTTCTGATTTTATGATCTCAGATAAACTTCAAGTGTTCTGACACTGCAAATTTCAATTCAAACCTAATCTTGTCTAAAATTAACGTGATTAACTCGAGCAAAATTATTCAAATATGTATTTATCTATCGGATCTTGATGGCGATAGCGAAACATTGACGTAGATGCATGAGATATAAATACATTTTATAAGTATGTATCTGTAAATACTTTTGAAAATTGAAGTACGAAATTACGTGCGTAAGTTAAGTCCATGGCGTTAACACCTACTAAGGACTTTATCTGTGAAATTTCTTCGACTGCGCTTTCATTGGAGTTTAAACTGTGGACAATTTGGTGTTGTTGTGCTGGGGAAGATTACCATCCCGAGCACTTAGACACTTGAACGGCGATAGTTTTTTTTTCTTTTCTATTTCGTGCCTCAAAAATTGGTTAGAGCTCAACATCACCAAATGCCAATCTATAACCTTGTCACGTATAACGTGCTCTCTCTTCTCGACTGTATCTTTCTATGGTCAACCTCATCCGTCAACCTCAAAGTTCTCTTCGCGACTACGACAAGTAGTTAAACTTTGTGAGATAATCTTAAAATCATCACTTGGTTTTGTCAAACGGTGGTCCAAAGAATTTTTCAACTCTTACGATACCAGATGGCTATACATTAGCATTGTTCGCTTCCTCGTTGAGTATGCTAGTCAAGCCGAGAAGATTCAACATCGTTTTCTTCGTTTTTCTCTTCGAAGCCTATCGTGGAACGACCCTTTTAAATTACATCTCTCTCAAGACCGCCTTAAACTAATTCACGCAGGAACTTATCAGACTTTATCTGTATTCATTGACTCCTCTCAGGTAGTTCGATCGACTGCAAATCCTCGTAATGTGCGATGCCCTCGTTTCTTCTATTTACCGACCTACCGCAATGGCTCCAATGATTTTAAAACTTTACTCCCCGCGTTAAACTGAATCTCCTGCACCATCCTGAAACCTAGTTTTTAAGTCAGTTCCTTAGATTTAGTTTTGGCGTTGTTTCTAGCTTATAATAAGCCAAATAAGTTTCACCGAATTTAAAATTAAGAAAATTGCTATTAAGTCATAACTTAGTTGCAGTATGAAACAAACTTGTTTTGGAGGGATGTTTGGTTCCGACTACTATGAGCATGCGCGAGTTACACGGCAACACTGTCAACCTACACATTACATATGTATATTTTTGTAATAAATAAAATACATCAAGAAGAATGGACATCTAAAGCGAATCCCAAAATGCAGTTGTTACCATGCCTATGTCATGCATTACATAAGATCCCGCTTCACCGCTGGCAACACGCCGAGTCACACACGATGCCAATAAGAAGCTACCATGCAGCTAAAAAGTGACGACGAAGTTAAACACGCTGACCGCTGTTACCACGCACATAGAATGAAAGTACACAGGAAACCGTTTCGCCTCTGGCAACACATCATGCATTGATTTGGAAAAACAACCTCGAAGCGGCACTCTTGGATTAGTCGTGGCTTAGTAATCATCTTGTAGTCGAAATCTTGCATATTTTGCTAGAGAATGAAAAATTGAATAATGGATTACAGTTCAATTAAAATTGTCTATATACAGTAAAACCTCTCTAATTGGGACACTGACGGAACCAAATTTTTTTCTCCCAATTCGGAGGTGTCCTATTCGGAGAGTGTTGTGCTAAACATGTTTATAGCAAAAATTCAATAACAGAGTTTATAAGAAATGCGAAGATTCCTTCCTTTTAATTTCATTTAATGTCGCTGCGAACATTACATGTAATTCATTACTTCCCCTACTAGAGAAGTCACAATTGTTTTTTTTCGAGTCTAGTATCTCAATTGAAAGGTTCAACTCAAACTGTCCCGATTAGAGAAGTTACATTTGCTGACTTTTTTTTATAAAAGATCCCAATTCGGAGGTTCGGCTCAATTATGGGGGTTCCAGGAAAGTGCCCCAATTGGGAGGTGTCCCGATTACAGAGGGTATATTTTATGAAAACTCTTTGGGTTGGCAAAAAAGTCCCGATTCGAAGGTGTTCCGATTACAGAGTGTCCCAATAAAGGGGTTTTACTGTGTATAAAAGAGACTGCCGTCCGTGTGTGCACTCATAACTCGATAATGGAACGTTCGATTTTTACGATTTTGAGCTTGATGAATTGGTATTGGCCCAAGGAAGGACACTATGGAGGAAAATCTCGGAAATTTTCCTAGAAAATTGGAAAGATTGGTAGATTACTTCCTATCTAACACACAACAAGTAACTAATGTGACTGTTTTCGTGCACGGGCAACAGCTACTAAATTATAAATCTAAAAATAATATTCTATGATTGGTGATAATAAGTCATTAATATAAGAAGAATAAATAAATTAAAATAAAGAACTTAAAATTTATTTACAAAAACTACACCACCTAATCATTTCGAAAAATTTAATGAGTGATAGTGCGAGTAAGAGTATAACTCGCTCGCCGTAGATCCTCGTAGTATCTAAGATTGGACAAGAATCCGGCGGAAAAAAAAACGAATCAAACCAACTGTCAATTTGAAGTATCATTAATAAGTCAACAGATTCTAGCGCCATCTTTTATTTGGCACCACTGTGATGTAACGGTATTGATTATACCCAATTTTTCAGAGATTACCATCAAAATATGACAGAAAAGTCACGACCTCAAGTGTCCAATGGCAAGTAGTTTTGTTGCTCGTTACTTATGCAACAAGCGATTTAAAAAAAAAAAACAGTTCGGACCACCGTTAGATAAAAACAAATTATCACCCACAATTAGTTACTCAAGTAGACAAGCAAAATGCAATATAATCTTATATAATCCACTTGACACTTTCATTCTTCAGAAAGATAGAAGCAACAAAAAAATAAACAATTAGTATAATTTCATTATAATTGCAGTACTACACTTCTTGTGAATGTTAACACTCTCGCTGCTACACCGCTAGAGGAGAGACACACCGCACAATTATGGTGTCAGTAAACTCTCCAACGAAAGCCTATACAGCGGCTGTCGTTGCCGCTGCCACTGCCGCTGCCATCTCAAATGATCCATGCAAAGCAGTTATTAATGATCGCCATGATGATTACCGTCATAATCGTCGTCATCAATTGCAATAAACACTCTGGACTATGGATAGTAAAAGTTAAAACAAAAACGACGCAAAGAAAACTGAATCATTTCTATGCAAATACACAATCGTAGAAAACGGCATCGTAAATTTTGTCGTGTAATACGTACAAACGGAAAGTCATGGCAATCGAAATCCTTGGCTAACATGTCAGAATGTGGAGAAAGAGAAGGCAAAAACAAGACCGCAACGAGAGTGTCGACGATGACAACATGCGGTGTCATGGGTGCGGATAATGAGAGGTTATTAGACGTTTAAGAGGTTATGATCTCGCTGGGAGAATTTTTTTTTGTTGTTGTTTTAGGGCATCGAGATGGAAAGTGATTGTTTGTCTTTCTTGTACGACTGTTGGGGAACGAAATGAAGTCCAATTTTGTATTAACATCCTTCTGAGAGGAGACAGAAGAAAATATAATTTGTAGAAAAAGAAGAAGAAGCAAATCAAACTACGCGTGCCAGTTTCACCCGTTCCTATGCGATCTGACAGATGATTTAATTTAGATGTCAAGCGAGGTACACTTTTAAAGTCAAGTAAGTCCATATGTAGTTGTGAGACTCTACCCAACAGCAGAGAAAGCACTATTCAATCGATCACTCAATCTACTTTCAATTATTACTTTACAATTGATGCCCACCTACACCTACGCCGTGACACAAAGCCTGGAGGTGAGAAGGAACTGTCAAATATTTTGATCTTTCAAGATTTTCGCCTCTGTGGTTTAATTTTCGATAATCACTGATCGCAGCTTAAGAATCAACTTCATTCCTTATATCGCATACCTAGCTGGTGAAAAAAAAACACTCAAAATAATTTAATCAATTTTAATCGATTGTGATTCGTGTAGAATGTAGATGATCCGTTTGCGCTTTCGCTTTTCTTTTCATCGCTGCAAAATTTAGCACACTTTTATGCCGTAGTTTTGATAAAAATATCAACTGAACCTTTCTCCTCGTTTGTCCAAAATTTACGAATCTGATCTCATCAACAGCAGCAGACTACAAGCTGATCTACAAATTGTAAGCAATTCAGCAAATAGACACTTTCATTCGACCAATTCAGGAGTCATCGTCTTCTCATTCTTTTTTTGTTGACGTTTTTTTACATGACGAAGTTTTCCTTTCGATGGAATTTATAAAGTTTTTTGGTTTTTATTTCTGCGTCTATACTATATGTTTGCAGCATTCAGCGAGAAGGCAACAAAAACAAATGAATAGGTATGTGGAATGTTTTTTTTTGCGGTTTTGTTTATTTTTATATTAATGGAGCAATTATCTACTGCGGAGCGGTATGACGAGTAGGTATGTTCGTTATGTACAAAATGCTGCACTATGATACACATATACGGGTAAATGCCGCCAGCAGATATGTAGATACTCCATAAACAGTCATTAAACTCAAATCGCAACAAGCAGAAACCGGCAACGGTGGCAAGCAAGGTGATAGCCGTGTGCTCATGTGAAGTGCTGTTCCAGTGAAGGAAGTCGCACACGCTTTGGGGTTTCATACGGTTTCGAATTCGATTCGAAGTGGAGGAAAACGGTTGCATGCCATTTAACTGCGGATTGTGTGTTTAAAGATTGCACTTACATGAGGACTGAGGAGGTTGCGACAATAAAGTCCGTGAAATATTTAATTTGACATGAGTGCAAAAAAGGCCAATCTAACAGAAGTACGTTAGCTTCTTAGCTCTGTCAAAATTAAAACTTAACCACCATTGAAATTGTTATTTTTTTCCTTTTATTCTTTTCATTTGTGTCGCAAACATTCACCGCTTGGTCGCTCATAAATCGGTATTGGCAATTAAATTGGGGGAAACAAATTAAATTGCCATTAATCAAAATTACGTAAATACGTAACGTAATGAGCTAATAAAATCGTACTGCGTAAGCGCGCGTGAGTGAGTAAAGTATAATTTAACATAACGCTTACGGTTTTGTAGGGTGGGACTTTGTATTTTGACACTGGCAGCGTATTTACGCCTAAAACTTGACAGCAAAGCATTATTTTGTCTCCGCGGTGCGAAATGAATCGAGTTGCTCTTAAATTACGGTGGAAAATATTGGAAACTTGCCTACAAAGTTAATACTGTGTTGCCGAAAAAGTGCAAATTTTGAAAGGAAAATTTCCTTCGAAATAATTCACCAAGTACGCCTGCTGGACTAAAGTTCGTGAGATTGGTAACAAAAGTTATCCTCATGTCTGTCCCGTGCGTACATGCGAGAATATTGCTGTTTTTGCCGAATGTGCAATAGCGGCATTATTGGCCCATAATAAGACAATAACTTTTCGGTCAACGCTCAACGAAGTTGCAAGGATGAAAATAAAAATATGTAATTTATTTATTTTCTGCGGAAATGTCCGGCTCTAGCGAGAGTCAGGCAACGCATACCTAACTTTGACGACCTGAAAGAGATTTCCGAGAAGAGGATTGGAGAACTAATCCTCTTCTTAAACTCCACAGGGTGGATATAAATATCTCAAACTACATGCGAATGGACGGGTCACCTGAGCGTCAACCTTTTGCGCTAGTACCTACCTACCTACGGTTAATGAGGAGCGCTACATAGGCATGATAACCGATTTTTTTTTCAGAAAGGGGCAATCGCTGGTTCTAACAGGATGGCGCTGCAGGTGCCATACAAGCCGTCTAACAATCGATCTTATGCACACTTCTTTGGCTTGGCCTCCACGGAGTAACTATTTAATGGTGATGGTCTTTGTTGTTGCGAAGTACTGTTAAAGTACTGTTAAAGTCGTATGCTGTCGCGATGGGCTCAATCGTGTCCTTAGGTCTTATGATGGCCCGCCTCATAAATACTTTGAACCTTACCTACTGGTACGCTGACAATCGAGAAACGATTAGGCACTATGGCCAAAATGCCTTTTTCACGAGCTATTTGTCAGATTGAGCCCCGAACCATCAAAATTATAATTTGGGTTGACAGGGTGGATTACTGTCGAGATAACCGCGGCAACAATTTAAATGAAATTTTTTTGCTTCAATAAGGCGATCAATATTGCACAATTTTAAATGAATTTTTTTGTAACAATTTTTAAGAGAAACCAACTCTTTAGTATTTGAATCGTAGTGAAAAAGTCAGTATATTTAAAATCGCGATGTACATATACGTACCTGTTGGAATCTTTTTGCCCGTAAATATGTATTTGCTACTACTGCTATTTCAAAAACAAATCCATCAAATTAAAGTGGCACCCATAATTGAGAAAACTTTCGGAATTTCCGAAATTCCATTATGAACTACACTGGTCCCTCGCTTTGCGCGACTTCTTTCTGCGCGGTTTCAATTTTGCGCGAAATGCATTTGCCTACCAAAACTCGATTTGCGCGGCTTAAATAAATGCTTATATTTCATTTTTCAGGAACGCAACCCCCGAAATGACATGAAATTCATACTTCGCTTTGCGCGGTTTCGCATTGCGCGAGACTTTTCATTCCCCTAACCTCCGCGCAAAGCGAGGGACCAGTGTACTACAAAAGTTGAGTCACTTGGTTGAGGCAATTGCCAATATTGCATTGCCAGAGTTTACATATATCGTGGATTAAAGAAAAGCTTTAAATATGTAATAAATGGTTGAAATCTATTTTATTTTAGGAGTCCGGAAACATTTTGACGACAACAGACTATGCTAAAATAGCTTTCAGGGAACTGAGACTCTCAGCAGGGAAACTGACTATAATTAAGATAATTGTAGACAAGTATCTTATGAATCCATAAAACTATGGCAACAACATCACGAGAAAAGCGGCTTGCCTTAAATTTTACTCTATCATCGCCTAAAATTAGGTCAAAAAGTAAGATATCAGCCAGTCGGTCGGAAAGATAATTGAAACTAGTTATTATTTCCAGCGTAATAAATTAAACAGAAACCAATTCTAAGATAAGCGCATAATGAATTTTGCCAAAGAAGATTTCGCTTAAAGCAATGATTGAAAATGTGTTGTCTTATCGGGCGAAAACAAGTTTAATCTTGACGAACCTGATGGTTACAACTTTTCATTTCTACGATCTAAGAAAAGAAGAGCTGTTCCACAAGGAAGCCACCTTGGACCGCTGATCCTCATCTTGACAATGTTGATTGTATCATCAAAGACTCCTATATTTCGGTCTATGCTGACGACATGAAAATCTGTATGCACATATCATCCCCGCTGACTCACGCCCATTTCAAGATGACTTAAATATATTTTCTGGCACCAGCAGAAAATCTTCCCATTACTCAATGTGAACAAATGCCAATCTATCACATATGGACTCCCACCACCTCCCAGACCTTACTTTGTCGGCAACAATCCCATTTTTTTGGTCACCTGATGATGATAATGAACTCAACTTCCAGTCCCACTTTGATAGAATTATTTGCAGAGCCAATTCTATTCATGGTTTTGTGAAACGTTGATCTAAGCAGTTTTTGAACCCTTCTGTCACGAAATCCTTATATTATACTACCTTCGTTAGGCCCCTGCTTGAATATGTCAGCCAAGTATGGTCCCCTTGTAACGAAATCCATACTAGGCGAATCGAAGCCCTCCAGCGCAGGTTCATCCGCTTTTTGATGCCTGGGACGAGATTTTTCTTGACTAGTTAAAAATAAAACACGGTTGCAAAAAAGTGGCCTAAGTCAAGTGACTCGCAGTGTATGTTTTCATTTCAATTGACTGAAACTCCAAGTGAGTTCAACCCCTAATGAAAACAAATTGAGGAATGCTTCAAGTTTTTTGGTATCGAAATCAGTATCAAGCCCTTTTACGGAGACGTACTTGACCACTGAGGAGCTTATTTTACGTTAAAGGGCTAAGCGTAGGTGTCCTTTACATTTGGAATATGAAGTAGATTGGAGTTTGAGTGGTAAGTGGACCAAGTAGGTACCTTATTGTGAACGCATTTTGTAACAGTTTTACTTGTACATATGTGTGTGCACTCGAAAATGCTCACAGAAAAATAAATAAATACAATTTCTGCATAAATTTAGGTTTTCGTCTACCTAAGTGACCCAATTTAAACAAGTGCTCCAGTTAATTATTTCTTTATTGCTTTTTTTTTCTAAGTAGGTCATCCTATAGAAACTGACAGTAATTGTTATTGATGCCATACCTTAACCATACCATTACTTGAGATGTGCATAGCTTTACACAGCTGGGAAGTGGCTATTGTCATTAAAGTGGGCGAATGTTCCCTATATATACAAGCATGCATCTGTACCGCACTCATTGTCTAATTTCTACGAAAAATCTAACCAGTAAATTATGATGTGAAGCCATATGTACATATGTATGTAATTGCATAGCATTTTACTGATAATTAGATGGTAAACACTGAAGCATTCATATTTTATACGTCAAGGCTCCATTCAACCTATGTCGGGACTCGACTCGAGAAATCATCGCGATGATATGCTGCAAAAGAGTCATTCATTCCAATTCTGAAAGTCGTATTTGTGATACTCTCAAAGTCATGTAAAGGGTCTTTCAATAGGGGTAGTAGTTTTTTTCAATCGAGAGCTCTCGGCTCCTGATATGTATGTATATATATATATATTTTTTTGCTTCCAAGTGTCAGAATATTCAGTACAGTTTGCAGTTTCATCATGCGGCAATTAACGCTTCCTGACCCTTTGGAAATTATTAAAAAAATATTACCAAAGTTCGAGATTCGTTGTTGATGCTCAACGTTTATTATGGATCACCACTCTGCGCAGCCTATAGGCCGTACTGTGACACAATTTGAGCGTGAGTTCACTTTACATAACTCTAAGCCACCAACAAGACCACGAAAACCGCAAAGTGAGGAGAATATCGCAGTTGCTGCGGCCAGTAGTGCCGATGAGTCAAATTTGTCGATTTCACGACGATCGCAATTATTGGAGCTTTCTCAGATATCAACTTGGAACAATTTGCGTAATGATTTTGGTCTACATCCTTACAAAGTCGCATTGACTCCAGGGCATAGATTGCGTCGGAAGTTTGCTGATTAGGCCCTTTAGCACTTGGAAGATGATCCTGATTTCGGCCAAAAAATCATCATCACAGTCAAGGAGCACTTTTTGAATGGCTTTTTGTTTAAAAACTAAATTGCCTTAATTGGTGTGGGACAACCGAAAAGTGTTCCGTTCCAAAAAAAAAACTTACCGTGTGGTGTGATTTATGGTACGGCAGCGCGACGTCTGCAGACCTTATTTCTTTCGAAATGAGGAGGGAAGAGCCGTTACCGTCAATGACGAATGTTACAGAGGCATGTTACTAGAATTTCTGTGGCCAGAACCTAACAAAATAGATATTGAAGAGACGTTGTTCCAAAAAGACGGCTATCGCGATTGAATCATCTCAGGACGAGGATTTGTGACCGCAGCCATGTGATTTGATTATTTTCTTTGGGGCCAAGTCAAATCATAGGTGTATGCCGACAATCCACACATTTCGCATCAAACGAAGCCAATATGTGACTATGAGAGCAAAAGTGGCGTAACCCACAATTTTTTGAGAATTGAGTTTTTGTGTAAGTTAGTATGCAAACTTGGTACGCATAAGTGATCTCACCCATTTTCTTACATTTTGAAGCAGCTGCCATTAAAAAAGTTATTTTTGCACTGAGATTTATGAGCAAATACGTCAATGCAAAAGAGGTGTAAGCGGGATAAGTTGGTTCTCAGTGGGCATTCATACTAACCCTTCGATCAAAACTTTGGCCTGATAGAAATGAACAACAAATTTTATAAAGAAATGTATGTTCCAGAGGACTGGCAGAAAGTAATTGCTTCTGCAAGAAAGAGAAACCCTTTCCAAGTCATTAGAATCTAGAATGACTGCGAATGATTTCATTTCAACCAAGTTTCTGGAGAAAAACATAACAAACAGAAAAATTTCCATTTCTAGCAAAAAGTCGAGTGGCGAGTTGCCCTTTTATATTTTTCTTCAACTATTCCAACACAGTTGATGTTCCGTTTGATGAAGTCCATGTCAGAAAGAGACAAACGCAGAGTTTTATTGAATTGAATGTGCTAAAACCCCCAAAAATAAGCGAAAAAAAGAAAATTGATTTGATAGAATTGTTGCAGTTTATACCACCAGTGCATCATAGCTTCTATACAACAACTTAAAAACGTCTGCAAACTGCAACCGCTCTAAATGCAACCGAATCTGAATAATTTTTTTACATTTTTTTTTACAAAATTAAAAATGCATTTTAACAAAATGAAATTGTATAAAAATATGAGTGTTTTACTTTGGCCTAACCTTAATATGTGTGGATGCAAAAGTGGCGTAAACCACAAAAAAAATCGTAGTTATGATTTGTTTGCTTCAAATGATAACAAATGAAAACTAGATGTTAACGAATTGGATCAAGTAGATTATACAAAGAAAAATGTGATAAACAAAAATAAAATATACAAAATTCGTTTTTTTAAATTCATCAATAACTCCTATAGGTCGTCGTAAGGGTTACGCCACTTTTGCTCTCACAGCTTCATGTATTCGTCACGTTATCGCCAGCATACAGCCGCAAATTTTGGACAAGGTGATCACATATTGGAGCGATCGGGTGCGTCAGTGTAAACCAAGCCGTTGTGGACATTTTCATGATGCCTTGTCCCGAACATTACTGCATGGTCCAAGTATCTAAGGTTAGGTTAGGTTGAAAGGGTTTATGAGGCTGAGTCATCATAAAACCACAAGCCACCATATTGGGCCCATCGCGATCCCTAAACCATAATACTTCCGTCTAGACATTTATTTTCCCTGCAAAATTTTAAGATTTGACAGTACCCAGTTTGGCCAGCCTCTTCCAGTGTAAGAAGTAATTCACTAGAAATTTTATTCAAGAACGAGCAATAGCTTGACAATCACAAAGTACATGTTCGATATCCTCCGATGTATCTATGTCATTGTTGAACATATCTGCATTCATCCGTGTCTGAGAGTCCCATTCTTTTGGCATGTTTCCTTAATGGGTTACATGGGTTTCATAGCTTCAAAAAATCGATTTGTGTTAATGTCGTATTAAATTCTGCAACATCTTGAATCAACATCAGAATATTGTCCTAAATTTTCAAGTCAATCGAAGTAATAGTTTCGGAGATAGAGCGTTGGGAACTTGAGCGCTCATCGCCAGTTGGGCTCAGTTTTATTGTCACTCAAAACTTAAAACTCGTTTTTCTCGAAACTGTATTTTCAAAGTCGGTTGTAAAGATTTCTAAGCCGATTTCTAAGCCAATTTTGATGAAATTTTATATACGTCTTTGAGATGTTATTGACAAGGACTTGAACAAAGAATTTTTTTTTTAATGCAACTATTTATAAAATCAAAATGTAGAGCAAATTTTACCGAAATTTTTAAATTTTTTGTAAAAATATCTGCCAAAAATTCAATTTTCACTGTTTTTGTTTTTATATAAAAAAACAAATTGTTAAAAATAACCCGACGAAACCCATGTAACCCCTTAAGAGACAGTGCCCGGAGAGTATTCCTATTAGAGTTGTTAGTTTTGCTCTATTCAGTCCAAGGATCATCCTGGTCCTTTTGCGGTCTCTCTTTCTTGATCATCTGTGGTCCGCCATACTGTTGCATGGTCCAAATTTGATACAATAAATAAGAACTTTGAATTTTCGATGAACTGCGAGGCAACTTACATTATGTACACTGAACCCCCTACATACGCGGTCTCAGCATACGCGATTCAGTTTTTCCGATATTCTCTCAAGATACACGGTGTTTATACGCGATTCATCAATTCAAATTCGCGTTCGTTCTTATATCTTTGACCACATAATTTTTGAAAATAGAAGTCGCAATTGCAACATTATTAAGATGTTAACATCAAATTGATCATCACAAGCTTCCAAACAAGCATTCAATAAATCGCTTGTCTTGGAACCCATCTCTACATGTACGTACTCGTATTAAGTACATTACATACATATTTTCATACAGTTTCAAGTCTCAACATACGCAAATTCGACATACGCGGTGGTTTTTCGGAACGTATCTCTCGCGTATGTGGGGGGATTGCTGTACATTACAGTCGACAGTTTGTCACATCGCACAAATCTTTTAATTAATTCCGCGCATCATTTTCCAATGCTGACAAAAAAAGCAAATATCTGTCCAAAACTTATTTCAGGATTAATTTTTTTCCTTCTTTTCATGAAATCTTGAATTAATAAATTTTTATTAAATCCAACAAAAGTGTATCATCTGTGATGGATGATTTTATTATTATTTTTGCCCCAAATCTTGCCATCAAAAACTTTTGATAAGGGTAGTTACAGGTACTGCTTTCTTTTCCAATCCACTGCCACACAAAGGTAACTGCCAGGACTAAGGAGTGGATCAAAAGAAACTTCTTTCGAAAGTTCTTTAATATTGTTTCTTCCATAAGTGTTTTTTCCCTTTTTCATTCTAATAAAAAACAAAATCCACACATAACATAAACATGAGAAACCTTTTCCAATACATACTCTCAAAAAAGTATCTTAACGATAAATGAGGTTTATAGATGTATGCGTATAAGCGTAACATAAGATTCAACTGATTTTACGATGCAATAATTGTTAAGTAAAATAAGGGCTGCTGCTGCAATTGTTGCAGCCATAAACGAAGTCGTAAAATTACCCCAAATACCATTCAGAGCGTTTCCAGTGGAAAATCATTAAGGTGTCTGTATGGATACCTGCCAAATGTGAGTACTTTGATCTTACACCGAAACCGAAGAGCGGTAGTGGTAATGAAAATCGAATTTAATTTTCTTTATAAACAAGTAGTAATTAAATTGCGTATTCTGAGGTACACATAGGTTGAACGTTTCTAAATATTTTAAGTAATGAAATTGAAAGAGTTTTCTCTTGTAAATACATAATAAAAAAAACATGATAAGATAACCGTATAAAGCAAAGGTGAAAAAACCTTCGATGTTCAGTCATATTGTAGTCTTATGGCAGTTTCCATGAAATGAGCTAACATTAGGCGAGGATGGTGAAGTGAGGTAATCTCTGAGAATCGCCCAAAACTTTACTTCATAGGCTACACTCACCAAAGCTTCCATGTGTCAAAAGGTACAAAAAGGCAGGCAGAATGAACCATTCAATTTAGATGATGATACGAGTAGCAAAAACTACAGTCCACCTGACCAAAACGAAGTGAGGATAGCAATATCCAAACTTAAGTCCAGAGGGCTGCTGGACCTGACGGTTTACTCACTGAGCTGGTAGAGAGCATACACCAACACTGATCTCTAAGAGGTCAGATGAAAGTATGCCAGATGAATTGAATATCAGGATCGTTCCGCCCCAATTACAGAGGCATCAATGATCAGTCTCTTCAACATCGCCTCGAAGATCTTAGCTGCCATATTATTTGAATGCCTTTCGTTCGCAATCTGATAACCCCTATTAGTGCAGTTTTAGGCCAGGAAAGTCCACCAAAGACCAAATTTTCAGACATCCCTGCCAAGCTCGTCCGTCCGGTGTGCTTGCGAGTATAAAATGGAAGCGGCTAAAATGGGTTTGGCGGCAAAAAAAGGTACTCTCTCAAAGTACACTCAACATAGACGAATTGGACAGAACAGGACATGTAAAACGAATGGATAACAACGCTCCGGCCCGCAGAGTATTCGAGTCCAACCCGGATGGTCAACGCAGCAGAGGACGACCTCGACCTCAACCAACTTGGAGTGCGCAACTGGAGGCAGTTAGCTAAGGACTGGGCTAACTGGAAGAGGGTGTTGGTTGAGGCCTTGGTCCACCCCGGACAGTAGCGCCACCTAAGTAAGTAAGTTCTATTCTTTCTTAATTTTACAACAATTTGCAAAATTATTCACACTCACACTTTTAAGTCTCACATTCAGATTTGTCAGTGCGTAGCCGCTTGTATGTAAATATATAATTGGTTTGTTTTTGGAGAAGCCTTGAAAAAATGCTTCTAGGGCTTTCGCAATTACTAAAAACTGTTCTTTTTACGATTTCGATAAAATAAAGCAAATAGATCTTGTGCACGCTGAGTATGGTTTGCTAGAACTGAATTGTTAATGAAATATTTTGTCTACTCAACTGTCAAAAGGTATGTTTCCCTCCCTCGCTTACAAGTCTAGTTCCGACTTATAAAGAAATTCGTGAAATGATATATTGGATATATCAGATGTATCGGATCCGCCATCTGGGAATTCGCAAATCTGACTTCAGATTCATGATCAGCGACCTCAAAAACCCCTTTGTACCAAATTGGGTCCAAATCGGTTGACTTGTTAAAAATCGTCATTTTTGGCGTGGTTATGGCCGCCATTTTAAATCTTTAATCCGCCAAATTGAATTTCCTTACTTTATCAGTCGAAACTTTTAGAAAAATCGATTAAGCCACCAGATACGAAGTATTAGCCTCCTATCGTAGGTGGCTTATTTTCAAATTTACGATTGTTGGGAAAAAGAGAAATTAAATTTCACATTTTTTCTACTTTCAGCTGCCATATTTCAAGAATGGCGGCAGATAGAACAATTCTGTCCCGGAAAGGGCAGAAAAAATTACGATAGAACATGTTTTTTTAGAAAGCTTTGGTTGATTGATTCACTAAAAGGCAAACGATTGAAAACAGTAAAAAAATGTATGCCATTAGGGACGAAACGGGTTAAGGAGAAAATAAGCGAACCAAATTTTATATGCAGTACAAGGCATTTTTGGTTACTTGCGAAATTGTACAAATTCGTATAAATTTTCACGAATTCACGTTTGCAAATCGAGAATGCTTGCAACAATTCCTAAAAAAAAGAGTCAAATGAGAGTGTCAAAAATTTCCCCTCAATTGAGAGACTTGCGAATTCTTAAGAATACTTGGTCCGTTCACGTACTTTTTGTATTAAATATGTATTTTCTCTCAGATTTCGAAGAGTGGAGGTGAAATTCTTGTATGAATTTTATTCCTCTCTCGTGAGCAATCTCTTAAAAAACTATGAACTTTTTGCGTATGCGAACGGGTTTTCGTAACTTTTCGTAGATTTTCGTAGATTTGGGAGCGTACGCGGACGGACCTACTCACACCAACTTTTTCTTCGGTTAAAGTGGATAAAATCTGTCCAAACAGTTATCTGTTAGTTTCTGTCAGTGAAATTAGCTGTCATAATTCACTGTAGTTAAGTTGAAAACAAAAACAAATTGACTGTTTATACCCACAAAATGTCAAAAAAGTGGTTATTTTACTTTCTTGCAAGTCCTTCCCGGTACTCCTAATTTTTTTAAGCAGCTAAATTGTGATTGAGTTTTCGCGCAGTGTTTGACTCGCAATAACACAAAATTGTCAAATCTACTACATATGTATGTATGTATAACTGTTCTCCGAAAATGTATGCCATTATTTTCTTCACCTAGTTACTGGAACCCATCCACTGAAGTGTAAAGCAATGTACAGAGTCTCCTCATATGACCAGGTATCTACTGTTTAGCCATTTTATATGATTTGGAATGCGCCATATCATAACGGCAGATAATCAAAGAAGTTTTATCTAACCACATTCCAGTATGAATTCCAAGAAGAATTTCTAATTGAATTACAAAACTTATCTACCAAAAAACGTGACATTACAATTTCATAAAAATCAAATTCCCCCCAAAATAAAACTACACCCAAACAAAGCAATGAAAATTCCCTAATTTAGGCCAACATATCAACATACGAGTATCTTAAATGTTTATCCATCATAGATAAGAGAGGGGCTGCTATCTCGGGTTATCCCATTTACGCACGCGCTTCTTTACTTAGTATCTTGATCTACATACATACTATGTCGCATCTTAAAAAATTCACGGCCAACATAGACATGGATCATGGCACATAGGGGCAACATTACGAAATCATTGAATGCGGTAATTCCCGGTAATTCATTTGATCAAAAGCAACCAACAGACGCGTGTCACTCAAATAACGTCACAATCACTGAACACAAATAAAATTTAACGATGCTCATCTAATGTGTCACTTTACACTTCACTTAAATGTTAATAGATTTCACGACCTAATTTTTCATGTTTATACCTAAATACGATCATTGCTAAGAACTTTGATCCGAATGAAAAAACACTAATAATAACTAAACGAAGGTTTAGCTGTTCACTTGACAGTTGACAGATGTCACCATCTGTCATTCGTTTTGCGAAATTTGATTAATGAAATCACAAGACGGTTAATGATCCTAATAGTTTAATTAGTTGCCTTCACTTCACCGAAGTATGTGACCCAAATTTTGAGTTCATTGACAGATGTCAAATTTATGTTGAACAATGACAGAACAAATATCCCATTGATCGGCTACTTCAGGGCGAGGCGTACAAATGTAAGCCGAAGATGGAACAATTCGATAGAGCAACATTTTTTTCTTGTTCATTATTGCTTTGCTGTTGCTTGAGTTTGAGTGTTTAATGGCTTTCTGTTGAATTTGACATAAAGGAGAAGAAAGCATTGTACGAGTTGTATTGTTGCCAAAGATTATTTTCACAATTTTTTTCTTCTCAAATAAATACTTTTAAATTAGAAAAACAAAAATAAAGTGTGGATGGTCAATGTTGACAATTATTAGTGTTATGTTAAGCCGTTATGTGAGGTTTTTTGTTTCCTCTAAAAGTCTTGTGCGTTAATTATACAATGAGTTGGTGTGATTGTCATTAGCCAGTCATTGCCATCATTCATGTGCGGCTTTAACAGTTGCGTGCAGAAAGTAGGAATAGGAACTATCCGCACAGAGTAATTAGTTGAGTGTATTTAGTTGCGATTATTTGAATTTTACTATCTTTACCACTAAATGCTCAAATTATAAAGTTTTTAGTTTTTGTTAATTACTGAAGCAGAAAGTGACTTTTATGTTATGTGTTCGTATGAAACTATAAAACGAAGAGCATTAGGATAATTGGAGGAAGAAGAGAAGGCCTGAGGAGTTACGTTTAAACCAAAATAACACCATGTTGAGTGAGTCTGCTTTCGTTCCTAGCAGTGCAATCTGTCAGTCAGCGGTGATTTTGTACCTTGTATTTTATTAGCAATCTAGATGACAGGTTCGATTACATGCTTCTTGTATGTGCTATTTCATTTTTAGAAATAGTGGGTTGCTATGCCGTAGTGGTAGTCGTCGTTTGTCAGGCTGAAGGTTCACGGTTCAAATCCAGATGTCTCTGAAAAATGTATTTCTCACGGAATATAAATCAGTTTCAGAAGTTAATGTCAAAAACCTACTGCGAAGGCATAACACTTGAAAGTGAGATGATGGTATGACCGAAGAAATGCATCCCACGAACATTGAACATTAAGAAAAAACTTCTGTGAATCATAAGCAATGGCAAAACTTTCAATAGTACACCACTCTTCAGTTATCCTGGACACCAACCATAAAGAAAGTTGAAACCTTACATCTAAATTTCGTATCTGTCGATCTCGCTGTATTTCGTTCTTGTCATTCATGTGCTTGCACTGTGTGTAAAATTACTCTGAAAAGTTAAAACAAAAAACGGTGCTAAGCGGGACGTCTTGAGGTGGGCGAAAAAGATCCATTTTATCACCGTTGCAATTTGTGGTGCAATACAAAGAACGCTTACACATTTCATCATCTTCACATTTGCATAGACTCATGCCTAGGGGTGTCAAACTTCAGCTCTTTTGAATGAATGAATGAATATAGGGCGTCAGCAGTCCTACACAGAACCAAGCCTAGCTTCTCGCAACCATTTGTGTGTGCGTGTTACGTTCACGAATGGAAGAAACCTATAGTTTTTTGCCGACTCCGAACGGCAAGTTGAGAAGCTTCTCATGACAAATGATGCTCTTTGATTGCTTGTCAGACATTCGAAAGAGGTGGCAACCGTGAAAAACTTTCTTAGGTGTTAGACCCGGGTTGGAATTGAACCCGAGCAGCATGCGCAGTAGTCCAACGCACTAACCACCACGGCCACGGCCGCCACCTTTAGCTCTTTTAATGAACATTAAATTCTTACTTACATGCTTACTTAACGGGTTCTCGACCCGTGAAGAGTCTCTGCCTGAGACACGGCAGCCTTCCAGTATCTTCGATCCAGGGCACTCTGCTTCCAGTTGTCTAGACCAAGCGCACTGGCATCCGCGGTAGCTTGGTCCTCAAAACGGAGGTTCGGTCTTCCTTTGCTGTGATTAGAAGATCCTCTTTGCTGGAGCATTGTTGTCCATTCGCTCGATGTGGCGGCGCCAGGGTAATCGACGTGTTTTAGCTCTTCAGACTACATCCACATCTTGGTACAGCTCATAGAGTTCGCGGTTGTATCTCCTTCTCCATTCGCCCTCCTCCCGTATGCGACCGGATAACCGAAGAAGAATTTTTCTCCCGAAAGTATTCAAGATCTGCTCCTGCTTCCTGCTTACCGTCCAACACTCGGCTCCATGCAGCAGAACTGGCAGGATCAATGTTTTGTAGAGCATGCATTTCGTCTTCCGAGTAAGGAGTTTTGAACCCATTTGTTTTGCCAAACCGAAGTAGCAGCGGCTTCCTAGGGTCAGTCTTCGTCGAATTTCCACTAAGGTGTCATTCGTGGAGTTGGTATTTACTCCGAGGTAGGTAAACTCCTTAACCACTTCGAAGTTACTGCTGCCAACACTGACGTTTTGTCCTAGGCGGTGGACAGATGTTTCTTTGTTTGTTTTGTTGACAACATGTACTTGGGTTTGTCCTCATTCACTTCAAGGCCAACTCGTTTCGCCATTTGCCGTAAAAGCCTCTAAGACGGCGCGCTGGGAGCGACCGATGATGTCGATGTCGCCCGCGTATCCCAGTAGCTGGACAGATTTGTGAAAGATAGTGCCATCCGTGCTTACAGCTGCCCTGCGCACTATCTGCTCCAGCATAAGAGTGAAGAAGTCACATGACAGCGCATCTCCTTCCCGAAATCCGGTGCTTGTTTGGAATAGTTCGGAGGAACCCTTTCCGAATCGCACGTTGCACCGCGTGTTTTCCAGCTTCACGCGGCATAGCTGGATCAGTTTAGACGGGATTCCGAACTCGGCCATCGCCTTGTAGAGCTCAAGACGATGAATGCTATCATATGCGGGTTTGAAGTCGATGAAGAGATGGTGAGTCTCGACTTGTAAAGTATTAACAATCTTTATTGAAAAGCTTATTTATAGGTAGATTGCAGCAACAAACTGATCAAAGAGTGGGTCAAGGTCAACCTAAGAAAAAATGGCGCCCATCACATGCGAAAAACTTCAAGATAAAAATATACAATATGCTAAAATATGACACATTATCGCTTAGCCAAAAGTCAATGTTCAGCTGCTGAGAACACTAAGAGGCTTCAGATCTATGAGCACGTTTTTGAAGCCGGGGCACTTAGTTGCTGCCAAAATAATCCCCGGTAAAGGTGTCATTAAAAACGCTTTTCATGAGCCCCATGTTGGGCGCCCGCTCATATTATAAATATTTACAAACGTTAAAGTAGGATTACTTCCACATTGATTTGGACCACTACTTTCAGGTTGCAATGCGAATTTGTAAACGGAAAAACTCCAGTCTATAATTTCGCCCAAATTACACCAGACTCCACCCAAAGTGACAGGAAAAAAAAGATGCATTTTCCATTGGAAAAGTTCGCACTAATTTTCCTCGCGCTTAAAATTTGACTTTCATTCTCAACCGAGCTGTGGCCAACCTTTGAATTTTGTGGGCACGAGACCTACATACTTACCTGACTGGCTTCTTCCCGCACAAGTCGATGAGATGACAGATCTATTGATTTGATATGGGCTTAGCCTCCAAAGGAGGTAGGCAGCTGTCTGAGACGTGAGCGGTTAAGAGTTGGACGAAGTATGACGAATGTCTAGTGTGACTATGCCCAGCGAATACATTTTGGTCAGAATATTTTCAGGGCTCTCATTATGTGATTTCATCGACGATTGTCGACCATGCGATAGCACCAAACGCCTCACAAAACACTATCTCTTTCGTGTCGTCTATCACTCTCGTTTATTCAATTTTGAAAGCCACTGAAAATAACATTTGCATTGCAATGTCATTTGTGTTGTCATTCTCAATTTGTTTTCGCATTTCGCTCGCTAAGTAGCTGCCGTGGAATCTCTTTCGCCGAGAGGATAGTATTCGAGAGATTTTCTTGTTAAGTGAAGTAAATACTTCTGTCAGTCGATATTATGAGAGAGGAGTTATATGCCTTCGTGAAGCATGGCTAGCGATAACGATATCGAAAATGACGTCGACTGTCTTATGAGGACCCAGGATTCTGTATATGGAAGTAGTCAAGTAGGAACAGGGTCCTGTCTTTACTTGGAAGAATTCAATTTCAGTTTAACACTATCTAGTTCTAGTTTTCTGGGAAAAATACTGATTTATGGTTGCTGTACCCGCTAGCGTTATATCACCACCAAAAGCCACCACAGAAAGAGATGCATACTGATTAGTGATATTTTGTACCAATGCCAGGAGCCAAATGCAACCAAAAATAATAATTCTGCAGGGTAAGTGATCCTTAGAGGGAAAAGCGTGAAAGATAGAACGTATCTGCATGTATATTGGAAGATAAGAGGTTAACGAAGATCCAAACTAAAATCAAAGATTCGACGAAGAGACTTACGCTTTAAAATACCGGCCGAGAGTAGCAGAGATATAATTTTAAAAGGAATAGAGGAGGAAGTTGACGTAAATAAGTTCTAGACCTAGGACAAAATAAATCTTTCTTATTAGAAATCGAATGGAATAAGTGCCAGGTGAGAGTTCTTAAGCATTCATTCGAAGCTGCTGGAAATGCTTAAGAATCCTTATATTCATAAATCTGACTGATAATTAACCGCGCTCAACCCCATAACATTAGAACCTAAAATACGAACTCTTAATCTTGTAAAGGCAGTACACTTGGAGACATTATCCTCACATTGGATCTTCGATGATACCCATGTTTCTCGTGTGATAGCTATAGGTGTTGTATCCCAGTTCCAAATTGAAGAAAATTCTTGCGATGACTTTATCCGGACTCTTTACATAACACTCAGTGGTTGTCCAGGAAGTTAAACATGACCATCTCTTCGCATCAACAGCCTCCATACGTGAATCAATCCAGTGAAGGACTCCCGCCAGACTGGGGCCAATAAAAGGTTCCAGACTCAATGGAGTACATTCCAAACCCAGATTCGCTGGTTTATCAGCAGCAGCGGTTTCGTAGCCCGGTATTATGGTATGACCCGGAACCCGTGTAAGACAGACAGGGTAACACCGTAATAGGATATGGCACTTCGAAGTTGTAACTTAGAATTAGAACAAAAAATGCCTGACCATGCCTCTTTAAATATATCAAAATGGTGGTAACAGACATCGATCTACACTTTAATGACGGCGGAGTGCAACAACAAAACAAAAAGCGACATACCACTTAAGCAAAATGTCAATGTCACAATTGTGTTGAACCCTTAACTCCAAAGATTGGGTTGTACTTGAACTTCAGACCCAACATGAACGTACCCACTGCCGGGTTAAACTTCCGCATGTGTCTTTTTAAGAAAAAAACAACTTGTCAACCAAACTCTTTAGCGTCTGTGATTCACACTAGAAACTCTGGGGTGGAATCGGCTAACGCGATAATCGACTGTCGCTTTTTTGATTGTCGTTTTTTAAGACGACACCTAAATAGCTGTCACCTAAAATGAACGCAAAAAAAACGATTGTCGAATTTATAATCACCTTACACAGACCAAAAGTGTCGATTTTGCTTATCAACTATCAACTATCAACTATCACGTTAGCCGATTCCACCCCTGCAAATTACCAGGCGCCATCTACATATATACGAACTCGTGTTTTGAAAAAAAAAACTTAACCCTCCAATTGGCGAGAAGTTCGCTAGGGACCCTTCGATTTTTTCACTGTTTACAAATTTGTCTCTACAATATGCATTTACGCATTTTATACAATCATATATGTATACAAAGCTATTAAGGCACAACTGGCGTAATGATAATACAGTATATTTTATGAAAAATTGTGCACACATGCTTCTAGGTTCCTATGGATCTTGCAGCTTGTATAACGCTATCGGGATAGTCGCTAATCGGAGGGTTAAACAAGAGTGTACCAGCGCCCAGCGCGTTTCATATTTTGTTGTCAAACTATAATATGTACATACCAACCTATGTATGTACATAAATGTATGTACATATGTCTGGATGAAATAAGGTAAATTTGTTTGTATCTCATACGGAAGACTCTAAGCTACAGGCTTGAGTTGTTTTCATTTAAATTTACCTAGTTTCATAGTCTGTTGAAAATTTTCTTTTAATTACAGTTATTATATTAAATTCGTTTACACAGGAAGAAAGTTTCATGAAATTGTGATTAAATTCAAAACTACAATTTTTATTTTTAATTTATTAGGAAGTTGCTTAAAAATGTACATACATATTTATGCAGAGTAGGAGACGTTGGTCTTAAGATATTAATGGATTGGCGACGAGTTCATGATGGACACAATAAAAAAAAGTTAGGGCTGTAGTTGTCAGTCTCCCATAAGCAAAGTGTGTTATATTATTTAAAACAAGTAAAATGTTGAAAAATAACATATCATACATATTATTTCTGTAGTATAGGTACCATTTGCGGCTCTCATTCTTAACCAATCTTAACAAATGAGGTGTCAAAAGAAAGAGAATTTGCTGGAGCACTGACGAATTGCACTTTCACTTTATAAATTTTAACAAATTAACAAACCGATTAAAAGAAATATTCCACCCAAAGTGAACTCCGAAAAGAATAAACACTTCCCGTATGATTTCCACGGGATTTCCATCAGTTGACAGATGGAAATCATATGGGAAGTTTGGTTGTTGGATGGGAAGTTTGGTTGTTGGATGGGAAGCTTGGATTTTGGGGTTTGATTTTACCTTGCGAGAGTTCTCGCATGGGCACACTAGTCTGAGTCAAACTTCTTTATAACGAACTTCATTGTAACGAATTTCTCTATATTGCGCAATTTGTGGTTGTCACTTCCCTTTTAAAAAAAACCTATATCTGTGCATGATTCTCTATATAACGAACTTCTGTATAACGAGCATCTCCATATAAAGAATTCATTCTCTGAGCCATAATTTGTTCTTTACTACGAATTTCCAATAACAATGTGTGAGATTGCGCGCTCCGAACAAACAGTCGATCACAACCTTATTTTGGCAGGCTCCTGGGCACGTTCATATACATATTTAGGGAATTCCCCTGTTTGGAGAGAGTAATTCATACTTATGTCTGTACGTAGATAGCATTTTGAGTGTGTGTCAACTGGTCGATTGTGTCACTGTGCATTTGTTCGTAGTGTGTGCGAAAATCTACCATATAAGAACATAAATGTGCAATGTGAAATGTGACACAAAAATTGGAAAAAAACATTGTAAGACTTAAAAGTTCCTCAATACCCAAACTTCCTTATAACTAACAAACTTAATGGTCCCCTGGAGATTTCTTATAAAGAAGTTCGACTGTACTGGCATTACAAGCATGCATTGCACTTACCTCGACCACGAAAGAAACTGAATTTATATTTTTTCGCATAATAAATTTTTATAGTTTTTTTATTTTATTTTTGCACAAACAATTTGATTTTTCGTGTTTAAATATTTTCAATCAGGTATTTATCAATCAATACAATTTTCGGTATTGTGTATTTCAATTGGTAAAGGTTTTGATCATTGTGAATGTAACTGACTGCTGTGAATGGAAAACACTTTTTGACATTTCTCATTGACAATTCATCATGAATTTTAGCTTTGTTCAATGAGAACAAAAATCACATCAGAACAGCACAGGTTTGCGACTAATGTCAGATCAAGTCAGCATAGAAATGTGCAACACAGCTGACTTGGACATTTCTCCCAAATCCGTTCTACCTTAATAGTAGGTGCAGAAAAGTTAGTCATTTACCACAAAGCAGATCAGTCTCGAACAGAAACTTTTGTCATTGATATTCTTTTCTGTCCAGCACAGCTTCATTGAACAGTATTTTTGTTTATTAAAATGTAGAATTTGGTCTGGATTGGCTCCATTCACAATGGAAATTTGTTACACAATGACGATAGTCAATCAATTATTTATCATTAACAATCGCAATACCGACTGAAACTGAATTTGTTTGATTAGTATCGTTTATCGTTTATTTTTTGACACTCTTGACAGCTCTTGATTTTCATAAAACTTCACCTTCTTAATGAGTTGCAAATGTTCGCCGGTAGTTCATCAATAATTGTTTGATCATAATCTGTTAGTTTAACCTTCGTATCAATCCGAAATTAATATACTTTTATAAACCAAAATATATATTTACAAATAATTCTACGCGAAACAATCCTTTTTTACGAGTCAACTCGGACATACATACGTCTTTCGTTGTTGTGTGCCGATATTGAACTCAACAATCTCTAACACACCACTCATATGCCCGAGCTACCACTTTAATGACTATTTCACTCCTAAAGCAATAGTACCAGAAACGTACTGATATTTTCTTTCTCTGTTTACACTTTTTATTAACTCCGTATTAGCGTTGAAAAATCTTAATATATAAAAACGTTGGTGCGTATATATGTCCGACTATCACGGCTGAACCACTGAAGCTATCCACCTTATATTCACACCATATGTTTGTGTGGTGCTCCGGATAGTTTTTGTTTGTGTTAGAACCCCCTAGGTAGCGTTGGGGTCGCTTTTTCAAAATTCTTATTAATGGGCCGAATTGGCTCAAATTCACACCATATAATATTTTAATAAAAACAAAGTCTTTGGCAAAATTTCGACACGATAGGTGGCGCTAAATATCTGCACCCCATATTTATGAAAATATAGTTTTCCTCGTATATAATTTTCATTTAAACAATATTAAATTGAAATGTAATAATATAGTTTGGTGTAGTCACAGGTGGCGTTGGCAATTATCTGTCATGTAAGTAACGCGACTCTTTGCGTACACGGGCGAAGCCGGGCGGATCAGATAGTAAATTATATAAAATTAACGGATTATATTTATTTCGGATCGAGTAGACAGACCATTTGAAGCAGAATTAAATTTCAAGAAGGTTCTGGAAATATTGCTTTGTAGTTAGGAGTGGAAATAAGTTTTGTACTGGTTCGATACCCGAGTTCGATACCCGAGTGCCCTCTAATTGATACGAAGGTTAAGTAAAAAAAATGGCGTTTCTCTCTCGTTTTCTTTCACAATTAATGCAAAAATGCAGCAAAATTGATTGAATCACGTTACTTTGGTCAATGACGTGTTTTGACATTAAGTGTCAACGCAGTAATTTGCTTTGACGTACTCAAAATGCGCATTATGCTCTGTCAACCGTAAACAATCACATACGATATTAAATACAATGTTATATAAAATATATTTTGTGCGTATTTACTCCGCAATGAGCCTACAGCCTATACCCTGCTTAAAAGTGTCCATCAAAATGTAACGATGTAAAATACGGAAAAGGCACTTCTAAAAACACTGTGTACACAAACATGCGTACATCATCCCTACAAGAGTAAATGTATGAGTATGTAAGATAGGAAAGCGGTTATTAAATCTATAATCGTTTGCAGCATTTTCCCATCCATCGACTAAATAAAAGCTTAGTATCTGTCCCACCCCTGAAATGAAATATTATGTGGTATAATCCATTCCAGAACAGCAATCGATTTTGTATACAAGACTTATTTTCGATTACATCCACTTGAATTAATAACGTCAGAGGCAGAGGCAGAGGCAGAGGCAGAGGCAGAGGCAGAGTCAGAGTGACTCCATGTCCCATGAGTTGTTTGGTTCTTGGTTTTTGGTCCTTGTCTGTCGGTGACTCCTTGTATCAATGGCACTCCTTTCAGTTGGTTGTGTGAATTTTGAATTGGTATGAATCTATTTTTGAGTTTAGAGAGCAGAAATCAATTTATTTGAGATTTATGGAATTTGAAACAAATCAGTATGCAGCTGGCGCTATTGAGATAACAGTTATGGATTGGAGGGAATTAAAAGGACATTCTCCAATGACTGGTACGAATATAAACACATACATAGAAACTTGTCTTCTTCATCGATGTATAGATTTAAGAGCACATGTCAAAGCTAAATATCGTATTATTGAACTACGCTGGCAACTTCTCATTGCTTTTTAGTAAACTCCATCCATACGTCTGGATCCCCCCTTTAGATAGGAAGCACCTATGGAAAAATGTTCGTGATCTCGGTTTGGGTAGGGTGAACTCCAACACTGTCTATAATATTGATTGTAATATTTAATAATATTAAAAAATACCTATCCATAAAGTGTTACAGAATCAACTCAGTCGTCCTTGGCGGACACAGGTGAAGTACAGTCGAGAGTGGATTTAGCCTTTGAATTATTTTGTTTTGATGGAATATATCCGGTGTTTGAAAGGCTTACCGTTACTATTGCTACATCTGATGAATTTATTTAATACAATTTGAACTAGCGGAATATTTCCCAGAATATGGAAAATGGCTAAAATAATTCCAGTTCCAAAGACCAGTAATGAATTTGCACCAATTTCTGTTGTTCCCTTTCTATCTAAAGATCTGGAAGGTTAGGATAGGATAGGTGGCTATCCACCGTACTGGGTAGGATTCAATTAGACCAAAGTAGATCCACTGTGTTACCACGTGAGCCGATTCCTACTGGAACTCCATACTTTAATCTCCATATTCTATTGATATCCTTGGAGGAAATACATATCTTGTAGGTCTGTAAAGAAATATTCTGCCAGAATATTTTTTCTTAATGAGGAGAGTGCTGGGCAGCTACACAGGAGGTTATAGAGGATTTCTCCTCCTCCTCATCCATGCAGCTGTGACAGATGTCATTGGCGAGGACTCCCAATTTGCTGGCATGTCTGCCTATTGCACAATGACCTGTCAATACCCCCAAGTCCCCAACTAGGGTACCGATATGTGCTCTGCTGATTTAGCTGAAGCCAAGTCTGTTAAGCGTGACTACATGTATCAAGGTTACGCCATCTTTCATAAGCATGTTGCAGTGCTTGCGTGAAAATTTCGCGCCTTATCGTTTCTATTGGTACATGGGGTTCACTTCTTGTGGTGAAATTCCCCAGTTTTGCACCTTTCCTGGATAGTTCGTCTGCTTTATAGTTACCTGTCACTATGACCCGGAACCCAGCATAGTATGAACATGCATCCGCTCAATAACTCATTTAGAGATACGCGGCAGTGCCAATTTTGATCTTATAATTGCTGATTCAAGTGCTTTTATAGCTACTTGGCTATCGGTGCAAATGAAAATGTACCGATTGTACATCGATTTCATCAACAGCCACTCAGCGACCTCACGAATAGCCATCATCTTCGCCTGGAAGACACGACAGTGGTTTGGAAGTGTGAACGACAAGTTCAGACTGAGCTGGCCCGAAAAGTACCCGCTCCTATACCACCCATCCGTGTAGATCTCCAATGCAGATTGGTCATTTAGACAGATATTTCCTACCCATTCCTGTCAGCTGAGAATATTAGTCTTTCCTTTTGCCTTTTGTCCCTGCCGTTAATGTCCAATGGAAGCATGTTCAACATTGTTTCAAGAGCCGCGGTGGTGGTGGTTCGTATGGCTCCAAGAACGCGGATACAACCAGATCTTTAGATTTCGTTGAAAAGTTCTGAAAAGGACTATGCAAAAACAAAAGAATGCCTAATATCCGTAGATTTATTCTATTGGTCCAAAATAATCCGGTTTTTGCTCTAAACACAGATCAAGGTTTTTGTTTTAAACGCATCACGACTTTAATCCACTAAATGGAGGATGTGAGACAAGTATTTTTTTTTATATTATCTGGGTCCTGCCCCAAGGTTGATACTGCGACCTAAAAGATCTATTGTATCATATGATACTAATTAATCCAAGAGACAAATCACCTCAAAAGTGTTCCGGACCTGAGAATTTGGCAGTAGAGCCTGAACTGGCCAGCTGATCCGCAATATACTTTCCTTCAATGCCTCTGTGACCAAGCACCCACTAAAGTTTGACTTTATTATGAGTAGCTAGGGATTGGAGAGCACTGAAGCAGCACTTTACCAGTCTTGAGTCCACAGAATGGGAGCTCAAACCTTTGAGTGCGGCTTAGCTGTCTGAAAAGACATTTGTGTTAGCTCCCTTGATGCCTCTCTGTAGGTTAATCAAGGTGCAGATCTCAATGGCTTGAAACACACTGGGGAATGATCCAAGATGGACGGAAATTCTAGTCTTGGGCCCGAAGACCCCAGCGCCAACACCAGAGTCAATTTTCGATCGATCAGTGTAACATATTAGACTTTTTGGGTCTAGGGTGGGTCCGCCGTTTGACCACATGGTACGTTCCCGAGACAAGTCTTAGATCGTTGCGAAATTGTTTTCCTAGCCCTCTTAAACTTCTCAAAGTTACAGAGCTCGATTTTGGGACCACTGCTTTTTTCACTCAGTTCTCTCCTCTAACACAAATTTATACTTATTTGTATGCCGATGGCGTGCATATATATACAATCCATATGTATGAGTTGTCCACTGAGCCTCATTGAGCATGGCGTCCGCTGCTTAAATCTAGACCTTAGAAGTCACCGACGTGTTGTCATATCGTCGCCCCAACATTGGGTTGCCGTAAGCCCCATTTTAATGTTTTTGGGAAATCGCATTTAAAGTTTTGACAGCCTATTGCATGAAAACCAACCGCTGGGATTTTTTCGTTTTTTGACACGATATTCATACGGAAATCTTCTTTCAAAAAATCTAAAAGTTATTCTAAAACACTTTTAGTTTTTAAAATATTCAAAATTTATTACAAAATGAGTTTGCCGTATACGCCACTAAAATCAATATTTTACATATGTGCATACGTCAAAAATTCTAGATTTTTGCATACGTTTTCTAAGGTACTGTTTCCACATTTCAGAATTCTTTTGTCTTTTTCGGGTAGAATATGCACGTACGGCAAAACCAAAAAAAATATTTTTCTTTCTAAAGACCTGGGATTTTTTCGGCACATATGTAAGTCAAAACAATTCTTAAACTAAAATTTGCTTAAATTGTATGGAAAATTTGAACAGCAAAACAATACTTAAATTTGATAAATTGGGTCAAAACCATTCTGTATATCTTTGCAATGGAAAGAGATAGAGCAAAACGGATAAAAGATTTGGACAGATGGAAAACATAAGACTGCATACCAAACTCAAAAAGTGAATTTTGGCGTTTACGGTAACCCAATATTAGGGCGACGATATACAAGAAGCCTTTGGATTTTCCATATTTTGTTCGTTAATCTCGCTAAGAATCTCTATCGTTGATAAGGTTTATGGTGTTCATGGCGCCCTATCCTTTTACTTAAATGATTTTACACCAATAACAAGACTTGAAAAATTCATGTAACACTTAAGTAATGCCTTTTTCATTTGCTATAGAAACCCCAATCATCATTTTCCGTTAACTGTTATGTGCATTCACAAAACGTATTATTACATTCTATTGACATTTGTTGACATTTTTGACAGACCATTTCTTAAATATCATTCATAAAAAAAAGATAAAGTAGGAAAATAGCAGTAACTCTGCCTGACAGTCCCAGGAACAAACGAACATCCCCGGAAATCGTTTGCAAAAAAGCTGAATACGGCTGTAAGTCCCGGCAACTAAAGCCCATTGAATCTCTGCATAACAACTTCTTTATATTCCATTCCCATAGAACTATCGCAAAACCGAAATCTGCAAAATGCGTTCGTCACCATCTCCTCCCATATACACCTTCTGTATGTTTGTGTACCTATCTCTCCCCATGAATAATTCAAATCTCATTGAGATTAACCTATGAAACCACTAAAACCACAGGAAAAATAAAATAATAACACCGATTCAATCATAGAAATGGAAATTGCGCGCAGTCACACAAAATTACATTTTCCACCATACAAAAAAAACAACACGCCCGCCATGAGCGGCGGTCGTCCCTCCCGAGGAAAATACTTTCTCTGTCAGTGGGAATTACAAATCCCACACCACAGCATAGATACTGTATCTTTTTTTTTTAAATAGAAATTAATATTTAATTGGTCAGCAAATGGAAGGACCACTCACATCGTACCTAATCGATCATTAGGGGCTAAATGGACAGAAAAAAAAACTCTGAATTGATGAGGGTTGCGGCAAGACTAATCCTTGAACTCGATGCTGTAAATGGGAAACACTTTGTATGTATGTAAAATTCTTGGACTTACCATGATTTAATCGGGGAAAATCCGAAAAAGAAAAACAAAATAGAAGAAGCAACGATCTTCGATATCCTTAACAGGTATACAGCGATCTGATGTGTGGGTGTAAACAAATTTAAAGAGTTTATTCCAAGAAAATTAAAGACAAATCCTCCTTTGTTGAAGAATTCCGAAAGAAAAGAAAAACACAAATTGAATAGAAAACCGATCTTAGGGTGTGAAACGATCACCGAATGACATTTTCGTCTTTTTTTTTAACTTCCACTCTGGTTTTTTTTTTTTAAATTTTTCTCATATATCCTTTGATCCTCTTTAATTCAAATATTCACTAGTTTCCGATTTTTTTTATTGATCAACACTGCAAGTAACGAGGATCATTTCACTCACTCGTGGTTAACATTCGGATATGTTTTTGCCTGTTTTTCACCGTAAGATACGACAACGATTCGTAATGATCGCGTACCAACAAACGTCTGATGCGATGCAGGTAAAGACCGTGAATGGCAGACCGATCACGATGAAAATGGAATAAAAACTGAAAAAGGTAACAAAACAACACAAACTATCGGTGACAACACCAAACAACATGCTTACGCTTAGTGCAACATCTTCCTAGACATTGAGCCAAACGACAAACCAAAAAAAAAAGAAGAGAAATTCGAAATTTTTCACAACAAGCGGGGAAATTGTTGCGCGAGTATCTCAAGGTGACGGATACGTAGTTTTACCTGTGCGTTTGATGTTACTAGCTTGAAGGTGAGTTAATGGTAAAAACATGAATTAAAGAGAAACGTAGAAGAATGTTAGATGGAGAGTTTGAATGTTTGGTAACATTTAAGAGAGCCAAGTAGTGGATACGAGCGCGCAGACATTTCTGTTAAGTTGCACGTTTGTTGGAGATTTATCTTACTCGTGTTCTGATTCTTGTAGGTCAGTTATGATGGGTGACATAATAGTTTTTTCTTTATTTCTTCTTAGAGAAAAGTGAAAGGAAACACGAGTAAATTTGTAATTTGTTATCGGATGAATAGAAGCTTTCGAATTTTTAGCGTGGTGATGGGAAAGAAATCGGCACAGATATTTGACAACATGTCATTTGATTTGGTAAAACACTTTTCAAATTTATTCTCTAAAAGATTTGATGAATCTGTTGTTTGAATTGAAAAAAAAAACACAGTTCAACTTATTTGGATTGAAATGATTATCTTAAGTGAACTTCGCGCAGCGTAAAGTTTTTGGCAAAAACGCCAAAAACAAAAAGGAAAATTCGCCAGAATGCAAGGAAATTACGCCGCTCCTCGCGCCGCCAATTTGTAGAATTTGTACTTTAGAATTTAAAATTAAGTATGTATGTTTGTAGTATGTGAAGTTATGTTATTTTGCGACAAAATATAACAACATTGTGAGTCATAGAATGCAATTTTCTGGCGCTTTTTGACGTGTAAACATCTAAGCTCTCGGTTATAGGCCTCACGAATTTCTCGCCGTCATGCGTAATCCGTAACCAATCTTAGTAGTATTAGTTCGTAACCAAACTTAGTATTAGTGCGTTCTCTGTATATGATCCTCTTTGTTCATTTCTCCTCAACACAGAGTCATAATAGCAATAGTTATGTTTACACATCAAATTTCACGAGTATACCTGGTACTCACGTCTTTCTTCTTTTCTATTTGGAAAAAAAAGCCAACCACTTTTTTTGGGGTTTTTTCCTTTTTTAATTTGGAAAAATTCTGGCGTATTTTCATAGTTCATAGATACCAAAAATGTCTAAAAAAATGTTATGGAAAAAATGCCAAAATTTTTAGCATTTTCACCAAACTATTTGGGTGATTTTTCCTAGGAAAAAACGCCACAACTTTGTATGGAGATTTTCGGGCTTTTTTCCATTTCCTTTTTTCGGCGTAATTTCAGGGAGCCGCTTGTCAGACATTCGAAAGAGGTGGCACCGTGAAAAAACTTTTAGGTGTTTTGCTGGGATTGAACGCAATTCCCCGTAGTACTCCAACGCACTTACCACTACACCACGGTACTCACTGCAGTTCAGCACATGTTAAATACAAGCTGCGGAAACTGTTGCGAATACAACACTACAACCAATAGCATGAGATCATCTAATCCCGCCAAGCCGCAATGTTAGTAGAAACGACCAACGAAAACAGAGCACAATTTCTTCTTACACTTTAATAGAAATTACCTTAAAACCCTCACGGGACAAGTCACAGGGTTTATTCCCCTAAACGTATGCCTAGACCAAATTGATATCAGAAGCTCGGGCCTTTGCGAAATGTGTCTGAAAGAAGACGAGAGAGCTTAATACTTCAAACTTATACTTAACACTATTGATAGTATTTAAAGAACAATTTTGACAGGCTTTGAGGAATGATAGTTTAGACTAGATAATACCACCATAGAGTCTAAACTTACTTTCCTTGTCCTACGTAAAAAAAAACCAAATGACACATCAGCTGATTTATTACATTGATGATATACCCAGTGCAGAACCGTCGACATCGAATGCAGAGTAGCATTTTCGGACATCGAACGCATCAGTGCGAATCCAGTGGACCTCGAACAAAGCTACGAAATTTGCATTACGTGTTATGACAAAAACAATATTTTAATATTTTACTTAATAGCGTCCAATTTGGTCTAAATTGAATTTTAAAATTCCCATCCGTACAGTTCAATGCAAGTGACTTCGCCTCTACTCGGTTTTAAGCACTTAAATAAATAAAAACCAAGCGTAGTTCAAACCTTCACATGTCCACGACATACCATAAACCCAGCTTACTAACGACGGAATAATAAGACATGATGATGATGAGAGGGCACGAGTATGTTCACCAGCTTTACCTTGTGCGAGGTGAAGAGTGTCAACTGTGCCTGCATGTGCACTTGATTATCCAAATAAAAATAGACAACAAAAATCTTCTCTAACGAAATCACATTTAAGTGTTCACCTTTAACCGCACACACACATGCAATCGAGTTGAAATGGATAATAAGCATTTGCATATCTAACCACAAAAAAAAAAAAAAAACATACAAATAACTCCATCTGTCAGAATGAAAAGCTTTTCTCCTGTCACTGGAGGTAGCATTTCAAAGTGTTTAGTAAAATTTATGATTCCCAAATGTCATCCAAGTCACTTGACAATCCAATGTCACAAATTTTGACAATCTGGTGAGTCAGTCTCAGAATACCTACGTTGAGGAAAAATTTGCAGTTACAAAGATAGCGGTTAAAATAAAATTACACAGCAAATGACAGCTGCGGTCGATCAGCCACTTGAATTCAAAAGTCAATAAAAAAAAAACATAATAAACCAAAATTGAAGAATGGAAAAAAACTTATCAAACAATTTATGTAGTACCTATTAAATATTTTATGGCGGCGCACTATTAATAATTGATTGGGTTTACAGTGAAGTACTTAAATCTTTTTATTAGTTAATAGCTACCAATTGGCAAAGGCTGTAGCTAAGGAAAAACAGTGTTAGGCCCATTGTTTAGCCTTTTTATCTGAGAGTACAAGTGGCTTGATCATATATCGTAGAGTGTATCTCTTGATCGTTCCTTGTCACTAAGGCGATTAACTAGATAAGGACAATGTTTAAAAAAAACCTGGGAAAGGTGCTTTCCCTGATTTCAAATCAGTGTGACGAGATAGTGAAATTTTAAAAATACATAAGACAAGGAAAGTAAGTTTAGACTCTATGGTGGTATTATCTAATCTCATCATCACCACCACCATCATTCCTCAAAGCCTGTCAAAATTGTTCTTAATACTATCAATAGTGTTAAGTGCTAGTTTGAAGTATTAAGCTCTCTTGTCTTCTTCCAGCCACATTTCGCAAAGGCCCGAGCTTCTGATATCAATTTGGTTTAGGCATCTGTTTAGGAGAATGAACCCTGTGACTAGTCCCGTGAGGGTTTTAAGGTAATTTCTATTAAGGTGTAAGAAGAAATTTTGTTCTGTTTTCCTTGGGCGTTTCTACTTACATTTCGGCTTGGCGGGATTCGATGATCTCATGCTGTTGGTTGTAATGTTGTAGTCGCAACAGTTTCCGCAGCTTGTATTGAGCATGTGCTGGACTGCAGTGAGTACCGTGTTCAGTAGTGTAGTGGTAAGTAAGTTGGAGTACTACGCAATTCCCGGGTTCAATCCCAGAAAAACACCTAAAAGTTTTTTCACGGTGCCACCTCTTTCGAATTTCTGACAAGCGGCTCCCTGAAATTACGCCAAAACAAATTACGTCGAAAAAAGGAAATGGAAAAAGCCCGAAAATCTCCATACAAAGTTGTGGCGTTTTTTCCTAGGAAAAATCACCCTAATAGTTTAGTATAAATGCTGAAAATTTTGTAATTTTTTCCATAACTTTTTTAGACTTTTTTGTTATCTATGAAATATGAAAAAACGCCAAAAAAAATTGTTTGGAAAAACGCCAACATACTTAATTTAAAATTCTAAAGTACAAATTCCACAAATTCGCGGCGCGAGGAGCGGCGTAATTTCCTTGCATTCTGGCGAATCTTCCTTTTTGTTTTTGGCGTTTTTTCCAAAAACTTTATGTTACAATTATTTCGGCTCTTTTTCCATAAAAATCTTTTTGGCGTAGTTTCAGGGAGCCCTGACAAGCATTCAAAGAGTATCAATTGTCATGATGAGCTTCTGCAGGTTCCTTCCATTCGTGCAAAAATATAACACGCACACACAAACAGTTGCGAGAAGTCGGGGCCTATACTTCATCCCGAACTGATAAGATAAATACCTGCTCCAGAAATCTCAACCATAAAGGATCCGTCAGTGTGGAGGATTACACTTTCCGGTAAGAAACCAGACCAACTAGTGCTGTTCCATTCAGTGCGATCTGCAAAGAAACATTGAAACCTACTTAATGGATCAAGATATAATACGGAGTCTCAAGTGCCATTACCAGAAAGAATTAATTTGTTAGCTGGTGAGTTCCGAAAACCGACACGATTTGTATGAATCACTAAACATCAAGACCGCCTTGTGGCCTGGAATAGGAATAGAAGAAGATGGTAAGTTTCATCATTTTTAAAGAAATTGATAAATCACGGTGCCAGAAAGAAAGTCCTGGCAATGCGAATGCTCCAACATTTGCTGTTTTGACAGAGGATGGAATTATTGGAAAAATCAATACATAATTCCCTTATAACCGTTGAAATTAAAACATTAACTTTTACGTATTCACTTTCACTAACCCTTTAACGTTAATAAAATGCATCAGAGATCAGAATGCTTAATAAAAATGCATTACAAATGAAAATCGGAACGCCTATCTCAATATATCTGTGATGCCAATGCAACGCAACATTTCTATATCTGCCCGTGCTGCCAATGCAACCCTGTCAGCTAGCATCTCTCTCACTCATTAGGTTTGTATGATGTCAGCCGTAAGGCGCACTGGAAACGTACTGATGTGTTCGATGTCAGTCAGTGCTACTTTGAAAATGCACTATGGTTTTTTTTTTCATTACGTTGGTTTTGCTCATTGTGCTTCTAAGAGGTGGAGAACTATCGATTGCACTATCGATTGTGGCGACCGTGGCCTTGGTGGTTAGTGCGTTGGACTACTACGCATGCTGCTCGGGCTCAATTCCAAGCCCGGGGCCAACACCTTAAAAAAGTTTTTCACGGTTGCCACCTCTTTCGAATGTCTGATAAGCAATCAAAGAGTATCATGTGTCATGAGAAGCTTCTCAACTCGCCGTTCGGATTCGGCAAAAAACTGGAAGGGCCATTCGTGGAAAAAATAACACGCACACACAAATGGTTGCGAGAAAGCTAGGCTTGATTCTGTATAGGACTGCAGACGCCGTATATTTATTTTTATTTTATTTATCTTACTTTCGATTATAATCGATAGTTTCCACCATCGAAAACAATCGATACTTTTTGACCACTATCGATTGTTTTCGATAGCCATTTAAATCTAGGATTTCAAAAATGCCTTTAACTAGTCGATACCTAACGAACGGAGTATATTTAAAATTTCACAAAAGAACCCGGTCATAAGCCAACTGTAAAAATAGTTTTAACTTAAGAAGGTAATTCCCCGTTTTATGAGTCAGCAACGTAGTAATAGGAGCATTAGTACTAAGAATCTAATCTCTCTCGGTGAGAAAAGCTTGTTTAACTTTTTTTAATGTTAGGGGAAAAACTATCGATAACTATCGAAAGTCAAAAGCCAACTATCGAAAGCTGTCGATGGCACTGACTATCAATATTTCTCCACCTCTAGCTCGTGTTTTTTTGGGTTCGGATACGTCGCTTAGTAAATCAACGAAATAAACAAGTGCAAAATTATACAAAAATTAACAAAATTTTATTTATCTTAAGTTTTCAATGCATGACAATGACAGTTGTCAGTGCAAGCTATTTGCGTTCGATGAAATGGGGGTTGCACAGTTGCACTGAGTTCTTGGACAACCATGAAAATACACTGAAACTGGGGCTGGCGACATCATACAAACCTATTATAGGTCTTTTTGGTGTGCAATAAAATTACACCACATCCATGTAGTCACCCAGGGACATCTTTCAAACAGCCATCTGACAATTCGTGAAATGTCAATCTTCATTTTTGTTTATGTAATTTTCTGAGAGTTTCTGAGAGGATTTTCCCCCACTTTTCAAATTATTTACTATTTGACAGATGTCCCATTTGGATCACGAAAAGCACACCAAACAGACCTTATGTTCTTCTATTTCTATATGATTCCTAATGACTAGTTTTCGTAATCATTTTGAAATTTGAACAATCAACCTCGCCACTCACTGAAAACGCTGCGTATATTTAAATTAAGTTGAATTGAAATAGAGCATTGAACTGTCTTCTTTTGGTTTACTGTCTTCCCTCTGGAAAAAAAAACTGTTCAAAGAAGCCGTCAGTAAATGAGGCCATACATTCAATTCATGTTCTCACTCAAATTTATTAGTCGAATTTTGACAGCTCAATTCACTGTGGGAACTTAGTACAAGTATTCATTTTATTTGACTGAGTTCGATGGTAATAAAAGAAAATCATACTTCAATAAACGGAGCGTTCGATCAGACGCTTTTGAAAAAAAAAGTATTTAAAATCCTATCTTATCTATGACCAATCCCGCCGAACGAAAGTGAAAATGTTGGCAAAACAAATCTTATAAATGACTTTGGTTTGTCTGCAAACAATGACCTCAACTGTTTATAGAATTTGGTTTTTTTTCCTGAGATTAGCATAGACTTAGACACTGTGTCGCCGCGCTTAGGAATTTCTCAAGAAAATTAGCTAAACTTAAATCCACTATCTGCTGCGTCGCGCCAGAGAAAGTGAACGCATAAAAATACTGTTTAGTACTCTGAATGAGTTCCATTGACAAAAAACACTGGCAGGGTCTCATGTCAAGACTCGCCCGTACAAACAGTCCGTTCGGCCCAATCATTTGTTTGGTAAATGTCCAAAAAAAAACAGAGAAACTGTAACCATTGTTACGGCATGTTGATTCTTCATTGTTATTTGCGAAACGTGATTGGGTTTTGAAAACCAAAACTGTCACACTTGACACTTTGTGCTGGGGAAAAAACTGAAATACCCAAAAACGGTTGAAAGCAAATGATTATTTGATCAGTTGAAAGCACCTGCAATTGATTGATCGATAAATTGAGTAATAAGACATCGGTCGTTCGATTACATGACGATTTGCGCACAGGTTACGGTTTACTACGTTCACGGAAGCCGATTCAGGTTACTCACCATCAGAGACTATGACTTTGGCTGTCGGCCAATCACAGCCGTTTAGTTATCAGTGAGTATTTCGCAATTAGAGAGGACGCGTGGGGAGAAATATTTATCGATAAACGCTCTGCATTTGACACCGTTAGTCGTTAATGAGTAAGTTTAGTTGTTTTGGAACCTAAAACATATAAAACGGGGAACCTCTGCGAAAAGTACAAAAAAAAAACAACAACAACTCAACTCATTAAGATAGGCGCCGCTCTATGTGTGATTCAATAATTTGTTCGTTTATCGATATCTCGATACACATTTCGATAAATAATTAGTCATGTCTGGTCGAGGTGCGGATTTATCTACGCACCAACAGGGGTCGAAGTGAATCAGAATGAAGGATTTGCGGATTTCAGTGGAAGGCTTAAGTTAGCAATTTACCGGTTGGGTTACTAACAATGGAGGCTTTAGTTTTCAATAGTTGACAGTCACTGACTGTCGGATGAGTAGTTTGGATTGGAATTGTAGTGTCAAATTCAATCGCGTTAGAAGTGGAAAGTCATGTTTTGTTTGGTTTTAACGAAAGTGACGTGCAAAAAGGGTCAGTTTAACCTGATGAATGAAATTAGTGATGTCATTTTGTTGTGTAAATCGATATCAGAGAGTTCAAAGTACAGAGTACAATGGGAATTATATTATAAGTTTTTTTTTGACGTAGAAATGGAATATCATGTATGCCTTGAATCGAAAAGTGACTCAGAAAGAACATGAGTATTTGGGCAAACGAATTAATGGCATTTCAATTTTCGTCGGCCTGATTTGTTCTAAATAATCTTCTTACAATTTCTAAATGAAACCTTTGAAAGAAGCAATTAATACGTAGCCTGTTCGATAAGTCAGTGACTTTGAAACTAAAAACTCGTTTTTTTTTCTCAAAATTTAATTTATTTTTCAACATAGACTTCTTTTAGCGCGATAAAAAATATGATTCTCAAACCCTATAAAATAGGCATTTGTTTCATCGGCAATCTCAGCATTCGATGAAAATCTTTTTCCGCCGAGCCATTTTTTCAAATTAGGAATCAAGAAATAATCAATAGGAGCCAAATCTGGAGATTAAGCTGGAAGAGAAACTATTATACAACCTACAAATTGCACCAAAAAAGTCCAACAATGTCTGCGCAGAAAATATCAAAATATCGCATTTAAAAAAAAAGAGGGTTTGTTACAACTTACTTTGACTACGGGGTAAGTTGTAACAAAAATAATGAAAACTTGTATCATGAGTTTTTTTTAATAAAAAATATTAATTCATTTGGAAAGCTTATTAGAATTATAGAAAAACTCTTAAGAACATATAAAATCACAATTCACTTGAGAAAAAAAACTAAAAAATATATAAAATAAGGTAGGCACATAGGTAGAGCTGGTGGTTTCGGTGGAAAGAAAAAAATCGCGCAAAGAGGGTGCAGTTTGCATACCACAACCTCAGGTGACCAGCTACATCGAAATTGAATTCAATTCAATTCAATTCAAAATAAACGTATTTGGATGTAGTTTCAGATATTTAATTTATATCCACTCTGTGGAGTTTAAGAAGGGGATCAGTTCTCCAATCCTCTCCTCGGATATTTCTTTAAGGTCATCGAAGAAGGGTTTGCCCGGTATGCGCTACTTGACTAAATTTGGCCATATATTTCTGGATATGACACAGTTAGTATATCTGGCCCACCTGAGAACAGTTAGTTTTAAGAAGTGCGAGAATAAATTGCCCTTAAGAGCACCTATAGCAGTGGCGGATTAACCCTACGGCAAACTAGGTAATTGCCTAGGGGCGCGAGGTTACAAGGGGCGCCTGCCCAAGGTTTTGAAAAATAACCAAAATAAATTAAAAATATTCTTCAATCTTAGAGATTCCGAATCATGTTTACCTTCTTGATATTTACTACAACGATTTAGAAAAGTACTTGGTTGGTGAATGCATCCATCTTCGCTCTTATTTAATAACTTTAGCTCGAAACGGAGTACTGTCTCGAACAAGCAACACAATTTAAAAGATTATAAGAAAAGAAGAACTTGAGACAATCTACCCCAATATAGATATAGCAAAAGCCTTAAGAATGTGCGTATCGACAGCAGGCAGCAATTGCAGTCGTGACAGGAGTTTCTCCTGTCTTAAAAGAGTAAAAAATTATGTTCGAGCGACCATGGCTGGAAAAACATTAAATTCTTTGGCTTATACTAAACATCGAATCCGACTTTATGCTTTCTTTAAAATATTGTATGATGATATTATTGATAATTTTGCAAGCCCAAAATGTAGACGCAGACATATTTATTTTTTTTTTCACACATTTTCTTGAATGTCAAGTTAATAATAAATATACATACATATTCAAAACTTTATTTTTTTTTTTATCAAATATTAATATTTTTTTTTGGGGTGGCTCCCAGAAGGGCGCCGATTAGATGCTTTGCCTAGGGCGCTGACCTATAGGATTATGAACATTTTCATCTAATGAGCTGTTAAGCGCTGATCGTCGCGGCGACTGGCTAGTTCGTCGACTCTCTTTGTTCTGGAACCCAGAGAAGAGTGACTCTAGCCTGTTTGCATAAGCGATTGAGTTTTTCTTGGCATTGGCGAATCAGTTTTGATGAGGTGTTACAACTTGCCCCGCAAAAATGTTACAACTAGCCCCGCCATCAAATTTAACACAAAGATTACTATAATAAAAACCGAAATCCGCATAAACCTAACATACATGCATATATACACAAACTTCGCCTTACTTGAACTGTGCAGCTGGAAGCAGTAAGCTAAGGACTCGGCTAATTGGAAGAGGTTGTTGGTTGAGCGTTGAGACCTTGGTCCACCCCAAACTGTAGCGCCACCTAAGTAAGTAAGTAATTCAGCTGATTTTACGGATTTTACCCCTAAATCTTTGTATACCGCCCACGTCAGATCTATATTAGAATATTGCTGTGTTATTTGAAATCAATGCTACAACATTTAACTCAACATTTCATTTTTTAGTTTTTATTAATATAAAGAATACATTTCAGCGCAAAAACAGTTTATTCAAAATAACTAGAAAAGAAAAAAAAATTATTTCAATTTTGTATAGCTTGTCGCTGGAATAGTATAGTCTTATCTTGGACTTTATGGGCCTCATCAGAGCTTGCACAGTGGAATTAGGTATCATTTTAGTAGCTTACAAATATTTTTTTTGTGAAAACAGCAATATTTTTAGCTCCTCGGAAGTATTTCCTTAGCTTCGTTTTAATTATTGCCCAATATCTTTCAATAGGCCTTAATTCCGGGAAATTTGGTGGATTGATGTCCTTATCTACTACGCTTATATTTTGCTGTCGGTACCATTCTCTAACAGCCGATGAGTAGAGGCAGGTTGCTAAGTCTGGCCAAAATATTGTCGATGTCGTATGTTTTCTAATAAGCGGTGAAAGCCTTTTTTTAAACATTCTTTTAGGTAAATATCCGAATTGATGCTCCCCGTTGTCACAAATGGAGTGCTGCGTTTTCCACATTGGTGAGTCGCTTGCCAAACCATCAATTTTTTCGAAAACTTTTCTCTCTTTATCGTCTTAAATCTTTCAGGAACTTTGGCTTTGCCAATTGCGGAATAATACTCCTTACCCGGGAATGACCGGAAGTCCATTTTGATGTAAGTCTCGTCATCCATTATAATGCAAGAGTATTTCTTGTCCAACAAGTGTCGATATAACTTTCGACTTCGCTATATAGCAGTTTTTTGTTGTTTTTTTTCTCTTCTTGGTACAATATACTTTTTATAAGATTAACTCCCATTTCTCCTTTTGATTCTTAGAACCTGGACGTGATTAATATTAAATTTTTGGTTAAATCGCGAAGTGACAGTACAGGGTTTCGCTTTAAATACTTCTTCACTCTCTTTTCTAAATTTTTATTCCGTCCACCAGTTTTTTTACCCGTTTTCTTGAAACAGTATTGTTTTGAAGAAACCGAACAACTGTTCTTCGAACGGTTGCATAGGTTGTTTTAACTTGTTTTGCAATTGTTTTATACGACGCGTATAAAAAAAATTAAATAAATTTGCACAATTTTTTTGCGCACTTATTCTTGCGCCACAGACACAATTGCAACGGTAAATTCTACAACTTATTTTTTTTTTTATCAAACTTCAAAAAGGGCTGGACGAAATCGCAGGACAAGAGCAACCGATAACAACCACGTTTAGAAGCAGACTGAGAAGGAAAATTTGCAAATTTTAATGTACCATGTCGTAGTTTATAGCTAACATAATACTTTAGTTTAGTTTCGGTACCTAGTCTTGTCTGTAAGATGATTAATGTAATCTCTGATTGATGCTAAATAAATAAATAAATTTCGGGCAGCAAATTCGGTTTTGAATTCGTGTCAGTTCAACGCACCTAAACTCTTCATATTTCCACGTACCTGCTCCTATTTACCGACGCATGGCGCGTGTATCTATGAATACTAACGGCAAAGTTAACATTTTATTGCAATACAAATTGCAACATTAGCTAGCGAAAGAGTCTTCCACCTGCAGGCAAATTTGTTGACCATGATTTCGTACATTTCCCACCATCACTCTATTACCGTTTCCGCATTTAAAATTACCCAAAAAGAAGTGAAAAAAAGGTTAACCGCCCGCAATAAATTTTTCACAAGTCCCGTCCATTCTTTGATTTTGATTTTCCTTTTGCGGTTTTCCCACACTTTTTAATGAAAATTAAGCAAACAAAAATAAAATCACTTTGCTATGCTCCACCACAATCGAGCGTAAGAATAAATTAAATTATATCACACTACGCACTCAAAAAAAAGGGCGGCTGTCCAGCCTCACCATTGTAAGCTGGAAAAAAGTGAAATTTGTTTCTTTGGTACCTAATTGCTTTCGCTTTTAAGCAGTATAGCGGGTGCTAACAGCTTACGATTCTTGTAAATCAAAAAATAAATAAATCGGATAATGCTGTTTCTTCAATGGAACACAGTACAAGTATCTATTATCATTACCATGCGCACCGCCAAGTACAGAGCACTTTACGAATTTTAAATTCTTGCAATCTCATCTAAACATAACTGTACAAGTGTATAAATGTACAACACAAGAAAATTCCAATTTGCACGCTCTCTAGTGAATCAATTACTGATATCAATCATTGAAATGAATTTTTTGGGGCATGAAGTTGAGGATGTTTAGTTGATGGACGTACGGCCAGTAGGGTGTAAGCCTTTGCAAATGTTCGTCATTCCTTGTGCAGAGTTGAAAATTGTGGACGCTGCTAAACGATTTTTAATATTTGCGTAACGTAATGTCTTCAGTTACGGTGAAAATTATTATTAAAGGCAAATTGAATACCAATGTACCAAAATACTATATCTACGCTTGTGGAGATCCATTTGAACCCTCTCTGGTTTTAATTTCTTTTGTTGTTTTAAATGATTTTGTCAATAAATTGAAATTGGGAAAAATAGTACATTCTCATTTCTTAGAGTTGTAGCTATAGCGCCTCCTAAATTAAAGTAAATGACTAAGTGTCAAATTGTTTATCTTGATGACTCTGAATTTGGGAATTTTGTATTTTCCCGATTTTATGTTCAATACTTTTGTAGCACCCAATTCGTCCCGGTACTAAACTATTCGGTACTCATGGGCAACTATATACAAACTGAATTCTGCGCTATTGACAGATGTGTCCAACTCAATCCTGATTAACGCAACATAGCAATAATGTTTTAAGTCCTGGACAAAAACTCAGGGACTAAGACGGACGAAGAAACGTTTGAGTAATTAGTAGTAGTAGTAGTAATGTGATTTTATTGTACAGTAAAAAATTTTATTGTGTTACAAAATTCACAAAGTATATCATGGCATTTGCCGTCAGCCAAGTGAAAGAGATTTACATTTCTTACATAATTATTTAAATATAGTACATAAATAGATACAAAAACGTATTATTTAAAAAGCCTCATCTAATATTTGCTGTCGATATTTTAAGGATGATTTTAAATAGCTAAACAGAATACTCCAATTTTTCCCATTTAATATATCTATAACCTCTTTTGTCAATTACGTGGACTTTCCCCAATATACTCTTCTAATTTCTTTTAATATTGGGCACACTCCTATAAGATGGTGGACGTCTTCAATAGCACGTAGGTTGCATAATGTGCATTCCGCCTCCACATTTCGGGCAGTTATATGTGGCCTAAAATTCAGCTGTAGAAGCTCGCCTCTCGCCTTAAAAATCGTCGAAATTGTATCCAGACTGTTTCGGTCATGGAAGTAATTATTCTCGCCTAGGTCGTATGTAAGTATTCGATATGTATTCCGAGATTGACTTTGTTGAGCTTTCGCTCTGAAAGTAGCACGCGTGGTTATCTCAATCTTTATTAACAGTTCTAGCAGCGTTTCTTTCCATAATGTTGTATTGCGTTCCATTAGAGGGATATCATGTTCGCTACATAATCGAATCTATTCATTGAAGAATTGCAGCTTACAGCGGATTTGGTGCATCGCAACTATATGTGGGAGACGGTTACTTGGCAGCGATAATACTTTCAAAATGTATAGAAAATGCAAACTTAATGTATAGATATGTAATGGTGGCAGTCCAGTTTCCAGGTGTAGCATGTAGCTCGGGGTATTTTCTGGCAGTCTAAAGATTTTTTTAATAAAATATCTTAGGAGTTTTTCCACTTCTTCATATTGACAAACACCCCATACTTGGGCTGCGTAGCACATTATGGACCTCAGTACGGCATCGTAAACCTTATATTTTATGCTTGGTGCGATGTTATTTTTCCTAATATGCATTTCCAATTACCGTTTATTGCTCTCATCGCTTCTTTTAGCTTTTCTTGTATGTTTTTTTTAAAATCCAGCCGAGGTGTTATAATCACTCCGAGATACTTATACTCTCTTACCTTCTCAAGTTCTTCGCGTTGCCAACTCCATTTTTCACAGCCTGCGTAGCGACCAAACCCATTTCGGAAGACCATTATTTTGGACTTGTTGGTGTTCACTTGAAGGTTCCATAGATTGCAATAGCTACTGCTGTAATTTGTTGATCATGACTTGCATCATCATAGGCGTTTTGGACAAAATTACAATGTCATCAGCGTACATTAAGAGTTTTATTTTGACTCCGGCGAATTCGATTCCTCCTGGCAAAACGGTTGGCAGGTCATCGAGGAATATTGAGAAGGGTAGAGGACTCATGAGACAGCCCTGCTTAACACCCATCCGTGACTCAAACCAGTCTGAAACATCTTTTCCATCCCATACTGCAGTCCTGTTCTTTTCATAAAGGCTTTGTACGATTTTTAAGACTTTTGTTGAAACGCCAAGGTTACTTAATTTATAAAAGAGAGACTTTCTGTCAATGGAGTCAAACGCAGATTTGAAGTCCACGAAAAAAGCGTATAGTTTCTTACCCATGTCCAGATAACTCCTAGCAATACTTGAAAAAGTAAAAATGTTGTCCACCGCGGAATAGTTCTTCCTGAACCCCGCTTGGAACTCGCTGAGTAGGTCATTTGACTGTACCCAAGCTGTCAACCGTTCTAAGATGATGCCCGAGAATATTTTCATTGCTGGATTCAGGAATGAAATGCCCCTGTAGTTGCTTGGGTCACTGTGATCTCCCTTTTTGAATATAGGGAAAATTATATTCCGTTTGAAACTATCAGGTACTTCACCTACCTCAAAGATAAAGTTGTACGTCACGGTCAGTTTTTCCAGGAACTCATTCGTTCCATATTTGTAAAACTCGTACGGGATACGGTCCTCTCCTGGTGCTTTATTTGAATTACATCTATGTATTACTCTACAGACGTCCTGTAGTGTGATTTTGCGGTCTAAAGCATCAACTCTTTAAAAGGGCAGCGCATAATACAGTTGTATTGCACTATATGATGGGTTAAGAAGCTGTTCAAAATGTTCGGCTAGAATCGGAGCTTTAACTTGGATACTCCGTGCAAAAGGCGTACTGTTTATCGCTCTGACAAGTTTCCAGAATACACCACTGTCTCTAATCCCTACAAGTGTCCTAGCCAGATGTTGAGCGTAGCTTTTCTGTTTGTCTTTGTATAGGGACTTGTACGTTTTGTTTGCCTGCTGGTACATGGATTTTGCGAGACTGCTGCCTTCTTCTCGTACTAATCGCAGATATGCGAATGCTCTTTTTCTGGCTGCCGCACATTCCCAATCGTACCATGGCTGTTTTTTCCTTAATCCTCCTGTCGATTGAAAAGGCTTAGCTGCGTCCACGATGATATGTGTCCCATCCGGTTTTGTGGGTGGGACATATACGTCCCTTTAGGTTATTATTAATAAATATAAAATAACACATTTTTAAACAAATTTATTTTATCAATTCATATTGTTACATACCTAAGAAGAAAGATGTAAGACATCGTTAGAAAATTATTACACAGTACGTTCATTTTTTTTATGGTAACTGGCAAAACAAATATATTTTTCGAAATAATACAGATATTGCGAAATCAAGTAGCAATTGCCCAATGGGTATATGTCCCACCTAATAGACCGGATGGGGCATATGTGTCCCAGCGCATAAAAAAGGCAATAAAACGTAAAGTACAAAAAGAATCTTCACTTACAATTACTTCAATGTATACACCATTTCCAGATTCCAATAGCACTACGCTATCGGCATAGGCAACTACCTTGATGCAGGACAGGAAGTAGATCAGACGGAAAAGATGTGGTCAAAGGGTTCTTACTTTCTTAGCCATTTGGGTGCAATCTCATGACTTCAGATGATTGTCAATTTCCAATTATCTTCCTGCAGTATTTCACGATCTGCTCAAAGTAAAGACAATCAAGACTAATTGGCCCAGACTAAATATCTCCATTCTCAATTACCTTTGTGGAACCTGAATGCGCATAGAATTTTCATCCTTACGTCTTGGTTAGTGTCGTGCCTACACAAAACCATTCAAAAAGCTCAAAATCATATGACACTTTGATCAAGTTCGTTGACGTTCATCCGGTAAATTTTCCGATGCCCGTCACTCCCAAAATCGTTTATATTCAACCGAAAAAAAGAGAAGATATAAACCTTTCCTCTATTCCCCATATCCACTGTATTTTGTGTTTAAAACTGGGGGCATCTGCTTTAATCATCCATTTGTGGATCTCATTTGTCTTGGACGTAATGCCCATCAACGGTATTTTCACCCATAATAGCGTATACCCATCTTCTCATTGTCTATTCCGTAGGTTTAACATTTTCGCAACTCCTCCCCCATAACGTGTAGGTATACACACAGCCGTAAGTCGTAACCATTACACGTTTTACAAACCGCTAACAATAAATTCACAAACAGTAATTACGAATATTTTTTTTTTTTGACGGAATCATAACTCGAGCATTCGTTACCTACACCGGGAAGGCGCTGAAAATCGCACGGTCAAAACGATCAACAAAAAAATCATTCGACCATCATCGTAGGACTGCAGAATATCATGCTTACGTCAAGTCGTCGCGTCGGCGTCGCGTCGGTGGAATCAAATAGATGATAAATGATGGCTGGGCTAAAGGCATGCCAGAATGTTACAAGGTACAGTTACATAAGCCGCTACAGCACTTGCATGGTCCCTTAAATCCAAAGGAAAGTGACAACAAATTGTCAAAAAAAAAAGGTGCTACTTACCCGCCATTTTAATATACTCGTAGTACCACTTTGCGGTATGAAGTAAAAGTGAGCAAAGGTGCTCCCAGCTTTTTGATTTATTCCGAGCACACTCGCGGACCGTTTTATACTTCGTACATAGAAAAGCGGTGTTCCAACCACATGTGCATGAGTGAACGGTCGGTCGGCTGGCGGAATGTCAAATTTGTTTGTTTTTAGTTTTTTGGCAACGCGAATGAAACTGTATTTTAAATTCGACCGCTGAACTCGGCGTCGACAAATAAGTTAGCAAATGGAGGCGCATTATTTTGTTGTGTGTCTGCAGTGTTTACCCAATTCTGCGCATTATCTTGGCCAATTTTGACAGCAATTTGTCCGTTGTAATGGTCGCAGTTTGAAGCCAGCCTCTAAAACGCACGTCGCATGGAGATTAGATCGGCGACTTTGCGTATGAGAGGTGAAAGTGATTTACTGATCATTAAAATACACTGCACTGCAGCATGCGTTTGCATTTTAATTGAACAACTTATAGTTTTCTAGGTGGAGAAGCGTCCCACGAACAGACGGACGGATAGGTAAGTTGTTGGCACGGTGTTAAATGGCGATTTGTTTTTTTTTAAAGACTTACAAGTGCAACAGTGCCTTAATTGCGGCGTAGCTAATGAGGGCTTAATCGACGCTGGCGATTATGTTTATTGTTGGTTTCCTTGTGGGGGGTATTATTGGGGGCATTGAACGCGTATGTAATGCCCGAGCATTGTGCAATGTGTCGTGTTACAGGCAAATGTGTTTTGTTCGAGGTGCTTTCGAAGGAAGTTGGGTAAATTGAGCTCCGTAAGAATAGGATTGGTAACGTATCGAGAAATGTAACTAATTTAGTTTTTATGTCTTAATTAGAAGAAAGTAATTTATATCTGCTTTTATTGATTGAGTTTCCACGAAAAGAAAAACAATAAAACTTCAAAGAGAAGGGTGCACTTTGCGTTATCTTTTTAATGGGATCAAGCACTTAGTTGCAGCTAATTAAAACAGCCCTAGTGTCTTGTATATCGGTTGTAATCAAAACAGAAACCTCAAAGCCTAAACGCTGAACTATAATAGTAGAATATGTGGGTACGTCAACGTACGAAACTGTGCGAACATAAGGAATTTGTATCGTACGACCATAATAGCTTTTCGCTTTTCGAATCGTTAAGTTTTCGTTCACTTTTGCTCACTTACGAAAAGAGCGAATCCATTCGTTCTTTCATACGAAAATTTGACATTTAAATAGAGCTTCCAATTGCTTTCGACTATTATAGTGGAGCCTTAACTTAAGTGAAAATCATAATGAACATTTACGTGCATGTAAATATACCAATACACAGAAATTGTATTGTCACTGTGCCCGTAATGGCCGCCAGCTCAGATTCGTTAAATTTTCGTCCACTTTCCCAAACATAAGAGAGAGAGAGAGCGATTTCATTTGAACTTCTGACAGTTGTTTCAAGTTTAACCTTTAAGTAGGTAGGTGAGTTATATTAACGTAAGTAGGTAGGTGGGTGCTAACAACACCCCATCATGATTTCACTTTATTACGCTTATCTTTCCTCTGGTAATTGATTCTATGGTGGAATTGTCATTATGATATCGTTCTGGGGTAGAACAATGTTAGAAGAATAAACTTTACGAACCCTTTGTGGAGTTTTTACTCGTCCTTTCCAAAGTAGTGCTTTTCGTATTAATTTTTGAAACAATTTTTTTGTTTTAACAAATACGCCATCATCCGTATCAATTAAGTCCGATTTGTGTAAAACCATTCAATGTATTATTTATATTTTTTTATAAAATTTATAACTAAGAACTTAAATCTAACTAATACTAAATAAAACTAATTAAAACTAACTTACATCTAAAAGTCTAAGGACCAGGTCCTACCATGCGATCCCTATTCTGTCGCTCAAACGGTAATTTAACGCATAATCGACAGATCAAAAATCACATGGTAGGGCCTGGCTTGGCCTTATTATATGCTAGCCTAAGCCCAATCAAGCCACCAGTATTTCTCCCGATTGAGTCTATCATAATTATTTTTATCTTTTTCAGGTATGCTTACGCAGTATCTTAAGATAGCATTGCCATCCCCCAAGCTTGTAGGTACATACTTAATTCTTTCATCAGTTGCTCGTCTGGCAACATGGTATATTATCGGTACGTTCGTTAAGTCTGATAGATAGCCATGAGCATCCAGAAACAAGAATGCTTCAGGTGGTATGTATCCACTTTCTAATGTATTTCCGAAATATTCAGGGTTGGGATAGAACAAGCCCGAAATGAGTTCGTTTTCCATAACATTCGCCGACCGGGCAAAATGATTCCTCACAAGGCCCAGAATCACATTATCAATTCTGGACACACCGGAAGCATCCAATAGCTTTTTGTTTGAAACGTAATGCCGAAAGTCGGAATGTTCGCTCCTGTACATCTGCATGCAAGCTCTCAGGCATTTTCTTTCAAAGATTCTTATTTTTTCCATGTACGAAGGATTAATGTTCCACCATACTGGGCTCGCGTAAGTCAGAATTGGACGAACAAATGCTTGGTAGCAAATGATCTTCACATCGGATCTCAGATAGTTGGAGTAGAAAAGCTTCTTGAGAGACGTAAATGCCGCCCTAGCCTTTTGCAACTGTATGTTTATGTGTTCATTATAGTACAAAAATTTGTCCAAATGAACCCCTAAATATTTCACAATAGTCTTTGACTGGATCTGAAGACCATTTGAACTCATTATTTTGAGGTTTCTCCAATTATGTCTCAAATCTGAATTTCCGCGTCTTATTGGGGTGCGGAACAGTATGGTTTCACATTTTGAAAAATTTATATTAAGTTTCCATTCAGTACAAAACCTATGGAAACCGTTGAATTTGCCTTGAAGCCTTGTTTGAATTTCATCAATTCTCGACCCGCTTGCATACAGTATAACGTCGTCAGCAAATGCTATAGAATCATCCGGTTCCCTGAGTACATCGGAAATATAAATATTAAATAGCTGCGGTGCAGTTACCGTGCCCTGCAGAAGACCATTTTTGACATCAAAAACTCTAGTCGTTGTGTATTTTCTATCTGTTACAACAATTTTTTTTATCATATATCATTGTCATGACCATCTTTATAAGATGTGGAGTGAATTCATATCGTGTAAGTTTATATATTATCCCGTCGATCCAAACCGTGTCGAAGGCTTTTTCGATATCCACTAGGCAGGCAGCTGTACTTCTCTTAGCGTTTAAATTCCAATTGATATCTGAAACCAATTTTGTAACAGCATGCACTGCCGAGTGGTTTCTTTTGAACCCAAACTGGTTCCGCGGTATGGTCTGCTTTCTATCGCATTCGTATAAAATTGACTTACTAATAACTACTTCGAAGATCTTCCCGATATTAGGCAGAAGACTAATGGGCCTATAGCTTGAAGGATGAGAAGGATCTTTCTGTTTTTTGATTATTGGATATACCTTCGATATTTTCCAGTAACTCGGGAAGTAGTAGTTGTTTAAAAGATTATTGAAAATAATACAGTACGACCGTATGATATCAATCATCAATTAAGTCCGACTCTTCACTTGAATCTTCACTTATATAGTTGAACGCGTTCCTGATCCTTTTGAAATGAAATTTTCAAATTACATATACAAATTCACCCAGTAAAAAAAAAATACGCAACTGGGTAGGTGGGGTGTTGACACCACCCTTGCAGCTTGAAGATTCTGTCACCGCTTACTTGTGCAACCAAACTTTTTTAAAACCGTCTGAATCTGTATAATAGAAAACAAGAGGAGGGTACTGTACCGACAACGGGTGTTGTCGGTCGCAAATTATAATATTTTTGAAAAATAAGGGCTTGGGGTGTTGTCAGCACCCCACCTACCCAGTTACAGGTTAAAAAGAAATTCAATAAAATAATGGGAAACTTAGAGGGATGCCAACTTGTTCATATTTTAATTGAATGTGTGCGGCAAAATAGCTGTCTTTTGATAAAATAAAAGCCTCTCATTTTAATGTATTGAAGAAAGAAAAGTCGTTAGAGGAAATACATAGCTTGAAACCAACATATGGGAACATTTCTTTCAATTTTGATATAAGCTTATGTTTCCCCATGTATTTATTAACATTGAACGAAAAATTAACGAACTTACGAACATACCTAATCATCTGTCAAAACGCTGTTATTCTATTTTGCGTATCATTTCTGCTATGAAATATCTGTGCCTTTAATATTTACTTATCACTTGCCGACTGTGGGCAAAATATATCACGGCTAAGTGAACGAACATTTTAACAAAATTGGAAATACATATTTTTAGACTAAGGAGAAACTGGACCAAGGGTGGACGAAGCTGAAAAAGCCAAAGAAAAGAAAAATTAAATGCTGCTTCTACGTCATTGTTCTGACTTATGACAAATGTCAAATGTCAAACTACAAAAGCAGTTGTACCAAACTTTAGAAGATTCAATTTGAGATGATCTGGAATCTGGATCGTTTTATTTTAAGCATTTGATCGGATTAGGATCATGTGAATAATAAAACACGGCTATTGATGTTGAAATTTCTGTGTCTTGGGGTTTTTAATTAAAATTATCATAGGTTTTTGTACCTAGGTACTAGTCGTTCGTATAGAATCCTAATTTGAGGACCTAAATTAGATCCCGGTAAAATTAATGAAACAAAAATGTTTTTTAGTAGATTTGATCATATGTTCATATATACTATATCGTTTACCGGTCGAAGATATTGTTTAGAATTTTGAATTTAGAAATTAAATTGAAAAAATGTGTTTGTTCAATTATTTAATCGTTTCAACTTCTTTAAATATCGATTTCCATTACCCACTTAAATTACACTTTCAAAGCTATTGTGTTGTTTCTCTTCCTATAAAATAAGTCTTGGGGGGCGCAAAATTCAAATCTTGCCAGCGGCGCTCATGACCTTAGCTACGACACTGGATTTGTTGCCCTCTTTTACTGACCTGTCACTAAGCTGAGCTGTCCCTGTCACCATTATATATTTTTTAAGTAGAAACTGTATATGTACATAGAACAGAGTTGTTTACAAGATCTATCTTCTCTGGCATCTGATGAGATGGCAGGTGTGCAAAATGAATCATTGGAAGTCTGGGAAGTTGGCTCAGTTTAACAACAAACGAAAAGAGTGATTGATAATGGAACATTTTCTTGCCACCGAGAAATCAAATAAAGTCATCGATAAGATTAACGTAGGAGTTAAGCCACGAGTTGTTTGCATATAATTTTGTACTGACATTGCAGAACCTCAAGTATAAGATAACAATGAATCGTGGTGCCTAATGCAAACTTGATGGAAAGCAGAAGATAAAAATTCTGAACTTAAAAATCTGATAGTAAATTGATTTGTGGACTTGAGAAGCATGAAGATGGTGGATAAGATCGATTTAAATGAGCTTCCGTTTCCTGTGCTGTCCGATTTTATCTATCAAATTCCCTGAAATCTTTACTAGCAGATTAATAAACGATGTTGAATAACCCATGTTCTAGATAACGATCATCACGAAATACAACAATCAGTCAAATATTTTATACGTGACTAAGGTAATAGTGACTTGAGGTCAATTTGCGAACTCATGTGTATGTAAAAATTAACGAAAATAAATAATGTAATGTCACGCAAAATATAGGCTTGAAAAAAAAAACTGTCACTGGCAGGACTTTGACAGCAAAAAAAAAATTATTATTTGTTTTTTTAGTACCTTAAAAGGATGACTGAAGAAAAACTAATATTTGTTGAATGTCCTCCAAGAATATATAAATATTTTTAAAACCGGTAAGTTATTTTAAAACGACAATACAGTGAACTCCCTATAATGCGAGCCCTCTATGATTTTAAGACGTTTATAAGATATAAGACGAATATGAGAATGAGAAGCGCCTTGAGAACACCTCTGTTAACCAAAGGAAACCTATGCACTTGTCCCTTTCGTTAATTCGAATTTACTGTTGTGTAAAATAACTTTAAAACCGCTCTTATTCGAATGCATTTTTAACCTCTATAATTCGAATTCGATTCTATTTGTTTTTCCTCAAATGTTCGCTGAAATGCGTGTGTGACGAAAGTGTCCTTTACCCTGTGCTACATTCATCGATGTATAATTAAATAATAAAAAAATATGAAGCTTGTAATAAAAGTAATTAAAATTACGCTTAGCACACATATATTTTTGTTCTCTGAATTCGAAGTTTTTCCTTGGTCCAGGTGAAATTCGAATTATCGTGGTGAGTTCATTATTACCTATATACGTGCTTACAGCTTTGAAATAAGCGTTCGGGTACTCGGGTACTTACCTTTGAAATGAGTGATGAAAGAACACTCTCTTGGTTATGGAAATTTGACAGTTCTCATAATTCTTTGTGCAAAAGTACCCAAACATGTTATTGCACTGTGTAGACGCTACATTGGATGAGGTCTGTTCCCGTGCCTGTCCAAAACTAGGAAAAACTACAAAATTCAGTCAAATCCTATTAACATTTTGTAGTTTTTCATAGAAGAGAGAGCTAACAAGAGAGTAAGAAATTTCCCCATCTGCGAATTTCACCCCATGATATTTCATTGGGCAGCTTTATGAAAACTATCAAATGTCATACATTTTCCATTCTTTGTTGTCTAATGCGTTTCTGTACTTTTGCTCACTTCTATCTTTCATCTTTGAGATTTTTATCCCCACTGCTTGAAATTTGAGAATTTTGGTGCACAAAGTACAGGAACAGACCTTCTATTGTATAATAGGTATAGGAGCCACATTAGATTATGAGAAATGCGTGTTAAGTCATTGGATTACAATGCGTAATTAAATTTGGCATGCATGGTTTGCTTGCAATATTTTACTTCTTTTGCATTTCAGTTAAAAATATATTTTTTATGACAGCTGTTTGCTTGAGACTAAAGCTATGTTCAGACGATTGTCAGATCTGACAATATTGTCAGGTCTACAAATGAAAAATTTGTCCCAAGTGTTTTACAACCGTGTGAACTGACAAGTCTGCGAATATTGTCAGAAAAATCATTGTCAGGCAATTGCCACAATAAATTGTCAGGCCTCTGCCAATCATGTAAACACTTTTTTGTGACATTGTCAGGCGTTTCGGACATTTGCAGGTTCGTTTTTTATTTTCAGATGTGCGAAACTTGAACATCTGCAAATAAAATTACTGTCGGATATTATTTGTTATTTTTTCAGTGAAATATATTATTATTTTAGGAGCTGATTCCTTGGTTTATTTTATGAAAAAACAAAACATATTGAAGGGGGGGAGGGTCTATCTTCAATGCCCACGGAGCTACATGGCGTTCCTCAAGAGAAGTAGGTACCAACAATTACTCAATTATAACTTTTGGTCTATGAAGGCCAGAGCAACCAAGGTGGGCTTGTTCGATAGCCAATTGATGGATGTCTATCACAGTTATTTATGGCTATTACCATCCGTGCTTTCATTTTCGAGTTACACAATTTTTTGAAATTTTTTTTAATCAATTTTTAGAAAATTGCATTTATCTCGGGAAAACATGTTAATACTATCTACATTTTTTTTTTAAATTTTGGTGCGCCGTAATATTACCTACATGTTCACCGTACAAAGTTTTTACCTAGGCAGGGCATATAGTTTTCCACGCATAAAGGTATTTTAGCACGAAGAAAAAAAAGTCTATCAAATAGTATGAGTCTGACAACGCCTGGCAATGAATTTGTAGTTTTTTTTGTAAACAGCCAACTACCAACCGTGTGAACTGACAATTTTTTATCTGACAGTATTGTCAGGGAACACATTGTCAGAACATTTGCAGGCCAACCGCCTGCCAATAAATTGTCAGGAATTGGGACAAGACCTGGCAACCGCGTGAACTGGCAATTGAATATTGTAAGGTAGTTTGTCATTGTCAGCTCATTGGCAGCTAATTGTCAGCACATTTGTAGACAATATTGTCAGATCTGGCAATCGTCTGAAGATAGCTTAAGCTAAATAATAAAAAAAAAATATAATATTCAATTGTCAAAGCTGCCTACATCCTGGTTGTTAATTTTAGTATTTAATTTTGAATGGAATGATGGGAGTAGTAAGATACAACCTTATGGCTCCGACTCATAGAATCCATCGACTTCGTTCCGTTGTACTCTGAAGTTGAAGTTGAAGTATTGTCGGATAGAACAGTTCCATAGAATCCGTCACATATCTACGCAGAATTGTCAACGATTCTCTTCATTCTCTCTATGCTTCCACCAATGAAAATCCTTTGGTGTCCGTTGGTTATGGGCCAGCTCTCATAAGAATGTGTGTATTCTATTGAGCCGTCAAAAAAACGGAGCAATGGATCGACGGATTCAATGGGTTGGGGCCTTTAGAGCGGGAAGAAAGGGCAGCATTGAGACTAAGCAGCTGCAGGATTTTTCTTTTTTTCGATACCTCTTTTTCTGGTAAAAGAATTGTTACTCTCCGCACGTAAGCATTCGATGGGCATTGCTACTGTAGGTAGCTCTGTTGCATTTTTCTCTTTCATTTGGTCTTAACTCTTTCAAGGTCAACCGCCTGCCAATATGAAAAATATGAAATGGTATGAAATGGTATGAAAAATATACCACTTATCTACAATTTTTTCTAGACTTAAATGCGCATTGGTATACTTCTTATACCACATTTGCTTGTAAATTTAAGCTTAAATTTTGGAAAAAAAAAATATATCCAATGAAAGAGTGAGACAGTTATAAAGATTTTTAGGTATTGTGACAGTTGTGTCAGTCAGTTGTGAAAAGACTCAACGGTTTCTGCAAATTCTGCAAAATCAAGATGTGCACACTGCAGCAAGACGGTACACCAAAGGAGGACGCAGTGGATGTGTTCTACTTGTAATGTTCCACTTGTATTAGTAAGACAAAATCCTGCTTTAATGAATTTCATGGTTAAAATACACATTTTGTGCGCAGTGGTATAATTGTCGTAGCATGTCCTTGTGAAGAATCCTGTTAGGATAATTTTTTTGTTTTATAATTTTTTTAATAACATGACGCAAATAAATTGATTCATGCAAAAAAATCGTGAAATTTTAGTTATTTTCTGGTAGTGGGCCGGAAAGAGTTAAGGCTCAACCAGCATATGAAAACAAAAGTTTATGTCAAAATTGAATGAAATGTTCCCATATGTTATCCATGCATATGAACGCTACTAGCGATCAGATCACAGGCATAATAAAACAAACTGGATTATATTGCAGAGGTGTGCACACCTTTTTAGCTTAGCGCAGACACAGACATTTAGCTCGAAGTTGGCGCTTTATTACACAGCTTTTAGCGCAGACACAGACAAGCAAAACTCACAATCGAAAGGTCATCCTAGTGAGAGAAAACTGAACTAATTGTTGGATCACGAAAATAGATCCAAATGAAAAGCAAGATCTTGTATTGTTATTGTAATGCATATACACCAATGATGACTATGTTTCTCACTATAGTTTAATGCTAAAAATTTGCTTTTTCGGATTCTTTAGTTCTTTACTAGGGTTCGTCAAGTTTTCGTTCACTTTTAGTTACTTTGAAAGTCAATAATTTGCAACGCGATCTAACTTCTTAAAAATGAGAGTATAAGCTTTTTGACAGGAGTAGTTATTATGTACAATCATATAAAAATACAGTTATGACACTAGTTAAAGTTCAAATACATATGTAAGCCCCCTACCTATGTAAATGTGACTTATTTTTGTCAAAATTCACATCAAAAATATTGTATACGAGTGTATGCAGGTGCTGTCATGGCTGCGTTCAATTGCCGGCACACCTTCTTAAAGTCTTTCCCTGTTTGTCTCAATTTCTGTACACGCCCAGGTTTTTCTTCTTAAATTTATTAAAAAAAATAAATCAAAAATCAAACCAACTATCCCAATCAGATATCGCATCAACGCTGAGTTTAATTGAATTTCATTCGATGATCCTAGATAGGTAGTTGTCAAGTGGTCACGTTTTCTTTTTTGTTTTTTTTTTTTTTGTTTCTATGAAAAACAAACAAACAAACACGTCATACACTCGGCAGTCAAAATATAAATTAATTTATTATTTTTCAAGTGACATTTGTACATATATCTTTTTTTATTGGATTATAATACGTTTTTACTCTTGTGATTCTGCCGCACCCCCTTGGTATTGGTACACACGACGAAGTTTTAATTAAAAGTATTTGACCACCCATTCGATGGAAATGTTGGTAAGTGTGCACGGATTTTTGTTTTATTCGCTGCGATTGTGACCGTTAAATTCGTTAGATAGAATTCGACTTGAATTAGATGGTTTCGTATCGAGTTGTTTTTCTTATTTTGGCCGCACTTATGACTGGGACTAGAACGGATGATGCGGATGAAGAGGAAGAGGAGAGGGAATGTGGACAATATGGATTCCGATGTTTGAACGAGAAATCTCTGGAGTTTTGTCCAATTGTTGTGGATGGTGTCACCGATAAGCCAGTATTGTATGAATGTGATGATGATTTCACTTGTGACGAGGATAATCCAGCTTATTGTACGCCAAAGGAGCCACCAAATAAATTGGTGCAGGAGGCTAATAAGGAAATGGCACATGGTGGTGCTGGAATTGATGGCGCTGATGAAACGTATGATGATGTGTATTTTGATGAAGAGTCATATTTCAGACACGCACGTGTTGCGAGAGCTAGTGATAACGATGATTGTGTTTGTGAAACAACGACAAAAGAAGGACAAGAGGATGGGGAGCATCCAACCACAACGGAATCGGATGAAGGTGACTTTACCACGATGGAGTTTACACCAACTCCACCATTTGATTGTGAATCGTTGGGATTTTTTGCTGGTAAGTAATTGTCGTAGTTTGGGGTTGCGTTGACTCTCAGAACCGTGTTTGACTAGAAAAAGGGTTCAATGACATCATAAATGCTTAAATTAATGTCAGTCGGAGGCTTCTTTCATTTATCCGTCAATAACTGATCACTGATAAATGAAGGCAGCCACCATTTTTTTTATTTTTCTTTTAAATCATTTGAAATCTAAAACGCTTGGTCGATTGTACAGGGATGGCATCATGTTTGGTTTCGCTTATTGAATTCACCGGCCTTATCGAATTTATGTTTGGACAGACAACTGCATCAGTATCTTCAGCACCTGCAATGTGCCCTTAAATTCTTGAAACAGGCATTACATTGCAGCAGTTTTATAAAGATGCGTTTATATGTGAGTAAAATGAAAACGGGTTTTTTGTCATTCCGACAAGTAGATACTAAAAATAACTATTATTGCATCCTAAATTTAATCCTACACATTTTTGTTTTTGAGGATGTCAATCAAATGCGATCGACAATAATCTAAGGCTCACAGTCAAAATCACGACTTTCTTTCAATTGTCAGACTCGTGGTTTACTTTTGAAATGTGTCGACGTTATCGAAATATCACTAAGTTTATAATTATGACATGCAAGCGACCTCGAACACAGAACGTTCATAAATAGATTAAAAATGCCAACTTTCATTAACGCCGACTTAAACCTTTCATATTTTATACTTGAACAGGGATGTTATCATGACAAAATGCTATCGATATCAACTGTTGCATTTTTCTCGTGAAATTTATCGAAAGCTTTATCATCTCATTTATTTTATTTCGATTGGTTTAGTTTGACAAAAGCAAATTCTTTTGCAATCGTACGTGACATATGTCAGCCCTCAATAAAGAGATGCAAATTTTTTGAAAGTTGAATGTTATCTATGATTTAAAGTTTGCTGGATCTTTCTGCATTACCAATCTAATTCTTATGTCAATCATATGACACATCCTTATCTTGGGTCTAGTAAACTGTCATACAAAATGGCAATATTATTTATCACATGCTAATTCAAAGTCAATTCTTAAACTCACCTTTAAACTTGTCATTATGCACCTTACACTAAACTGAGTAATAAAGTGTACGTGAGTGCTTCTGCAACAGAGTCACGGCTGTGTTAATATTGCAAAGTCCATGATTCGAATATCGTTCGGTCTTTCTTTATTAGGCTTAGTAGTGTTGTTTTTTTTTTTTGTTAATGCCCACCTATCTAACGGAACCGCTTTGACTAAATTTGTACGAAATAACGTCATAGGCCGATACTGGTTTGGACTTTAATCGTAGTAATTGTGAAATATCTAACCACTCTAGGCGGTCGTTCTGAGGAGGGTTAATCCATTAAGAGCGCTTATATCATCAGGCTTCATTTTGGTTGAATAATTTATAACTTATCACCAACGAGTCAGCGATAAGAGGTGAACAGGTTCCCCAACTCGTTGCTGCGTAAAAATGTCTTTCGTTAAAATAATATTTTTGTTTTCGACCTCGAATTTGACATTAGGCGTTTTTCTTTTTTAGTTAAGAGTAGAGCTCTGAGCGCAGTCTGAGCGGCGAGCGCTCTGATCTATTTTTGAAACACAGTTGAGCACTTAGCTGTCATATGATTTATTAATCATATTTTTTCAACCATGTTTTTCATCTATTTATAACATTGATTGATTAATTGATTGTTCTTTATTATTTCTTTAAAAACGTTACAAATAAATATGTTACCTGCGAAGCTGAAGGCTTATATGGGATTCACACTAGCGTCGAAATGAGATAATTTCAAGTTTCAAATAAAAAGTGTTCATTCCTACGCTTGCTAATTTCGTGAATGGATGCATTCAGTTCCGATAGTAAATCTATAACGGTGCCATGTTATAACATTTTTTAATATTAAATTATTTTTTTATATACATAAGTATAGGTATAACGTATAGTAATAATAATAGTTGGATGTTATTGTTAAACAGTTGAGTAGATAAAGTCGACTATTATATAGCTAACATTGGATAGATGCGGCGCTGCCTCGGGTTAATATGTTAAAATATCACTTTTCGGGTGGGTTTTGCCACTCCGGATATATCAACAATTGTCAGGCACTCGCAATGTCACAATCAGAATACTAGAGGCGAACACAACAACTTCTCGAAATATCTGAAGTATTCAACAAATATGGACGAAAACAATTGGCCCACAGTCAACCTAAAAAATATAGTTAACTTTAAAAAAACGTAACAAAGATCTGAAAGTATACTTTCTTAACGCAAATACCTTTTTTTAACAAATTAAAACTTAACATAATTTTCAATTCCAAAAACCCTATCTAAAATGTTTTAAAAAACATATTATTGTATTACTTCCAAACATTAAAATTTTTGTGAAACTTAATCACCTGCAGATACGGTATTCACACCAAGGCAAAACAGCTAATTTCGTTGCGAATTTCCAAATTATGCTCGAAATGAGATAATTTCGATATGTCAATTCTTATGGGAAATTTTCGTTGAAATTCGTTCAAAATTATGTGAAAATAAAATCGAACAACTTAATTTGAATGCAGTTGAATGATTGATTCTGAATGACAATGATAAGACAAATTAATAAGGGAATATTAACGATATCCGTTGCGCAAAGATTAAACAACGGATTCTTATTGATCTCGGTGGTCTAAACACAAAATAAAAATTCATCACTATTAAAAAAAAGTATATCGCTAATTTAGGAGATATTTAGTGTTTAGTAGTTATTTCCGTAAATAAACTATGTGGTTGAGATTACAATTGTCAAAGCTACTGGCCCCTTTCAGCACAAGTATATCACTTTACGAAAAAAACAAAAATATAATGGAATAACATACACGCTGATTACACGACTCTTTTTTTCGTTCGTTTCGTCTTTCGTCTTTTTGACAGATAGAAGAAGAAGTAACGAAAGCAGGAATGAAAATTCTGAGATTTTTTCCGGTTGATCTTTGACATTTCTCGTTTGACAACCAAAACAAAGCAGGAAATGTTAATGGTGAATTTTGAAGTGGATTTTGGAGCTAAAATTAGGGACATTTAACATTTGCTAGTAAACACGCAATTATTATCCTCCATAATAAGTACATTTAGTGATTCCAACTGAAATTTTACTATTCCCTTCCTAAATATAAAGTGAATTTCAGTAAACGTCAGAATCACGTATGCACGTATCCACCAATTATTAAGAACCGTGTAATCACTATAGTACGTACCTGTCAAAAAGACGAAAGACGAAACGAACAAAAAAAGAGTCGTGTAATCAGCGTCATACAAAACACAAATATCTCATGGAATGATGGAATCCTATCCTATCCTATCCTACTAATCCTCCTATCCTATCCTATCCTACTAATCCTATCCTATCCTATCCTATCCTATCCTATCCTATCCTATCCTATCCTATCCTACTAATATATAAATGTGAAAGTTTGGATGTTTGGATGTTTGGATGTTTGGATGTTTGTTGCTCAATAACACCTTAACGGTTTAACAGACTTGAATGAAAATTTCGGGAATAGATAATCTACTTCCTGGATTAGAGATTAGGCTACTTTTTATATAAAACATACAATTCCTTGATTCCATAATTCGCATTATTCCAATTTCCGCTTTAATTATTTGGTCATTATTTTTGGGTAAACCATTGTCATTGATCGTCATTCTGTTGGGAGAGGGTTGTTTTTGTAGATATTATGCTCTTCTCTTCGCCACAAATCCATCGCTACGCTATCGCTTATTCTTTAATTTTCTTTCTACCCATAAGCGCATTGAATGATGGGTAAACCATAGCCATTGATCGTCATTCTGTTGGGAGAGGGTTGTTTTTGTAGATATTATGCTCTTCTCTTCGCCACAAATCCATCGCTATCGCTTATTCTTTAATTTTCTTTCTACACATAAGCGCATTGAATGATGGGTAAACCATTGCCATTGATCGTCATTCTGTTGGGAGAGGGTTGTTTTTGTAGATATTATGCTCTTCTCTTCGCCACAAATCCATCGCTATCGCTTATTCTTTAATTTTCTTTCTACCCATACGCGCATTGAATGATGGGTAAACCATTGCCATTGATCGTCATTCTGTTGAGACAGGGTTGTCCGTGTTAATATTAATGGTTTGCGGGATTGTGTAGGTAGAGCAGGGATGATTTTGCTGGTATTTGCTACCGACTTTAGTTAGTTGTGTTTTTGCTTCATCAGCGTGCGGATGTATACCGGCGGAATGGGGGAAATGTACGATTCTTTTTACTTTCTTTTTTTTTTTTTTCATTTTACAGCGGTATTTGGTTACCATAAGATTAAGTCGTTGAGTCAGTGGATACCTTAGAATAAAGTTTTACCTTTTATTTCAATTCACAAATACATATATTTTAGTAGGGGTAGGCAGGCGATGTTGAGTCTTAAAATGAGTAAATAGTTGGTGATTTCAGACAAACCTTACCAGTTACTCCACGATTATTGCTTACCTCAAAGCCTAATATCTTCGGCGTTAACATAATGTTACTTTAACTATGAATTAGATATAAGAAACCAGAAAGTACCATTATTTGATGCCCATAAAATACATATTATGTACATATATGTATAGATGTGTTTGTACACAGGTATATTACATTTCCATCAATTTTTTGTGTAATCGTTTCATCTATAGGGAACAACCACTAAGTTCAGATTATAATGTATTGACTTCAGAATTCTTTAGAATCTTAATTTAAATAATATCGCTTCCTACTACTTCCTTTCTATCATACTATAATTATACAACGGGACTGATGTAAAGCACGGGCAACGCCGGGCAGGCAACAGCTAGTGGCTTAATAAATATGTGATGTTATCTGAAAAAAAGAAATTGAAGTTGTACGCCGCGTAGAGGCACACTGATCAACTGCGGTGGAGCCAAACAGCGTCGGCCATAGAATTCGTACATACACAATATTTGTCCATTTATTTGAGCTTCGCGCCCATTGGGGCACTTTTCTACAGTTGGCTCTATAGTCCACTTTATATCCACGCGAGTGCCTGACAATTGTTGATATATCCGGAGTGGCAAACCCACCCGAAAAGTGATATCTTAACATATTAACCCGAGGCAGCGCCGCATCTATCCAATGTTAGCTATATAATAGTCGACTTTATCTACCCAACTGTTTAACAATAACATCCAACTATTATTATTACTATACGTTATACCTATACTTATGTATAGAAAAAAAATAATTTAATATTAAAAAATTTTATAACATGGCACCGTCATAGATTTACTATCGGAACTGAATGCATCCATCCACGAAATTAGCAAGCGTAGGTATGAACACTTTTTATTTGAACCTCGAAATTATATCTCATATCGACGCTAGTGTGAATCCCATATAAGCTAAAAAAGAAACACGAATATTTTTTTTGACACTTCACGCTCTGCTCCGACCTAAAAAAGAAAAACGCTTATTGCATTCCGAAAATTGAAAACTCTTACAGCGGTGTCATCTCATCCGCGGAACGCAAAATGATCAATTGAAAGTTTCCACTTTCGATTAAGATATTTTTGAAATCAATCTCGCAGACGTCATCATAGTCTGTCAAATAATTCGTGGGATTGATAAATCCTCGCTCCGACTAAAGTGAAGAAAACCTGCAAAGATATGCAACCAAATGAAGTCAAATTGTCATTTTGGCAGCAGTTAGGTGAATTCAGTTAGCTAAATCCGTGCCATAAGAATTTAATTTGACACTGTCAAAAAATATTCAATATTGATGCAAGTTTTATCTACTCCAGATCAGTCAGATTGATTTATCAATTTGTATGCGCTATCCGCTTTATCAGTTTTTTATTTGACAGCTAATCATTATTTGCTGTTGTTGACTATCAAGCTATGTACATATGTATCTTAAAAAATATATATATATTAAAAATATGCGTGATCAGATAATGAGGCACACATGCATCTAAAATATTTATAATTTAAATTTGTTTTTTGCAATCGCTATTTTTCATCTGTCAAAAAGGTAACCGTTTCTATTCTCTTTCAGATAAAAGAAATGAAACACTTTTCTGGTACTGTGATGTACCGTTGAACGGTGCTGGTTTTCTTTTGCGCCACATGATGTGCGGTCATGGTCGACACTTTGATGACATGCTAAAGACCTGCGTCCTTGAGGGCACCGTTCGACAGGAGCGAAAAGATCAACCGGACTACTCGACGCCGGAAGCGAAAAAAGTCAAAAGTTCCATGGATTGTACGAACAAAAAGCCCGGAAAGTACGCCGACGAAACGAACGGACGCATATACCATCTTTGTTTGCCAAATCAATTCTCACCGGCCATTCAGCTGACGTTTATGTGTCCTCGTGGAACAGCATACGACTCGACGGGACGATCATGTACGATCGCCGCCTTCAATCGTTTACAGGCGAAAGGAGAATCGGGGAAAAAGAGCGAAATCAATTGTAGATCACCGACGCGCTTCCGCAGCACGGAGGACTGCAACAGCTACTTCCTTTGCTTCGTGGACAATGTCATCGAAATCAGGTGTCCAAAGTTCTATAAGTTCGATGACACCGCGTTGGAGTGCCTGCCCGAGAAGGTGGCCGAATGCAACGAGTACGCGGTGTGAAAATGAAAAAAAAAAAATCTTTATTTCGTTTTTTCTTTATATTTTGTTAATTTATTAATTGAATAATATATTTAAATAAAATTTAGTTTTTTTTTATAATTAAAGACAAATTTATATAAAAACAAATTTATTTTGGATATATCGTATAAAAGGAAAGTTGGAGGAGGACGGCAGATGGAAGGAAACATATAGACCACAGATTTTTGAATATCAACGATTTTCTTATAGAGTACTAGTGCAGGGAAAGTGTTGCCAATGCCGTTGCTTTCAGTAGTTGACATTTATAATGTTGTAGTAGTTGAAGGGCCGCCCCAAACAGGATAGCATTGTACCCGAGGTGCATGTGTTGCTGGTCAAGCTGAAGACCTGTCCGAGGGGGCAACGTTGAATGAATACCAAGTAGCGCTCATTGCCGACGTCCCACAGGCAGTTGTAGAATAGGGAGCAGTCCATTTGGTGGGCGTGGAGTCCTTCGCGAGAGCAAACGAAATGCGTATTGAAGGCATCACTGATGCCATTACACTCGGTGTACTCTGCTGTATCTACGCAGTACTGTGAGGCGGGATTGAAATTCTGGCCTTGTGGGCACTCCATGGTGAACGCCAGCAGCTCACCGTTGCCGTCATACAAGCACATGTGGAATTCATTGCACTTATCATCGATGGGGAAGAACCCTTGCATGGGACAATTGAATGATGGGGTTGGGGTAACAATTGTGTTCTCCTCGGTCGATGGGGAATTCTCAACGGTTGTTGTTTCTGCTGTTATTGTGCTCGGTTCGGATGATGTGTTGGGCGGTGTCGTTGAGATTGGCTCTGCTGTGGTGGAATCTGGAGTATCGGCGGTAGAGATCGGATCAGATGAGGTAGAATCTGGGTCTGCTGTAGTGCTGGAACTGGGTGCTTCGCTTGAGGAAACGGGTTCAGTAGTTGGGATCACGCCTGCTGTTGTCGAAAGGGGGCTATCAGTGGTAATTTCTTCTGTTGGAGAGCTGGAATCTTCCGTCGTTGACTCTGGTTCAGCTGTGCTAGAAATGGGTTCGCTAGTAGTTGATGAGGAATCCTCTGTCGTTGACTCTGGTTCAGCTGTGCTGGAAACTGGATCACTGGTTGTTGATGAGGAATCCTCTGTCGTTGACTCTGGTTCAGCTGTGCTAGAAATTGGTTCACTTGTTGTTGATGAGGAATCCTCTGTCGTTGATTCTGGTTCAGCTGTGCTGGAAATTGGTTCACTTGTTGTTGATGAAGAATCCTCTGTTGTTGACTCTGGTTCAGCTGTGCTGGAAACTGGATCACTGGTTGTTGATGAGGAATCCTCTGTCGTTGACTCTGGTTCAGCTGTGCTAGAAATTGGTTCACTTGTTGTTGATGAGGAATCCTCTGTCGTTGATTCTGGTTCAGCTGTGCTGGAAATTGGTTCACTGGTTGTTGATGAGGAATCCGCTGTCGTTGACTCTGGTTCAGCTGTGCTGGAAATTGGTTCACTTGTTGTTGATGAAGAATCCTCTGTCGTTGACTCTGGTTCAGCTGTGCTGGAAATTGGATCACTGGTTGTTGATGAAGAATCCTCTGTCGTTGACTCTGGTTCAGCTGTGCTGGTAATTGGATCACTGGTTGTTGATGACGAGTCCTCTGTCGTTGACTCTGGTTCAGCTGTGCTGGAAATTGGATCACTGGTTGTTGATGACGAGTCTTCTGTAGTTGACTCTGGTTCAGCTGTGCTGGAAATTGGATCACTGGTTGTTGATGACGAGTCCTCTGTCGTTGACTCTGGTTCAGCTGTGCTGGAAATTGGATCACTGGTTGTTGATGACGAGTCTTCTGTAGTTGACTCTGGTTCAGCTGTGCTGGAAATTGGATCACTGGTTGTTGATGAAGAATCCGCTGTCGTTGATTCTGGTTCAGCTGTGCTAGAAATTGGTTCGCTAGTAGTTGATGAGGAATCCTCTGTTGTTGACTCTGGCTCAGCTGTGCTGGAAATTGGTTCACTTGTTGTTGATGAAGAATCCTCTGTCGTTGACTCTGGTTCAGCTGTGCTGGAAATTGGTTCACTTGTTGTTGATGAAGAATCCTCTGTTGTTGACTCTGGTTCAGCTGTGCTGGAAATTGGTTCACTTGTTGTTGGCGAGGACTCCTCTGTCGTTGAAGCTGGTTCAGCCGTTGTCGTATCTGCCGCTGGAGAGCTGGATTCGACTGTCGTTGACTCTGGTTCAGCTGTGCTAGAAATTGGTTCACTTGTTGTGGAGGGATCCACAGTTGTTGAAACAGGTTCAGTATTGGAAGTGCTGGCAGCTTCACTTGACGTATTTGGTTCCTGTGTCGTTGGATCCGCTGTGCTGGGCTCTTCTGTAGTAGAAATAGGTTCTACTGTAGTAGAGACAGGTTCCTCGGAAGATATTAGGTCCGCGCTAGTTGTAGGGTTTGGATCTTTAGTCGTAATTGGTACCGTCGATGATTCCACTTCACTTGGTGTGGTCGTCGGAATTGTTGGCTTTTCGACAATCGCTGTCGTTGTTTCCACTTTTTGACCTTCATCGTTCACATCCGATCCGCTACTGACACAAGTCTGTGTTGAACTACTAAACACGTCACCACTTTGACACTGCAGATATGAGACTGATAGTCCACCAGATGCGTTCAGTGTGCACTTAAAAAATACTGAGGAACCCGTATAAAGCGCAAACTTGCCTGCTGTCACACAGGGCCCTTCATTGATGGGCGAAGCACTGACGAAATTTGTCGCCAAAAGGGCCACTAACACTATGCGAATCATTTTTGAAAAATGTTCTTATACTTTCTTTTATTTCGCTTTATTTCGTTCGTTCGGATTTTCTTGTATTTTTAAATTTCTGAAATTTCTTTGATACCGTTTACCGCCGTTCCGCCGTTTGACAACGCAATTTTATTACTGAACTTGATTGATTCATAATCGATTCTTTTATAGAATCAAAGTTGGGGGCTCTTTAGTCCACAAGGTCCGCAATTGTCTTTACCGTTGTTGGTAAAACTGATAAGTTTACCTTATCGCACACCTTGGTCTACTATTAGATACGCACCTCTGCCTCATTTTTTGCGCTGCCCTTGATTATGGTGGCGCAGGGGCTAGAATCTAATCGTAGAAAGCGTTTTTTTTTTTTTGCAACGGTACTGATTGATTAACATGGCTAAATTGACTTGGGCAAATGTCTTTGTATTAGAATTCAGAATATTTTCTTATTCTTTTTGATAGTAATTTAGTTTATCTGATTTGAATAATTGCAGACTGAGGTTGATTACTCTGAAAACAATAAAAAAAAAGTGCGATAAAATGCTTGGATTCACAAAATCAATTTCCTGAACGGATGATATCGTATATTCATTTAACGGGGTGATTATCATTTTAGTAGATGTACTAAATTCCCACTAGCCACTGATATCAACAGGAAATGTGGGGTTTTGATAATAAATCAAAACTAACCGGAAAGAGGTTTCTCTTTCGTTAAGTTTACTTGGAGATTGATAGACAGGAAGTACGTGTAAATTTGGCAGCATTTTTAGGTGGTGCCAACCTTTCCCAATCGCCACATAGTATCGCAATAGTTGGCTAATGCATTTGGTTGGCTATCTGTTTGAAAATAATTTGTTTAAAACCTACATATAATACACAAAGTACAAACGAGTAGGTATGTAGGCTAAGAAAAAGTTCGCATAAAAAAAATTTAACTTCGTGGCTTAAAGTTCTCCTAATATATATCTGACAGTAAAATCTATAATTTAAATGTAAACTTTCTTGACTTTAATCTTAACAAGAATACACTAAAGCCCCTTATTCCTAGAACAAAAGTCGTTGCGAGAAAAATAATCGCACCGTAAAACGTCAAAATTCTCGCACCTTCACTGCGAGAAACCATTCTTTCTGGCAACGAGAAAATGAATGGTCCGGACCATTCTTTCTCGCAACGATTTATTTCTCGCAGCGATTTTTTGACATTGCTTTCAAGAAAGAGGAAACAATTGTATTAATTAATTTCAAATTCTAGGAATTTACCCTCAAAATCACGCACCACAAGCTACGATTTTTGTTTCGCAACGATTTTTTTTCTCGCAACGATTTTTGCTCTGGGAATAAAGGGCTTAAAAAATGTATTGCGTAATGTAGTTCCTCGAACATAAATTCTAATAATGTATATTTGTTGTTATATTTGTTTATTTATTGCTTGTGGTAGTGTTGTATGTAGCGTAGCCTAGTCACTAACACCAGCACTAAATGATGACCCTGTTGATGCATATTTTGCCTGGCAAATCTCTGCTTGTGGTTGTTGCTTGTATTAAGCACACCACGACACAGATCTGATAGTGTTAAAAAAATAGCTACCACTTCAGTTTCTTTCTTTGGCTGATTTAAAAAAGGAAATTTGTAGACATTTTTTAATTTAGCCTTTATTTTTGTTAATTTACATTTTTTCCTTTTAAGAAATCCTTCTCGAAAATGTGTAGTTTCCCTTTTTGCTACTTAAAATTAATACAATTGTTTCCTCTTTCATTGAAAACAATGTCAAAAAATCGCATCGAAAAATAAATCGTTGCGAGAAAGAATGGTCCGGGCCATTCATTTTCTTGTTGCCAGAAAGAATGGTTTTTGTTCTGGGAATAAGGGGCTTTAGTCATCGAAACAATACTTTTAAAGCCCTTTTTCGTTTTTGTTCAACATCTAGTCTAATGTAAAAAAAGGACAAAGCAGCACATTCCTCATTTAAGTACCATAAATGATTCAAACATTTATTAAGTGCGATATCAGCTATAGTCCTATTATGTTTTTTTATATGAATTAAGTTTTTTCAAAAAATGTATGTCATTTAACTTAAAAGTCATCTGGGCAGAAAACCAAGACTCAGTGTAGCAATAGACAATAAAGCAGCATATCGTCGGCAAGGATTTTTTCTCATTGGGGCTCAATTTAATTTGTTGCAATAATTTGGAACAATATCATTTCTAGGCAGTATATCATATCGTCGCCTGAGAATTGTTTTGTTGCATACGCCACTTTTGTCGTTTTTGAGTTAGGAACAGTTTCTACGGTAATTTTTCATGCTCTTTCCAAATCTGTGATCGGAATTGCGCTATGTCTTTCCAATCCCGAGATATACAGCCTCGATTTTGTCCCATATCCACTGAAATCAACGTTTTGTAGAATAGGTTTGTACCACAAACCATTTTTTGGCGTTTGGGACAAATTTTCCATACGATTAATATTTTTGTGAGAATTGTTTTGTCCCACGTGCATATCACGGCGTGCATATCACCAAAGAAAACCTATGTATATGGGACACTGATCACGAAAAAAGTTTCAGTATTAGTTTGTACCACCTCCATTACAGTTGTGTAGATATTCTGCGAAAGTGTTTTTAAAACGTTGCGATGTGGACATGGTTGTCCAAAGACTTACCGAGCCGGGACACTCTTTAATCCAAGAAGTAGATTGCGTTCATGCGGCAATAGACGAATATTTGAAAGACGTAGAAATTCATAGTCCGGTCCACCTGGTCAACCTCTAAAGAAGTATGAATACAGAGAAAGTTGAACTCAACGTAATTCAAATGCTTGCAGAGGATTTTAAGGCGTATTCCATTTCGACAAATAAAATGGACTATGGCAAATTTCCCTTCTCTCAGATAAAAGTATTAGTGTACGAAGAAATCTCCGACTTCAAGTTAAAATATAAAATCTCGGCTAAGGAAAGAATTCAAAACAGTAAGTCTTTAAAGAGCCACCAAGAGTACTCTACATACACCCAACAATTTGCTTACAACTGCACAATTAACAAACACATTCAAGACACCAGTATCAAAGGAAAAGAAAAAAGATCTAAAGGACCTGCTTCCGTTTATTCCGGAAATTGACAAGCAATATTTAAAAGTTTGCTGAATATTTAAACTGTATTTAAACTTACCTTATTGAAACTTTTTGTGATAGCAGTAGAACTGCTTTTTTTTTAACCAGAATGGTTTAATTTAATTTTTAGTTCGTTACTTTTTAAATAAACGTTGACTACAAAAGAGAAGTCGATTTTCCTTTTTAATTTCTCCATTCTTTCTTGCCTTTCAGATGTCTTTGATGAGAATTGTCTTGTACCATATCCAGTTTTTTTTGTCCCACGTGTATAGAAAAAATGATCAGTAACAAGGTATAGGAGGTGGGACACAATTCAAAAAAGTTGACTTTTACGTTAATTAACGTACTTTGTTAACGGTTTGGCAAAGCACTTTGAAAATTGGTATTGAAACTCGTCATAAGATATACTTCAAATAAAAAAAATAAAAAAACATAATTTATCGCACAGTTTCGGAGTACCATGAACGCAAACCTTTAACTTCGTTTTTCTCGAAATAGTGAAAATGGCGTATGGGACAAACCAATTCTGGGGCGACGATATACTATATTGCTTTTGCCATCCAGCCAGATGATAGTCTCCTGGTGTCCGAAATCGAATTCCACCTGAGGGAGTTCCCCCCAAAAAAATTACAATTAGCTGAAGAAACTCCTTGCTATCATCTCGAGGAAAATCATCTTTAACCTTTTTCATAGCAACCACAAGAATTTCTTGCCTTGCATCGGCTATGATGTTTACAACCTTGCTGTCAATTGACCACAGAGAGAACTGTTTATCAATGTTTTTCCACTGTGACTTAAGTCTTTTAAACAAAGAAATATCAGGACCAGAAGAAAGGTCAAAGTTTGCTCCGTTAAATACTCCTTGAAGAACAATTTCAAAGATGTGATGTCTGCAAGCTAAGTAAAGTACGTATCTGCCATTTTTATTTTCAAGAAGAACACACGCTCCGTTCAGATGCCCGGTATTACATGCAGTTGTATCAAAAATCTTCCAATAGCTCATACACGGCAAACGATACCTCAATACCAGTTCCAGCTGAAAGTTCTGGCACTCCAAGAAGCTGGTCTGTGTTTGGAGCAGTTGCAATAAATGGAAGTCTGTCAATTTTGTTTTGACCAGTTATATCAGGGAGAAGTTTAGACTCCCAATGTATAAGAGTAAAAACTAAACCTAAGACGAGAATTTTTTTTTGTTGGGGAATTTTTGGCTTATTCCAAAATATTGTACACTCGTTTATAACTATATTAAACAGGATGCTTTCTATGTTCAAGGTCGATGATTTTTTTTTAATAACTTTTAACTTCGTTTATTGGAAAACTATCTGGGCTTACAATTGAAAGTAAATTGACAAAACTAAATAAATAAAATTTTGAATGGGTCATTCTTAAATAGTAGAACTTAGAGTTGAGCTAAGTCGTGAATTTATATTCACAGGTATAACTGTGAACGTGATATTTTATTCACTGTGAATATAACCCGTGAATGTGAATTCACGACGATGCGACTATGAAACTACATAAACTACTACAAAACTACATACATAAAATGAATTATTGACTATGTAATGTGTAAATATGCATATATGTACATACGTTTGCATGTATTTTATCCTTATCAGTGCCGTTAAAAACACTTCGACGCAATAATTCAAAAATATACTTACCCCAGAAACTAATGATATTAACTGATGGTTGATTTCCATATGCCTTTTCAAATTGCACAAATTACATTTTGCGAAACTTTCGTCTAATTCAAAGAATTTCCACAAAAAACAAATTTTTCTTCGATTTGTTATTGGCGGCATCTTAAAAGTCTTTTTTTTTTCTTGAATGCGTTGCGTAGTCCTAAACACCAAACAAACAAATGGGTGTACATTTCCTTATAATCCCATATTCGCATGCACAGAACTAAACTAGCACACTCAAATTCTAAGAACCGCTACAAATTTCAACCTTCATCCCTTTTTTCAACGGAAATTCTCAATGCAACCCAGCGAACAATATACATAACACACTATACATACATTTTTGTGTGCGCAAGGCAGCATTATTCCGTATAGTATACACAATATCGTTCACCGCGTTCTGCTTTGTTCTACGTATCATTCACTGCCTCGCACCTCACGTTCATACTCACGACCGCGACTTTTGTTGTGACATCGTTATTTGGGAATTCCAAACTGTGACGTGAAACTATTCACGTTTTAGCGATTCACTGTTTATTTCCAAGTCGTTAACAGACTGCGACTGTTATTTTTCATTCACGGTGAATAATTCACTGGTAGTGATTTTTTGCTCATCACTACTAGTACCTAAGTGAGAACAATGTGGTAGTCGGTAGTACGCCGCGGCGGGTAAAAGAGTAGCAATTTTACTACTATAGTAGTAAAAGAAACATCGCTGCACTGATGTCTTTCTCATCATAAGTCAATGGCTCAAAAGAATTGTTGACGCCTTGACAGTGATAACTGATAAGACTTTCATTTTTTTAGATCACACCAACACCAATGATAGTTCTCATCAATGCTATTATGGAAGAATCGAATTTATAAATCGAACAGATCTCTTGCAACAAAGTAGAAATAAGAAACTGTCAAATTTGAAGACTATCGCTTAATTGCTGAATTTCCTTTATTAGTCACTAATATTCGTAACACAAACATCAATAATACATAAATACGAATACAATAAATATGGATTGAAGTAGGTTAGCTTATGGTCTGTCTATCCGAGAATAGAGTGAGTTAATAGTGCCTAGGTTCGATGCATAGCTTGCTGAACCTTTGTGTGATCGTTAAGACTTAGTATATTTACTTGTTATTTATACATTTATGACGGCTTTGAGTTTAATCTTTTTTATTTTTTCTCTGCCTTCGTTTTCTTTCCGAGGAGTTATCATCGTCGTCATCATCATCGTCGTCGTTTTGGCTGCTATTGCTTTTCCTGCGTCTGTTTTTCCGTTCGTTTTTTTCGCGAGAAGCATTTTCTTCAGAATCTCTATCCACTGATTCAACAGATTGATCCTCTACGGTCTCCGTAATTAATTCGGCGGATTCCTCTTCGACGGACTCTGTACTTGGTTCCGGGGTTGATTCGACGGATTCTTCTTCAACGGTCTCCGCACTCGGTTCCGGGGTTGATTCGACGGATTCTTCTTCGGCAGTCTCTGCACTTGGCTCCGGAGTTGATTCCGCAGATTCCTCTTCGACAGTCTCTGCACTTGGTTCCGGGGTTGATTCGACGGATTCCTCTTCAACAGTCTCCGCACTCGGTTCCGGGGTTGATTCGACGGATTCCTCTTCGACAGTCTCCGCACTCGGTTCCGGGGTTGATTCGACGGATTCCTCTTCGACAGTCTCTGCACTTGGTTCCGGGGTTGATTCGACGGATTCTTCTTCGGCAGTCTCTGCACTTGGTCCCGGGGTTGATTCGACGGATTCTTCTTCGACAGTCTCTGCACTTGGTTCCGGGGTTGATTCGACGGGTTCTTCTACGACAGTCACCGCACTTGGTTCTGCAGTTGATTCAGCTGTGACCTCCTGAGGAAGTTGAAGTTCAGGCCTTGGTGCAATAACTACTGGAATGCTTGGAAGGGGGGCAGCCTCGACTGATTCGACCGATTCGACACGTGGTGGTAAAATTATAGCTGGGCGGCCAGGACGTCTGTTAGGCGGGACAATACTTCCAGCGACCCCAGATTCAATAGTAGGTCTGACTGGTAACCATCCAGAAACAATGGACCAAATTGGCCAGTTGTTCAAGATTCCAGGGCGGTCAGATTGACTTGGACGGTTTGGCAACAATGGCCACAATGGCCAAATTGGTTTGTTGGGACGATTCGGAAGGTTAGGTAGCTCTGGAACCCAAGTTGGATAAGGCCAAGACGGTCTATTGGGACGCAATGGAGTGCCTGCTGAGCCTGGAGATCCTGCGGCACTTCCTGAGCCTGCTGGGCCTGGGGCACTTTCTGCTGGGCCTGGAGATCCTGCGGCACTTTCTGAGCCTGCTGGGCCTGGGGAACTTTCAGCTAGACCTGGAGATCCTGCGGCACTTTCTGAGCCTGCTGGGCCTGGGGCACTTTCTGCTGGGCCTGGAGATCCTGCGGCACTTTCTGAACCTGCTGGGCCTGGGGCACTTTCTGCTGGACCTGGAGATCCTGCGGCACTTTCTGAACCTGCTGGGCCTGGAGATCCTGGGGCACTTTCTGAGCCTGCTGAGCCTGCTGGGCCTGGGGCACTTTCTGCTGGGCCTGGAGATCCTGCGGCACTTTCTGAGCCTGCTGGGCCTGGGGCACTTTCTGCTGGGCCTGGAGATCCTGCGGCACTTTCTGAGCCTGCTGGGCCTGGAGATCCTGCGGCACTTTCTGAGCCTGCTGGGCCTGGGGCACTTTCTGCTGGGCCTGGAGATCCTGCGGCACTTTCTGAGCCTGCTGGGCCTGGGGCACTTTCAGCTGGGCCTGGAGATCCTGGGGCACTTTCTGAGCCTGCTGGGCCTGGGGCACTTTCTGCTGAGCCTGGAGATCCTGGGGCAATTTCTGAGCCTGCTGGGCCTGGGGCACTTTCTGCTGGGCCTGGAGATCCTGCGGGACTTTCTGAGCCTGCTGGGCCTGGAGATCCTGGGGCACTTTCTGAGCCTGCTGGGCCTGGGGATCCTGCGGCACTTTCCGAGCCTGCTGGGCCTGGGGCACTTTCTGCTGGGCCTGGAGATCCTACGGCACTTTCTGAGCCTGCTGGGCCTGGGGCACTTTCAGCTGGGCCTGGAGATCCTGCGGCACTTTCTGAGCCTGGGGCACTTTCAGCTGGACCTGGAGATCCTGCGGCACTTTCTGAGCCTGCTGGGCCTGGGGCACTTTCTGCTGGGCCTGGAGATCCTGGGGCACTTTCTGAGCCTGCTGGGCCTGGGGCACTTCCTGCTGGGCCTGGGGATCCTGCGGCACTTTCTGAGCCTGCTGGGCCTGGGGCACTTTCTGCTGGGCCTGGAGATCCTGCAGCACTTTCTGAGCCTGCTGGGCCTGGGGCACTTTCAGCTGGGCCTGGAGATCCTGCGGCACTTTCTGAGCCTGCTGGGCCTGGGGCACTTTCTGCTGGGCCTGGAGATCCTGCGGCACTTTCTGAGCCTGCTGAGCCTGGGGCACTTTCTGCTGGACCTGGAGATCCTGCGGCACTTTCTGACCCTGCTGGGCCTGGGGCACTTTCTGCTGGGCCTGGAGATCCTGCGGCACTTTCTGAGCCTGCTGGGCCTGGGGAACTTTCTGCTGGGCCTGGAGATCCTGCGGCACTTTCTGAGCCTGCTGGGCCTGGGGCACTTTCTGCTGGGCCTGGAGATCCTGCGGCACTTTCTGAGCCTGCTGGGCCTGGGGAACTTTCTGCTGGGCCTGGAGATCCTGCGGCACTTTCTGAGCCTGCTGGGCCTGGGGCACTTTCAGCTGGGCCTGGAGATCCTGGGGCACTTTCTGAGCCTGCTGGGCCTGGGGCACTTTCTACTGGGCCTGGAGATCCTGGGGCACTTTCTGAGCCCGCTGGGCCTGGGGCACTTTCTGCTGGACCTGGAGATCCTGCGGCACTTTCTGAGCCTGCTGGGCCTGGGGCACTTTCAGCTGCGCCTGCAGATCCTGGGGCACTTTCTGAGCCTGCTGGGCCTGGGGCACTTTCTGCTGGGCCTGGAGATCCTGCGGCACTTTCTGAGCCTGCTGGGCCTGGGGCACTTTCTGCTGGGCCTGGAGATCCTGCGGCACTTTCTGAGCCTGCTGGGCCTGGGGCACTTTCTACTGGGCCTGAAGATCCTGGGGCACTTTCTGAGCCTGCTGGGCCTGGGGCACTTTCTGCTGGGCCTGGAGATCCTGCGGCACTTTCTGAGCCTGCTGGGCCTGGGGCACTTTCAGCTGGACCTGGAGATCCTGCAGCACTTTCTGAGCCTGCTGGGCCTGGGGCACTTTCTGCTGGGCCTGGAGATCCTGCGGGACTTTCTGAGCCTGCTGGGCCTGGAGATCCTGCGGCACTTTCTGAGCCTGCTGGGCCTGGGACACTTTCTGCTGGGCCTGGAGATCCTGGGGCACTTTCTGAACCTGCTGGGCCTGGGGCACTTTCTGCTGGGCCTGGAGATCCTGCGGCACTTTCTGAGCCTGCTGGGCCTGGGGCACTTTCTGCTGGGCCTGGAGATCCTGGGGCACTTTCTGAGCCTGATGGGCCTGGGGCACTTTCTGCTGGGCCTGGAGATCCTGCGGCACTTTCTGAGCCTGCCGAGCCTGGGGCACTTTCTGCTGGGCCTGGAGAACCTGCGGCACTTTCTGAGCCTGCTGGGCCTGGGGAACTTTCTGCTGGGCCTGGAGATCCTGCGGCGGTTTCCGAGCCTGATGGACCTGGGGCACTTTCTGCTGGGCCTGGAGATCCTGCGGCACTTTCTGAGCCTGCTGGGCCTGGGGAACTTTCTGCTGGGCCTGGAGATCCTGCGGCACTTTCTGAACCTGCTGGGCCTGGGGCACTTTCAGCTGGGCCTGGAGATCCTGGGGCACTTTCTGAGCCTGCTGGGCCTGGAGATCCTGCTGCACTCTCTGAGCCTGCTGGGCCTGGGGCACTTTCTGCTGGACCGGTTGTCGAAAGGGGACTATCAGTGGTTATTTCTACCGTTGGAGCGATAGAGCCCTCTGTCGATGATTCTGATGCTGCTGGGCCTTGGGTACTTTCTGATGATGATGGTGGTGCAGTAGATTCCGCAGCGGTACTTTCAACTGAAGGGGCCGTAGAACTCGCAGCGGTACTTTCAACTGAAGGGGCAGTAGAATTCGCGGCAGTACTTTCAACTGATGGTGCAGTAGATTCCGCAGCGGTACTTTCAACTGATGCTGCAGTAGATTCGGCGGCAGTACTTTCAACTGAAGCGGCAGTAGATTCCGCAGCAGTACTTTCAACTGAAGGGGCAGTAGATTCCCCGACGGTACTTTCAACTGATGCTGCAGTAGATTCGGCGGCAGTACTTTCAACTGAAGCGGCAGTAGAACTCGCGGCAGTACTTTCAACTGATGGTGCAGTAGATTCCGCAGCGGTACTTTCAACTGATGCTGCAGTAGATTCGGCGGCAGTACTTTCAACTGAAGCGACAGTAGATTCCGCAGCAGTACTTTCAACTGAAGGGGCAGTAGATTCCCCGACGGTACTTTCAACTGATGCTGCAGTAGATTCGGCGGCAGTACTTTCAACTGAAGCGGCAGTAGAACTCGCGGCAGTACTTTCAACTGATGGTGCAGTAGATTCCGCAGCGGTACTTTCAACTGATGCTGCAGTAGATTCGGCGGCAGTACTTTCAACTGAAGCGGCAGTGGATTCCGCAGCAGTACTTTCAACTGAAGGGGCAGTAGATTCCCCGACGGTACTTTCAACTGATGCTGCAGTAGATTCGGCGGCAGTACTTTCAACTGAAGCGGCAGTAGAACTCGCGGCAGTACTTTCAACTGATGGTGCAGTAGATTCCGCAGCGGTACTTTCAACTGATGCTGCAGTAGATTCGGCGGCAGTACTTTCAACTGAAGCGGCAGTAGATTCGGCGGCAGTACTTTCAACTGAAGCGGCAGTAGAATTCGCGGCAGTACTTTCAACTGAAGCGGCAGTAGATTCCGCAGCGGTACTTTCAACTGAAGGGGCAGTAGAACTCGCATCGGTACTTTCAACTGCAGGGGCAGTAGATTCCCCGGCGGTACTTTCAACTGATGCTGCAGTAGATTCGGCGGCAGTACTTTCAACTGAAGCGGCAGTAGATTCCGCAGCAGTACTTTCAACTGAAGGGGCAGTAGATTCCCCGGCGGTACTTTCAACTGATGCTGCAGTAGATTCGGCGGCAGTACTTTCAACTGCAGGGGCAGTAGTTTCCCCGGCGGTACTTTCAACTGAAGCGGCAGTAGATTCCGCAGCAGTACTTTCAACTGAAGGGGCAGTAGATTCCCCGGCGGTACTTTCAACTGATGCTGCAGTAGATTCGGCGGCAGTACTTTCAACTGAAGCGGCAGTAGATTCCGCGGCGGTATTTTCAACTGAAGGGGCAGTAGAATTCGCCGCGGTACTTTCAACTGAAGGGGCAGTAGAATTCGCAGCGGTACTTTCAACTGAAGGGGCCGTAGATTCCCCGGCGGTACTTTCAACTGATGGTGCAGTAGATTCGGCGGCAGTACTTTCAACTGAAGCGGCAGTAGATTCCGCAGCGGTACTTTCAACTGAAGGGGCAGTAGAATTCGCAGCGGTACTTTCAACTGAAGCGGCAGTAGATTCCGCAGCGGTACTTTCAACTGAAGGGGCAGTAGAATTCGCAGCGGTACTTTCAACTGATGGGGCAGTAGATTCGGCGGCAGTGCTTTCAGCTGAAGGGGCAGTAGTTTCAGCTGGAGCGGCAGTAGATTCAACTGAAACGGTACTTTCTACTGGAGGTTTTGTAGGTATCACTGGAACTGCGGTACTTTCAACTGGTATAGCAGTGGTTTCAGTTTGTGCTGCGGCACTTTCGGCGGTCGACTCCTGAGTTGAGGCCTTAAGCGGTGAACATATATCAACACCATCGTTTACACATCGGCTGTTCTCCGGACACTGCGTTGCGGCTTCGATATTGGCTAGGTAGTTTCCGTTTGTATCTACGGAGCAGTTTTTGTAGCTGAGTGGTCCGACGCAAACTGCTGACTTCCCACTGCAATCAATGCCGGTAGGTTGTCCGCCTGCTAGCGCGGCAGTCTGAAATTAGGAAAAACAGAAAAATAAACACACTCGTATGTATAAGCGATCTATTCACAGAAATTCTTAAAACTATTTATAAATCTTCAGTCCCTTTGCAAAATGTCACCAAATGTGTCAAAATTCGACACTTCAATATTGGAACTACATTCACACGATTTTCTGGGGCGAGTTCTAACACTGCACACTATCACACTCTAATCTACGCCTCTAGGGCAGTAAACTTGCTTGAGGTACATTTTCGCCGAATGCGATTGTCCAAATCATGGCCTGTCCAATCATGCCAAGTCCAATTGTCTTGAGTCGTCCGTGGCGCGATTTTTTGTATTTTTTTTTTCCACAAATTTTATGTATCCACATGATCGGTAGCAGAAGATTCACAAATAAGTGCACAAAAAGGATACAAGGATATAAAGTAAGAAAATTAAGTCTCTATTTACCGCTAGTATAAGGAATAATCCGATAATCTTTTTCGTTTCCATCGTTTTCGAAGTAAAGTTTCGTTACTGTTCCAATCACAGATATGATCGTGGCTTTTATGCAAAATTTGCGAGCGATCTGTTATCGCGTCAGCATCTAGTCTTCGTAAATAGAATTTTATCTCGGAGCGGTCCACTGATAAGGAACTGGATTTATGATTTTGCAGGTTAATTAATTTGCAGCATTTGGTGAGGTAACAAAAAGTCAGATAAGAATTTGTTTATACGTTTATCTAAATCTTTGACCTTTTTTTTCTCATTTCTGGGTAGGATGACTCAGTTGGGTATTCAGCGATGTTTATTGGTATTCTTTTATTGGAACGGAAGTTCTAAGAAATTATCTCCTCAAACCTGCAGACAATTAGCCGTCAATTTTGATTGTACAGATGGTACTCGGCGCGGCGTGTGAGAGACAGTGTTTTAGATGTTTCATAAATGCGATCTCGACTACATTTCTGTTAGATACATTCCCATATGGTGAGCTGACATAATAACGGAGAATGCTGTTATATTTTAAATTATTATTTTACAGTTATGACGGCTAGGCGCTACAGAACAAAGTGCTGAATTCAGTCGATTAAATCACAAAGAAGCAGACACAAAGCAAAGTCAAATGATCAACTCAATTAAAGTCAGCTAGACTCTTATTATCTTTGTTACAAGCCGTAGTGAGGTGGGTACTCGGGCCTGGCATCAAGTAGGTACCGACCTATCCGCCTTTTCAACAATACTAGTGTGCCCGTGCGAGAACGAGAGAAAATTTAAGCCCCAAAATCCAAACTTCCTTCTTATTTAACTTGTTAAAATTTATAAAGTGAAAGTGCAATTTACCAGTGCTGCAGGAAATTCTCTTTCTTTTGACACCTCATTTGTTAAGTTTGGTTAAGTGTGAGAGCCGAAAATGGTACCTATACTCTAGAAATAATATAAACTAGTGTGCCTGTACGAGAACCCTCGCAAGAGAAAATCCAGCATATCCTAAACTTCCCATCCAACATTCAAACTTCTCATATGATTGCCATATGTCAAACCATGGAAATCCCATGGAAATCATACGGGAAGTGTTTATTCTTTTGGGAATTCATTTTATATTTGTTTTGATAGATTTTTTAATTTGCTAGAATTTATAAATTGAAGGTGCAATTCGTCAGTGCTCCATGAAAATCTCTTTCATTTGACACCTCACTTGTTAAGATTTTTTAAGTGTGAGAGCCGCAAATGGTACCTATACTACAGAAATAATATATATGATGATTTGCCCAAAGTGCAAGTAAATACATCTGCCAGCAAGTATTGAAAAATAATAAGCACTTGCTCATGCTTTTTCTATGCCTTAATTGGATTGTTACTAACTTCGTATCTTTCAATTCAGTATAGTGAAGCATTCGTTAATTAATGTATTAGTTTCGTCGAGTTTTCATTCATACAAGCTCGCCTAAACGCCGTGAGAATGTTCAATGTTCATGCAAGAAAATTGGTTTATATTCTCTCCAATCTAATAAATAAAAATCTCGTGTCAGGGTGTTTATGGTCGCTCTCCTCCGAAACGGCTCAACCGATTTTTATGAAATTTTTTGTGTGTGTTTCGTACATATGAGAATATGTCGTAAAGTATAATTCATACAGTTAGGTCAGACAGGCAGACAGACAGATAGATAGATAGATAGAAAGGCAGACAGACGGACAAAAATACAGACAGACAGACAGATAGAAAGACAGACAGACAGATAGAAAGACAGACAGACAGACAGACAGATAGATAGATAGAAAGGCAGACAGGCAGGCAGACGGACAAATAGAAAGACACATAGACAGATAGAAAGACAGACAGGCAGACAGAAAGACAGACAGATAGACAGACAGACAGATAGACAGACAGACAGGTAGACAGACAGATAGACGGATAGACAGACATGTAGACAGATAGATAGACAGACAGACATATAGACAGGCAGATAAACAGAAATACAGACAGACAGACAGATAGACAGACAGACAGGCAGTGACATAGATAGATAGATAGACAGATAGATAGAAAAAAAAATGGAAATTTAAGTTTTAAAATAGAACAGCAGTGATTGCTTCCTACTATGTACTTCCTTTCTATCATACCCGAATAACTATGCGCGCGGGCAAATTTTGAAAAGATTAGTAGATCGAAGCGCACCGGATTACGGCCAGTTTGATTATAAATTCCAGGTTGAGAGCAACAAAGCACGATTAAACGCAATAAGGCGAACCAAAATGCACTACCTCATTTATTTTATTAGTACAGGAAAGAGCCGAAAGATCTAAAATTAACGAAAGAGTATAATACCTACTTCTAAATATTAACTGGAGCCAAATTAGCTGGTTAAGGCAATTCCCTGAATGATGTACCTTAGTAAAATGAAAGTTCCTGTCTTCCTTTTAATTGTTCCTTGTTGTTTTTTTTAATAAATTTTGTAATTTATATATTTTTTGTGCACCTGGGAAACAACAAGGGGAATCCCCCATTAGTATAATTTACATTGGAAAATTTGTTCATACAAAAGTTAAAATATTAACCTGCTAGAATTTGACGAAAAATCAGTCGAAAAACTGTCAACATTTATTTTTGTCGATATTTTTCGAAATATCGTACATCAAATATTTAGTCACTGAGTCTGGATGGAAAAATATTTTGTTCGAAAGCATCCAAGAACCAAGATATGATTAAATGAAAGTACTCATATTAACTCCGGTTAATAAAGAACGTGTGATGATTAATAAAAAGATTGTTTTGTCTTGTCTTACATTGCTCTTTATCATTTTCTCTTTTACTTAATTTTAAATTATACATAAGTACAGTAATGTCTCGCTAATCCGAATTGATTATTGCAAGGGGGTATTCGGATTATCGAATTGTACGGATTGGGGAGTACATAGTATGTCATAGGTTAGAAAAGAAAACTCTTCTTTTTTTAAAGAAAACCAATCATATTTATTATTCCTTTACATACAAAAATTAAATTAAACAAATTAATTAAATATTTGTTAGCCATTTTTCCACAAAAACTAAAAGAACAATCTGTTGGAATAGAAACTCAGACGCACATGTGTTTAACCAACGAGAAAAGATAAATACTGCACGTATGAACATGTTCAGATGTATTTTGCATGTCTAGTATGCATATAGAAAAATTAATGTGACAAAATAACTGTAAAAGCCATCTGGATTCTTAGGTACTTTTTGTAGAATTTGGATTGCAGAATACAAAAAATGAGAATGTTCGGACTGTAGAATACATAATGGTAAAAAAGGGTCATTCGGATTAGCGTGGTATTCGGATTAAAGGTGATTCGGACTAGCGAGACTTTACTGTACATCCAAATGTTCCTTTCAGAAAATTACTAAATTAACGGATGTTCATTTGAAAAATTTATATTCCCACAAGTGTTGCCGTGAAAAGTAGCAAAAGTAGCAAAATCTCTCATTGTGAAAAGTAGCCTAAGGTAGCAAAAACAAAAGAAGAACGTTTGTAAGAACAATGAATTTATTTTACAAAAACTGATTGTTTATAATACTTGTGGTTTTCGTTCTAACACAAGTTATATTATGTTGTGCTACCTTGGAGTCAGGAAACCACTTCCTTAAAGCTTTTGGAAGAGAATCCATGTTGGACAGCGGAATATGGTTAACGTTGCAAAACACCAGTTTAAACTTAACAGAAGAAATGCAAGAATTTTCCCGTTTGCTTCAGTCAACACAGTCTACCAGTTTTTGAATTCTGACAGATTAAATAACCAACGGAAGGCAACGCATGTTTTGGATGCACAAAACAGAAAATTCAGCAAACAAAACTTACCCTCAAGCCCAAATCACAATGTCGCGTTCGCGCGGTCTCGCGTTAATGGGCTTTATATCGACTTTACGATAATTTCTGTCCAACGCACGAAGTCGAAATTTGCAAAACTAAATACCGCTTCAAGCTTCAGGCGTTCATAGGTTAGGAGTATGACAAATAATATGTTCTGTTTCATCAAATCTCCCATTCACGAATTTATGATAGAAAGAAGATTTGAAATGTATTTCTTTTTATTTGTATTGTTTTATTAAAAAACACAAAATGTGAAAAATAACTTTGTAAACAAGATTGTGCGAATATGTAAATTAAAAAAAGATCCCACACATTTAATTTGTGTTGAAAAAAAATAATTTAGCCATTTAAATCTTTTACGCACATTAAATGTTAAAAAATTGTACTTTAATCGAACAGGCCATCGAATAGTATAATGTCAACAACAGCTGTGAGTTGTCACAAGACACGCCCTAGTAGAAAGTAGTTCTACTTGGCTGTTGCCCATAACTTTACGATATCTACGATATAACGCCTGAAGTCACATTTAAGAGCACCCCATATGTTTGCATTGTTTCTACTTTATCTGTCAACGCGAGAGCGCCCGAACGCGACATTGTGATTTGGGCTTCAAACGAATTAGCTTTGTTCAATGAGAAAAAAGGCAGATCAGAACAGCACAGATTTGTGAAAAATGTCAGATCAAGTCAGCATAGAAAATTACATACAGCCATATATTTGTTGTCAAAAATGACAACTGCATTGATGATTATTTTACTTAATGTTTTCCAAATTATTTATAACATTTAACAATAACTGATTGCCCTTTTTGCGACTTAACTTCAATTTCTCCCATTTACACTTCAAATAAAATAATCAAATGTACAACACAGCTGATTTCAACATTTCTTATAAATCTGTTCTACCTCAAGAGTATGTGCAGAAAAGTTGTCCAGAACAGAGTCGTTGAACACAAAGCAGATCAGTCTCGGACAGAAACTTTACTCATTGAACACAAAAACCTTGTATTTTTCTACTCTTCTCTGTACAGCGCATTGAACAGAAACAAAACATTTTGCACAGAACTTCGAAAGAAGGCCAAAGTGACTTCAAAAATAAAATGTAGCAAAATGGGGCAGATTTTAAAATTAAAGCAGCAAATTGAAAAAACTGAAAAATAATGGAGCACTTTTGCTACGAAAGTAGCACTGTGGCAACTCCAAACTAAATTGGAAACGAAATACAGAAGAAAGAATGAAAAAAGCACTCTACGCGTGCAAGAATACATTTGGAAGAAATGGGGACTACAACCTCAAATAGTACACTGGCTGTACACAGCAATTGTAAGACCAATCATCACCTACGGGTCAATAATATGGTGGGGTGCGACTAACACCAAATCCTACTTTAGAAACCTAAATAAGGTACAAAGGATAGCCTGTCTAGGCATAACAGGTGCGCTCAGATCCACTCCGCAACTTGGCCTAGAAACGCTTCTGCACCTCCCACCGATTGATCTCTCCATAAGAAACACGGCAGCCAAAGGAGCTCTCAGATTAAGAGAAAATGGCAACCGGAGGCCCCGTTCATCTGGACACACGGTCATACTGGACATTTTCAACCAAAAAAGACTCATGCCCTGCACGGATTATGAGGAACCCCAGCTCGACTTCTCCAGATACTTCAAGGTCTTCATACCAGACAGACAGATCTGGAACAACCCCGATAGTGCCATTATCGGAACATCCATCTTTACAGACGGCTCAAAAACAGAAGTAGGTACCGGAGCAGGTGTCTTCTCGGAAGAACTTTGCATTAAGCAGTCTTACCGACTAGCCGATTATTGCAGCGTCTTCCAATCAGAGATATATGCTATTAAGAAAGCAGCACAAATTGTCCTAGCAAGGAAACTACCAGCAACGGAAATTACCATTTGCGTGGACAGCCAAGCCGCACTTAAAGCACTGGACTCCATCTCCGTGAACTCAAAATGCGTAAAGGAGTGCCTCGAGGCACTTAAAGCGATAAAGCACCACACAGTTCTACTCTGCTGGGTACCCGTACATGTGGGTATAGAAGGGAACGAAACAGCAGACGAACTGGCCAGGGAAGGCTCTGATATGGATATAACACTAGCTGACAGACATGTCCTTCCGGCTTTCAACACAGCTAAACATCTAATAGACCGCACCACCACTAATTTAGCCGAGGAACGATGGCACAACACTAATGACTGTGTCATAACCCGCAGCCTGTGGCCCGCAGTCGACCACAATAGAACAAGATCCTTACTCTCAATGAAAAGAAGCCAAATCCATGTACTTGTCGGTGTCATAACCGGACACTGTATAATAGGAAACATGGCCCGAAGATACTGTATCCTTACTAACGACTTCTGTAGAAGTTGTATGGATGAAGATGAAATAGAATCTGTAGCACACCTTCTATGCCAATGCCCGGCTCTTCAGGAACGGCGCCTATCTTGTATGGGGGAACGGTTCTTTGACTGCCTGGACGACCTAGCTAAGATACCGCTCACAGACCTAAAAAGGTTTATTAATAGATCAAAATGGTTTTGTTAAAAGTATGTTTCGACATACACAACTAGGGTATTCACAATGGACCTTTACGGCCTCTGGGTGAATTTGCATCTATTGCAAGCGACCCTCCTAACCTAACCTAACCTAGCATTGTGGCAACGCTGATTCCCACATGTCCCGCTTTCTCGGTTGAGTTCTGTTTGTTTGTTAATTTTGCTGTTTCTGTTGAAATCCCCAATTTAGTAATGCAGTCTGTTTGTAATCGTAATTTAATTTGAATAATCTGAGTAACCATAACAAAACCTTTCCAAAAAAACCGTTCGCTTATTTTGCGTGAAGAAATATAAAAATTGTCAAATCTACAGAATTGAGAGCGGAGAAAGACTATGTATTGAGAAAGAGACATCCAACTCAATATCAAATCGATTTTCTTTTAACATAACATACTAATTTGTAAACTTTAATATGTTCTTAGAGCCATCCTTTTGACCAAAACCAAACAATAATTTAGCTTGTTGCTGTCAAACTTCTGGGCAATTCTATTTTCTCACCAGCCGAAGTTTGAAAAATAAAATGCACAATAGTAGGTAGATTTTATGTTCGTTCATTATTTTCTCTCAAAACTTTCTCAGTACGCCAACTCTTTCGCAGAATTTTATGTTAAAGTTTATCTAAATTTACGTTCGTATTCGAACATGAGGACGTCATCGTCAAAACAAACAGTGTTGTGTAATGAAATGAGTCATTTGCGACACGCATTTTAACGATGGCATAACCAAAAAAAAAATTTAACAAAAGAATCTTTCAAAACAACAGTAAATGGATAAATCAGTACCCTTTATTAAAGCGCTTAAAACGAACGATTTAGTCAAGTACACGCGTCTAAAGCAAGCAAAAACTCCTTAACAGGAGATTTAATCATCAGTGCCTTGGAAGAATTAAAATGGGGACCTACTGTCAATACAAAAGATTGTAATGGAGCGTCTGTGATAAGATGGAGGAAAGCAAATGCTAACGAGTAGGTACTAGTTTGACATACAAAGTTTAATCGTACAAATTACATTGTACGTACTACAAACGATTCCCTTGAAATACATTACGTGCTTCATCGCTGTATATCTTTGCAATTTAAATTATAAGCTTAAATCGTTCTTAAATCATATTCATGGCACACATACTTATGTAGTAGGAAGGTACTTTGGAAACAATTTTTTCAGTGGAAATTTATACTGAATAAAATAAATTCCTTTGTTGAACGTACGAGTAAGTGTACACAACACTCTCAACAAAGCTGTGTGTAAGGAACGTTCTCTTTTCTTCTACTCGGTATTTTTAATTTTTTATTTTATTTTATTTGTTGTTGAATTATGACAAAGTTCCTGTTCTAAATCAGCTACTCGCAGCTACTCAGATGCAGAAGACATCTGCAAACAAAACTACCGCAGCGATAACGTTGTTTTTCGCATCTAAATTGTTTTCTCTGTCTTGAAGATTAGATAGTACATTATCCGCTCTTACGTAGATACTTTTGGAATATCAATAGGTACGTATGCCATTTTGGTGAAATTCAGAAGAAATAATCTGTCGCAGCTCATGAATCTGTTCTTTTTACAATTTATTTGTACACGCTTCTGAGTTTTTATTGGTTCACCGGAAATTACCGTTATTACTTTAAAGCTATTTTGAAACAAAAAAAATGCAATGGAAAAAGAGAACCTATAAACCGTTGTTTGCTTAAAGTCTTATTTTTAATAACAATGCAGCTTAAAATAAAAATATTGTCTTGAGAGATTACGGCCTGTCAAGCAGCAAAGAAAAGGTATTCAAATTTGCTATTTCCGAACAAATATTTGCGGAATTTTTTTCTGTTTTTTTTTCTTGTTTGTATATAGTTTTGTATACAAATGTGACTTGCTAAATAGGGGACCAAAAGAAACACCCCACTAGTCATGTGTGAAAACAAGATGTTTTCTTGACGTCATTACTTGCAGATTAAAATAGTTAAATAGTAATCTTGAAAAAAGAGAACGGTTGATGCAGAGACAGATACTACGGGCTTATAAAACGAGGACATATAACATACAGTCAAATGATGGTATTTGAGTAGCGATTCTTGGAATATTTACCAGTGTTTTCATAGGCTTTTATTTTTCAGGATCTCTTTTGTATAATACTCAAGCAAATAAAACTTACGCTATGTCCTAATTGAATCCGGACACTTGAATTCAAAAATTAAACTGCTGTTGATAAATACAAACGTCCGAATTGAATACGTCTTGCGGGCTATTACAGACTCCCCGCAACACACGCCTGGCTTGAAATTTCAAATTGTTTGATTTTACCTACATTGACGTCCGACTTTTCATTAAAATGGAAGTGCTCATTTTTGAAAAAATTCATATTAATCGATATTCAACCATTTTAACACATACATATCTCAAAAAGTAAAACATTAATTGCCTTTTGATTTTAACGATATTATAAACAATTTAATTATTCATCATATTGTACAATTTAAAAGAAAGTATCTAAGATAAAATATATTTTTTGCCGTTTTTCTAAAAGTATCCAAAATAACCAAGTATCCCCCATTCAGGGAGACTTGATCCGGGCTTAGGGTACACTTAATTATGGGAGGATACAGCATACGGTCCTGTCAAATTTTCATGTAGGAACATCATAAAGGGCGGAAGATAGTTCCCTATTGCGTTTAGGTATAGCACAGCATGCAGTTTTCAGTTCACCGTGCTCGCCTGACGTCATTTTGCTTACTTGTTTCGACCCGTTGGTAGCAACCACTCTTTGGTTCATGGAATATAGTTAACCTAGTCTCGTCAGTTTTCCATATCGATTCTGACCCCAAATTTAAACGTTTTCATCATAAAGCCTAAATTTAAAGCACAATATCTCGGGACCAAGCCTCCCCTACATTATAGGGATCAAATCTACCCTGGGGTCATAATTTTCTATTGAAGATTTTTTTTAATACGTTTCGATATTTTTTTTTTTTAAACAAACCTTCGAAGACTTATCTAAATGAACCCGTTTTCGATAATTTTTAGAGGTAGCTTGTATTAATTATCAATACCTATGTTAAAAAAACAGTTAAAATACTTATAAAAAAACAATTTGACAACTAAAAAAGAAAAACACGTCACCACAATACTGCTATCTGCGTGCGAGTTGTAAATTATTATTTGTCATTTCTAACCAACGGTAAATAGTGTGTTGCCAGTGATCAAGTCTCCCAAGGGATCAAGTGCCCTAAGGTTCCCCTATTTGATTTAGAGACCTGTAAATTTAACGTATTTCCCTGATTTCCCTGATATTGTCGTCCAAGTTGTTGCGAAAATATATTTTTTTCCATGTCAATCATAGCACATAATTGTGTAGAACGGAAATTGCTATCGTAGCCATTTTAGAAATTGCTCGACTACACGCAAAACGCATTGTATTTTGCCACGATTGCGTTCCCCGCAAATTTTTGGCGACGCATGCACGTACGCACCGCAGTGCCCGGATTCAATTAGGACATAGCATTAGAATTTTATATTGGTCGCATACACCGGTTTCAGGGAACCGAAATTCCAACTGTCATGCGAGTGATAATTTGGCGGTCATTGACATATTATATATGGACTGCTAGTGAAATGTCATTTTCATACATCGTCTGCGGACAATTTGGTTCCAACATAACTAGCGCCACGTGTTTCGTAGGGACAGCAATGTGAAACAATAATCCGCCATCATACTTATTTTACGTAGAAACTGAGGCCATCTATTGCCGTATATACGAGTAACTACGAAAATACGTTAAATTTTAAACTGTTGCCGCGTTGGTACCAACAGATGCCACTACCAAAATTTTAATACAAAATTTGAAAATAGCCGTTACTTTTCTTTATTGACCCATAAACTAGATAGCTAAATATGGTAAATTTATTTGGAATTCATTTTTTGTGTTGATTAATATTTTACGTTTTTGCTCTATAATGCAGTACAACTTCTCACAATTTATTAAAAAAATTCTTAAATCACAAACCAACGGCTTTCGTGAATTCAAACACAATCTAAGTTTCCACATTTCTCCGCTACGAAACAAGAGGGCTAGTGCTTATGTTGGAACCAACGCGAAGTTGAGTTCTAGCAGTCCATTATAATATGTCAATGTTGGCGGTATTCCGATAGTCGGGGGAATGAAGATCATTTTCGACAGAAATACATTCGAAGAAAACGATTTTCGAAGTTAGCTATGCGTTATTTTTAATGCATCTGTTAAAAATATGTTCGATTTAACCGCAGCTTTGAATGGTGCAGGGAAATCAAGGCAATATTCTGACAAGTGGGAAATAAATGCAATTTTATTAGGTGGGAAATAATTTAGCCTGAAATTTTGTGGGTATTTCTAACGTTCAATTAAAAATTTAAATATTTTATTTAAATATTTAAATATTACCCAACTTACAAAGGTGGCCAACTAGACAGATTCCACTGTATTATATTTGGTAACCAAACAACCATTTATATCATTTTATTTAATTAAATTTATATTAGAATACTGAGTAAGTAAACAGTTACATGGCGTCTCTCGATATTATTTATGCATGCTTGGAAAATACAATATCTAGTGAAGACCATTAGCGGGAGGCCATACTTTCGTTTTAATTTTTAAATTTCAGTAAAGTTTTCAATAGAATGGTGTGTAAGACATTAAATGCACACAAACAAAACTGGAAAAAAATTGATCCGCCATCTTTTTTTTTGTACTTGTCATGCGGTGTTATGTAAGTGATGCGCTGAGGACGAAATTAAAAACAATACTATGGACACTGGACAGGCCTTCAACTCATGAAATGGACGGTGCCTTCAGTGGGAAATACCCTCACATCACGCAAGTGCACTTATTACTCACTTGAGGTAAGGTTAATTCTCAGGTGAAGAAATTGGACGTGAAGTTATTTCGCTGCACCGGAAGGAATAGTGGCGCCGCATGGCGCAGTGGTTAGTGTATTGGACTTCCACGCATCCTCCCCGGATTCAATCCAATCAAACAATCAAACCACTTCTTTCGAATGTCTGACAAGCATTCAAGAGTATCATTTGTCATGAGGAGATTCTCAACTCGACTCTCAGAGACAGCAAGAAACTGTAGAACCCTTTCAATCGTGCAAAAATATCTAAACGCACACACAGATGGTTGCGAGGAGCAAGCCTTGTTTCATCCCGAACTGTAGCCCCATCTATAAGCGTAATTATAATATAAGGAAAGAATAGATCCGTTTCTTTACTTTCTATAGAGGTGAAATGACAGCAAAATCCTTAGCCGATGATTTAACTTGATTAACACTGATTGACAGACAAATAAAAGTATATTTGCCTTGCTTCGCCCCCCTTCCCATATTAATGCAAAACAAATTGTATTGAAGATGAGTGCCGAATTATTTTTTCGAATTCACACACTTAGAGATGGAATTTCAAAAAATCCATTAGTGGATGCCTATGTCATTAAAGGAATGTACTGTCCAAATTTCAGCCCTTTAGGTCCACCGGTTTGGTCTGTGTGTTATCCGTTAGTCACACTGTTTTAAATGTAAGGATTAAGGATTTTTCCTGTCACTCAGTCAATGAACTGTTTTATATACAGGGTGTTTCCAAGTTAAATCTCAATACTTTGGCAACTGATTCTTTATTCTACGAAAAAAATCGTTCCACAGCAAGGGTCTATCTCCAATTTGGACATCATTTATCGAGAATTTAAGAAAACACCTACTTTGGTGTACCTTGATCCAAACTAACTAAAATATCTCCGCTAATACTTACTACAGAAACTTTTTTTAGGGCTTTAATTTTAGAAGAAATAACACCCTGCGCTTAAATAAATTGGATACCTGCGTTTAAATAAATTGGATACCTTTTTTTTCTTTCCAGATCTTTTATTTTTAAGTCAATATCCTAAATCTTGCCCATACATATTTTTGACATTCAGGTCGCTTTTCTACAAAAAATGCGTAATAAATATACCGTTTTATTATTTTTTGCTTATGAACATAACAATTGTAAACAAAAAAATCTGTAGTAAGTATGCTGAAAATCTCACAGATTTTATGATACTTGGTAAAAACCGCAGCAGGTAAAATAAGAAAAATTGGTTTTATGGCTTTCATTTCTCATCTTTCTGAATAAAAATGTTTTTGATTGGTTTGTTATATTTTTTTTATTTTATTTGTGTACTTTAACAATTAGAAAAGATGGTCAAAGTAGCCTCCTCGGTTTTGTATGCATGCTAGAGCCCGTTTTCGGATTTTTCTCTCAATGCTCATTGAATCTAACTGGTGCCTCACTTGTGATGACGCTTCGAGAATACGCTCTTCCAAATCATTTAAAGTTGCTATTTCAGTGGAGTAAATAAGTTTTTTCATTCTTCCCCATACAAAAAAATCCATTACAGTAAGGTCTGTGAATTTGTCCATTTCTTCCTATCCAACGAACACCGTACTTTTCGTCTAGCCAATTCTTAACCTCGCGACCATAGTGGGCTGGAGCTCCATCCTGTTGGAAATAGGATTTTCTAACTAGGCCTACATATTCAGTTAAGTTTGAGTCCGGGATTTGAAGGGGAGAATAGTGTGGAAATTTAACTTGGAAACACCCTGTATAGAGATTTAAAACCTCAAGTAGTTAGAAGATTTAAGGAGAGTGGATAAATAGCGAGTTCACAAATTGTTGGTTAATATTTTTTGTCCTGCAGCAGCAATAAATACAAAGCCCATTCAATAAGAATTAGACGGCACTCATTAAGTGACAGATGTCAATTCTCACCATCTCTGTTTCCCTAGACACTTTCCAGGGATGTTATGTAACCAAATATACATAAATGTTCCTATACGGTATTTTCGGGAATTGGTATTTTTCTATTTTTTTTTAAACAAAAGCACTCCACTCTGTAAAATCAAACATCAACAAACATAATCCCATTCCGCCAGTTTTTATCTCTGTAATCCGTAGGCCTCAAAGTCCCGCCCTTATGTAAACTTTTTTCTATTTATTCTTCGTATTGGCTACCTGCTGGGTGTTTAATTTTCAAAACCTGATTAGATAAGACGAAGGCAAATAATTTTTTTTCAATTTTGCTATCAAATTAGCACAACGCCCGAAAGTACAACTGAATTAGTTTCTCTTAGCAAGTGGCTACAGTAGTGGCGATATAATTTGGATTTAGAAAAAAAAATGCAGTTCAAATACTTTTGGTCTGAAAACACGTGCCAATTTATTTATCAAATTCAAATGTTATCTAGTGAAATATAAAAGAGAAATACATAACCGATTCTACTTAATCGTCATCATCCGCCTTTTGTTTCTTTTGAGCCTTGGCGGCAAGCTTCGCTGCTACAGCTTTGGCTTTTGCTTCCATCTTCTGACGGATCTTCTGTGCCTTTACTTTGACTTTAATTTCCCTTTTCAACTGCTTCCACTCAGCCCTCACAACGTCACGATCACTTGGGAGACCATTCAGTTGTATTATCGGAAGCTCAGGAAAGCATCGACCAATCAAAGCGTTGAATACCTCATTTGCAGAACACTGGATGTGGTACTTGTGGTAACCGCCTAATAGATTCCGAACACACCAGTAGTATGACGAAGTGTCATCTGGGTCAGGTAGGGAACCGGCTTTAAGGCAAGTTACATCATTGCCTGCACACGGTGATATATCTCTGGAACAACGTCGGAGAACAGGGCTGAATGCAGATCTTGCGGGACACTCAATTTCTTGACGAGACCGGTCGGTTACATTGCCAGAGCAGGCTATATAACTATGACAGTTGGTAGGATTCAAAAAATTGCCAGCTTCAGTGCAGGGAGAGGCTTCTGACGGTGGGGTACTTGTTGTAGGATTCTTTGGAACTTGATTCAAGACAATGGTTACAGTAGGTTCTGATGCAGTGGATGTAGTTTCGTCAGTTTCTGTAGCTTGCGCAGACGCTGTTGAAGCCTTAGGTGCGTTAGAAGTATCAGGTTCTGCAGCTGTTGTATGTGCGTCACTTACATCAGACGCTGAAGGGCTTTCAGAGGGCCCAATCAAATCTGGTGCTTGGGAAGCGTCAGGTGCTACTGGTGGTTCGCTTTCATTAGTGCCTGTGGTTGGCAAAGATTCTGCAGTACTTACAGACAGCCCAATTAATTCAGGCGCCTTGGAAGTCTCAGGCGCCGTAGCTGTTTCTGGTTCTTCACTTGCATCACTGCCTGTGGTAGGAACAGATTCTGCAGTACTTTCAGGCGCTTTGGAAGTTTCAGGTGCTGTAGCTGTTGTTGCTTCTTCACTTGCACCAGTACCTGTGGTTGGCAAAGATTCTGCAATACTTTCAAATATCCCAATTAATTCAGGCGCCTTGGAAGTCTCAGGCGCCGTAGCTGTTTCTGGTTCTTCACTTGCATCACTGCCTGTGGTTGGAACAGATTCGACAGTACTTTCAGACGGCCCAATTAATTCAGGCGCTTTGGATGTTTCAGGTGATGTAGCTGTTGTTGGTTCTTCACTTGCATCAGTGCCTGTGGTTGGCAAAGATTCTGCAATACTTTCAAGTGTCCCAATTAATTCAGGCGCTTTGGAAGTCTCAGGCGCCGTAGCTGTTTCTGGTTCTTCACTTGCATCACTGCCTGTGGTTGGAACAGATTCGGCAGTATTTTCAGACGGCCCAATTAATTCAGGCGCTTTGGACGTTTCAGGTGATGTAGCTGTTGTTGGTTCTTCACTTGCATCAGTGCCTGTGGTTGACAATGATTCTGCAGTACTTTTGGTGGGCCCAAATAATTCAGGTGCTTTTGCAGCTTCAGCGGTTTTGGAAGTTTTACTTGAATCAGGCGGTATTGATGCACTGGTTACTCCGTATTCGGTAACTTTATCAGATACTGCGCCCAATTCTTTTGTAACTTCTGCTTCAAATCCTGTAGATACTTCAGATTCTGCAGCCGATTCTTTAGTAGTTATGCCTCCTTCAAATTCTGGACCTAGCTCTCTGGAAACTTCTGTTGTTGGTTTGCTTTCCCTTGTAAGTTCAATTTCCTCAGTAGGGCTTGAGCTTTTAGTACCAGATGTCTTGTTTTGGACCACAGCTAGTCCTATTCCTTCTAAAGGATCCATTGTCGTTTGACTTGTTGATTCTGAATCGATTTGTTGTTCCTCGTCGTTGGCAGTGATTAAAGGCTTGCCCGAAAAGTCATTCGATGCATCTTTTGTTGAAGAAGTAATCGAATCACCGCAGCATTCGAAGGGGCTGCCGGCAGATCCTGTTGTTAGATCGTTTAAAGGTTCTGGAGGGCTCCAAGTGGTGTCTTGTAACTCAGCAGTTGTATGAGTCGATTCTGTTGTTGCTAAAATTCTATCCACCGCTGATGTCGGATTGAAGTCGACAGGACTAGTACTGGCATCACTAGTAGATATGATTTCTTTACTGATGGTCACTGTTTCTTTAGCTTGTAAAATTGAGTTGGTATCTAGATTCGCTGTTGTCGGTATATATTCTATGAAAATAAATGAAAAGTATTCAGATAGATTAATTATTAGAGAGAAAAAAAATTAAATGGCTGATCAAAAACCGGAAATCCTGTTTCCTTCCCATAAAAGCACATATGACATTTGTTAATGAATTATATTTTTAGATTATATAGATACAGACCTTTAGTTAAATTTTCAGTTGTTAAACCTTCAGGATTTGTTGAGCTCGTTGGTATTTCCACCGTCTTAACTTCTACACCCAACGTAAATGTATCTTGAGGATACGTGTTTACTGTAAACTTGAAAAAGAAAGATTTAAATAGATTCAGAATACTGAACAACAAGTAACATACCAACAGGATGAATAAAAGAAAAGCTTGGATAGTTTTCATTTCGATTGTTATTTCGTTACTAACTTCTAACACAGATTATATGCAATTTAAATGTTTAACAGAATTCATTCAGTAGTCTGTAATCTTTATATCATGTCCTACTTAAAGATGCAAAGATAAGATATCTCAATTTTGTTTACAACTAATTTCCTACAAATGCATGCAACTTGTATTTATTGCTTTTACACGGAAAGTATTTGTAAAGCGCTTTCTTTAAAGCGCGATATACGAGCACGTACAGTGACTCAACTTTTTGATCACATGATGAAAAGGAAAGAGGTTTTTTTGTTGTAACTTTTTGAATCTAAATGTTAATGCTACGAAGTGTAGTTACAGATGTTCTAGATAAGGATGCGCAAATAAAAATAAAAATGTACCGTTAAATGACGGAGAATTTAGGAAATCTATTCTCGAAAGCATGTGATCAATTAGTTGAGACAGAGTCAACTGTGCATTGGGTGTGATCGTAGTCTAGTAAAACTTGGAGAAGTTGAGGTTTTTTTCAAATATTATTTTATTTCTACATAGGTACGTATTGTTATATTGAACCCGGTAAAAGGTAAACAAATTTACTATTTTTGCATTTGCTAAGTTGATTACGTTTGTTTTGCTTCGAGATCAGATGAAAGAACTAAGCCGTTCTAAAATAGAAGAAATCAAAATGCTTATTGATGCTAAGTGCACATACCGTGAAATTTCTATAAAAGCTGGATTTTCATTGGGTTCCATTACAAAAATAAGAAAAAAATTCAAGTCTGAAGATGTAAAAAACAAACCATGTAAAAAACCCATCCTAAATCCCCAATTTTGTGACAAATAAAGTACGGAGTGCACGAAAATTCAGCCCAAATGAGCAAAGATTTGCGACCAAATGACGGAATAGTTGTATCGAGAGAGGCTGTTCGGAAAATTGTACGCAAAAACGGTTTACACAGACGTGTGAAAGTGAAAAAACTACTGTTGACAAACGACATAAGAAACTTAGGCTAGAGTTCGCAGAAAAATACTCAACTTAAACGATTAGTGACTGGGCAAGGGAAGTGTGGTCGAGTGAAACAAAATTAATCGTTTTGGCTCTGATGGTTGTCAATGGACTGGGAAAAAGACTGATGAAGCAACCCAGTACCGTCAAGTAAAACCAATCGTTAGGTTTGGTGGCGGAAATTTAATGATATGGGGGTGTATGGTAGTGAAAGGTGTTGGTCAATGTGTGGAAATTAAAAGGAGAATGTATGCCAATCAATACGTCAGCATCGTTGAACGAGGACTGCGGAAATGTCTGAATGATTGGAATAAGAACGTGTCGGACATCATCTTCCAGCAATAAAATAATCCGAAACATACAACCCGAGTGGCTTAAACATGACTTGAAGGGAAGTAGTTTCAAACGCTTGATTGGCCACCACATTCTCCCGATCTTAACCCGATCGAAAATCTTTGGGTTGAGGTCAAAAGTGCAATTTCAAAAATGCCAGGAGACTTTCCAAATCCAAGCGATTTGTGGGACCGGGCTCAAACTGCTTGGAACAGTTTACCCTCTAGCAAGTGCAGAACACTTGTGAAATCTATGTCAAACAGAATTCGAGCTGTTCTCAGAGCAAAACGAGGTAATACTGAATATTAAACTACAAACGTTTGTCAAAGTCAACTAATTGATCACGTATCATATTTTGTACTTTTTCGAGCTATATTGGAATTAAAAAAGATATTTAAGTTTTTTTTTCATTTGCTGAATAATAACATTACTATTATTTTCTCCTCAAAATTTCAATGAATTATCTTAATAAAGAAACAAGTTACAACGAAAAATCATTTTCGTACTTATCATGTGATCAAAAAGTTGAGTCACTGTATACTCTTATATTTAAAACAAAGAGTTCTAACTTTTAAAAAATATTAAATGGTAGCGGTGCTTGTCACGTGTGTTACTTGCGAGATCTAATAATTTGTTTTTATATGTACTCTCAAGCTAATTTCGTTGCGAATTCGCAAGTTTGCTTCGAAAATAGTTTATCTCCCAAACAGATTGACATATCATAGCTGTAAATTCAACCAAATTTCGATGAAATTAGGTTCCAAATGGGGTGAAATAGAATCGAACAAAAATAAATTGAATGCAGTTGAATGACTTTGAATGAAAATGTCAAAACAAGAAAATAATGTGATATTACGATATTTTAAGACACTCATTTTTGACAGAGCTAACTTTATTAAAAGTACTTTTAGATGACTTCGATGTTCTAGTTTTTTTTTTCTAGATTGGCATCGACATACGGCTACATAGTATGTAGATTAGTCGCCTTTTTGAGGTAGCACCCGTTGGCGGCATAAATAGGAGATACCCACAAATGTTCTAATCTATAACATGCCTTCGGCTACCTTTTTAGTTGTTGTGTGACATAACCATATCACTATTTTTGAGCTAATTCGACAAAACGATTTTTCTCAGTGTATCCAAATAAATAGAGGATTACTCATAAAAATTCTCTTGCAGACCAAAAATGTAAAATCAAAGCAAAAATACTCGTAAGTAGGTACATACGTAATTGTGTGTAGGTATTTTTACTTTTATAGGAAAAAGATGAACAATGGGAATACACTTGTCAACAACAACATCGGTTGCCATGTACTTTTCCATATTTTCTTCAATGAAATGATTGAGCTCATTTTGTGGCGACGTCATTGGAAGAGTAAATTCAGAGATTAGTAAACATCCAAACGCTTCTGATTCAGAAATCAAATATTAATGCAAAACATGTTTACGATAAAATAAGCCAACCCATTGGAAAACAACAATACTGGAATTTAAAGAATTCTGGCAGCGCAGTGGTGTAGTTTATAACATATTAAACAGAAGGTAACGTGGCAAAAAAAAATCGAAATGAAATTAGGAGCACTTCCAGAAATACATAAAATAAAATTGCCGTTTCTTCGTTTAGCGTGGACACAACCAATTGTGAAGGAAACAGAAGCTAGGTATACCCGAGTTTCAAACCATTTACATACCCTGCATCGTAGAGATTTGCAAAGTTAGGATCTGTAGTCTTGACAAATGTCAAAAACTGTTATGCTTCATTAGGTAGGTACTAAAAATCACAAGATTCCAGTTCTGTCGAATTTAGGGCTAAGTTACTTAAATCTTTTATGGAAGACTTAGTCGTAAGTATTCTAAGCTGTTGTCAGGTATTGATAAACTTAGTTCCTTAGGTGGAATTTGAAATTGTTCATATTTAAGATTTTGATCAAAGTTGTACAGTATCCGTTATACTAATATTACTTTCTTACTTACTTACTTAGGTGACGCTACAGTCCGGGGCGAACCTAGGTCTCAACCACCAACCTCTTCCAGTTAGCACGGTCCTTAGTTAACCGCCTCCAGTTGCGCACTTCAAGTTGGTTGTGGTCTTGTTCTACTTGTGCGCGCCACCTTAGGCGAGGTCGTCCTCTGCTGCGTTGACCCTCCGGGTTAGAATCGAATATTCTCCGAGCCGGAGCGTTGATGTCCAAACGCTCTACATGTCCTAGCCATCTTAAACGCCCAATGTGCAGTTTTTTTGACCAGGTCGATGTCGCTGTACAGCTCGTACAGTTCGTGGTTGAATCTTCTCCTCCAAACCCGTCAACGCAAACGGGACCGAATATCTTACGAAGGATTTTTCTCTCGTCATCCTGCACAGACGAATGAGTTCGGCAGGGATGTTAAAACTAAACAGTCATATGCTGTCATAGGCGGCCTTAAAATCGATGAACAGGTGGTGGGTATCGATTTCGACTTCTTGGGTTTTTACAGCATCTGCCTAAGTGTAAAAATTTGGTCTGTGGTGGACTTTCCTGGCCTGAAACCGCACCAATAGGGGCCAATCAGGTTGTTGACGAAAGGCTTCAGACGTTCACACAATATACCAGATAGGATCTTGTAGGCGATGTTGAGGAGACTGATGCCTCTGTAATTGGAGTAGTTGAGGGGGTCTCCTTTCTTGTGGACCGGACAGACGATGCTGAATTACATTCATCTGGCATACTTTCATCATATACTAATACAGGGCCTTATAATCATAGTGGGTCTTTTGGCATTTACGGTCAATCATTTGAACTTGTTTCTAAAATGTTTAAAGAAATCAAAGCAACTATATTCCCCATGCTTTCATATAGTCGGGCAGCACTTAAAACTTGGATGTTGCTTTTAACAGAGTTTGGAATCAAAGACGAGGCTTTAAAATGGAAATAGATTTTCCTAAGAAATTCTACCAAGTCTCAGGTTGTCGAGAGATATTTTCTTATGAGATATGAAAGTGAATACTCTAGATCTAGAGACCAATAGTGTATCTCTTGTATAGGCGAGATTAACTTGAACAGAAAGAAGCTAGCTTAGCAACGTCGGTGAATAAAATACGGTTAGAGTTAATATCGTTGGTTAAGAAGTACCTACCTCAAGAATACATGGCTAAAAATACTTACTTAGGTATGAGTTACCCTTGATTCTAAGATGGAAGGGACACGTTAAACAGAAAAAAGGAGAATATTCTTATATTCTCACATAGTAGGCTTGCAAAGGTAGGTAGGTAGGTAGATAGGTGCTTCATGACGCATAATTACCACTCACTTAGACCAAACGTGTGAGTCCTAGATTGGCTCTGCGCCAGTAAAGGAACTGACCAAACCTTTGCTAGCCAAAGTTGTCTGCTATCTTATTTCCATCAACAATACCTCAATGCCCAGTCACCTACCAAAGTTTGGCTTTCCTCCAATTGGAGCGGCCTTAGAGCGTACTGAAGCAGTGTAGGACTGATTTGTGGTCATGAAGTAATGAAGACACCATTCATTCCAATATCGGAGATGAACTTAGCGCACACCTGAATGGCAAGGAACTCTGCTTGAAATATGATATACATAGCTCTTTTTTCTATTGATAGCAGAATGTTGGTGTTTTATTTAAATATTTAAGCACTCATCCCGGTGTCTATCCGTAAACCACTTAAAACCTATCAGTCTTACTTAATTTTGCATAGTTCTATGCGCTTGTATACCGCATAGATTTTGGAATATGATGGAGGAGATTTATTTGATACATTATCTCTCCAATCTGACTGTGTTGTGGATTGCCAACTTTTTTTATGAATAAGTTAGGTGGTGCTTACTTACTTAGTTGGCGCTACAGCTCGAAGTGAACCTGGGCCTGCTACTATCAACCATTTGTGTGTGCGTGTTATATTTTTGCACGAATGGAAGGGACCTACAGTTTTTTGCCGACTCCGAACGGCGAGTTGAGAAGCTCAATCGTGACAAATGATACTCTTGAATGCTTGTCAGAAATTCGAAAGAGGTGGCACCGTGAAAAAACTCTTTTAGATGCTAGACCCGGCCAGGAGTTGAACCCGGACAACATTACGTAGTAGTCCAATGCACTAACCACCACGGCCACGGTGTTTAGGTGGTGCTATGCCAATGAAATCTTTTGTTGCAGCTGCACATGATGCCAGCAATGCCAAGGCATGCAAGTCTTTGTATAGTTACTGCCTTGGTATGGAAGATTTCCCTTTTGTGTTAATCCACCATACTGCTGATTAGTAGGTGATCATTGAAGAGATCCAATTGGGATTATACGTTATACCGCAGTTCCTACAGTACATACGACAAAAGCCCACATGGCTTTAGTAGCTATTTACAGTCATGGACAAAGAAACAAATATTTGTAAGTAATCATTTACCTGTCCTTAAAAAGCTAAGCCACTGAAATACTTTTCCTGACAGCAGAAGGGTTAGGCTAGCGGCTATTTTACTGCGTTTTTATTAGGTCGCTTCGTTGTCTGTTCGGTATAAATTTTGCAATTGACTAACTTGAACTCGAAATTTCAAACATACATAGCTCTAACTGGATGAAAATGCTATATTAACTCGCTTTCTTGTCTGCCTGTTAGGGTTCCGTACGGAGCTTCAAAGACATTATAAAACGCGTAGATATGCAACGTTTTTCTTGTAATTTTTATTTCTGTGATTTATATTATTAGGCGTGTTTTTTTTTCAAAACTATATAGGCTTAGAAAATGATTTCCATGTTAATTACACTAACAACTAAGCCTATATAGGCTTACGAAACCTGGATAATTATCCAGTCTTAGGTGCTTAGCCTGGATTGAAAAATGTGCTACCAAACTGTTTTTCGTTGATAGTTATCGAAAATTTTATCGAAATGTCAAATATGTCATGAAAGTGAGGGAGAAATATGAAGGCCGGTAGCTATCAGCCGAACTCTGCTGTCATTTCAAATTTAAATTATTTCTGTTCATTTTAAAATCGGTAGAAAAGAAAGAAATACGAATTTATCCGACAAGGAAAAGAAAATTATAATGAATTAAGTGAACATGATCCTTATTTTACTATTTATTTGAATTAAATTTGACGAAAAACAATTCTATCCACCAACTTATTAATGAGCGCTTGATAACTACCGGCCTTACTTTCAATGAAAACAATGCCGATGTGAAACTGTCAAACGTCAATTGGCATAGTCCTGCCAAGTCACTGTTCAGCGTTTTTTTCTCAATTTCCGCTAAGCCTATATAGATTTGAAAAAAAAAACACGCCTATTGTAGGTACTTCACATTTTGCATTGGATACTTTTAGGCTATTCAATTATTGAGAGTATGATTATACTGGTATTTTTTTGGATTTTGTATTTTAATATCTGAGTTTTAACGAGAAGGGAGTGAATAAGATCCTACTTATAAAAACTAAATTATTTCTAAAAATTAATTTTTAATATTATACAACGGACTAAAAAGTATGAAATAATGTTTCCTAGACCCATACGGATAGGCCTGAAAATTTTGTAAATTTTGAATTACTATGAAAATGGGTACACTGGCCCCTCAGTTTGCGCGGGGGTTCGGGGTATGAAAAGTCTCGCGTAATGCGAAATCGCATAAAGCGAAGTATGATGTATGACGTCCATAAACATATTCGCGAATAAAGCCGGGTTAAAGCGATGAAGCTAAACATTTTCGAAGCTGTTCTCTGTTTTCTTGGATAGGTCCTAGGCTCCTAGGATATGTGTTTGATTGGCGTTATTTGTACGTACGTATTTGTGTATATGAAAGGGTTCGTAAAGTAGAACACGACATTGCTTACCTACTTACACTCTACTTATTTTCTGAAACTAAAAAGTTTTAAATAAAAAATTAAGTTAAACAAATTAAAACCCGACTAAGGGAAACACTAAAAAGTACGAAACAAGAAGAAACGAAACGATGATGTTCTGAGTATAGCCATGGTCGCATGCCGCTTTGTCCTATGAATACGTACTTACTTGTGTCTACATAATGTATGCATATAAATATGTTATTATAACTTCGACGAACGAACCTATCATATATCATATAACTAGAAGGCCGACAGACAAGAGAATTCTGCATGTGCCTGTACACTCAGCGGATGAAAATGCTTATCTGAGATACTGCATTAGCATACCAGAAAAAGACATAGAACATAAAGGTAGATTAAATAGAGATAGATATTGGTGGCTCGACTGGGCTGCTGGCTGCTGCAAACCTTAACGTTAGATTAGTGTGGGCCCCGACATGTAGTTTTTGATCTGCCAATAGTTTGGTTGAGTGGTTGAACTCTCTCAAATACTTGGCCTAGGAGTTGATGGAATAAAGACCACATGTCGGGGCCCACCCTTCTCTTAGGTTTAGTTTATATTAAGTTAGTTTTAGTGTTTATTTTTACTGTAGTAATTTTAAGTTTAGTTTATAGTTTATATTAAATTAGTTTTAGTTTTTATTTTTATTGTAGTAATTTTAAGAAACAGAAAAGAAGAGACACCCTTTTGTACAAGGTTTAGTCACATTTTTCCTTAACACAAAAAACCAAGGAAACTGTTAAAAACATAAAAAATATATACACACACATAAAAGAAATACACTGTAGACGTGAGTTAGTCTAAAATAAATAATTAATGAGAACCAATAAGGTCATTTACAAAAAAGCGTTGTTTATGTAATTGTAGTTATTTAAAGTTTATTTAAACAAAATTAAATCTAGAGTTTAAGTGGAATAAAATAAACGTTTAAAAAAAAGTAATTATAGCGGCATGTGACCCCGCCTTTACTCTGAACATCATCGTTTCATTTCGTCTTGTTTCGTACTATTTAGTCGGGTTTTAGTTTTTTTAGCTTAGTTTTTATTTCATCAAAAACTCTCCAATTTTTACAAGTTGTTTCTTGTGTCCAAAAGCGAATTGCTTTCCTTATTTTCTATCAATATCCTTCCTTCTTCCTGCAAGAAGACAGGATATTCGGAAAAGAGTTAAAGCAAAAGAAATTACACCGTTATTCGCAAGAGTAGAATTTATTTATTTTTTGGAGCATCACTTGTTTCAATCTAAGCGTTAAAGAAAAACAATTCCCATATATTTTACTTTATTGGAGAGCTCAACGATTGTATCGCTTAGTGATATCTGCTCTGGTTTCAGATTTATTTTGTTGTCCTTTTCAGATTTAAAAAAAAATCCGAAGTACTTCTGTGACTACCTGTAGATAGACTGTAATGCTCGTCAAAATCACCTGCATACTTCTAGGATTTAATTCAAAAGATTCCCAATCGCATCCAAATGAATACGAGTAAATAACAAATATTCAAGTACAACAATACACTAGCTACCACACTTATCTACTTCTTTCTCTCTCTGTCACTATCTATCGCTTTCTCTAGTTGGTAGGAGTAGGTACCTTCCTACCTCCTATCAGCCAGCAGTGTTATCTTATTGCTTCTGCTGCTGAGCTATTCCCGTCGCAGATATCTACCTACATGCAATGCAAACTAAAGATAAGATTACACCGCCGCGAAGACACAAATCGTCAACTTTATTTATAACGGTTAATTTAATTTCACTAAGACTATGTCTTATGTCAAGAGAAGGCGACAAACAAATCTGCTCGAACTACGAAAGCTAAATGCAAAGAAAGATACCCACCCGTACGCCGTACTCGTATACAAAACTGTCGTCGCGTTGTCGTCGTGAGTATTACACCCCGCAGTCGTAGACGTACGTTCGAGCACGGTGCGGTAACGGTAGTTGTTTCGGGCGCAACATACTCAACAAAAAACAAAACAAAAAAAAACAAATCAACTCAAAAATGTTGATCTGAGTGTAAATATACAGTGATACTCGTACGTCCGGCATTTTGAAATAATCGTTTTTTAAAATCACTTCAAGTTCAAAGAATGAGAAAATGGATACACATTTGAATAGCTTTCGCGACGCCATACCAGCACCAACGAAGGTGGCAGAGCCGGCGGCGGCACGTCGAACTCGAACTGCAGTAACGACAGCAGGTGTACCGCGTCGCGTCCTCAAGAAGCACATCCAACAGAAGTACCTGTTATGTGGGTTCGCAATACATGTAGTTATTATTTGCATCTTTAAGGCCCGACTTGTTATAGGGTTGTAATAGAAGTCTCTTTCTCTCTCTCTCTCTCTTTCCCTCTTCCACTTGGATGTGACATTTAGGCCTTTCTATCAACGCCCGCGTATTTATATGGCAACGTGGTGGAATCGGATAAGGAATGGGTCATTCGAATATGGCCGGCAATTGTTTATCAGGCCGTCACACAGATCTGTCGATCGAGCTTGGAGCACTTGACCACCGAGTATCGCGGTAAGGCACACGAAACGGTCGCATACCGTCGGATATTTCTGATAGCGACCACGATCACATGCGTCTCGCTGATGATTAGTGGATGTCTCTTCTCATCGGCATGGATAACGGTGACAACAACAACACAGGTGATAGCGATTATATGCTATGGAGTTTTTGCAGGTAAGATACGAGTGAGATAGAGCTCTGTGTTTCTTTTTTTGTTATCTTAGATAAGATTGGGCGATACGAGTCTAATACTCGTACGAAAATCAGCATTTTTCCAGATCAAATCTGGATCCGATAGTCTTTGTCAGATTGGAGGTTACGATTTCGTTTATATGATGTGTCATTGTGGTGAAAATAGAGGGGCGACCTGGACATCGATCAATTTTACCTGTTTTTTTTTTCTTATCGGAAATTTGAAATTTCTAAAGTAGACAAATATTTTGGATGGCACAAGGTTCTGCGTGGTTTATGATTGATTTTGTACATGTTTACCAAAGGAGGGAATTGCGTTGCAATTGACTGTTAGATTGAGTCATTTGCTTTTTTTAAGTTTTGACTTATTTTCAGCTTTTGTGATTCCGTGCATGTTTGCACTTCTTGGAGTTCACAATCGCTAAATTTTCAAAATATAGAATATGCCGCTTCTAATCTTTTAAAATCCATTTTAGAAGAAATCGTTGTTCTCCATTTGCTATGTATTTAAGAGCTAATCTATGCAGAGGGTGTTAGTGCCTTGGAAAACATCCAACCACTTGATTGAGATTGAGAAATCACTTCGTGCAAATATCGACTTTACCTTGAAGATTATTCTTCAGTATCAGCAGACTGTTAGGTTAGATTAGGTTACGTTACATACGTGTAAATAATAATTTCATAGTTTGGAGATAAGTTCTCCTTTTATTTAGGTACCAACCAACCAACTCGTAAACCAGTTTTTGCTCTGGGTGGGGCGATCTTAGAAGATCTGAAATATTCCACAGTTGTTGAAGAAGTTGGATCGATTCAGTTCTCTCCTCATCAGGGCAGTTTCTTCAGCTATCGTTGAACCCAGTTTGCCATTTGCTCGTGTCCTGTGATAATTTCGATGATCAAACGACTAGGGGATTTGCCTAGGTGCATCACCGGTTTTGTTCTATTGAGATAAAAGGTTTGTTTGATGTCAGCCCTAGGACGCACTAGGGTGCACTGGAAATGCACTGATGCGTTTTATGTCCGCCAGTGCTACACTAAAAACGCACTGAATATGCTGTTCTGCGTTCGTTGTCGATACTGGTTCTTCACTGGATTTACCCCGAGTATTTCGTCAGTGCATGTGCAAGACGATAGGGCTGTCAAAACATTAAATCACCAAATTTGTCATTTGGTTATTTTTCATTGCGTTGGGTTTCCTCGGTGTGCTTGTGTTTTTTGTTGGGGATTGCACTGGGTTTTTTGACGACCACGAAAATAATTGACACTAGTCAGTGCACCCTAGGGCTGGCGACATCAAACAAACCTCAAGATTCGGCCCTAAAGAAAGAGATGTAACGCCGTCGCTTCTTGCAAAGCCAAAGCGTGTTGGTCTCTTTTCAATTATATGGTCGATAATGTAAGAAAGTATTTAAATAGGTAGCATTATAGAGTTATCTGCTTCACTGTGGCTCATGATCAATTCCATTCTAGTATTTCGTTTTATTATCTGGTCTGCAGCTACACACATAGTTTATGCTCGAAAATGAGGTTAAAAAAAATCACATGACAACATATCTGTGCTCGATCTGATACACGTGTCGTGTCGTGTCGTGTCACGTGGTAAGCTGATTGTTTTTCGTACTCGTCTTGAAACCTTAGGGCACTGCGACTTAATGGATGTCCTGTATTGTACACTGGGTATAGCCAAGATGTTCTCGGTCCAAAATATCTCCACCAGTCTGGTGCCCCTTGGATATTATAGTCAGAAGAAGGAGTTGCCTCATTGTACCTGTATATCAAATACCACCTTGCTCAACAAGTTCCCGGAGTAAGAGCGTTAGTTTTTTTTTTACAACTATCCATGATATTTCCACCAAATTAAGCGTCATGGCATGACATTTGTGAGAGGTACAGCGTTGTGTTTACATAGCCTTCAGGGCATTCAGCGATTTGACCATTATCTCCGCTCAGCTGTTTTTAGTCGGGCAAACAAGGAAAAAGTCACACGGTGTCAGAGCAGGTCACTTTTGACTGGCATTTGTATTGTTTTTGGCAAGAAATTCACGGATACTCAATGCATTGTAAGATTGGGCATTCAAGTCCTTCAGCTCTGATGATTGGATATAAAACGTACTAGCCATCTCTTTAGGAGATTAACGGCAGTTGGAGGTGGTCTTAGAAGTGGATAAGACTGATTCCAGAAATTCAAAGATCGGCTGGCTATCCGAGAAGATTCTAATATCGTTAGTGGATATAACATTCATCTTGATCCAGGACAGTGCTTCAGAAATCGCCATAATCTCCGCTTGAAACAGGGTACTGTGGTCAGGGAGGCGAAAGGAGAGATGGTGTTGATCTTAGAGCTCCACTAATACACACATGCTAATCTTTTTACTTTCCCCAGGCGGTCGCGATGTATAGCTTTATCTAAGGCGGTCCACCAGACAACTACGCCATTCATCAGAATCGGTCTGATAATAAACACATAGAGCCAATGGGTTATGCGGGGTTGAAGTCCCCATTTGCTGCCAATGGCTTTCTTGCAAGGGTAGAGGGCTATGATAGATTTCTTCACTTTTCCCTGGATCTCTTCTAGCTTAGTTTTTTTGTTCAGGTAGAGACCTAGGTACTTTGCTTTGTCGGCGAAGACTAGTTTGGTACCGTATATAGAAGGGGTCTATCTGAGGAATTTTGGACTTCCTAGTGAAAAGAACCAGTTCCATTTCTGAAAGTTAACCTCCAATCCCCATTTTTCGGTTCATTTCGAGAGCTTGTTTAGTAAAAAAGTATATAAATACACAAAATATATAATTTTGATATCTTATATTTTCAGTTTTTATTTTGTCCCGGGAGAAATTTTAAATTCCCGGGTTTTTCCATATTTTTGCCATTTGTCCCGTCGAGCTGCAAGAAAAATCTGGCAACTTTATGCACGCACCACTTTTCGATGATTTGGTTGTTTGCACCTTTTTTCGTTAATCATTCATATGGCATTCATCTGTCATTTCCATATTTCTGGCAAGTGTCACTTTTAAATAAAAACAAACGTGCAACAAGCAAAATATGTAATGTGTAATAAAACGGCAACTTCGCGCTAAAGGTCTGCGTCTGAGCTAAAAAGGTCTGTATCTGCTTTAAAAATGTGTGCATTGTAATTCAGTTTGTTTTATTATGCCCGTAATCTGATCCGAATCAGATCATCATAATAAAACGCGGCTAATATTGCGAAATATTTACGGAATACACAGAGGCCCCTGGTCTACGCATTTAAATAGGGTGCAAAATATATAGATACTAGCTGTCTCGCCCGGCTTGGCCCGTGTCTAAAAAATATAGTGTTACTTACAATACATACATTGTCATTTAGTTCGAAGAATCAAAGACAGTGCGAACGCACCCCAAGTGTGGATTGTAAGTAGGTATTTGTAGTTTGAATAAGTGACATTTCGCAAGAAAGTGGCATTTGTTTTTATTTTTGCATTAATTTAAATAATATTCCGAATAAATTATTTTAAAGATCGGCCTAAAATAGGAACAGGATGTTAATGAACTGGAATACGAAGTTTGACTTCATTGTGTGCATTAGTTTTTGTGTTTATCGAATCGTAAGATTGCCAGGTAAGAGCGTCACATTGGTGTTTATATATTAGCATGATTGAAAATGTGTGTAGATGCAAATGCTCATATGCTCATTGCATTGGTTTCTATTTGTTAAAATTGCCCGCACTCCGTCTTAATCACTTAATTACACTGTGGTCTTCCCATCTTGCCTTAAAACAAAGGGGTTTCCACTAAGAGGTTTCATTTTGAATAAAACGCTATGTTGCAATTGCAACCTGTCAAACAATGTGCTGTCATTTCTTAACAGATAATAAGTAAGTAAAAACTACGCCATTAATAAAAATGTAACGATACATGCTTCTTAAAATTCACTTCAAGAACATCGCGAACACAGAAAGAATGAAACTTCCTTTACTTACTTAGTTGGCGCTACAGCTCGAGGTGAACCAGGGCCTGCTTCTCGCAACCATTTGTGTGTGCGTGTTATATTTTTGCACGAATGGAAGGGACCTACAGTTTTTTTGCCGACTCCGAACGGCGAGTTGAGAAGCTCAATCGTGACAAATGATACTCTTTGATGCTTGTCAGACATTCGAAAGAGGTGGGCACTGTGAAAAACTTTTTAGGTGTTTGCGGCGGGATTCGAACCCAAGACCGCTAGCTCAGTAGTCCGACGCACTAACCACTTGCGCTATGGTGCCCACAACTTCCTTTGCCATAACTCTTTTGCTTCCGTTATTTCACTATTGGTAATTGAAAACTTGATCCAATCAGTTGCATGTGCAACTATACTGTCAACTACTGCATTCACACTCCAAGATACGATAGCTTGTCTAACACCAAATTCTTCACCGATACCTTCCTAATATATATCGCAAACATACCTTCATTCTATGGGCAGTTGACAAGGTACCTCCACGAGTTTCTTCATTCGTACCTAAAAATCTGTCCGCGAGCCACTGTAAATTTCTCTCTTCAAAACGGTATAAATCTTTAAAATCACGGACAAGCGTGGATAAGCTTGTAATATTTGGCATCCCTCACATACACAACATCAGACCAGATAACATAACCGTTTACTACCGAGATGAGTCTGCTACTGACCTAACTTTGAACATAGAAAGCACATTTACAAGAAAACATCATTGATTTACACATATTGATGAAAATCTCGAAACCCGCAACAACATCATTCAAAAACTCACTGGATCAACCTGGAATTCAAGTGCATCAACGCTATGTTCTGCGGCGCTTGCGCTCGTCGCTAGTGTATTCCATAGCGGACTACTGCGCTCCTATGTGGCTAAGCAGTGCCCATGTGGACAGTTGGAGATGCAACCCAACTAACGCTGAACTGCCCATTCACGACGACATTGCTACGCTCCTGTAATGTCAGCAGGGACTGAAGGCTCCACGAGGCTCACTAAAGTGCTAGCACATTACGCTTTCAACCTGAGCTCTACTTGTTCAGCAGAATGGCCAAAATCAACGCAACTCGATAATATTATCATCCGGTACTCATCATGCCGACTCTATGGGTTCGTTAGGTCGAACGTCTAGTCGACGCTCACCAGGAGGTTGCGAACTTATCGCAGAAGATGCGCAGACTCTCAATTCTAATTCGCTTGCATTTGCGAAGCTCAACGATAGACTATCCATCACATTGCTGCAGAGTGCGAAGAAATCATTACCCTGTCTTTCACTTCTCTCATTTCTTCGACTTCTACTCAATACATGAACGAGCAACCAATGGATCTGACGTGGATATGTCCACTAAGTCGATGTCTGTCGCTTCAAATACAATAGAAAAATATATTTTAAAATTACTTCCCCTTAATGGACTTCTCCTCCTTTTCTGTACAATTTCTACTCCGCAGGTATCGGCTCAGCAATGTTCATTTGGAAAACGCACGTGATACTGGAAGCAGTGCGCCCTCGTGAGGATAAATACGTTCGCAAGACCATTCACCTTTGCGGCGAAGCCTTCTGTCAACTTTTCCTCTCGTTCGTTTTCACCAGTCTGCGCACTTTATACGGAACCTCACAATCCATTGTTTTGATGGCCGCCATGCTAGTCAACCTTATCCCCATAAGCCTTTTAATCACAAGACATCGTGAGGGTGCCATCACCAAGAGAATCTCTCTGATAAAAACTGAGACACGATTTGAAGGCTTCCAACCACTTCATCCGCTAAGCAAGCTCTCGTCCAGTCTGGCCGATCAGATGGACGGTATCGAGATGCAACAACGCCCATGGAAGAACCCCACTGACAGCGAGGTTCATTGCAACTATATGGTCACCCACGAAGAGGCCTATGTCACCTTTCTCAATCCGCATGGTGTGGAAATCATGGAAATCATTCCGGAAGAGGATGAGAACACCTCAATGATGCGCTCCAGCTCTGCCACAATCGATAATTACGGTCGTATAAGTTTGGGCGCTTCACAAACTGTCAGATGCCCTTCCATTCAGCAAAGTGCCACCAACTTTGAAAAGTTCCAGGAGTTCTCCAAAAATATGACCATCAGCTTGTGGGACCATTTCCTACAGACAATGATGTATCCGCTTCGCAGGGCAATTCCCATGCCCAAACTGTATTCGACAACTCTGCTACAATCAACCGATATTTTCTCGTATGTCATGTGTTTAACGGTACTGCCAGGTTTGGCTGCCAATCTGCATGCGATAAAAAATGCTGAAATTCCATTTTTATTCTCATTGCTCGCGTTTCCATGGATGTGCTTCTCGCTGATGACACCGCGTTTTGGAAATGCCCTCACGAAACAGAAGGTTAAATGGCATACACTTGGATGCATCTGCAAGGGATTAGCTTTGTTATGTGAGTATATGAATTATTTTGATCTGGTAACTCTTTTATTATTCTATCGCATCTATTCACAGTTATAAGTCTATCAAGCTCGAAGCTACTTTTGAGCGTTTCATCGGTCCTCCTTGGTTTTGGACAAGCGGTCACAATGTTCCTGCAAGATTTGGTATTACAAATCAGTATGCCGAGGGCACAATGGAATATCATACGATTTCCAGTGCACTTCACTAACGGTATATTGATATTAGTTTGGGGCATTGGTGCCCATTTGATTGTCGCTAATTTTACATTCCAAGCCAGCGTTGGATATTCAGCAATTTTGTACAGTTTTAGTATACTACTATGGAATTTTGTGTTTATATTTTGTAAAGAATAGTTATGCTGATTAATAAATAAGAATTATTTAAGAATATTCAATTAAAGAAAAACAAACAGTTTCTATGGCGGTTTCTTCATCTCTTAGTGCTAACTTAACTCTTTTAATCCAGTCCAGTTTATAATTTGCTAAAAACAGTCTGGTTCCGCAATAATTCGAATTTCCCTAATGGAATTATTGAAAAATAGATAAGCGCCCTCTATCTCTCATACTGCAAAATATTCCATATCCGTATCTCCATCGCACCTTTAATACGCCATTTCAATACACACTGCTACCAACCGACAGACACTTACAATCCAAATGTCATTTGACGGCGGCTTTTTACTTTTTTGCACATATTCGTTTTGTTCTGATCTATTTTGTCGCCAAAAAAAAGAGGAAATTACTTTTTAAAGCATTTTTCTCGAAAAATCTCATAAACTTTTCATCTTCGTTATTTTAGGAAACATTTGGTTTTCTAAACGTACAATATATTATAATTATCAAGTGAAAGTGTAAATGGATTTGAATCCAAATGTACATTGAATATATCCCAATTGAACTATTTGACGAACCTGTGCAGCATCTTCAATCTCCAGCAACAACAATTAACACTGGTCTTGGTATCGGCGGCGGCAGCAGTTTTGTTGAAAACGGTGGTGGTGGTGGCATTAGTGACGGCTTTTTAAAACGAAAAAGTCTTGTAGCTGGCCGCAGATGCAGTGAATACTCTACTTTAACCACAAATAGCAGTAACCACATTGTTGGTGACGGTGGGTCGAGTAGCAACATGGGTTTCGATATTGTTGCAAAAATTCGAAAACTTTTGCAATTTGGTAATAACAAGGAGGATCTAAATCGGAAGCGAAGGTTTGTCTACAAAAATTCTATTTTGCATCTACATTTGCCCTAAAGTTTGCTATTCAATTTGACTTATTTTTGTTTCCTTTTATTTCTCATAGGGCCGAGGGAGATTGGAACAATTTCTCGCAGATCAAGTATCGCAAGGTGGAGAGTGAATTTCCAAAGATTATTACGCGGTCCTTCGATGAAGGTAACTAATAGAAATTATTATTAAGATGTCGGCAAAGTACAACTGTCATGTGCAAATTTTGGGCATGCAAAACAATGTCCTGCGCAATTAAATATTCATGCAGCGGGAATGCATGAAAAGTCTCTTCATAAATAAAATGTACACTCAGCCCAGTCATAATTGACTTCATACATTCGGTTTTGAAATCGCCAAGTTTCAATGCGAAAATGTATGTACATACCATGTCAAATGACACCACTGTTGTGTGGCATTTGCTACTCTGATTTCACTGACGCCTCTGAACTTACTCATGCGATCGTTATAGTGTCTGACTTTATAAAGAGATTTAAGGCGACACATAAGGTTAGCGTTCCTGCTTTTCTTTTCGGGTAGAATAATGACTGGAAAGGGAAGCTATTCTATCGGTAATACAGTATAATCTCGATAATTCGTACCCCGTTAATTCGTTAACCGCGCTTATACGAAATAAACTGCCGGCCCCTTGAAAACATTTTCAATAATTCGTAACTCTGCTATTTCGAAAAACTATAATTCATAATAAGCTCAGGTCCCTTGCAACTACGATTTATCGGGATTATACTGTATAAAGAAAACATTCACAATTAGGTTATGTTTCGTTTGTAGAGGGATTACACTACAGCCAAACTTTTGAAACGCTTTGCTAGAAATATTCCACTTGCCCCCACATTTGAGCAAATTATTGCAATTGGCGAATGGATTGTGTCTTGGATTTGTACTTTCGAAACTTTGCTGCCCTCTAATTTCTTGATTCAGTACACCAAGTTAAGTTCCCACGGGTGGTACCTTAGATAAGCAACGGAGACCAATAAGTCTGAACAGTTTACCTAATTATTGGTTGCCTCACCATCAGATGCGACTCTGGCGGAAGAGAAGATACGACAAACAATCTTCTATTCGAGTTTCTTAGTCCATTGATGAAGCGTAGAATTTAATAAGGAGATGAGCCTGAACCATGTGTCCTTACATAAAATCAGAACGCAAAATGCAAATCAAAAGCAGAATACTAATAGAAAGTGCGTAGCGTGCTCGTTTCCCTGACATGATCTGCGGGATGAAATCGCTGCATTGATTGTTTGGTTTCTTGGGGAATTTACATTCTGTGCTCAATACCTGCTGCTTATTGGTTTCCGTGACGTATTTCTACAACCAAGGTTCATGATTATGATAAAATTTATAGTAACCTGACTCCTTTTAGAACTTTTCCATAAAATACTTGGCTAAACGTACATGAGTCTGTTTTTGCTCTACATTCAAATTTCTTGGGACTCATCGAGACTTTGTAGTTTTGTGATCGTCGTCAACGCCTTAATAACAGTCACATTGGTATCGTCGGTCGAGGATTTGAGAAGCCCTTCGCGAGATTCGTCCTCCACACTAAAATGGTCAGGGTAGAATTTTTGAAACAGTTACGACGAATTGTACTCTTTGGGTACTCGGTCTCTTCTCGTGATGTGAGTCAGAACCTCTTTTAAGGCGCGTAGAGATATTGCTTTAAAAGATGTACTTAAGTCTTCCAAAAAGCGTTATGAGACGCAAGTTTTCCCGGGTTTGGTTATTTATCAGTTAAGATTTTTTTATTCTTGCCCTAGATACTTATGTATCATTATTCTGAATCCACTATGTAATTTTTTTTTTGTCCAAATGTATCTGAAAGCATCTTCAAGGAGAGTCATTAAAAGCTAAGGAGACATTTTGTTTATTTTTCTTGTTGGATGATGCATCCTGTGACCGTGACAATATGTATGCAGTATGCATATACTGACGAGGAAGATGTATGTATATCTTCCGCCTTTTTTACATTGTTTTTCCATGGTAGCGAACGCTTTGTGGAAATCCACTTGTCAATACCAGAGGTCGGTTGTAACTTAAACAGTAAGTCTTTGGGTGGTCGTTTGAACTAAAACTGCTTCAGAAACCTGCTTGCGTTCGTGGTATCTCTGGTCTTACCTTTTGTACAGAGGTCCGGTCCTTCCATTTTGTTTACCTTTTCGTATCGCATAATTCTTGATCGACCTTTTGTGCGTGTTGGATTCTTCCACACGAAGTCAATTCTAGCGTTACTATAAACATTCCACGAAAAAACAAATCTATGCTGTGCCATTTTATGATTCTAATGCATCTCGAACTCCCACTTCAATGGAAGTACAATGTCTATGTATTTACATATTCTGTACTTAACCGTCTACACCACCGTGCAAGGCTAGAAAAGGGTCAGAAAACAGAACCATCGTACGATACTTGTATATTAAATGTATGAGTGTGCTTTATTCAAACTGTCATCTACTCTCACAAATACAAAAAATACATTTAGTTTAGATGGCTTGGTCCTCTGTGAATGATCGTGGTCCCTTATAAGGGATAACGTCCCTGAAAGGAAGTGTAAAAAGTTTTTTCTAATTTTAATTTTCCTTGTTACTTACGTTTGGAAATAATTCATTTTAATTTTCTTTTAAAAAAAACATGAATGGCCTGGCGACCTTTCTCCTCCAAAGATGATCTAAATAACGTACCGCAGCGTATCAACAAAGCTCCACTTGTTATGGCACAGAGAAAGCAACAAATTCGTAAGTTACCATCCGTAAGACATCAGATAAGCTTAATAATCTTTTTTTTTCTTTGCAAATAGAAAATGATAAAAAGTCCCAATTTTTACGTCCAAAAATCATTACCCAACACATCATGAACACGGCATTTGCTGACATTGAATTTTCCGACGATGATGACGATGAACTCATCCTGACCAATGGCCGTGGCGAGTGTTTCAATGTTGTACGGCAAAGTAGTCTTGGTCGTCCGGCAATCTCACGACCAACAATGAAGCCCACGTCATCACCGAAAGTGATCCACATTCCAATCAAACAAAGGCAACCACCACCGCCACTGATCGAGGCTCGCACTGGTGATATTTTGGCATCGACATTAATGCCAAATCTTCAACCGATTCGGCAGCCAACATACGCATCCATACTTTCGGGCAACACAAATGGGTTTGATTCGGTTTATACCAATACTAATAAAATAGGCGCGAGAGTTGCGCCAACGTCAAAGGAGCGAAATGTGCCGATACAACGAAACACACCGCTACTTTTTAATGGCAATTATATGGGTCAATTGAATTTGAAGGGGACGCGCTCGATTATCTCACAGGAACATGAAACAAAAGAACACGAACAATACAGTGAGTTGTTGCAAAAGATGATACCGAATTTGTATGGTCTAAAAGGTACGTCGCCCAAGGCGCCACCGCCTGTAAAGGTTTTACCGGTATTGAATCGGTCAAAGCCACCGCTGACCATTGATTTGACACTGAGTGATTCGGGCAATCGGAAGAAATTGGCCGATTTGAATGCACTACCACTCGAGTTTTCCGATGACGATATAAGCGAGATCATTGATTTGGCCGATGAGGAGTTGAACATTCTATCAGCATGTTCAAAGTTACAGAAGGACAATGCCGAATGCAGCTATGATGTGAAGAAACGGGCTGCTGAAAAAAGGAAAACATTGTAAGTACGAGAACGTTGTATATTAGAAAAATTATTGTAATACAAAGGACTGTAAATCGATCTGAATATTGAGACTTCTTCTACAATCATACCTTTGCTAAGGGATTATTCTTCCTAGATGTGACCATTTTTAAAAAATTAAAGGCAATGTTATGCATGTCCCCTTTGACTGGACTGTTCGCTATATAAAAAGAATCTAAAAAATACTTCTTTCCACTGGTGTTGCTTTTTCATGTCATATTTCAGGAATACTCCTCTTAGTTGTTAGGGATCTTCTCCTGTGAGTACATACGTGCTACTTTTCAGCATGCCAGCTCTTCTCAATTGTGAGCATTTCCTGTGAGCATTCGATCTCCAGCAACGGTCGTATTTAAAATATTCGTTTTTGATTACCCGCTGCGCTGTGCACTTTCGAAGCTCACTACTAAGGATTATCTTCTCGTTATCTTAGCTGAGGCATACTACACTCGATTTAACTGTACGATTTGTCCTCTTTTCATTTACTCTCTTACACAGCTGCGTATAAAATGCGTTAAATGTACTACACAATGTCCGTTCACAGCTAATAATAACCATTTCTTTCCATTTCAGACCCTATGTAGAGCCGGTAAATTCTCTAAAAGATAGATTTGCTTTGTCACCCATTTGCAAGGATGACTGGCTGCTACGTTTCCAATCAAAATGGGAGAAGAAGCACTCCGAGCTGAAAAAGGAACTCGCTGAGACTGAGAAGGAGTAAGTTACCATTGTCTAAAACGAAACCTTCGGTTAATACATAGTATCAGCTAATTTCCATATTGAGTCTGAGATGATGCAAAACACTTCAAGAATATTGAAACTTTTCCATGTGTTATAATTTTATTTTTTTCAATAAATAAAAAATAAATTATGTACACAAATTACATGCAACTATGTGTGTCGCTTCAGAATGGAAAATTTGTTTTATATAACCCGAGTCTTCGATCTTCATCGATAAGATTCTTTCAATAAAAACAAGCCTATTTGGCATGTATGCCTAAAATTTTTCACTTTAAATTTTTAAGAAAACGAGCAGTCGCATGTGCTGTACAATTCATTTTCATCGAAATGAACTCGATTGCCAAAGTTCTACTAATGTTAAATATTTCCCGAACCATCACAGAGACTCCGCCGAAGTTCCTCTTCATAGCAAGCACATGTTTTGATTTCAGATTATGCCATTAAGGACATTCAAGATAGTTTTCAATGTTTTAAGGTAATCGTATAACTGTCCGCTCTGTAGCATATCAGCTTTTTCCCCCGAAGTGTGCTCATCGATTATTTTTTTTTCAAAATCCTGCAAATAAATAAAAAATTGTCAATTAGAGTTGATCGGTTTATTTCTGCATGCAATGGCTCTTTTGGATACGCCTTCTCCCTTCAGGAATTCAATTTACAGCTTTTACCTTTTTTTGATCAACGATTTTCCACGTTGTATAACTGAATATTGAAATAGCCTGTGAGACTCATAAGTCATAACCATTCCTTTTGGCTTTGCCATTGTCGGTTAAAAAAGTAGAAGAATTTTGATAGTTTGTGAAATACATATTGTGTTCTTCGATTATCAACGATTTAAAGCGGACTGTTATTTTATTTAAACAAAAAAATGCTTCCAAGTGTTATTCAAGCTATTCAAAGCTTTCGCGTTGCTTTCCTTTTAATTGATTGATCAAAGCTAGTAGGTATCATGAAAAAAGTCGTGCTCATAAAGTCCAATATTGTTCGTGCAAAAATCTATGCAACTCCACTAATCGAATTCAAACTTTTCCTTCTTTAGAGTGGCAGAGCGTTCCGCTGCAACCCGCTGCAAGGAGAAACAGATGCACGAGCGTCTACAAAGATTACAAATAGTTGATCCTGATTTGGTTGTCATCGATGATTTCCCTGAAAGCGATGAGGAACCTGAATTGCCAGAGCTCGTACCTGAACATGAACAGATTATAAGAACGGCTGTTTTTGGAGGTCGAGAGGATCAGGTTAGTTCATTTATCTTTTTAGTTTCCATAATACATTACAATTTTCATTTAATTCATTTCTTAAGTTGCTGATATCAAAATTCAACATGAACATCACCCGCCGCGACATCTTAACCGTCGCAGGTAAAAATTGGCTGAATGATGAGGTCATCAACTTCTACATGAACCTATTGTCGGATCGTAGTGAGAAACGCCAAGATAAAGGTTTACCAAAGGTATATACAATGAACACATTCTTTGTTCCCAAACTGCTGGTGCAAGGTCACAGTAGTGTTCGCCGATGGACACGAAAAGTTGACATCTTTTCCTATGACCTCATCCCAGTGCCGGTGCACGTTGGTGGCTTTCACTGGTGTATGGCAATCATACATTTACGCGATCGAACTATAAGATACTATGATTCAATGGGTACACCGAATCCAGAAGTTCTTAAAGCATTGGAGCAGTATTTGCGAGACGAGTCATTAGACAAACGAAAAAAACCGTTTGATACTTCGAGTTTTCGCATTGAAAACGTCACAGATGGGCCACGACAGACGAACGGATGCGATTGCGGTGTATTTAGCTGCATGTTCGCCGAGTATACAACTCGAGACCAAATACCAACGTTCGATCAAAGTCAAATGAAATACTTTAGGAATAGAATGATTCTGGAAATAGTCTCAGGTGCACTGATGCAGTAAGGAGAGAGAGAGACAGAAATAGAGAGAGAATAATCAGTTATACAGACTAAAAAGAAATATCAATGGTCGAAAACTTCTTAAATATATTCACACACACTCAAAATAATCAATTTGAATGTTCCACAGGGTAGGAAGTGTGCCCTTAATATATGTAAGTAAAAATCACAGAATGGATTCAATAAGCAGTAAAAACTAAATCTCGTTCGCCACCCCATCCCAACCAGTCTTTATATTCGATTTACGTTTATATCGAAATAATAAATCCCCATTTCATCGTATCGTATGTAATTTTAATTCTATTTTCTATTCTATTCCTATGTATCTATTGTTTCCCTTTTATTCTACTATGAGATGTACTGTTTTTTTTTTTTGATTATAAAATAATTAAAGAAGAGACTCATAAGAGTTAAATTATGATACCTAAACTATAAACTGAAATTAAGCCCGCCCACTGACATTTTGTAATTTAATTTGATGTCCTGATATGTCTTTCTTTTCTAAGGAGTCTTAAGATAAACAAAGAGATGCACTCATAATAAGAACAAATAAATAATGGATATCAATGTTTAAGAGGTATTGTGCTTTTTATTTCGCATGTTCAGTTTACAAATGTGTATTTATCAGTGTGTGATGTTTCGTCCAGGCTTAGTGCGTTACCCTTAGCGTGTAGGTTTTATTTGAAATGAGTGTGTGGGTAAGTCGACGCCGTATAGCAAACAGCTTTACAAACATCGAAATTGGCGGTAATTTCTAATGAGTTTTAAAATTTCTTCCTGTAACATCTTCCACTAAGCCATAATTGCTTTTTTTTTAAGCAAAAACAACGAAAACCTACAACCAATCTTAGTTGTACATATTTTCCCTCAAATGTCAAAAAATAGCACACCGTCAAGGGCTTGCGAAAAATCCTGCTATAGATGGCGTGCCATCGGCATTAGCTCATCATATATGGCGTCTCCACCAGCCATTTTTATGGCGTGCTAGGAATCCTGCCATATCGTCGAACATTTGGTCCCATATGCAAGGGAGAGAACGTACAACCGCAAACTCTGAGGTGTTTCAAGATGTGGAGGACCCTCAAATCACAGGTTCGGAAATTCCAAATATTTCTCAAAATCTAAATTTTTAGCTTAAGCTTAAACCGTAAAGTAAAAATGCAACGGTGATCCCATATTAAGGAGGTTTTTCCTGGAGCAGTTCCCGGACAACGTTAAAGGTATATTGGCCGCAAACGCCACGAACGACCCAACTGCATTGCCGACAGAGGCGGACCGAGTAATCGAAGCCATGCTTCCGAATATCAGCAAGAGCGAATCCCCTGGTGTATCGTATATTTCTCGATGCGGAGACAAAACTTTGAAGTCAACTGCCGTAGAACCAGCGAAAGCAGACACCGACGGGACATTCTTCTTTTTTCTTTGGGTGACGCAACAGTTCAGGGTGCACCAGGTCCTGCTTCTCGCAGCCATTTGTGTGTACTTGCTACATTTTTGCACGAATGAAAGGATCCTACAGTTTTGTGCCGACTCCGAACGGCGAGTTAAGAAGTTCATCATGACAAATGATACTCTAAATGCTTGCCAGACATTCGAAATAGGTGGCACCGTGAAAAACGTTTGGGTGCTTGCTAAGATTGAACCCGGGGTAGCATGCGTAGTAGTTCTAAGCACTAACCACTACGCCACGGTGCTCACACGTCTCCTTGCTATGGACCGAAATACGGGTTTTCGCATGGAATTTTATCGTTGCAAACGTCACGCAACCCATTCTTGGCAATGGTTTCCTACACGAGTTCTACCTTCTACCCAATCTCGTGAGTCGACGCCTAATCGATGGTAGGACGAAGGTCAAAACGCTGTGATGGATAACCATGACCGGCGCTCCGACGGTGACGATGCTCAGCAAAGACTGGCTACCATTTCTGTGTTTTTTTCGTTTTTGTCTTTCGCTCTCTAGGTATTTCGCAACACACAAAATCCGGCTTTATCCTACTTCTGACAAAAACACCCAGTTCAGAACGCGCTCGGATCGCTTAGGCTCTGTTCAGAGCTCTGCTCTGAGTTTGAACTAAAAAAGAAAACGCCTAGTGGATCTTGGAATGAAGTGGCACTGCTGTTTCCGGCTATTCTGAGCAGATACACAAACCTTAATCTAGATAACACATTCAGTTTAACTATTCTCTCCTAGATGGCGATATCCCAACCGGGTTGTGGAGACTTTCTCTCAACCATTAAAATTAATTTAGATAACAAAATAATTATATATTTAAATGAAAATTGAAAGAAACAAGAGATATTGACATTCGTAGAGGATATAAATGTTAAGTTTGAGAGAGATAAAGATATTTCAGCTACCTACTTCATGAATAAATGTATGCTATGAACCACTAGGCCACATAGGGTCATGACTGGATGCTAAAAAAGGAACCGATCGCTTTGATTTTGAACAGTGATAAAGTGCGAGTATGTAATTGAAAAGTAATATGTTGTAGCCGTATTTTATTATGCCCGTGATCTAAACCTGATCACCAATAACCATTTAATTTACAACAACAACACTTGATCTAGCTTTCTATCTCGATCAATTTTTAATGATCCAGAATATAGTTCAAACTTTCACTACCTACTTACTAATGATTCGGATGCCACCGCTAGGTACTGATGAAAACCATTTGGGAGTTTGTATAGAGGGAGATATGCCTCAAACAACCGCTTGGGCTTACTTACTTAGTTGGCGCTACAGCTCGAGGTGAACCTGGGCCTGCTTCTCGCAACCATTTGTGTGTGCGTGTTATATTTTTGCACGAATGGAAGGGACCTACAGTTTTTTGCCGACTCCGAACGGCGAGTTGAGAAGCTCAATCGTGACAAATGATACTCTTTGATGCTTGTCAGACATTCGAAAGAGGTGGGCACTGTGAAAAACTTTTAGGTGTTTGCGGCGGGATTCGAACCCAAGACCGCTTGCACAGTAGTCCGACGCACTAGCCACTTGCGCTACGGTGCCCACCGCTTGGGCTATGTCACTAAAATTGTTAAGGCAATATTCGGCTAGGTGTAGTTTTCTTCTTGTATCATATTTGGAAATTTGAAATTTAGACACATTCCCAAAAGTATCCGTTCGAATTCAATCAAGATTACCGCAAACTTTGAATAATTTAATTCAATAGAATTCTCAATGAAGATATCGCTTCGACTATGGCAAGCCGCAGGCATTTTTGTGTACCCGTAAACTTTACCAGATCACCGGTTCTAATGCCACAATTGAATATTGCACTGCACCAAGATGCACAATCTCATTCGGTGTAATTTGTGGAAACGCTAATGGCTCATGGCAACCCCGTTTCCAGACACCTATTTCTATGCCACCGCAATCTTGTCATCGGGAGAGAGAGTGCACACATTCGCAATTGTCGTCTGTCCAATCCTGCGTCTAACCGCGCACCGCCTGTCCAACGCAAAATGCCAACCCAAATGTGGTCAAATTCAATTGGAGAATTGAATTGTTGACGCGATATCGTGGATCTCGTTTGCGTTCGCTTCAAGGTGGCAATTTAAGTAAATTGCTTGCAATAAGCCTGCTCGTCGTGATCATAGTTGCACTGTGATGCAGCTGCTCCTGCGACGAACGAAGCTCACAAGATGATGGGCCACAGCACTGCTGTGACTGTGGCACTAACTGAACGTAAGTGTTGGCAGTTTATCTGTTGATTTTTACGCGAATAATTACGTGCGATTGCCAGTAGATTGGGGCAATGTGATTCCCCATGGATTTTTATTGATTTTATAGCCCCAGACCGGCATCGAAATGGCATGGGCACCTGACTCAATGGATGTAGAACAAATGGTGGCAGGATGTGGTGAACGTTACACTAAATGACAGTTGTTAAGCTTGTGACTGGGAATTGTGTGTTAAATAGTGAATGGCTGAACGACAGATAGTCCTATCGTAACTGGGACAGAGAGCGCTATCTTTGACTGAAGAAAAAAAAAAAAAACATGCGCAAATTCATAGTCAGCCCATGAATAGTGCCTATCGCCGACTTTAGTGGGCAAAAAATAAAAAACTCGGCTATAATTTTTAGTTATTCATAAACACATTTTTGCCTGGTTATTAGTTAGCATCGACTTTGGTATGTTTTTGTAAAGTGATTTGAACGAACAAACCCAAACGTCAAAATATTATATGAGAAATTTAGAGTCAACTCTAATTATTTGAAGTGACGTTTGTCTCTTTTTAAATTTCGAGCCGGCTTTATGTTTAATGTCGACTATAAGGTGACTATAAACTACAAAGAACGGATTGCCTCGGCACTACAGGCGCTATGCACACGTGCCGAACAGCCGCTATAGAAGCACTTATTAAAAGGTTGGCAATTGGCAGCACTGTCAGACTACTGCAAACAGGGGAGATTAACAGCATAGATCACACCGATCAGGTGGATCTTCTCTCCGAAATCCCAGAACTTGACATGATCTGCGCGGTAAATGACCGCTTACCTAAAACTTTATGCTTTGGCAGGAGGTTCGATACAGTGATCCCAAGCCGTGAAGCATGGAAATATAAAAATCCTACTTCAGGTAACAAGTGGTATACGGATGGATCAAAGATGGACACCGGGGTGGGTGCTGGTATATTTGGACCAAACACTAGAATATTAATACCAATGGGACAAAATCTCAGTGTATTTCAAGCTGATGCTCACGCCATTTAAGTGTGCGCCAACGTTATCCTAGAATCGGGAATAAAAGGTGTCCTCATCCGTATACCCACTTATATAGTCAAGCAACCATAGGCCAAGGAAGCACTAGGCCCAAACCTGATTGACTTCAAATCAGTCCTGAACTGCTTCAATACTCTCCAAGACCTCTCCCATAGAAACAAAGTCAAACTTCAGTGGGTGCCCGGACATCAGGGTGTTGATGGAAACAAAAAAGCTGACGAATTGGCTAGAAAAGGTTCGGCTGAATTCTTTATCGGCCCTAAGCCGTTTTGTAACATTCCAAATTCAGCTATTAACTTAAAAATCAAAAGTTGGGAAAACAACATGTGTATCTCTTATTGGGAAAACACCCAGGGTCTTCGTCAGGCTAAAAGAGCCATTAAACCCTTCCAAAATAAATCCAGAAACAAACTACTCAGTAGAAATGATATCAGAAGATTAGTGGGATTTCTATCAGGGCATTGCCATCTTCGATATCACCTAAACAAAATAGGTCTTATTCAGGAAACTGAATGTCGTCTTTGTATGGAAGACGACAAAACTGCGGAACATATTCTACGACGACGACTGCATGGCACTTTGTGCCCTCAGGAGACTACACTTCCTCAGAGAAATCCTAACTCCCATGGAACTTCGTAAAGTCTCCACCGGTGAGATCATCAACGTCATCAAAAGAATTGAGCCTCTTCTGGTCCCCTAAACTGACTTCGTGTTACAATAGATCTTTTAGGTCACGGTGCCCTCCGCAACTGGCGGGTCAGAACCTCTAAAAAAAATAAATAAAGTGACTATGAATAACAAAAAGTATATTTTAAGTTATGTACATACATATGTGAATAAATTCTTTTATTGTCGACTTCATCTGACTCTGAATTTGCGCCATGGTGTTTATTTCAGATAGTATGTACTGTCAAACTCTGTTGTCTATTGCACGATTCGACTTAAAAAAAATTATGACTACACTACTAAAAGTACAATCTAAAAAGTAGCTGCTGCTACATAAGCGAGTGTGCATACATTTTTGATATAAACGATTTGACAGACTACATCAAAGTGGCACTTCTGCGTTCAACAACCGAAAATATGAGCCAAGATGGCTACGTATACTATGAAAACTGACACAATAAGACGAGAATCAGGCCTTTTATGACACCTCAGAATTTTTGGATACCCCAGTTCCACCTGCAGAGTTAATTGAAATTTTGGATGAAGATTTGACGTCTGATTTGGCCTGACTGGCCATGAATATCACAGTGCTATTTAAATTCCACTTTAACTAAAAACAAAGTTTGGCCAACCCGTCCTTTGCTCTCCTAAACTTTGGAGCTATCCTTGTAGAATTGTATGGCCACCCAGTATTATTTCCAGTCTTGTGCGGTCTAAGCTCTAAATGGAGTCCACTCATATTCCGCTATCTGTCTACTGAAAAGAATTTCAAGATCACCTGATCGATCTTCTGTCAACGATTGCGGCCATGTTATCATCGTTATTGTTGTTTGACAGTTAAATTTCGGTGGCTTAACCCCAAGTTTATTGCCTGGAATTATCAAAGCGAGTGGACATCAGTGCCGTCGTTCCAAGACATTAAAGCTAAAGGAGAATCTTACCTCAGGTCAGGTCGCAGGCATAAAGCGTGACTTTTTAGTTGAGACCCATATCCACCATCGTCTGCAGCGCCATCTTAAGTAAAAGTAACTAACATAGGGTATCGTATACCAGCCCAACAGAACAATCCCCTGTGTGTCTTTATTTGGTGTTTCTAAACACAGCACTTAGCCAAACTAATCTTTTCTTTATTTATATCGTAAAACAATTTGCCGTACGTTGTGTGCGGTCCATTTGAAGATTACATTTACAACAGCAATTTGTTACTCTCTTCTCTCGGTACAGCGAAATACAGTATCTCCACTGCATTTCGTTTGGCCAAAAGCAGGTAAGGTAAAGCGATGATGGCTAAGATCTGTGCTATATGGCCAGGGCCACCTAATGGATGATTGTGGTTGCATGGTTGTTTGGCTCTTTCCTCCCTTTCTTTGCCATTTCACTTCTATTGCGAAGCGAAATCATAACAAACGATCGCGAATATGCTTTTATGCTCGCATTGTTCTAAGCGGTTTTATCGAGTTAACGTATCGCACTGCCATATCTTACGGGTGGTTTGAGTGGGCATGGGCATGTCTCATTCGTTCGTGGGTTCCCTTTGTGTGGCCATTTAAGGTGTGGTGACAAATCTCGATTGGATTTTGATGTTTTCTTTGGAGCGGTTAAGTTACACCTGGGTAAGCGAATTTGAAAAGTCTTTTAGTGGACTTGCATGTAACCAAACATGTAGATTGGCATTTAACCAAAAGAGATGTAAGGTATTTTAAACGATGTATGTACTTAGTATTTGATGGATAGATGAACTCTGTTCTGTAATCGGAATCTGCTTAAAATGTCCAATAGTTGCTTTTGATTTCATTACAAATATCCTGCAGCGCGTGTAGATAACAAATTAAAGTGGGAAATTCCATCTACAAAAGAGGAAAATAGCTACTATGGCGCAAGAAGCAACATTCTTCCCGAATAAAAACGAACAGAAAAACAACCCAAAGTGGATCAGGACTGATACCAAACAACACCGATGAGTCGAAAACAGAAAATGCAGCTGGAGCGGGAATAGTGGGACCAAGATGTCACACATATGTACATATATTACCATCCATAAAGATGCCACAATTTTCCATGCGGAACTATCTGCCATCAATAAAGCCGCAGAAATCATACTGGAGAGAAATTTAAATAAAACAAAGATAAACATAATGTCTGAAATGGTTGCCAGGTATTCTAGAGACGAAGTAGCTGATTTAACAAAAAAGTAGCCCAAAAATGTCAATATCAAATACCTGTCCTAAAGCTTAGATCAGACGATTGGTGTATACATAAATATTTATGTATAAATTTGATATAAAAATACTCAAATCGTCTGAACTACAAATTTGATGAACATAAATGGCATACATAAACGATTTCTGTATCATTTATGTATAGCATACAAAAATCGAATTTGATAACATATACAAATCGTCTGATCGGGTATATAAATTAATTTTTGACTATTCGTGTACATTTATGTACCATTTATGTATGTCAAAACGTTAGTGTATTCTGAAAATTGATGCATAGACGAATTTTGTGCGTATACATAAATGGTTTTGAGAGTTCAGCTGAATATTCAATATCCCAGTATGGAATCTTTGGCGATTTCATGATGAAAATCTTGAAGAATGCAGTGCCTTTCCAAAATCATGTCTAGGCAGCGATGGCTCTTGTTTTAAAATTCAAACAACTTTTAAAACTTGAGATTCAATGCATTAGCGCTTCGCTTATCAGGGAATGACCTTTTTAAGTGCTGTGTTTAAGCCTTGCCAAGGTAGCGAGTTCATAATGGCATCTATTTTAAAATAATAAATTCTAACCATACTTTTGAATAACCTGGCAACGATGGCATTACCGTTCATGACATCGCGATGTTAAATATTAAAATAATGCATGATATAATGCCAAAAGGAAGCGATGATTAGCATGGGAAGGTCTTAAAGTATGACTGTGGTAATGTGTAAGTTCGCTATTGGGATCTTGCAGTTCGCACGAGATTGCATCAAGCACTTTCGCAATAATGGTGGAGATGATATTCTGCGGAATGCGGAATAGATACTGGAGCGAGCGGAAACTGTCGCCAGAGGCTAGAAAGCGTAGCGTCAAGATCAGCCACATAGATGCCGGAATGCTGGCACGCATAACTGTATCGGCTTTCTGGATGTACGGCGGGCGTTACCAAAGCCAGCAAATTATGAAAATTAATATTCGGACAAAATTGCGATACAATTGCGGCTCTTCGGCACGCAATTCTACGAGTAATTTTGTGCAGAAACCCTCCGCCTCGCGGTGGCCAAGCCAATTTTTTCCCCAACAAGTACGGCGTTTGCGTGACAACTCGACGACGTTTTGTTGGATTTCGTCTTACTCTTCACTATCGACTTAATACGCGGCTAAAATAATCGCGACACGTTTTTTTTTCAACATAGCATTTAATTTAATTTTTTAATATTATGTACGTCAATACACCATTGAATTAAAATCAATAAAACTTCTGTGAATCATAAGCAATGGTATAACTTTCAATAATACACAACTCTCCAGTTATCCTGGGCACCACCCATAGAGTTAATTGAAACCTAATATCTGAGTTTTCTATCACTAGGTCGATCTGTCTGTCTCTAGTTCTTGTCTTTCATGTGCTCGCGCTGTGTGTAAACATTATAAGGGTATTCATATCCCCTTTAGCGTGTGTAGATTATATAAAAAAAAAAATAAAAAATCTGGCACTTGCAGAAATATGAACATAAATTCCATTTTTGTAGAAATACATAAATCGTCTGAACCCCCAAATCAGTAAACACAAATTAATTTATGTATGCCGTATTGGTGTATGGTGATAGACAAATGAAATTTGTAACTTTGTGATAAAATATACAAATCGTCTGAACCACAAATATTTCTGGCATACATAAATCATTTTTCTGTACGAATTTTTGTAAAATTTGTATATGCCATACATAAGTGAAATTTATGTATTTACACCAATCGTCTGATACTAGCTTAAAACACACAAAAACGTTTTTTAAAGTTTTTTTTTTTCGGGGGAAAATTATTGCAACAAAAGTACTAGAAAATACTAAAAATACACAAATTGGACTTCATTGAAATAATAAATAGCTAATACACAAATAATTTAATACAAAAAAAATAAAAATCTGCAGCCTCTAAAAATTCTTTTGCAAAGATTTTCTTTTATATTTTCAATTTGGTTTTGAAGTTTCGATACATTGTTAAAAAATTGTAACATTTTCTTAGTTACTAGAAACTCCTTACAGCACTTTCCAGTCAATTGTACTAGCGTTCTTATACGTAATATTGCTTCCAAAGTTTGTAAATGTATTTTATTCCTGAGCTTTGTTTTCACGAAATTCATTTGCGAGAAAACTCTCTCTACTCTATGGAATAGGTACATAAACATTTGAAAGCTAATTTTAAAATATTTGCAAGCATTAAGTCATTTAGAGCATTTTTATATTGACTCACAAATGACCAAAAAGCTATTGCCCCAATAAATTGTTCTTCATTTAAATACTGCCGCTAGTTATTTACCTGAAGTTTATAAAACTCTGCCCTTAATATTTTTAAACTGACACCCGCCAGTTCTAGTGGAAGACTTTCAAATGAAATCGTGAATTTGGACAGAGACAGACTCATATGCTTTCAAATAATATTCTATAGATTACATAAGTGAAAAAGAAAAAAGAATTTGAATATATTTTCATTATGATCTCTGGCCACAAAGATAAAGTGAGATTAGATTTAATTCTGGTTTGTAAATTATTCACAATTGCGATAAATCGTTTGTACCACAAATTAAAAATATGTACGTAATTTAAAGTTAAATTTTTTTTTTCATTTGCAATGGAGTCCGAGATCGCCTTTTTATATAGAAATAGCCCAAATTTTGACAAATCAAAATCTTGATTTTTTTATCGCCGGAAAGAATTTTTTGTAGCCCAATTGGCGACAAATAGCCAAACCTGTCAACCGTGTGTCTGATAACCAAGCTGTACTAAAGACTCTAAAAAGCCCAACTACAATTTAAAAACCACATTCGAATGCTGCTGGCTGGCAGAGAAAAACAAAGTTACACTGATATGGGTACCAGGGCATGCAGGGCATAAAGGCAACGAAAAGGCTGGTATACTGGCTAAATAAGAGCCAACCGTCCATGTATTGAACCAGGCCCTCACTATGGCTTCACAAGAGAATATGCTAACAAAGTCTTCGCAGAATGGACAGCAAAGAATGGACCCTAAAATTGAATAGAAAAAACTTGAAAATACTTTGGGCGGGGCTGAGAGGACCTTCAATTTGCAGCAGCCACTTCTACAAAATAAAAATAAAAACTCATCTTACAGGTAGATACGAGTATCTAAACACGTTTACCTCTGGGACGCTTGTTCAGCCAAGTCTGTTGATCCTTATTCCACGGTGATGTTATCATTTGGCTTCCTCATTTATTGGCCAATCCAGCGCCATTTGCGGTGCTAATGCCAATGAATCCTTAGAATGCATCACAGACAGCGAATAGTAATCTTTATATATAAAAATGTGCTGTTCGTTTGATACCTCAGAACTCATAAACTAACTATCCGATTGAGCTGAAACTTACACTATATACTTTTTCTGATGTTTGAAGTGTTCGTACATCAAAAAATTTCAAGTTCACCGCTAGATGGCGCTGGAACTCAAAATTTTTTAAATTCACCGTACGATTAAGCTGAAACTTACACAATATATTTGTAACGAATTGAGAAATGTTCGTACATCAAAAGTTCTCAAGTTTTCCGATAGATGGCGCTGGAACACCAACATTTCAAAACCATCCGATTGAGCTGAAACTTACAGAATATATTTGTTATGAAGTGAGAAATATTTGTAAATCAAAAGTTTTCAAGTTTCTCGATAGATGGCCATGAAAACCAAAATATCAAAATTATTACTATAGCAATGCACGGTGGCAGCTAATAGCTAACTTTTGATTTACGTGCACTTCTCGCTTCATAACAAATATATTGCATAAGTTGTTATTAGGATATTATTATTTGGAAAGTTTTCTTAAATCCAAATAGAGTTGTCGGCATTTAATTCTCCACCAGAGTCATTACTATTCACAAAAAGTCACTCGAAAAAATTTGATTACATTTATGACATAAACACTGTTTTTAATGAGTGTAGCGAAGCATACCGGGTAACCACTAGTACATAATAATGTTTGCTGAGATTTTCCACGTTTCCAGGCATAGAGAAGCACGGCTTTAACTTTGGATCCGAAGAGATTTGAATGAATTTTTAAAATTAAGACAGTCTACCAAAGCTGGCGTGAGCTTTGTTTATTCTGTTTTTAGCATCTTAGAGCTCTCCTTCTTGTTTTTAAGGCGTAAAACGCCTTTAGGTCGGCATTCATTCAAAATTCGCTTTCATAAAAATAAAACATCTACAATCTACAGGCTGCCTATGAGACATAAGAGCACCTGTAGAGATTAACTGTATAGAGCCATGTATAGTTTTAACATTCCTGCCAAACTTGTCCACCTGTGTAGGATGACGATGAAGACAGCTCGCTGCCCCTTAAGGTCACCGAGTTCTTTGATGTCGAAAAAGGATTCAGACAAGGTGATTAACTTTGTCATGCGAGTTCTTCAACATCATACTTGAAAGAATTGTTCGAAACTCACAAGGCAACACACGAGGAACGATCTTTCAAAAGTCCGTTCAACTACTTGTGTAAGCCGACGACATTGCCATCATTGGTAGAACACAGGTAGCTGTCACCGGTGCGTTTGGGAGTATAGAAAAAGAAGTGGCTAAACCAAAATAATAATAATTGTGGCGTAATGTTTTTGGCAAAAACGCCAAAAAAAAAGGAAAATTCGCCAAAATGCAAGGAAATTACGCCACTGAATATGCTGGAGCGTGAAGGGGGGGGGGAGGTCGCGCTGGTCCTCACGCCGCCGCGCCGCCAATTTGTAGAATTTGTACTTTATAATTTCAAATGAAGTATGTATGTTTGTAAAATCACGTGAATCTATGTTATTTTGCGACAAAACAACAACATAGTGAGTCATAGAATGCAATTTTCTGGTGCTTTTTGATGTGTAAACATCACTTCTCGATTATGGGCCTCACAAATTTCTCGCCGTAATCGTGACTAATCTTAGTAGCATTGGTGCGTAACCAAACTTAGTATTAGTGCGTTCTCTGTATATGATTCTCTTTATTCATTTCTCCTTCACACAGAGTAATAATAGCAATAGTTATGTTTACACATCAAATTTCACGAGTACCTGGTACTCACGCCTTTTTTTCTTTTCTATTTGGAAAAAAAAGCCAACCACTTTTTTGGGGTTTTTTCCCCTTTTCAATTTGGAAAAAAGGCTAAAAAATGTTCTGGCGTTTTTTTCCAAACAATTTTTTTTTTGGCGTTTTTTCATATTTCATAAATGGAAAAATGTATAAAAAAAGTTATGGAAAAAATGCCAAAACTCCCAGCATTAACCCCAAACTATTTGGGTGATTTATCCTAGGAAAAAACGCCACAACTTTGTGGGGAGATTTTCGGGCTTCTTTTCCATTTCCTTTTTTTGGCGTAATTTCAGGGAGCCGTGGCTAAAATGGGTTTGGCGGTAAACCCAAGAGGAAGAGGAGCTTTCAACCAACTTGGAGTACGCAACTACAGGCAATTAGCTAAGCACCGGGCTAACTGGAAAGGGTTGTAGGTTGAGGCCTTGGTTCACACCGTCATGTAACGCCACCTAAGTAAGTTTGTTACCTTGCAGAAGTTTTAAGTTCTATTTCCACAAAATGGTAAGCATTTAAGTATCTAATGTAAGGTACACACACCTATTCTCAATAAATGTTGCGAAAAAATTAATCAAATCTAAAGCTGCACATATCTTCTTAGTTTTGGAACAAGCTGCGTCATTTAAGTACTGCAAATAAAAAATAATTAAAATAGACCCAATAATCTACTTATTCCTGCTTTAAATGTTCAATAGCACGTAAAACGATATAAACGAAAGAAAAAACTCCCATGACAGAAGTATCTCAGTCATACTAAAAACCACCCCAACCTCCAGCTACACAAAGCAATATTCAACTGCAGCAGCCAACATTACCACTTAATACATGTTGTGTTGTGTTCGATAACAAACTGAAACTGATGAAAACACAAAAACCAACACAACTCAATACACCACATCCACCCATTCACTGAATGTATGGTATCTAGATGTTAACCGCCAACTTGATAGCGTTCCCATCCCACCACCATCTAACCACCAAAAGAGCTAGTACTACTATTACTCTATACACCATCGTGGCAATGATGTTGCTTTGCTTGTGGCTAGCATTCGCATTCGAATCGTTGTTGTCGTCGCATCACACACTCCGCGATCCGTATTCATTCATTCGATGTGAAACGATATTAAACCGCGAAGCGCACAGTTTAATTTACTCGTACAGCTTAAAGTGGATCGAAATCGAAACTCCTCAGATCGACGACCTTCAAAATACGAATACTAGTACGAACTAAGAGCTTATAGTACAAGTATCTGTTGGATGCTCTCCGAATCTTAAACAGAGAACAGTCTTGTTTTCTTCAAGACAAAAAGAAACCATATGGCACTCATCGTTGTCGTCGCGCAGTCCGCGCACTCTCGCTCAGACGCTCACTCTAGGAGCTATTTTTCTTAAGATTTAACCGAACTTCTTATTTAGTTAGTGTTGAGATCTTGCGGCGAATAGATGTTTTTTTTTATTGCCTGCTGCAGACGCTCTGTATCTAGCGGGTTAGTGTTGTGTTCTAGATACCTTTTATAGTAGTCGCTTATCCCTGTAATAGTTTGGTTTTACCTTTTTCTTTCTAAATAAACAGTGCAAAGTAAAAATCAACTAAAAGATACAAAAGAAAAAAATTAAGAAAATATGTATTTCAAATTCTATGACAAAAAAAGTATCTTTTGAGGTATTTTTAGAAATTACCTATATCTTCTCGCTTTCGTTGTGTTATGTAATTTTTGTTATTTTTTTTAAACTTTACTTCAAGGGGTCTCTCTTTAAATTTTATTCAAAAAATAAAAATTCTACTATTTCGGGTCAAAGTGTATACCGCAGCACATGAATGCATTTCCTTTCTTAAGAAAAAAAAAAAATATTGTAACTCCCTTTTGTCGCGACTTAATTTTATGCTTACACGATCACTTACCACTCGACTGGTGAATTAATGTGTTAAATTGAATTTTTCAAATTGCTTTTGTGGGCATTTTTTGAATTTAACATAACAGCTGTGCTCTGTGCTGGGTGTATTTTGCCTTTTTTTTTTTGCTCCAAAGACACTCGACTCGATCGATCGCGAATGTGTTAACTTATTCTACTCATTGTAGGTTGTGTGTTTTTTTTTTTTTTTTTTGAATAATAACTCAGATTATCTACGTACCTTAGTGACCATCTGTTTAAAACAACGTGAAAATGTTTAATTAAAATTCAAAATATACTCGTACGTAAGTTAATTCAAGATTTTGCGCGATCGTGATCGAAGAAAAGTAGCAAGATCATCAATGTGTTTTTTTTTTTTTGTATCTCGTTCTCGACGTATGAGATCACACCCCGTCGGTAGTATATGTAACTACACACCTACAACATTGAGTTGGAAAATAAATAGCGTTTAGATTGTGATCTGTCTAAATAATTACATCATTTTATCTCACAGATACTACACTAAATGAGAGCACCCCAACGAGAGTGAGCGTGACTTAATGCCAAGACCCATTAGTATTTGTGTTGTGTATCTTTTGCGAATTAATATTAAGACATAAATATTTTCAAATGAATTTGTTAACTTTATGGTAACCTAATTAGATACTTACGAGTATAATTTAAAGAAAAAACAAAAAAATCCCGCATCGGTGTGGTTTGCTGTGATAGGGTATCTCTGACTGAACTCTGACAGCATCTTCTGATTAGCGTTATAATTGTAAATTAAAAATTAATTTGCACCACTGTCTGTTTTTTTTTTTTAATCTTTTTTGATTAAGTCAGAGATACTTTTAAGTGTGTATGTAGAATGAAAGATAGCGAGACCGAGAACGAGAAAAGTATCTAACGTATTTTTCCCACTCCAAAGGTTGTATCTGTTAAGAAAACTGTCTTTTTTTTGCTCTTGGTTAGCCTGGCATGCCTGACAGTTAAGAATTATTATTGTTATTAAATGTATTTGAAGGTTAAATTGGTAATAATGTTGACATTGAGTTGAGTTGTTTGTCCGCAAAACATATGGTGTTCAGCAAAATACACGGAATGATATCGGTTTGTGGGTTTTCGTTGGAAATATTTGTTCTGTTTTCATTGTTTTAGAATGTGAACAATTGATTGGATTTTTAAGTGAGAAATACGAAAACTATTTCTTGGTGATCGTGCACCAGATCTGGTCTACTATTTGTGAAGTTTAAATGTAGGCGTGCTGTGCGTGCATGATTTATTAAAATAATGGTCGACACTTGGCCAGTCGTAGCACATCGCTAATATCTTTTTCCTAACACCAATGATAATCGAACGTGGTTATAGCTCCCACATTTTGGCTTTTGGTCCCATCCTCTTTTCATAGACTTGAGTTTCCAACTTGCCACGTTTTCAAAGATAGCCTCAAGTATTTTCTCCCTTCCTTCCTCTTCCACATCCGTCGATACCATTAAAGATTATGCCGAGGCAGGTATGACCCTATAAAATAGCATTTCGTTGACTTCAAAGTGCCAGCAGGTTTTAGTCAAAAGTATCTTAAGCCGAAGCTTATCATCTATCCTTAGGTATTGTCCTTCTGGAATTTTTATATGTGTTTTAAAACGGGTCATGTTATCGTCTAGCTGTACGATAATGATTGTTCGACTGAACGCTCTCTTGTCTGGTAGTTCACAAATAAAAGGAACATCAACAAAATTGCTCTTGTTATGTCATTTATTTTCAATAAAAATGTTTGTAACAATATATAACAATTAAATAAAAAACGGTTTACAATTTTGTCAGTATTTTGAAACACTTTGTGATCTGTTCACATTATCGAAGGTACTTTGGGAGGCCATTTTGTCCTTTGGGAGCGTCCTCTATCTCCAAACGAATCTCATACACAATCACATTTTTTTGATTTTTTTTTAACTAAACGTATGCAAACCTAACTGATTTACCATAAGTTAAACAAATTCCACTTAAAAATATTTAAAAATTCTTAAATTTAATGTGTCAACTTTCTTACAGAATCTCATAAAAAAATAAAAAATAAAATGTGCCTAAATTAAAATCAATAATAATACAAGCGATTTAAAGTGCAAGTGCTTATTTTAGTTTTAATTTAATAATAAACAAAAAAAAAAATCCAAAGTTAAAATAAAATACGAAAAAAATAAATATTTCAATCTTCAATTAGTGTGCAAAATTTGTTTTTTTAAATAACCTTAAAATGACAGAAAAAATAAAAATAAAAATGTCACTATGCCTATCTCTGGTGCAATTCTGTTTAATCTTCACATTATTACCAACTGCAATGGGATTTAACTTGGATCTACCAAGTTTCATTAAACACAAAGGAAATCCCGGATCAATGTTTGGATTTAGTGTTGCATTACATAAAAGTGCAGCTAATGGACCACACACATCGAAATGGTGAGTGATAATTAATTGGATTTAACTACAATTTATGAATCTGTATATAACATTTAAGTCCTATTTTTGCTTATCGAGCGAAGAATGTCTGTAGGAGTTACACACCTGGAGTACATTCTCAGCGATAGAACACTGTAAAATCGTTCTGATTACGAACGACATTTTGAAAGCCGCCACTTAGAAATGCTTACATCGTCTCCAGTTACTCTTTCCTATTTAATATCTACATACTCGTAACTGTAGTTTGAACAACATGGACTTAATATTTCGTGCATTTAGTTCATATGAAAAGCATTTAACCATTCGTCGTAACGTAACGTATTCGAGTACACCATACCGTAGTCTCGTAATATCATCAACAATCAACGTTTCTATTTTATCGTAAAAGTAAGCTTACGTAACGTAAAACGTAAACGTAACATAATAACATGGACTTAATGTTACGCGTTTAGCTTAAACGTTTAGTTCTTCTAAAAAGCATCAACGAAGCCTTCCAATATCGCCTGCAATCAATTATCTTAAAAGTAATGTAACGTAACGTAAGAAAAACTTCCCACGTCACCATAAGTGAAATAATGTGGCCTGGGAACTTCTCACGCAACGCATCCAAGTTACAGTCCGACAGTCATCATCTTCAAAAAAGTAAGGCTCAATTAGGCTGCTTGACCACAATGTGCACCAAACTGTCATTTTGTTTGCATGTAATGGTGTCTTGGGAATAACATGAAGCAACGTAGCTTATTAACAGTTCCAGAGAGTTGGAAATGTGCCTCATAAGAGAAAAATCAGCTTCCACACTCTAGCACGCAGTAGGCTGCAGTTCTTTAGTTTACAAACTTTTATACAGGTTTAGGTGCTAGTCCTGAGTAAAAATGCCCTAAAGGTAGCCTTAAGACAATCCCAAAAGTCTTTGACCACACTTTTACTTGACGCACAGGCCTTACATTATCTGCAATGCTTCCAGTCTCTCAAATTTTTTCACTACCTACAGTGAGCCGAAAAATTATTCGTCTGCTTCACCTTATTGCAACAACGATGATTTTTTTCTTATTTGAATAAATAGAAAACATTTATTTTGCATTTGTTTTTTTCTTCAATTAAAACGTTTTAAATTTAAACTAAAAATTAAAGAATTCTTCACTGATAGAAAAAGAAAATAGGAGAAAACAAAATTCAGATATCAATTCAGTACCGAAATAGTATTCGTCTCTTAGGTCTAGTCAATAAAAACGAACCAAACAAATAATAATGAAATGAAATTAATACTTTGTGAATCCCCCCTTACGTTTAATAATTGCTTCCAATCTTAGAATTGAACCAACCAAGTTTATCGTGACGTTTGATGAAATAGAAGTCTATTCCTCATAAGGCGCAGTTCTAAAGTCCTTTTTATTGGAAATACGCCTGGTTCTGATTTTTTTTTCAAAGATATCCCAAAGATGTTCAATAGGGTTAACATCTAGTGACTACGGAGGAGTTTGTATACATTACATATATGACGGTGTATTGTACATATAAGAGCCACATTTTGTACTCCACGCAGTGTGTTGTGGGTCATTGTCCGGGATAAATATGTATATAGGAACTACTGATACCCATTTTGTCTACACTTTTTTGAAGATGATTCTTTAAAATGCTCACCCACTCCATTAGAGCACATGCAGCCCCATACCATAAGAGACCCTTTTTTTAACTATAAATGATACTTTTAATCGTCGTAGTTGGTCTATTTACACTTTCACCTATTTCCTTGTACTTTTGACCTTCATTTAATAGATTAATTATAATTTTTCGTTCTTTTCTTGTAGTTTCATGATTTTTGCTTTTTTTTAATTTGTCTTTTAATTTTACTTTTTTGAAAAAGATATGCACTACGAGCACTTCCAAAGCAACTTCCAACTACTCATGTCCTGATCGGAGCAATTTGACTCCAAAAGCAGTGAATAAATCCCGCAAACTAATCGTATATTCATTTTAAATGCGTGAAGACGAATACTTTTTCGGCGGGAAAACTTAGGGATTTTGATTGTATGTGCTTTTATGAATAAAAACAAAAACGAGACAGTTGAGTTTTCACTGCTTTCATAGAGATAACACAATGGTAATAAAAAGAAAATAAAAATAATATTGTTAACTATTGATGTTAATGACAAATTAACGCTTTTTATTCAGAAGTGGCTAGAGACGAATACTTTTTCGGCTCACTGCACGTCGCGAAGCATTGGCTCAGTAGATCGATTAAACCGTAAATTTCGATACACATATCGTACAGAATTGTTATTTCTGTAGAAAAATTGAACAATTTTAACCCGTTGAGTGCTGGTTAAACGATCCATAATATAAATGTGTTTTTGCGAACTAACGTTTGACACTTTGAACACACATGTGTGTATGTGCTTTGACAGCTACTTGATTTACAGTGCTGCCAACATACGAAGCTTGACTTGGATCACGCTTTGTAAATAATCTGATCTCTTCCAGTGGAGCAATCTTGCTAGTTCATCAGACCCACATCCTTTCATTTTATTTCTCTTGTTTGTTGTTTTGTTTAGATAAGTAAAACATTTGCTAAACGAAATTCTCAACAAAATTTTACATTAATCATACTTTTCAATTAAAACTTATCAGTGAATGTTATTCCAAAAAAAGAATCTGTAAAAACCAAGAAAATAAAACACAAAAAACGACAAAGAATTGTCGCATTCAGAACTCATTTGACTCAACAAATTCACCCAGATAACAGTTTAGCAAAACAATAAAATGATCCCTACATCTCCTGTGACTGCTGTGGACTTTGATAAGACATCACCCCTGTGCGTAAGAAGGTAAACAAAATGTCACATTCTAAAAAAATTCGGTTGTTCTGAAAACAAAACAAAAAACATCTTATCAACTTTTTTATTGTTTTTCTATTTCTATTTCTTTGCATTCCCATTTTGTATACCTTCTGTCAAACTATTACTCATACGTCATACCTTGCCTGCTCATACTAATTGGGTTTGCAGTTCCTCTACGAACAAGAAGAAGGAAAAGAAAAAGATAACCACGAAATAATGCGACAAATCACCGGAACTGCACTTGAATCTAAAAGAACGAATGGAATTTTAAAACGAACGAATGCCTTATTTCATGCATCATTACTTTTGGTGTAACAACACCAATTTTTCCCCATTCTTCCTTTTCTTTTCTTTTTTTAATAAATGATCCATGAACGCATTCACGGAGAATGCACTAAATTTTCATATGGAAATGGAAAACCCTTTTTATGCATCCATTTCCCGGTTTGTCCCTCCCGATGGTATACGATTTCATATCGTTAGAAACTAATTTACAGCGCATTCCAAAAAAACCCATGTGATTGGCGAAGCGAAACAAATGCGCGGCTAGATGCACTCGGGAGCTAATTATTATAATTAAATGGAGTACTACATGAGGTGACGGAAGTGAACTTATATACGTTTATGAATATATGTAGGTACATTTGGTTATGATTTGAAGTGACTCAATTTTGACGTAACCCTTTTTTATCAGTGTGATTGCAGGAATGAAGACGTCATTATGTTAATGACACACGGTCGTTGGTTCAATTTCCATATCTGTATAAAAAAAAAACTAGATCCGCAGTACCATAAATCATAATCAAAACAAAAACTATACGGAAAAAACAGGATATCTGTGGATTTCATTTTAAAGATACGAGTTGGCCATCCGCATATCTCACTTGAAGACAGATTGAATTAAATGTAAAGGGTTTTCCAATAAGAGGTGTTATTTTGGTATTCAAAGAAAAATGGCATTTTTTGAGATAAATGATCGGATGTTTATTTCATAATAAAGAGGAAGGTTAATAATGAAAAACAACATCAGCCAAATGGCCACCACGAGCACGCATACAGGACCATATCCTTTTCATGAAATTTTCCATAACCAAATCGCAAAGTGGCTGCCCTATGTCCTCGATAGCCTCACGAATTTTATCTTTGAGGTCTTGAATCGACACTGTGCTGTTGGCGTAGACCTTATCTTTCACGTAGCCCCAAAGGAAGAAGTCGCAAGGTGTTAAATCACAAGATCTCGGTGGCCAATTGTGATCACCTCTTCGAGAGATAACACGGTCCGGAAACTTTTCCCGTAAAAGATCAATGGTTTCGTTGCTTGTGTGGCACGTAGCGCCGTCTTGTTGAAAATAAACGTTGTCCAGATCAATATCATCCAACTCCGATCATAAAAAATCATTAATCATCTCTCGATAGCGCAATCCATTCACCGTAACTGTTGATCCAACCTCATTTTCGAAAAAGTAAGGTCCAATGACCCCGCCGGACCATAAACCGCACCAAACAGTCACACGTTGAGGATGGAGAGGCTTCTCAACAATAACTCTTGGGCTTTCCGAGCTCCAGATGCGACAATTGTGCTTGTTGACGTAGCCACCGAGGTGGAAATGGGCCTCATCAGTCAAGATGATTTTTCGATGGAATTCCGGATCATTTTCATGCATTTCAAGGACCCAATCAGCAAAGACACGACGTTGTTGATGATCGGCCGGCTTGAGTTCCTGTGTTAACTGAACTTTATAAGCCTTAAGACCCAAGTCTTTATGCAAAATACGGTGTAATGACGTTTGTGGAATGCCCAATACCAAAGAACGACCACGAATGGACAAACCTGGGTTTTCTTCAACACTTTGGGCTACAGCATCAATATTCTCAGTTGTTCTTGAGTGACGTGCACGGGTTTTATTCTTCACATCACTAACTTGTCCCAACAGCTCGAATTTTTCCACCAATTTCTGTATTGCGGTCCGACAAGGTGCTTCACGACGACCAAAAAATGCTGTAGTTTTGCGAACTGTGACTGCAAGATATTCACCATTTTTGTAGTGAATTTAAATAATATCAATGCGTTGTTGAAGCGTGTACTGTTCCATTTTTAGTAATGGCGTAGTTTCTACTTGTCAAATGTCAAAGAGTAAAAGCTTCAAAAGTGACAGCTACCGAAATAGCGGGCCATTCACAATAACACCTGTCCTTTCGAATCCTTTTTTTCGAATTTTCTTCGATGCTAAGTTACTATAGACAAAACATGTAGAGCTAAAGACATCCAAAGCAAAGTGGCTTATCGCGGAGGAAAGTCTTCTGGATCTATACGGAAATGACAAGATCCTTTATATCATACGTGGCGTTGACGGTTGGCTTCTGGAATACACTCTTACGTCAGGAATGCTCTGACTTCCCCAGACTTCAAAGAACATTTCAGTCTTGCCTGCTTCGGAGTTTTCCCTAGTACCGCAGGCCCTGCGTTTAACTAGTTGATAAACCTAATCTAAACCTAAACGGCATTTAGTCGTATCTATACGGATGGATCCAAAGCCGATAATGGGTCTGATGCTGCGGTCTTCGGGGAATGAGACAACATTCGACTTCACTATTAATGAACTCAGTCGGAACGGGCGATGTATCTGCGCCTTTGTAGTGGCAGTCAGGCTACGCGTAAGGCCTTGCTTAATCCTGGCAGTGCAAAACCACATTAAATTTAGCTGGTTTGCTGAACATATTGAAATCCGTTTGGTCTCAGGACACAACAGAAAAGAAGATTTCCAATGAGCCTGCTGGATAATGCTTAGAAAAGGAGTTTTCAAGACCTGAACCATGGGCGGCATATTTTCTAGGATGCAGATAGTCTCAGTTTGGGCTTGCTGAACAGAAAACATTGCAGCAGCTTAGTAGCGAGTAGTCTTACGGGATATTGTCTTTGCTAAGCCTGGGAAGCCGTCGACTATATGGTGGACAGCTCTCTATTTATTTGTTTGTCTTATTAAGGACGAAAGAAAGACAATTAAAGGTGGAAGCACTGTCTTGACTCTGCGTGCTCCGGCAAAAACAAGGGGTTTTTCAATAAGGACATAACTAATTTGTTTTTAACCAAACACAGAGTATTTGAGATATTGGGCTGAAATGTATTCCGGGTGTAGTTGACATATTAAATTTTAGTATGGAGTTCAATCTCATTCATATGATCACCGCGAGCGCGTTTGCACCGATCGATTCTTTGGAGCCAATTTTACACCACTCTTCCACACATATTGGCCGGAACGTTGGAAATTTCGTGTTCGATATTGTTCCTGAGCTTCTCTAACGTGGTTGACTTGTTGGCATAAGCCAACAACTTAACGTAATCCCATAAAAATAAATTCAACGGCGTTAAATCGCATCAGTGAGTTGGCCATTCGACCGGACCATTTCTCAAGATTACACGATTATCGAACTTTACCTTAAGTAAATCGCGTGTTTGACCAGCAGTGTGGCATGTGGCTTCATCTTGTTGGAACCACATATCACTGATGTCAAATCCATATAATTCTTGCCAAAAATAGGCTTCCAACATGGCACGATAGCGAACTCAGCATGACGAAAAAACCACACCTGCGGCATGAAATCCACACCACACGGTCACTTTTTGTCGATGCAATGGAGTCTCTTGAAGCACATGTGGGCTTATTTGCTGTCCCAAAATGCATATATTGCTTATTGACAAAGTTGTTAAGCCAAAAATGGGCTTCGTCGATGAAGATGAATTTTCAATGAAATTCAGCATTTTCTTCAAACTTTTGCAGAGCCCAATCGGAGAAGTTTCGGCGCTTCAAATGATCAAGAGGCTTCAGTTCTTGAGTTCATTTGATCTTTCAAGGGTGTAGGCCAAGATCTTTAAGTAAAATTCACCACAATGTGAACTAAGAGATTCCCAATTGCTGTGAACGGCGCGTGGAATCGACCGGTTTGGCTCATTTTTAACTGAAGAACTTATGGCTGTGATATTTATGGTACTTCGTCTGATTCGTGTTATTTCACTGGCACAGAAACATTCTTTGAATAAATGTTGACTCGAATTTATCCACTATAGCACGCATGTGCCAACTCTTCGCTCGGTTTCGTGAAGCGTTGGTCCAAGGAGTTCTTGAACCCATATGTAACGAAATCCCCGTATATCACCTTCGTAAGGCCTCTGCTTTAATATGCTAGCCAAGTATGGTCCCCTTACTACGAATTACATTTCAGGCGAATCAAAGCAGGTTCATGCGTTTTGTCCTACGCGGTCTTCCTTGAGCTGACATCTACAACCTTCCACCCTACAGCGACCGCCTAAAACTGATCAACCTACAGTCTTTCGAAAAACGTCCGGATGTTGCCAATGCACTCTTTATATTCCAACATCGATTGCCCGGTCCTTCTTGAAATGATCTGCCTTAACACCAATCGACGAAACCTCAGGTCTGTCCCTCTCTTTCATATTGGCTTTCATCGCACCAATTATGGTTTCCACGAACCAATATCCAGAATGCTTCGTAAGGCAAATAGTATGCCTAACTTTAACTTTCATTGTAGTAAATTATCTCTCCGTAACACACTTTGCAGGCCCCCCACCTCCTCCTGACCTAGTTAACACTCTAATTTCATTAACCTTTATTGTCAAACTTAGTCTTAATATAGCTCTTAAGTTTCCCTGTACCTAGTTTTAAGCAACTGCTTGCTTTGTATAGTTGTTTTATCCTTAAGCTTGAGATTGTTTAAGATTTATGCTTGCATTAAGCAAATTAAAATTAAATTAAAACACTGTGCTGGTATGATTATTACGGCCGAATAAATGTTAAAGCTGCGACCACCGACTCAGAATTTCAGTAGCTTACTTACTTACTTACTTAGTTGGCGCTACAGCTCGAGGTGAACCTGGGCCAGCTTCTCGCAACCATTTGTGTGTGCGTGTTATATTTTTGCACGAATTTCGGTAGCTAGTAATTTTTAATAATTTCCAAACGTTGCTCGATCGTGAACTTTAATTGACATTCTAATATTGACATATCATAAAAAAAATTATAGAGTACGTTTTTATTAAAATAAAAAATTGTTATGTCCTTATTGAAAAACCCTTTACAAACAGAGGTTGAAATACAAACTTAGAGGATTATCATACCCGCCATGTCAATTGTCTAGGTTCCACAGACTATTATTTTTCCACCGTGGATACTGTATCTAATCACTCCCATAACTCGTTACACTCGTTCGTACAAACAACAAAAAAACACATGACAATCTACGAAGCAAATAATTCAAAATGTTTCAAAGTTGATTGCAATTAGTTGCAGCGAGACCAACGAATAAAGGAAAAGTAAACATTCAAATGCATATATTTTGTCTTCTCAGAGGTCAGAGATACTTTGTGTAAATAGTTTTTTGTTTTTCTTTTTTCTCATTTTTATTTTTTTATGTGAATTCCCAGCGAAACCCATTATGTTGCTTTTAATCTTCATCACTTTTTCTTTTCATTGGAGTTTCGGACTTTATCTCGACAGGCAACGATGATGATTGTGGTGGATTCGTTGTGTTGGCTGCTGATAGTGATCCACGATCTGAAAAGCGAAGAGTTACCGGTCATTGCATCGCCCTGCTCCCGCTGCTCCCAAGGAACTCACAAATCAGTTGCACGACGACACAGTCTGGCCTGGCCGGTCCCGCTCGCGTTTTTCTGGGTGAAAATGAAAAGTGAAGCTGGAAAAATATTGGTTAAATGTTAAAGGCTATCATCGCCCGGGATGATATATTGTTGTAGCTGATGTTTATTCCTGTCCACTGGGATGGCAAGTCTCTGAAGTTATTTATTGAATTGAAATAGAGGAGATTATCAGTGGAGCAGATATGAGGAGCAGATAGTAGGGCAAGCTATTTATTTTAAGTGTGAATCTTAAATGGGAGGCTGTCTTGAGGTTTATTTATTTTGTACGCTTTAAGCTCTGAAGCAGTTTATGGATATGGATATGCATCAAGGCATGTAATCAGCTTTGTGGTAAAAGTTGTTTTATAAAAAACAAGTCCTGTATCAATATGAATGAATGATGTTCGACTATAGTGGCTTAGTAATTTAGTGATAAAGCAGAGCCCTCTGCATGATCAGATAATACCTTCACCTTTAATGTCCTCATATCTAGAGCTTTCCTAAATTTGTACCTAGTGTTTAGTAATTTAAAACCTTTCGATAGCACAAATTACTCAGGACCGAAGCTGTCTTCTTCTTCGTATTTTCTTTGGTTGTTTGTGAGAACCATGGTGTAGTGGTAAGTGCATTGGACTACTACTACGCAATGCTGCCTGGGTTCAATCCGAGCTTCACGGTGCCAGAACTTTCGAATGTCTGACCCGCAATCAAAGAATATCATTTGTCAAAAGGCTTCGGAGTCGGCAAAAAACTGTAGGTCCTTTCCTTTCGTGCAAATATATTACACGCACACACAAATGGTTGCGAGAAGTAGGCGGTGATAAAGTTCTACGTTTTCATTCCTACACGAAATGGTGTCGATATTTTGTAAATTGGCCAAACACTGAGTTCTTGAATACAGTCTATTGCTGAGGATATGTTTCTTTAAATATTTTCTATGATATTCTTCTCCTTTCGCTTTGGTTTCTAATAAACGTATTTTCTTTTACAAATATCAAGACCTTTATCCGTACATAGATTCTGGCTCGCAACTACAGCGTTTTGCAAAATATTATACTATCAGACCAATGCAATGAGGTATATTTTTGACAGTCATCTAGTAAGCTGCACCTTGGGCTAACCTCGATTATAGTCCGTCTCCATATCCACTTAACGCATTCGTTACTTTCAGGATTTTATCATCAGATACATGGATACTCTAATTCTCATTACAAAGAACTTAAAAGCCTAAAACAATTCCGAATAATTCATCTTTTTGGGTTCTGTTGCTGGCAGCACTTAAATTTACCTAATGTGACTTCGTTAGAGAATTCTTTCTTTGGGTGGCGCTACAGCTCGGGATGAACCTGGGCCCGCTTCTCGCAACCATTTGTGTGTGCGTGCTGTGCTATATTTTTGCACGAATGGAAGGGACCCGCAGTTTCTTGCCGACTCCGAACGGCGAGTTGAGAAGCTCAATCGTGACAAATGATACTCTTTGATGCATGTCAGACATTCAAAAGTGGTGGCAACCGTGAAAAACATTTTTAAGTGTTGGACACGGGCTGGGATTGAACCCGAGCAGCATGCGTAGTAGTCCAACGCACTAACCACCACGGCCATGGCGACCGTTAGAGAATTACCGTACAAAAATCTGAGTGAATTCATTTTCTCATCAATGTCACTCACATGAGCTCAGCTATGAAAAAGTTCCTGAACCAACATCTGCAGCTACTTTGACGTTTAAATAAAACTGACGGTACTTGAAAGCCATCGCATACATTTTGAAGTTTCAAAATGTCAAAATCATTGTAATCCAATTCAATTTTGTATATTTTGCCAATTGTATTCTATCAATGTAAAGAAATTGCTTGTGTAAATTAAGGGAGTTTCATGATATCCTCGTTTGGAATCCACAAGTACTGCATTGTGAACTGAAAAACTGATTTCAGCTTAAGTCACATGCGTTTTTGCCTGAAGTCATCCTGTTTTCTAATACTTGCTGGATGCGTTCAAAAAGTCGTCGATCTCTTTTCTTACCGCTGACTATTGTCAGGCAAATGACACTTCGGAAGTCAGCCTTCCTATGTATTTATTTCTTATTTATATACACAAATCATTATAATATCGGCTTTCGAATGTCTCATATCAAATGACATCCCATTCAGTTTTCAATCTCTTAACCGGTAAGCTGAACATTTTCATTAATCTTCCCTAGAACCGGCGGCGAATGGGGGAGAATGCCTCCCTTCTATTTACGTACTCCTTTCCCTTAAATGTCAGGGGCAAGAGACAATTCTTCGTCTTTATCAAAGTCATAAAAACCATGACACTCAATTTAGTACAAAAGCCAAGGGAAAATATCATCTTACAACTGAATAGGATACGAAATACCCTTTAAGTAATTTTACACTCAACTCCAGCGGCCACCGCCAGCCGCCCTTGGAAAGGCAATCTCGTCTTGACACTCATTCACTCAATTAACCAATGAAGTACGAAGTACCAAATTAAGATAATATCCAATCCAAGAGTGCATCTGCTTCAACTTCGACATCTATTTATGGCTTTTAAGATTTATTGAATTGTCAATTGATGCGAGTCTACAAGAATCTCTCATCGTCGTCGCCGGGACAGATAATCCATGTGGATCATAATTTCCACTCATTTTAAGAGCGATAATTTTTTTTTGTTTGATCCAATTTGAATGAAAACAAAAATAAATTCATTACGTCATGTTTTTTTTTCCTAGCACATACACACAGGGACACAGGTAAACAAGAAAAAAAAATTAATTAAAGATTGAAGATTGTTAGAGGCGAAGAATTTGCTTGAGCTTGTTCCACAAATGGATGGGGGAGATCTGATTGTGGTTTGTGGAACGCATTAGATGATCGTGCTGCTGTCGAATGCTATGCACGTACGTAGTATTCCTAAAAATAGAAAATGTTTTCTTTATTTCTGAGGAGGCAGAGAAAAATGATTAAAAAGAAAAAGAATGGATAATACTCGTAGGAGGAGTCTTTTTTGTTGTATTCTGTTCCGAAACTGTGTATCCTATATTTAGAAGAAGATGCATTAATATTTTTTTGTAATTTTGTTTTTTCTCTGAATAGGGGTAGCATTGGAGCACGTAAAACATACTTTGGACTTGGGCTTCAATTTTTTACTTCGTTTCGTTGCAGACTAACCGTATTGAGGAGGATGTTGTTGATGTTTAGATTGATGATGATCTACTCTGCAGTAGTTTACTCCGTCAGACAGTGGGGTATTGGCTCGTGAAAGTGATACATATGCTGGCTTTAGGCGCATTTGTTATGAAGAAGTGTATTCTTGTTTGTTTGTTTACAAATCGCCAACATTCTTAGCACTCAATGATCATTGTGCTTATATTTTAATCTTGTGCAAATTAACAGCTCTTATAACTTCGATGAGCAAATCACAGTTCATTGCGTTACTTAAATAGAACTTAACCACGGTCGGAAACATGGTTAACCAAATTGCTAGTGTCAAACACAATGAAGTCACGTACAGCTGCGAGCAAAAAAATAGCAGTGCCACTAAGGAAGTGGCATTAATCAAAAATACAACAAATTAAGCAATAGTTTTTTAAAAAAAAAAGTACCAGTAGCACAAAATGCGTTATTCTCTTATAAATTCTACATTTATTAGTTTTTGATTTAATTAAAATAAACTAACATAAATGCATTTTGTCGAAAAGAACTTTAAAAAAGGCCGAGCAAAAAAATAGCAGTGCTCTTTCTTCATCAGCTTCTTTGATCAAAAAAAAAATAAATACTGAATTTAAATAAATTAGTATGTGGTTTTTTTAAGGATACTCTAGTCCTTAGTGGCATGGCCTTTATTAATTCTTATAGCTGCGCAAAACCGTTTTACAGAGTCAAGATGCTGGACCTTTCGAGTGATATTGATCTCCAAGACTGCTAAACTACCCCAAACGACTCGTTTTTTTGTGCTGTACATTATCTCTTTTATATAAGGCCTATAGGTTTTCAATAGAATGGAGATCGGGATATTGAGCAGGTCACTCCATGAACTCAATCATATTATCCTGAAACCTTTGTTTAACTGTTCGGCTGAAGCTTTTCGGGTCGTTGTCCTGCTGGAAAACCGGTTTTTGTAGCATTTCGTGCTCGGCATATGACGATATGATGTTCTGCAATATATCAACGTATTGGTGCTGGTCCATTATACCTTTATACCAATATATTGGATCAATATCATGCTATGAAAAGCATCCCTAAATCATGGTACTAGATCCACCGAGTTTTTTTTAGTTTTTATTGTGAATCTAGGATCATATTTTGTACTGAGCCGAGATACTTTTCAGCCATACAGAAAGGTTTTGGTCTCATCAGTACACATTATATTCCTTCACTTCTCAGGAGGCACGACAAATGCTTTTTCACAAAACTCAGCCTTTTTGATACATGCATTTTCTTGAGAAGTGGGACTTGTCGTGGACTTCAAGCACTGAGATTGTATTCCCTCAGCCGTCTTCTTAAAGTGTGAATACCACATGTCAAGTAAAGCAAATCCACCCTCTGGGTAACTGCTGCAGAAAGACGTGTCCTAGAGTACCTTTCAATACATACTTTAAAAAAGTATCAGATGCACTACCGATTGATATTTCAACGCAAAAGTGAGGGCTTACTATTGCAATATGACGTCACGTGAACAACATATTGTTCATAAGTATAGTATTACAGGAAAAGGCGCAAAAAATATTAAAACAAAAAAAAAATTTAAGGAAAATGGCGCTTTCAAAGTAGCACTGCTATTATTTTGCTCGCCACTGTATCTGTGCCGTCACAGATAACTCTAAAATACTTTGCATCCGTGTAGCCCTTTCTTTATCTAAAACTCACAATTTCTAATCCAGGTGCTAAAACTCTAAGAATCGTCGCTGGATTCTCTTATTCTTCTCGACACTGCACCAAAGCCATCCATCTCTAACTGATTGACCTCTTGCATGACTTATGCCTTTATTTCAGGTATTACCACGGCAGATTTGTCAAAGAATGTAATATACTAAAATTTTAAAATGGTATCTACCAGCCTTTTGGAGTGCTGTCCCAATGTTGTAAATTCATCTTCCTGAGAATAGATTTCTGTATCATAACAACATCGTCTGTAGTCTTTCTCTTAGAAATCCTAGTTGTCGTCTAAATGACAAGAACCTACTGGATGTCGAAAAAATGTTACTTGAAGGTTTCCTTACCTGAGTCCAACGATATCTGTAGAAGCCGCGGAAATGAGGAAGAAAGCAAATCGATCCAACATCATCCCTCCAGGAACGACGCCTCCGTACTTTAGGTCAAAGATTCTTGGAAGACATAACATAACTCGGAAATTTAAAGATATCGGATCTTCTTCAAGAGCACAAACTGGTTTACGAATTGGTGAAAAGAGGATTTACTCCCAAACTATGAGCGGATTCACAATGGACCTTCGGGTTTCCGAGTGGAAATGATTGCTTCTTCAATCAGACACCCTTCTTAGCCTAACCTAACCTTTCCTTTGACACACATTTCAAATACGTTCCTTTTAATATTTGCAAAGAAGCTTAATATGTTATGGACATTTCTGTATCTGAATCGAAGGGTTTGTTTGCACTCACCGCAGCTACTCACCGCAGCTTCCCTTACCCAGATCCTTAATAATTCTGTAGCTAAATTAGAGTTGTAAGCTTATTTAGGATGTTAAACCATGCTCTGACTAGAGGTGGAGAAATATCGATAGTCAGTGCCATCGATAGTTCTCGATAGTTGACTTTCGATAATTATCGATATATATCGATAGTTTTTCCTTTTAAGGGTTACATAAAAAAAGTTAAATGATCGGATTCCTCTGTGAAATTTTAAATATACTCTGTTCGCTAGGTATCGACCAGTTAAAATTTTTTTTGAAATTCTATATTTAAATGGCTATCGAAAACAATCGATAGTGGTCAAAAATTATCGATTGTTTTCGATAGTGAAAAGTTCTCCACCTCTAGAATTTCTCCATATCGCATTTGCTCCTCACATTAATAGCTCTTTCTCACCCTTTATGGTTCCACTGTTCACGTCCTTTATCAACACATTCATCTCTTTCCACTCTTGCCTCTTTAATTCCCCATCTCCTTTTGCGGCGTGTATCAATTTCAAAACGAATCATTTCTGTTGCTAACGGAATACCAGAGACTTGGCTTATCCCAAAGTGCTTGCTAATTTTAAATCAACTTGCAAACGCCTTGTACAGACATTTGCCGCTGATCCCTATTTATCTTCTTTTTCCATTCCCCATGATCTCCTTAAAATTCCGACAAAATCTATTAGTCTCCTCTGGAATACCTTCACTTATGGTAACTTGGCACACCTTTTATTCAGAAGCAGCAAGCAGATGCTGAAAAGAGAGAGAGAGAGAGAGAGAGAGATTAAAAAAACAAAAATAGAAATATACAAACAGAAGATAAAAAAAACAACAAAAACAATAAACAAGATAATGAGGCCTGTAGGAGAGCAGACACAGAAGACGATCGGTCCCTATATGGACTCCTGTGGTAGTTAGTGGTAGTATAACACACTTTTATAGCTCGCGGTGATCTATTAAACGTGTGTGCTTGCTGCATCCCAAAATAAGAAAACAAACTCATTAGAGGACAGCGATAAACTGTGTCACTTTACCAATTGTGTAAGAGTTTCCTCATTCATAAAGTCGCGTTCCATATAATATCCGTTGACTGGCTGCCTTTGCACCACCTCCCCTACCATGATCATCTCGATTGCATGATCATCAAGTTGACCATGGATATCATGGTCTACCGAGTGCAGTACTTGACTGGGGAATAACAAATTTGTATTTTAATTCGTTGGAAATGTAACGACTACGAGTTGTTGTCTACCGGACTTCACATCTCTTCCATCTGTCAGAACCAAACCGACTCTGTCTCAGTTTCAGACGATCGGACAAATGTCATGTACGAGTACGTAATTACTCGTAATTCTGAGTGTTTATTTGTCCACGCTGCACTTGAGGCTGGAGATTACATTTTTTATGACTTTCTGTCGAATTTACATACGAACTGCGCACTCGTATGGTGTATCTCTGAACTTTCACCGGGGAGTGTCATTGCCTTGTGTGTGGGTGATGAAGTGTCGCCGTCGTCGGGTGCTTAGAACGTTATCGATGCCTTTTCGTTCTTTTGATTTCTTAATTTCTCTGCTGGGCCTGGTGTGGTTTGTAGACCATAAATGGAAATTGATTGGAAAACAAAGATCGTAGGGCGTCGATAGTTGGTCCTCGCTTTGGTGGAGATTTTATGGTCTCGGTGTTGTGCTTGGGTTTGATGTTAGATTGAGGTCGGCATTGATAGTGCTGCTTTGAGTGAAAGAGTGGTGATGCTTTACAATTATCAAGTCCATTGACAATTATGCCCCCAAAGGTGAGGAGGTGCTAAGATGTTGGTTTTGTTTCGTTTTGTCTAAACCTCCGAAACCACAGCTGGTTAGTTGCAAAGGAATTCTTTTATTGGTCGTGGAATTCTGTTTGTATAGCCTTACGTTAATTGGGCCCTAACCGTGTGTTTTGAATTAGGAATTGTGTTGCTATAAACAATCTTTATTTATTGATAATGGAAACTATTCATTTGAAAGGTTTCTATTTGTAACAACAACACAGCTCTTTTGGTAAGGGGTCAGGGCCGGACTGATGTTTGTTTTTTGTTTTTATTTCATGACCATTGTGACGATTTTTCAAGAGCACTCTCTATAACACTTGGTTGCTAACTGTAACGTAGGGAGCAGTGAATCAGTGATTTAAGATCATTTTGGGCTGCTGGATTTTAGCTAACTAAATTACGTTAGCTGCATATTCCCTTCAAATATTATTAAAACCTGTAAAACATATGAAACTTTCCATACTAGGCTCGTTAAGTTCAAGTGGTATGGTCGATCGAGTATTTTTAAGATAAAATGTAGTTAAATTGAACCGCAGTTCGATGCTAAATTTTTATAAAAACGATGCACTGACAAAGGATCATTCTTTGTACCTCAATACTGTCAAAGTCCGTACCCAGCTACGAGAAATGCGACTCATAACGTTAGTACAGCGCCCCAGTTTTCAAAAGTTGTCACCTAGGTAGTGGTTTTTGACTGATTTCTGAATCTGATCAAGGCTTTATGCTAAAAAAGAACAGTCTTAATTTTCTTAACAATAGTGGCGCAAATTCATAGTCAGATAGAGCCGACGATAAAAGAATTTATTCACCTACATAACCTAAAATATACTTTTTGCTATTATTTATAATATTTATAAGTGACTAACTTATAGTCGACTTTCAACTTATAGCCGGCCCGAAATTAAAAATGAGGCAAACGTCACTTTAAATAATTAGAGTAGACTCTAAATTTCTCATATAATATTCTGACGTTTGGGATTGTTCGTTAAAATCACTTTACAAAAACATACCAAAGTCGATACTAACTAATACACGGGCAAGAATGTGTTTATGAATAACGAAAAGTTATAGCCGGCTTTTTTATTTATAGCCGGCTGTAACTATAGTCGGCTATAGGCACTATTCATGGGCTGACTATGAATTTTCGCCAGTGATTTTAAGGTACCTACTTTAATCTGAAATACCGAAGATACGTTCAAAACGTATTTTTTTGAGATCGGTGTCTGATTTGAGAAAATCCTTTCAAGTCATCTTTAGTAGCCTAAAAGTCTCCATCTGTCCTGACCAATTCGTTGAAGGAGTATTCTCAAGAGAATACAGCTAGAAGACATTTTGTTAGATAGCCTTTTAAACCAAAAGTTCTTGCACCTTTTCACCAGCAATTTAATTGTATTGTGACGCGTGATATATATTATATGAAACTAAAGAGAGTTCTGAGTCTTACATCTTCTATCTGTTTAAGGCTATTTTTTTCTATGCCCGTCAGAACTTGATTGGGAAATGATCAGACTGTATTAAAAAGTGTCCAACCCTTCACCCTTTTCAATCAAACAGTGGCATCCTTACATATTATCTGCGTCGAACGTCCGACATCGCTTCCAAATCAAAGAAAAATGCGACATATTTGATGAAAAAACTTGTTTGGTAGCATTGGACATTTTACCAAATCAAACGTTCTTACAATTTGGCTGAGAAGCAAAAATACCGCTTTTTGAGCTGTGGAAGCCATAGGTATGACAGAAAGTAAAGAGGCGCTGCTTTATGTGATTATTTTGAAAGACTATCAGAACGAAACCAATTTAAATTAATAAAATTTTTATTAATGTTACACTTTTACATCAGGAATTGTTAAAGAGGATCTAAGCGGATTTAGATGCCGAATTTTATTTAAAAAAAAGGTTGAATGTCGAAGTTTCAAATAATGTTGTAAACTGGCATACATTTTTTTGAAAAGAAGCGACGTTTTTTGTTAGATAAACGTTGACGCCTGCATTGCGATCTGCAATGAACGTGAAAAGTGTCTTTCAAAATGTTGCGTATAGAGAACCCTATTTCCTGTGGCAGTTAATTACGTGAAAAGGGCTCTGCCTGTGAGTGAAAAAGTTTGTAAAATTTATTTGCTTATCATATAGTCCCAATATAATTCAATGCACTTTCTCCAAGGTTTCTTCATAAGTAGACTCTCTTCGAAAATGCGATTGTGGAAGGTCTGCAAAATACCTATCACCCCTTCATTTGACGCAAAACGATCTCAACTACACGCTATGCATAGACGAAAGTTAGAGGGAGTTAAATATGGAAAATAGTTTGTACCTAATTCATATCCCTCAATGTTTCCATTGCTAAAGCGCCTTTGATGAGCACGCCTACTTAAAAAATGGAGTTTGCCTGAAACTACTTGACAGCCCATTGTGATTCTCATACAAAAAAAAAGGATTTCTTTTATAGCAGTGCTATTTCAAGAACCCTTCATCTTACCCTCGTCTTTCCCAGAAAGGAGTGTTGCTATATGTTCAAGGGGCAGGATGCAGAGAGAAAGTTTACCAACTGTGATGTCTCAGAATATTTATTAAAGTAGGATATGCGATTCGTGCTCTACCATCTCTCGGGCATAAATATAATTACAAAATCTATATTTTCGAAGAAAGGTCCCATGAGCCTAATTAAAGATCCCTATATTCTTAGTTTGTCATCTGTTTTTTGTTATTAATCTGTTTTAAATAGAAATATAATTTTAGAGTTAAGAAATACTGTAGGCAGCAACTCAACAAAGCGTTTGGCATATAAAAAAGTAGTCTTCTCCTAACGATTTTTAGAAGACGTGAATCTTAGGGCCCCTGTCGAACTAATCATTTCAACCATGTGGCATTTCTCAATTCAATGAAATATAATAAATATGGAACTTGTTAATTGGAACTGTCATTTTCCACTTTGAAAGGTACCGAATTAGTATTCAAACACGCTATATGTAAATACTAGCAGTCCCGCCCGGCTTCGCCCGTGTCTAAAAAAATATAGTGTTACTTACAATATATACATTGTCATTTAGTTCGAAAAATCAAGGACAGTGCGAACGCACCCCAAGGTTTGCAATCTACCAATATATCCAATCCACAAGTGTGGATTGTAAGTATTTTTAGTTAGAATAAGTGACATTTCGCAAGAAAGTGGCATTTGTTTGTTAGAGTGTTTTCATGTTTGCATTAATTTAAATAATATTGCGAAAAAATTAATTTAAAAATCGACCTATAATAGGCACAGAATGTTAATGAACTGGAATACGAAGTTTTACTTTATTGTGTGCATTAGTTTTTGTGTTTATCAAATCTTAAGATTGACAGTTAAGAGCGTCACATTGAGATTTATATATTAGTATGAGTATGATACATAACTATGTATGTATGAACAAAGAGTCCAGATATCACAATTTGAGTTTCTGGAAACTTCCGCCGATTTGCCTTAAAGGATGTGTGCTCCTTTTGTTTGTTATTAGTGACTTAACACAACCATCGATTCATTACCGCACAATTGACCATTTCGTTTTCGAATAATAATAATTAATTTTCAACCCAATCACCATGCAAAGGATTACCCATGAATAAAAACTCAAACCGCGCCGATAAAAATTAATATCCCATGAATGAGTAGCAGATCCCAGCACACCCTCATTCGTTATTCCATACAGATGACCTCTGAATTGTATTGGTTTCCCTATTTTATGCTCATAGCTGCTGCATACCTAATCCCAGTCATGCATGGCGAGTAATTCCATGAAGATATATGAGCAGCATAATGCACATTTTGTTCCACTAAAAACTAAACGTGTTGCCCAAAGCGGAGAAAAAAAAACACTCGAAAACTTTTCAATTCCAGTTCAGCGTCAGACAAGACGACCGACCTTACTCAAGCGCATATGTTGAGGAAACGTCAAACAAATGTCTCCTTCGATTCGAAGACCACATGTGAGACAAGTCAATTTTCCCAAAAACCAAATCAATTAGAATTAGATATGGCACAGAATATATGCTATATGATATAGCGGCACCATGTCCTTAGGTAGACGATAAGGATAAACCACAGCGATTGATGGAAATTTTTATCCTTGAAATAAAGTCTGATTCCAGTTGGGAATCGATAGATATCGGATTCTCCAGACGACAATTACTGCAATCCCTTACATGTGCGCGACATCCGTTTTGGTAGCCCGAATCCGACGGTCGTTCGTATTCAATTTCCAATTCAATTTCAAGTGAACCCAAATGTGTGATAGTGTTTGTGTTTGACGTATCTGTGAAGGGCCGGGTGAATGGCTTTATGGAATTCTCCGTTCGAGAACAATTGCGCGCAGAGTCATTAAAGTGTTTTACAAGAGGGGCGCTATACGGCACACGTGGATGGTTCCTGCGTTTATTAAGGTACGAGTACTTGAATTCGTCGCATATGCATCTTGAGGGCATGAGAGGATCGTAATTTGGACTTACCCGCGCCCTTTTTGTGTTATGCCTTTACTCATAGTTTATGTATGCATTTTCCAGAAATTAACTGCACACAACTCACTCCCCTCTGCGGGTGTGTGTGTATCAATTTCAATATCACTCCCTAGGTCATGTTTATGGGTGTTTAGTGTTTGTGTTTGCATAGGTGTGTTGAGAGTTTAAGGCTGTTCTGCGATCTTCTCCGGTGCTCAGACGTGAAAGAGGGACGTGGAACAATAGACTTTGTATTATTTTTAAATTTCACCGGTAAATTGGTAGTAGTAACTGTAAATAACTGCTCTATTGATGGGTAATAATTCAATTTTTAAAGGTTGATACTTTTGTGGTGCATAAATATAAAAATAAATACGGTTGGATAAATACATAGATGCCATCTGTTGGGAGGGATGTTTGACTTTAATTTGTCACTCGTTATTATGAAAAGTCTAACCAATTAGGTGAAGTGAATGTTGGAAATGGTTTTATCTTTCAGATAGATCTACATATTTTGACGTTTACGGTCGAGCTATTAAAAGCCGTTGACAGGCACCATTTCCTTAGTTCGTTAAATGAAACAGAACTGGTATTAGGTCTGTTCTCGTACTGTTGCAAACAGCTGAAAACAGCAGAAAACTACACTCTCTTCTGTCAAAACATATGAAAAATCTTCGTACGGGAACAGGATTTGACTGATTTCGGCTGTTTTGGGCTGTTTTGGACAGGTACGGGAACAGACCTATTGTATTTGCTGCATTTGCGTATTTTTGGGCCAAAAAAATTAAAACTGTCAAATCTCCAAATCGAGAGAGGATTCTCTCATGCTAAAGAAAATTACGCGAACGAGAAAAATGAGAAATATCTTATTTTGAAGTATTAAGGCCCCGGCCCATAGAATCCGTCAATCCGTTGCTCCTTCATTTTCAAGTGATGGCTCGATAGAATACACACATTCTTATGGGAGATGGCCCATAACCAACGGATGCATGAACTTCGAAGGATAAAGTATGTCTACTTTCTACTTTTTGCATCCGTCGATACTTTGTCAGTACTCACTTTCCCGTATTTAAGTTCACACATTCACATTTTGAAGTTCACGCATTCACAAATTGAGAGTATGCATTTTCATTGGTGGAAACATGGAGAAAATTTAAAGAAACTGTCATCGCCGTTGACATTCGTTTGACAGCATTTGTTCTGTTGTCTGTACACACTTTCACGCATTTAAGTGCATACAGTCACATACTGAAGTTCACGCATTCACAAATTTGAGATTATGCATTTTCATTGGTGGAAACATAGAGAGAGTGAAGAGAATCGTTTAACATTTCTACGTAGATATGTGATGGTTGACGGATTCTATGGGACTGCTCTATCCGCCAATACTTCAACTTCAACTTCAAAGTACAAAGGAACGAAGTCGACGGATTCTATGGGCCGGGGCCTTTAGGTCCGTTCGCGTACTTTTTGTATCAAACATTCGTATCCTGTCAAATTTCGAAGAGAATGGGGATGAAATTATCTCAAAGATATGAAAATTATGAAAAAGTTTTCATAAAATTCGCAGCAAGGGCAAATTTCTTACTCTCTCGTGAGCGCTCTCTTTGACGAAAAGTACGCGAACGGGTTTTCTTAGTTTTTCGTTGGTTTGGTCAAGTAGCAGTGACTGCCGGTAACGAATACCAGCACACGTAGGCCTATAGAGGCCCATTGGAAATTGGGATACCAACGATCTTGGGGATATTTAACCCCGCTACCCATGAGAACCATTTGTAAAAAGCGAAAAAGTATTTTTCTGCTAGTTCAGTAAGATCGTCGAGGAAGTATTCTCCTAGGTGTAGTTTTCTACTACCGGAAAGAGCTGGGCATGAGCAGAACAGATGTGTTGGGCTCTCTTCCTCTTCTTCGCTCAATAACTTCTACAGAAGTCATTTGAAATGATACCAAGACTAGTTGCATGCTTTGCCTATAAGGCAAAGTCCTGTAATAACACCGATAATTGTACTTCTATGCAGTCTTTTTAGGGACAGAATGTAGTCAGAATGTTAGTCTAGGCCAGACCTGTCTAGTGGCAAGGCCGATGTTCCACCTTCCCATCTAGCATTGGTTTTTTTGACTGAGACAAGTTTGAGTGTAGTTTGAGCTTGTAAGTAGCGAGGGTCATACCTATATTTTTCTTATCGGGTAGAATAGGTATTGTTGTTCCTAGTTTAGCGAGCTCGTCAGTTTTACAGTTCCCTGAAATGTGTCTGTACAGGTGAATAGAAAACTGCCTAGCAATCTCTATAAGAGATAACCGGCAGTTGAAGGTGGTCTTAGAAGTGGATGAGAATGATTCCAGAGATTTCAAGGCCACCTGACTATCGGAGGAGATGTTAATTAGTGATCACCGGTGATGCATTTGTGTTAAGAACACAAAATTTACTCTTGTTTTGGGCGTGTATCACTGGCAGCCAAAGTGTAAACATAAGAAATTTTCCAAAAACTTGGTTTCAATAAACGGTATTCAAAGTGTCTGTCAGACAGAAGTCTCGTCCTATAAGCAAAGGTTAGATAGGCTAAGCTTTGAAATCACAAACAACGCGTATCTTGATTGGGCTGCAGAATTCGCTATTTGCCAATTTTCATAGAAGTCTGTTTTTCCGCTGTCAAAAGTTTAACGAATCGTCTTCTGTATCTTTTTTTTAAAGTAGAGATTGTCCTTATTGAAACACACAAATATTTTTATATGGTTTTCTTTATTTCTTAGTACACGTTAACACCTCAACAGGCACAATCGTAATGCCCACTGCGCATCATCTTCCTACTTCTGTCGAGTCGTCTCTCGTTTATTGCTGTCTCTTTCAATGACAGCACTGCCAGGTCCTTGTTTGTTACAAAAGTGTACATATTTTCTTTCAGACGTTTGCTTTTAAGAACACAAGACTAAACATTAACATTTCGCCTTAATCTGGATTGCACCAAAGTGTAACCTTTCGCTTTCTGAGAAAAAACAAAAGTCAATCATTTTTCAGTCAGTTTTTTTTTTGTACATTTGGCAAGTGACAGTTTGCCAGTTTTCCATTAGTACAAATCAACGTCTGGCATATTTGAACATGCTATTCAAATAGCAAATGCATTTCGTACCTATTCCTATTCAAATTCTCTTCAAATCGATGGCGACTCGCTACACTAATGCCTAAATCATAAATGGGTTGTGCAAATATCTTCAAACAAATTTTCGGCAACGCGTGACCAGCCCAAAATGCTTTCTGTCAATTCCAGCTATCCAATCAGTCTCTAAAGACAACATCTCTCGACCAAAGCAAATAGAAGCCAATTAACTCAGTCTATTTAAAAAAAAATCACTTTCAATTGAATACAACTCGCGCGCATTGCGCTGCAAATTTGGCAATGACGGCACCAACAAAAAAAAATACTCAAAAACGAAAACGAAAAGATAAACAAAACCAATGACAATGTTATAATTGTATACAATATTTTCCGCCTTTGCCTTCTTTGTTTTCTGATTGCCAGAAAGTCGTCGGAAAGTCATCATTATTCATTACCATACTAGTGACTGAGAAGCGCCAAAAAAAAAAAAAAAAAAAAAAAAAAATGTGCCTCCATCCAAATTTGACAGACACACATACGGACACATTACGTACGAGTAAATATACAAAACAATGATGAGGTAATCGATATGATGGGACCCATCTCTAGTTTGTTTTGTATCCATCTTCGAAATTGTATTCATTTGCCATTAAAAAATATTTTACAGTCGTTTTTTTTTTACTTCAACCTCCGCCAACCTGTCGAATTGTAAATAAATTTAAATTAAGTAATTTTTTTTATTTAAAACAAGATGAAAAATAAAACACCGGCTCTAGTGATGAGTCAGTACAACTTTTGGCATCAACAATGAAATTCGTTGCTTTGTAGAAATGGTTTTTTTTTTTTTTTGTTTCTCTAGCGTTGGGGGTCGAAATAGTTAACCAGAGAGGATCAGCTAAGAAAGAGGCGTCAGAAGATAAACAAATTGCACACGGAATAAATTATTTTTAATTTGGAATTCGGCCAATAATTGTGTTCGAAATTGGCTCTCGTTTTGTGGTGACTCAACCTACGCGCAGCGCACTCGTTCGCAATTGACAGCTTAGATGGCGATTTTAAGACACTGTTTTTTTTTTAATCACTTCTGATTTCAGTGTCAAAAGTTCTGTTCGTTTTTTTTGGGGGGTAAACTATTTTGAGACTTGCGTACGTTGATTACTCAGCCCGGCCGGCGCTTTACTGAGTTGTGTCACTTGAAATTAATCGTAAAAATAAATTACGGTACAAATATGGAGAAAATTGAACATATGGTCAGAAAAAAAAAACATAAATTTGCATTCCAAATGAAGAAGTGGAAGTTAAGTATTTTTCTGACTAAGGCCCACGTTATTCGTAGAAACTCGTGAGTAAACTAGGGAGAGTGATAGTAAATGTTTCTCTTTTTTTTTAACTTGGACGTCATACGGATGAGGATGAGGTCAAAAATGAGGTACATTGTGTGTAAATATTGAGTAATTGACGTGAGTAACATTTTCAACTACCCACGTTAGAGGAAGGTGTCTTAAAATGGGTAAGTGGGTGAGTAGGTAAATGTTTGCAAAAAATGCAATTGCGATGGAAAAGTTTACTCATTTCCGGGGTGCTAAGGTAAAGTTAAATGGTGTGGGATGTTGAATGACATGATGATGATTGAATATCTTTATTTTGATCTGCCTTATGAGTGTTTGATTTTTCTGATTTATCATCTTCAAGTATAGGTAGCTTGTCATTCTGGTTTCTTGCAATTACAGGTTCATTAGTATTCATTTCGAATTATTATTTCCTGCAGATTTACGTGCATACTCGTATTTGCTTGCAATATGTTGATTGGACTGACTACCGAATCTGATGACAAGGAAAAGTGTTTTGATTTTAACACACCATACAGAACCTTGTACTCTGTGCGTGAATAGTGGACAAACAACACAGTACACCGTAGCTAAGCATATAGACACTGCAGTCTTCACGGACGGGTCTAAAACTGCAAGCGGCATGGGGTCTGGTATCTACTGTGTGGAACCAGATCTTAAGGTGTCCTTAGGACTCCCCGATACCTGTAGCTTCTGAATATGGAACGAATATCCGGTGAGGATATTGATACTTACATCGACAGCCAGTCTGCGTCTAAGGCACTAGTCAGGAGCTGCCGCAAAATGCTCAGGGCATTATGCACGCAGAACCGGGTAAGACTATGTTGGGTGCCTGGTCACTCCGGGATAGAAGGCTACGAGTTGGAAGTTGCTCAACCGCAATGCTGAATTAAATCAAAGATAAAGGATACGATTACGAGAAAGGCTGGCCAATGGATGGTCTAACATTGTAGGACATAGGGTTTCCAAGGCATTTTGGCCGGCGCTGGACCGTAAAAGGACTAGTGAAGTCCTTAGCAGGGCACAAATGAGAATAAGTACAGGAATATTATCCGGGCATTGCCTTTTAGGCAAACACGCGAAGAGGCTCGGACTCATAGCCTTAGGTACGGATATTAGCAGATACTGTAATGATGTAGGTGTACCAGAGGATATCGCACAAATACCACATATACATTATTCTGTGTGAATTTCAGGGCATAGCGCGCAGTCGCAGTTTTACTTCTTTAGTAACCTGGATGAGGTAAGCCGAACAACCATAAACTCGTTCTTAAATTTCGCAGGGTAATTAAATGCTTTGAGGAAATTGTGGCGGCACCTATGCCATCCTTGGATGGATTCGTGGGTGGTTGGCCCACTCTGCTGCCCGGTGTTTTAGGATGGCTCAGCCTCTCAACCTAACCTAAGGAAAGTGTTACCAGAAGAGAGAAATGGATTCAAAAACGAATAGTGAAGACTGACGTGGTTTCCATGTCAGTTCACTTTGTGTGAACTTTGTGTGAACTGTAGTATGTATTCACTTTGTGTGAATATTAAATGTCAGTTGATTCTTAAAATGCACTGAGTATAGCTTCATCTTTCCCTGTTTTGCTCGGTTTCTCTTTGATTTTTTTTATTGAACACTGTTAACGTCAGTTGGAGCATTTTGAACTGTCATCTGTCAGTGTCATAACGCTTTTGCTAGTCCAGCAGCAGTTGATTCATTATCTGCCGATCGCTTTGGCATTTTTTTTTGTATTTCGAAGGGGGTTATCCCGTTATCGCTTTGGCATAGTTTTGCATAAAAGTTTAATCTAATTTTGTGTTCACACATGAATACGCAAACGGATCTTATATGTCATTTTACGGTTTCGAGAACTAAAATTCTTGATTTTCTACATAATTTCACTCGATTCAAAATAATATTGCATTCCAGGCTAACATCTAAACAACTGCTTCGAATATAAGTGCACTTTATAACTTCTCGTAACTCGAGTTAACAATACACACAAACACGCATGCATTGAACCCTCTTTTAAGTGTCAAGCACATCTAATTGCAATCACAATCAAACAAAAATGTTTACCGAAATGTTTCCCAAAATCATCAATCAAGAGTGACTTTGATTACAATTGCCTATGTACATCTCAAAAGTGTCACACACACAACAAAAAAAAAAAAAAACAGATCTCTCCACTTGATGGCATGTCAACTCAAAGTCACTTTGATTTTAAGGTGAGTTAAAATGGTGACAAGAAACGAAATATTTAGCCGATGTGTGAGAGTCAAAAAATATAAATTATACATAATCGTCCAGTTTTCACTACGAGAGTGTGTGTGTAATGTAAACCTACCAATAACTGCAAGTGACAGATGCACAAAACCCATGCAATTAGAACTGAAACCCTAAAAAAAACATTCATTCGTGCAAAAATGCGAGTATTTTTCGCACCCGTATTGCTTGCCAACAGATGATCAATAATCCTGATTTTGATATCCTACCCTCATTCATATTTTACTTATTTTGGTTTTGTTTTGTTTTTTTTTTTTACGTTTCAAGTAACTGCATCTGTAAACATTTATGTTACGCAACAAAACATTGCGAAAAAAAAAACGACCAACACCCCATTCAATTAACAAAACCCACATAACTTATTCGATTCATATTCAATTTCGGTCTTCTTTATTGTTTTCGTTTCATTTTCCTTTTTAGCAAGGCCAATGCACTTGGGGTGAGTTGAGAGCTAAATTCTTAAATGCCGACTGACTTAACCGCTCGTTATCGTTACGTTACACCGCACTGCGTCGCGCTGCCCGACCATTCCGTGAGCCTCCCTCGTTCAATATAAAATTAACGATGATTGACAAGTCTATTTAGTAAGTCAGTGGTTTTTTTATTCTCTTGAAATTTAACTCACTTTCGTTGCGTTTGACATAAGACTAAATGCGATTGACAGCATTGCGTGCTATTGATGAATGAACTCAATGACAGGAGGAATTGGTCAATCTATTGTCGTGTCGGCCATAGGGGTTGTGGTTATCTTCAGCAATAAATTCCGGATGTTGTCTTAGGCAGCAGCATTTCATGAATCATTGGATCGATTGTCAAGTTCTCAAAACAATTAATGACTTCAACAGTTAAATCAGCACACATACGTAGAAATGTCAAAAGAGAAGGCAACGTTTTGTAGTGTTTCAATAGAACATAGCAACAAAATAAATAAATACGTTAAGTGATCAACCATAAATTTAATTTATTTGAAGCTTGCGTCACCTCGCGTGCTAAGGTCTGATATCATCTTGACTTATAAATAAAAATTTTAAATTACTTATTTTGCAAATGATGCATCCATGCGCATTTCGTTAAATTGACAGACACAAGTGCTGCAGATTACCATGACATAATGTAGTTGGAAATAAATAACAATGACTGTTGACTACTGACAGTTGTTTTTTTTTCGGAAAAGGCATAGTTATAAGTCGTACATATGTACTTCGGTAGGTACTTCTCTGTGTTTGACAGGAAATGCAAATGTGACAAAATATCTGTCACAGCTATCTGTCATTATTACTTACTTACTTAGTTGGCGCTACAGCTCGAGGTGAACCTAGGCCTGCTTCTCGCAACCATTTGTGTGTGCGTGTTATATTTTTGCACGAATGGAAGGGACCTACAGTTTTTTGCCGACTCCGAACGGCGAGTTGAGAAGCTCAATCGTGACAAATGAAACTCTTTGATGTTTGTCAGACATTCGAAAGAGGTGGGCACTGTGAAAAACTTTTAGGTGTTTGCGGCGGGATTCGAACCCAAGACCGCTGGCTCAGTAGTCCAACGCACTAACCACTTGCGCTACGGTGCCCTCAAAACTAACTACGCAATAAAATCTATTTTCCCTATATTTTCGCGTATTTTTGCACTAAATATGTGTTATCTGTCAATTTTCGAAGAGGGGGGTGAAATTCTCTCCAAAGACAGAAAAATTACGAAAAAGTAAATGAACGCATTAAGCACCAAAAAATTAAAAATATATGTGATTTGACAGATTTGACAATTTAAATATATATTACACCAAAGAATGTAAGAATGTGGTAAAATTCGTAGCGTGGTGAGATTTCTTACTCTCTCGCGAGCACTCTCTTCTACGAAAAACTACGAAATTTTTCCGTACGCGAACGGGTTTTCATTATTTTTCGTAGATTATCGTAGTTTTGGGACCTATAATTAAGAGAATTTCGTGACAGATGACAGTTCTTAGACATATCATATGTCATTTGACAGGTGACTTGATGCGAAAGTTTTTCTATTTTATAGCAACCAACCTACTTAATGTCATGAGATTCGACCAGAAATCTCACCAATCAGACATTAATTTGCAAATATTTCGCTCCAATTCCATCAGCGTATTCCAATATCTATGCGCGGCGCCGTTGCGGTGTCGAATGAGTCCGGTAATCGTCTCGAATCAGCTGCAATCAAAATGCCTGCGTAAATATTCTCAATTCGAATCTATTAAAATCAATTGAATGCAATCGCTTCTTCTCGTCTTGAAATACGATATGTTGATGTATGGCTGCTGAGATGGTTCTCAGTGGCATTGCGTCCAACTTGTGCGCCATTGACTTAAGGGCGAATCCACATTCTCAATTGAATTGTATACGGCATAATGTAGATAAACATGAAAAGTGGGATACGATTGGCCTACAGATTGAGTAACAAAGTTATCTAAGTAGAAAGCAAGTAGCTCACGGTCACTTACATAATTGAGGAGATCTTTAAGAACTAGATTGAGGGCGCAATACATTTTGGGGCAAACATTTCAATATTTAAGTTATCTTGACTTCTGTTTACAGAGATACGAGTAGATTGCCTGTTGAAATTTTGAAGGAACTTTGAAGCTCTTTAATTAGAGAATTGCACATCACTAACATTTGGGTTAACTTTTCTAACTGGTGAAATGAGGTTTTGGTCTCTTTTGATTGACATGCTGTTCACCCAAAACCCTGTATAACGCAGTTCGAGGCTTACGAGTATATCCCACTCTTTGAAATTCGACAGTTCACCATTTTATTGTAAAAAGTACAGTAGGTAGGTATAGTGGTATGGCGTCTCTTGCCATACACAATAAGCGCATACACATCCGATTGGCTAGTGACCCGTTCTTATTGCTATGATTCTCGCGATCTTGACACGTGATCTGTACAGGGATCTATTTTTGTTGTACATAAATGGGCCAAGTTTTCATTGAAATGACACAGTTGTTGAGGGGTTTCCATTCAGAATTGGCTTTAAAGAATGTGTAATGGAGGATTTTACCCTTCGCAAAGAGGGGTAACCTTCACCACAACGAAGATGGCAAGGGCTGAACCGCCGGTATTTTCATTCCCCTCTATGTTTCTGTGATCAGGAAGCCAGAGAAGAGTGATACTAAACCAGCTGCTTGCCAGGGACAGTTCCTCCTTACACTGTTCTACCAAGTTAGCTGGTGTGGTAGTTGAGTAAAGAGCTTTAATAGTGGACTGACTGCCTTCTAATATTGCTACCTCTGGTTACAGAGCTGAGACTAAGCTCCTAACATGCTTCTTTGATTGCCAGTTCTTCCGCCTGAAAGACACAAGAGCAATCAGGAAGGCGAATGGACTTGGAGATTCTCAGTTCAGCTGAGAAAATACCCGATCTGACCCCGCAATCCATCTTGGATCCGTCGGTAAAGATTGCTTTGCTAAAATAGATTCCAATCCAATCTGGTCGTGTTGTATAGTCTGTAGTATTCAGGGCAAGATCTGTCGGGCCTTACTGTGATCATAAGGTTTCGAGAACTAATTCTCGGAGTCTGACAGCGTTACTCGACACCGGGCACTTGATATGTAGGTCAGTGGGTAGTATGTATGTGTAGAAAATACGAAATCAAGCCAACTGTCTTCTAGAAGACGAACGTTCAGTCATCAAAAGGGGCGATAAAAATATTTATTTTAAGACTACAGTGTTTCCAACACCAAATCTCTTTAAGTATTCTTTTACGTCTCAATTTGACACAATTTTAGGTTGTTTTTTTTTTTAACTTTACAGTTTTATTACAGTAATCTAAGTGATTGTCACCCCATATAATAGGCGCCCTCTATAAAATATATTACTGATTCCAAAAGAATATGCCTTCGAAAACTCATTCGAAATTCTATCACATTCAACCTAAAAAAAAAAATGTATTCCATTGGTAAATGCCACATTTACAAATAGCCAGCCAGCAACGCCCTCCCAAATGCACTTTCCGAGCACGTCCTACAAAAATATATAACTAATGTCAAAATTTTACGATCAAAACACCGTTTTTAATGTCCATCCAAACATACCGACACATTTTGACGTCGATTTACTTGGAATTCATTCCCATAAAGCCATTCACCGAATCCCATGTGTACAAAACTGTATTTTTGTATCTCAACTACGTGCATCGAACCGTAACACAATAAAAAAAAAAAAAAGGAAAAAACAAAAATCTGTTTTACTATTCTACTTTCATCGAGTTTTCTCAAAGATACAACACCATGAAAGTGGCCAAAACTCCAACACACTCCGCAACGTAAAGTAACGATTAACGAATGTCCATCCAGTGGAAATAGGAGAGGATACTCGTTACACCTGCCCAGGATTTATGTGCATAGAGTTTGGATCCAGTGCAATTTGAATTTATTGCAAGACGCGATCTCGCCTCCATTCATGCGGCGACAAATCGACGAATTTTTTCATAAATAATTCAGCGGTGAGTTTAAGTGCGGTGCCAATTCACAATACGAAACATTTTTTTCTTGAATGAATATTGCAATATCGAGAAAGGTGGTGCGTTGGGAATTTTAAAATATTTACACGAGCTGTGAATTGGTTCGATTTGAAGCGTAACTCTAGTTCGTCATGTGGCTGAGGGAAATTTCCGACACACATTCTGACTACTAACTGAATTGAATTAACTTTGACAGGCGCATGTGATTGAGGAGCAACTATGTTTGTCAAACGTTTGTGCTTAGAATTTAATTTCGAATTTGGGATGCATTTATACCTTAAAAGGGAAGAGGCTTGAATCGAGTAAGGAAACGGCACACCCACTCGGTCAGTAGACGTCAAATAGACAAACACTGAGATTGAGATGATCGCTTGGGAACTACATACATTTATTGGTGAACGAGTGTATACGATGACAATTGCTGACGAATTTGTGTGACGTGGGAGCGGAAACGAGAACGAGTTATATGGTGACATTGGTTAGTGATGGGGGTGGGAAGAATGGATTTAAGAGTTTTTAGTATACAAATAAATGCTTAAAGTAGATGTGACAGTTCTTCTGATATAGGAAGTTGTAATTCTTATACCAATTGGCTAAAAAATTGCAGATGAAACAAATTATTATGGGCCAATAACAATAGGTTTGTTTGATGTCAGCCCTAGGACGCACTAGGGTGCACTGAAAACGCACTGAATAGCTGCCCTGCGTTCGTTGTCGACACTGGTTCTTTACTGGATTTACCTACCCCGAGTATTTCGTCAGTGCAAGAAGAAAGGGCTGTCAAAACATTAAATCAGCTGATTTGTCATTTGGTTATTTTTCATTGCGTTGGTTTTCTTCATTGTGCTTGTGTTTTTTGTGTTCAGAAAAGTTTCTTAATAAAACAACGAACTAAACAAATGCAAAACTATACGAAAATTAACCAAATTTGATTTCTGTTAAATTTTCAAAGAATGCCAGTTGTCAGGGCAAGTTATTTGCGTTCGATGAAATGGGGGTTCCACTGGGTTTTTCCACAGCCACGAAAATAATTGACACTAGTCAGTGGACCCTAGGGCTGGCGACAACGAACAAACAAACCAGTTGTCATATTCTGATAAAATTTCTGTTGTCTGTAGAGGCGGCACATGCAAACAATTGTTTTGATATTTTTTGGGATATGAACATATACACCAAAGCCCTAGCCAATAAGCTGGGGTGACCTTAACCCTTAGGTTAGGTTAAGAAGGGTGTGTGATTGAACGAGCAATCATTTCCACTCAGACACCCGAATGTCCATTGTGAATCCGCTCATAGTTTGGGAGTAAATCCTCTTTTCACCAATTCGTAAACCAGTTTGTGCTCTTGATGGATCGTAGAAGATTCGATTTCTTTAAATTTCCGAGTTCTGCTCTGTCTTCCGAGAATCTATTACCTAAAGTACGGAGGCGTCATTCTTGGAGGGCAGTGCAGTAGCAGAGTAGATGTTGGATCGATTCGCTTTCTTCCTCATCGTCGCAGCTTCTACAGATATCGTTGGACTCAGGTAGCCATTTGCTTGTCATGTGACCTATGGCACAGTGTCCTGTGATTATTCCGTGGATTAAGCATATGGAGGATTTATCCAGATGTAACATCGTCTTTGTCCTATTAAAATCAAGTTTCGGCCATAAAGAGCGAGATGTGACGCAGTCGGTTCGTATGAACCACAAGAGCGTTGGTCTCTTTTTCGATTATAGACCTTAACCCTTAACGAAACATGCTATTAATGAATCCATATCCATACCAATGGAAATTTATCCCAGTTTATTTAAAGCTAATTCCATTCGTGCATAACACGCACACACAAATGGTTGCGAGAAGCAGGCCCAGGTTCACCTCGAGCTGTAGCGCCAACTAAGTAAGTAAGTAAGTATTTAAAGCTAAAATGCATGCCATTTAAGTGTGCGCCAACGTCATCCTCGAATCGGGAATACAAGGTGTCCTCATTCATATAATCACGGATTTTCAAGCAGCAATAAAAGCACTAGTTTCAAACCTGATTAACTCCAAATCAGTGCTGAACTGCTTCAATACTCTCCAAGACCTCTCCCATAGAAACAGAGTCAAACTTTGAGGGCATGAGGGTATTGATGGAAACGAAAAAGCTGACGAACTAGCTAGAACAGTTTCAACTGACTCCTTTATCGGCCCTGAGCCGTTTTGCAACATTCCAAACTCAGCTTTTGACTTGAAAATCAGAAGTTGGGAAAACAAAATGTGTGTCTCCCATTGGGAAAATACCCAGGGTCTTGGCCAGGCTAAAAGAGCCACAATAAATCCATAAAATACCTATTCCTCGCAGTAGGAGTGATATCAAGCGATTAGTGGGATTTTTAACAGCACACTGCCATCTTCGATAACACCTAAACAAAATAGGTCTCATTCAGGAAACTGGACGTCTCCTCTGCATGGAAGACGACGAAACTCCCGAACATATTCTATGCGAATGCATGACACTTTATGTCCTCAGGAGACAACATTTCCACCGAGAGATCTTAACTCCCGGGGGAATTCTTTAAGTCTCAGTGAGATCCTCAATTTCATCAAAAGAATTTAACCTCTGCTGGTTCCCTGAACTGGCTATGCGGTACAAAAGATATTTTAGGTCGCAGTGCCCTTCGCAACTGGCGGGTGTTGAATCCCTAGATCGTGCTCAATTTTAATGCTGACCAATTTGGTATAGCAAAAGGGATACTTTTTGAAGTCTGTTGCTAAACAACTGAGTTTTCTTTAAGTACAATATTACTTAACAAATAATAAACGATCAACAAAGATTGAAACTAATGATGCACTGGCTTTACGCCTTGATAGTTAGACACATTACTACAACGTACGTGGCATTTGTCTGATGGAAGGCAGCTCTCAAGAAAAACATATTATGAAGATTAGCGGCGGTGCAGAGAACATCCAGTGTTGCCATAACGGGTGCCCTGCAAACAACACCCACGACAGCACTGGACACTTTTCCGAGAATTTCAATAGAATGGATGACAACCAGACAAGCCAGTTCTGGATTTCAGCACTCCATATGAAATGCTGTACCCGATTAGAGAAAGTTGAGGCAGCACGGCCGACGCCTACACGCAAACACATAGCACAACCATCATGCGCCACCAAAGCGAAATTAAAGAAGTAAGACCCGCTTAGATGGTCAAGAATAGAGGGATATAGGGTGTCCAAGGCTCTCTGACTGGCCTAACGACCAAAGTAATCGTTGGACTAAATAGGGCAACGTTAAGAATACTTTCCGGAAAGCATGCCAACAGAACGGACGGATTTAGATACTGTAATGACATGGGTTCAGCAGAGGATGTATCGAACATATCTTTTGTGAATGGCATGCCATTGCTCGTTCTCGTAGAATTTTCATTAAGCCCCTTATTCCTAGAATAAATATCGTTGCGAGAAAAATAATTGTAGCGTAAAACGTCAAAATTCTCGCACCAATGGTCCGGACCATTCTTTCTCGCAACGATTTATTTTTCGATGCGATTTTTTGACATTGTTTCCAATGAAAGAGGAAACAATTGTATTAATTTTGAGTAGCATAAAGGGAAACTACACATTTTCGCACCTTTAAACGTCATTTTCCTCTTTTAAAAAATCTAAATTTGTTGCTCAGAATACTCTTAATTCAATACGAGTGATAAGAGGAGGAATATAACACAAAAAATAAAGTTCTCAAATGACGAAGAAAAATGTCAAAACTCGTACGTCAAAAATTTCGTTGCGAAATTTGAAATTCTAGGAATTTACCCTCAAAATCTCGCACCACAAGCCACGATTTTTTTTCTCGCAACGATGTTTGTTCTGGGAATAAGGGGGTTTAGGGAGTTACTTCTTTGAAGCACTGAAAGAGGCTGGTCAAACTGGCCACAATCAAATCAAATGTTAAGGCGGAAGTGATTCGATTTAAGTACCATCATAAGATGGTCCCGGTAAGTACCGTGGTATAGTGGTAAGTGCTTTGGACTACTACGCAATGCAGCCCGGGTTCATTCCCAGCAAACACCGAATACTTTTTTTCACAGTGCCACCTCATTCGAATGTCTGACAAGCATTCAAAAAGTATTATTTGTCAACTCGTCGTTCGGAGGTAGGTCCCTTCCATTCGTGCAAAAATATAACACGCATACACAAATGGTTGCGAGAAGCAGGACCTAGTTCACCCCGAACTGTAGCGCCACCTAAAGAAAGAAGAAGATGGTCCCAGCGGATCGTAGAGTGCCCACTATGGCCTGGTGTTTTTTGATGGCTCATAGTCCCATTTTACTCTATCCTAACCTTAAATAGGCTTGTAACATAGTCTTATCCCCTCTCGTACTAAAACACGGACAGTGATCCCCTCTTAGGTAATTGGCTATATGTACTTTTGTGTGGTTATTGCTTTTTAATCTTGCACACAATAAATGACATTTTAAATACAAATTAACACCTTTTTGTGGTTGAATTTCTTCTCAGAAACAGTATACCCTTCTCCAGTTGCATTAAAACCACAACTGCAACTATTTAAGATAAACACATGTGTGTTGTAAACTTAACCAATAAACTATAATGATTTCCATAAAACACTGCAATAGATGGCAGCATGTGTACTCCTCGTATATGGCCATGTCAGACGATGACGTCCATTCACATGAATATAACATAAAATTTATGGCAAATTTATTACATTCGTGAGATTATGGAAAAAAACTCTTAAAAGAACCATAAAGTTTAGTAACTCTTTTTATTTATGGTAACAACTTATAAATTTTCTCTTCTTCTTTACAGGGTTATTGTTGGTGCACCAAAGGACAATAATTTAGTTTATCAACCGAATATCAATCAACCTGGTGCCGTTTGGAGGTGCGACATTGAAGACGACGATCGCTGCCGTGTGGTGGCATTTGATTCGAAACGTAAGTTCCAATAACAAATAAACATCAAGTTAATTCTGTTTACATTGCTAGAGCCCCTCACAGCAGCAGTTTGTTATCGTTATAACTTGATCAACATCCTTTTATTCGCTCGAGGACTACCTGAGCAGCATATAAGTTTATCAATGACGGAGATGGTTGGGTTGGTGGTAGATCTATATCGTTTCTTTTAGTGCGTTTTCTATTCTACCTGCGCGTATGGGAAAACAGATGCAGATGTGCCCGCCCTACAGGAACAACTTACTGGTGACTCAAAGGCGTGTGTCGGTTAAGGAGATCCTTTATTACTGATTAGATTAATGGCAGTAGATAGGTTTGCCGGTGGAAAAGGTGTTAAGCAGCACAAGAGGGCGCATGTGCACCACTGATTGTGTTAAACACTGAAAGGGTTTCCATTCTTATCTGATGACGTGCAATTAATTCAACTATAAGAGGATTATATGAGCGGAAAAAAAGGATAAAAACAAATGAGTCAGTTTTGTGAATGAGTCCAACCGGTCGGTGTCTGGTTGACAGTGTTTACAGAGCTGGTTACGGTGTAAATTATGAGCACGAGTCATCATTTTAGAATGAGCAGGGAAGTGGGTGGATCTAGACACGAATTGTTTGTTTGTTGGTATAGAATATATTCACTTTTTTTTTTATTGTGAATGATGTCAATGGGGTTTGTTGTAACAGTGAAAAGTCTTACAACTTCGAGTCGTTAATGTTTGTGTGGGCTGTCTTTAAATTGAAAGAACTGGATGAAAAGATCGCGGAAGATAACAGTGTTTAAAGAAACTGATAGTCGTTATATCAGACGTCACAACCAAAGGCTACTTGGTTGCCACTCCACTAACTTTGGGCAAAATGTTTCTTCTATAACTTAACCCTTAACGGGCCAATGTATCAAATTTGCCAATAAATATCCTTTAAATCCGAAAAACTTCATATTTTATCTTAACTGGCTATTGTAGCATATTTAATACAAGCCTCTTCAATATAAGAGAGCCTAAGAATATGCAATTTCGTGTTAAAATTCAAATACACTGGTGGTCCAATATAACAAATGATATATGTAATGTCCAGTTGCATTCGCTATACCGAAAAATTCGTAATATCGAACACATTTTCCTTGTACGAAACATTAAATAAATGTACAAATACTGTTTCTAATTCATAACACTTTATTTAATTTATTCATAAAGTCAACAAAACAAGTTAAAAAGTAGAAAAGCAGTAAAAAAAAAACAAAAAAAAATTAATTACTTTCCTTTCCTTTTCCAAAAAGCAATCGCCAATAAGGACATGCTTTGGCAAACGTTCAACGCAGAAATTTGTAGCTATTTCCCGTAGACGTATTAGAACAAGTTATTTAGAACTTCCAACGTTGTTCTATTTGGCTCATCTTGAAGGAACATTTCAGTACTGTTCCAAGATTCCAAATCCTCCGCTCAGCTTAACCAAGCGAATGGTTTGATCAAGGAGCTTACCTTCGGTTGCATGTGCAATACCCAAATTTTTCCATCGACCGTTTCCTAAACATTATTGTATTTCTTAGGTAAATTTGTCTCTCTATTTTTTAAAGAATGTACACAGATATTGTAGCAACATTCGTTATATCGAATATCATTTTTTTGTTCGTTCGATATATGGAGCCGATAATGCATTTGAAAAAAGGGATCATTCGTTATATCGGCATTCGTTATACTGGACCACCACTGTAATACCAAAAATTTTACAGTTGTTCGTGTCATATAAGCCGATTCGACAAACACCACAAATTCTTTTAAAATGTTATTTGATAGTAAATTTTATGAATTCGGTTTCAAAAATATAACACATAATCTTTTCGTTTTCACAATATTTCTTCGAAATATACCTTACAAATCGTATTTAAGCTCAAAACATAGCCCTGGCGACCGTAGTATCGAATTTGATACATACCACAATATCCGCCGCCACAGGTAAACAACGCAACGAAACATATTATTAAGTACGCAGAATCACTTAAGATGCTTGCAATTTATTTCAATAAAAGATAAAAAATTGGAAACTTAAATGTAGTTTCGTAATTAATTTTTTAGAGCCCTGAACGGAATGTTCTGATTTGATTATATAACACCTTTGAGCGCTTAGCTGTCATATGATAAGCAATCATGCTTTCGATCCAAATAAACCCTAAAATTAAGCATAATCTATATATGTATGCTCATGTATTAAATTGTATTACCTGAACGCCTGAACAACAAACCTTGTCCCTTTCCCTTTCTCTCCTGTCAAAATGACGTTTAGCTGAGCTCAGCTTTTGTTCTTAGACCGCTCTGTCGATTGGAAAGTGCTCTTGTCCCGCTCTGAACACAAATTCAGAGCTGAGAACTTAGATAAAAAAAACACAAGCATTTTTTCTCTTCAGTTCTGCTCTTAACTACAAAGCCTAACTGCCCGAAGACAATGCATGCCGCGTAGTATACGGCGCTGTCAAAGTAGAAATATATAGAAACTCAGTAGTGCGCCCACAATGAGGTAGTTGCCGCAACGTCTGCCGCGGCCGCGTAGTACAAGTTGGCCAAGTTTTAACTTTTGCCGCGCGGCGTTTGTCAGCTCTCTTAAAAAATAAAGAAATGGGAGGGGTCGACTTAGAAAAAGATTTTGAAATTGTGAAAAAAAGTGAAATATTATTTTATTTTAGCTTTAATTTTTACATATTTTCTCAATCTAAACAATAAAATTCCAACCAGCTAAGTTTAAAGTGGAATTTATTTGACATGCCGCGCAGCACGCGCAGAACGTGGCGACAACGTTTGACAGCGCAGCCTCTTTACTACTGCTACGCGGCAGCGGCATGCATTGTGTTCGGGCAGTAACGCTCGTATGTTCAGGTGGTCTAATTTTTTTTGATTCGTTTCTAACTCTACTAAGACCGTACACCTGTTTTTTGACATTTTATATGCAATGTTTTGATGCCAGAAAGTCAGAAATGTGTGAAAATTTACCCATTTCAAAAAAAAAGTTCCTGAAGTAGAATTCTTATTTTGACAGATAAATTTCTCATCTGCTAAGAATGTTTCGCACAATAAAAGAAACTCAGCGCAGTAACATCTCTGAAGGATCCGTTAGTGGAACACTCCTAACGAATAGTCGTGAACATTGCACATGTCGCAAAATGCTAGTCCAAAATCCCTTACTAAAAATCTTGGTCTGTTTCTCTCAAAACCCACAGAACTGTTTCTTTTTTTTTTGGATAGTTACAGAACAACTCCATTCTTTGTTCCCTCTTCCTGCTCTCAATGAAAATTCCCACCATTTCCAAACAAAGCGTTGCTCATTAAACCGAACATCATAAACCGATTTTTCCAGATTTATATACAATTTCCCATTCACTGCTCCGTTCAAATAATAATGATTGCCCCTTCCACGGTTTCCAACTCACAAAGCCATTCGCATAATAAAATTCAAATTAAAAAAAAAAAAATGGAAAAAAGATTAAATTCAGATAACATCATAATTTTCCACATTTGCCTGATCACACTGATCGGAAACAGATCTTTTGATCGAACCCGCTTCTCCAGCACCATCTTGGGTGCGATGTTTACCGAGCAAAGAGGTCAAAAGAGCGGTTTCAACACAAGTGCTAGGCGGCGGCATGCCTCACTCTAATGCTGCGGTCTAGACGGGCATAGAATCAAGTACATTTTTACACAAGTTTCCTGCCAATGGAGTCCCTGTCGCGCGGTCTGTGCCCTATGGCTTTGCGCTTTGTGCCATTTCGAAAACATCGTTATGTTGCTGTGGACTGGGGTGGCTCGTGAGCGGATGCGCAAGCCACTAAACATATTAATGATACGTTTCGTTGGGGAGAGGCCGACTGCCTCTTGCCTATTTATGTATGCAGCTGGCGTATTCACCAAAAAACAAAAACCAAACAAATTCAACCACAAAGATCATAAAAGATTGGCAAAGGGATAGACAGAACGATGCGAGCACAAGAGTAGCGTACCCTGATGGTGCGGTTTTCAACACTTCAACGTCAATTTGAGCTGTCAATGCAATAAACTCCGTTATACTCTTTTTTCTTGACTGAAATTGTTTTCTTTAACTTTTGCCAGAAGTTTCTTGGCCCAAAATGAAGAACATGTGTGACGATCAGTGACAACTGCAAACTCCAAAATCACTGCACCGAACTGTCAAAAAAAAGAAGGAATCCGCGCATCCAAAAATAACTCGGAATAATAATTACTCCGTGGAGGCTATAGTCAGCCAGCGTTGTACTGCATTGATTGTTGTTACCGCGTACGCACAGGAAGTGCTCTTTCTGACGCATACTCCGTTCCAGCCAACAACGCAACTTCGGGTGGGTTATTCTTAACAGTCAGTCCACGCGCGCTCAAAATCTGAACGCTGCCTTTGTATGTCAGATTGACGTACGAGTATAATGCGCTTAGCTATCCTTCATACCGGGAGGGGAGACGAAGCGGAGTTTGTGCTAAAATTCAGTGAACATGCACAAAATTCGATTCACACTCACGTATGATTTCGCAAAGGGGGCTTGTTCTTTTCTTTTTCTTTCCCCCCATCGCTTTTTTGTGATGGAATAAAAGAACGAATTAGTGGTAATCTTGTTCTGACCCTGACAGGTTGCTGACAGGTTCTAGAAAAATCATCGGTAAGGTACAAAATGCACCGGTTCGTAGCACATTATTTGTATTGACGCAAACCATATTCGGTGGAAGAGCATGTTCCGTGCGATTGTCTGTTTATTTGGTGAACAAATGTTGTTGGCAACATGTTTGTCCTTTTTCGGAGGAGGATAAGTGGTCCCTGTGTACGCTACAGATTAAGCAAAGAAGAAAATTCATCTCTTGTGTTTGTTTGGCTAGTAAATGTGTATACATGAACATGATGGAGAAAATTGTTTGAGAATTGTTAAATAAAGATTAAGTCGTAAATTTTGTAACCACCGACCGACCGACCGACTGTTGCAGTTAGAGTCAATTGAAAGGAGGACTTTACTTCTTCTAACAGGGAAGTCAATTCCTTCAAAGAGAAATTGCGAGACTTGCAAGTGAGGTTAGAGGGGCTACACCCTCATCACACTTAGGTGCAGTTGGACCCATGCTATGTTCCTACCCGTAGTATTAATACATATATGGGTTCCAACCATCCGGACGCCCTGGCAAATTTAAGTATGACCAATGGTGATCTATCCGATAGCTCGTCGATGTGTTCGAAGAAGAATTTGCGAAAGGTTTTATTTTATTCTGGCCACAAGTCTTCTTGATAGTAACAGGTGGTTACTGAGTTCCACCTATATTATTTGCTCCTATGCCTATCTTTGACCTATCGGTGTAGATGGATTTAGAGTCCTTAGATACCTCTATTTTCTCCCACTGTTCTCTACCCGAAAAAGCCCACGAGAATGGTTTTTCAAAATCCAGGTATGTGACAGTGTATAGTCTGAGTTAATGCTGTCGTTGAGATAATTGCCAAGTATCTTGGGGTGTCCTCATGTATTCGATCTCCAGTACTTTTGACTGATTTATCCTGAGAGCGCTCTTTGCTGCGGTCTCCAGTATATTGAAGTCTAGAGGCACCGTAGCGCAAGTGGTTAGTGCGTCGGACTACTGAGCCAGCGGTCTTGGGTTCGAATCCCGCCGCAAACACCTAAAAGTTTTTCACAGTGCCCACCTCTTTCGAATGTCTGACAAGCATCAAAGAGTATCATTTGTTACGATTGAGCTTCTCAACTCGCCGTTCGGAGTCGGCAAAAAACTGTAGGTCCCTTCCATTCGTGCAAAAATATAACACGCACACACAAATGGTTGCGAGAAGCAGGCCCAGGTTCACCTCGAGCTGTAGCGCCAACTAAGTAAGTAAGAGGTAGAAGATTGTGAATTGCTTCCAATCCCGCTGTTGGCGTTGTTCTCATCGCGCTGGTTGCACCAGTGCATGCTATTCTCTGTACTCAGTCATATCCTAAAGGTTGCTGGTTTTGGTGGCAGCGTGACACCCGACCAATCCTCCATATGTTGATATGGGGACTTGCAAATTAAGTAGAAGCAAGATGCAACTGTAAATCTAAAATCCTAAATAAACTCAATTTTAAAAAGATTTTATTTAATAGATTCTGAACTGTCAAATAGCATACAATAAAAATATACGTTGACTTATGCCCTGAACGGCTTAAATTGGTTCATTCTAAGTTTTCATTAAAAAAAATTGGCTGATTTCGTTGCCAAATTCGAATCCAAATGTCCAATACAGACACATTGTTGAAATTTTGCTAATTTCCACCAAATTTGCACGAGTTTTGGTATAACAAAATCGAACATACCTAAATTTAATTCAATTGAATAGTTTCTGAGTGCAAATGTCAAATTTCAAGTACAGCGGACGCTCAGAAACAAGAACCACTTTGTTCCTGGGGTAATTCTAATTTCCGAAATGTTCTAATTTCTGGACGTTTTTTTAATTCGCTTAAAAAGTTTATTATTTTCACAAAAATCTCCTTTTTTAATTAACAATTAATCTTTTTGTAGCATAATGTTTGTTTTTTTTGTGAACTTGTGGACTTCTTTTCACGTTGATTTAAAGACCATTCCAAAAGACTTTCCATTTCCGGATATTCAGCGCTGTGTAAAGATTTGCTTGTTGATAGGTGTTGGAAACAGCATTTAATATTGCTTGTTTCTTCGATTTTATATAGCTGATGGCAGATTTTGTCACATTGACATTGGACCATGACTTCAACCAATGCATTCAATTAGAAACTCAAGTTCTAATTTTAGACCATTCAATGTATTAAAACCTCAGGATCGAATTTCTGGAAGATTCGAATTTCCGAGAGTTCTAATTTGTGAGCGTCCGCTGTATATACAAAAAGTCGAAACGAATAAAAAAAAGGATTAAAAAGTTTTAAAAAAAAGTTAAAAACACCGCGGAGTAGATAAGAACATATACAGGGTTATCGCGAATAAATTCCGATGGAAATATTTCCCTTGTCAGCAATGTAAATCAGATTGCTGAATGGGAAATATTTCCCGGGAAACTTTGTTCACGATAGGCCTGTTTAATATTAAATTAAATATTACTGTTCTTTTATTGTTATACTAATGGAAAAGGAATCTTATTTAAGTTTTGAGAATTTCTATTGGATCTCCTCTTGTTTGACAAGAGAAATTGACAATTTGAGTGCCTACTGTCAAAGTAAATCCAGAAATGTAGTCAGCTGCCAAACCAAATTCGCAAAATTAAATTAAAACACTTTTTATGCGAATTTTCTAATCGGCACAAATCCAAACGTATTATTCGATTGATGTATTGAGATCGATGGAACAAGAAATTATGGCAACATTTAGCCCGCTGTCAACTGTCAGCATTGTTCTCACTTTCATGTATTGTGTGAGTAATAATAAGTTCCAACGTCACAAAATGACATTTGATAGCATGTGTCTAAGTTAACCTAAATATGAAATTTAAACAAAATCGTTGGAGCCGTTTTCTAGAAAATCCGCTTTTTATAAAATCAATCCCAAATGAAGTAAAGGTACCTTAATTTTTGGGGCTAGAATGAAAATTCTAAATTTGCCTTGTGGTATGGTCCCACAGACCCCAGATATGAAGTTTCAAGCAAATCCGCATAGCCGTTTAGGCTCCGATCCGAGATACAGCCGTGCTTACAGAATGAGCGTTACTGCTTTATTATATAGTATGATTACGTTTTTTTTTTAACGTGCTCACCAGCGACTGAAGATGTAGTTTCCACATAACCACTGACAGAAGTCAAGCATAAGCGTAGCATTAAAACTTAATTTATCTAATTTCTTTGTCTATCTGTTTCCAAACAAACTAATTCAGTGAATTGACTTTTGACTCGGCTAATCACTCATCGGAATTAATTACATTAAACTTTTATTCTCCTTTTTTCCAACAAGGAGTCCCCGCTCACCCGAATTGTGTGTCCATGCCCACGGTATATCTTTTTGTATCTCCAAGTCTCTATAACAAATTGCGTCAAATTTCTTAATTGCTCTTGGCACGCACCTAAATTTAAAAATCAGCCTCCTTCTTCGTCTATCTTTTCGATTTGGCTGCCGGGCTAAACTCGTACCATCGCATCGGCCCGGCCGGCGTGACGGCGATTGCCGCTAATGAATATGTGTACGTTGCATTTTGATTGATGTTGAACCATACAGGATTATAATTTTGTTTCGCCGGTAATAAAATTTAATTATGGAAATGACAGAGATGGAAAAACTGAAAAAAAAACAACACAAAATCCCGACACCTCTGTTGACACTTTCAACACACACAGCACGGCATAAAGTTGACATGTGGTTTTCCACATACAAAATCTGAGATACTTTATAGCATCATAAAAAATAACGTAAAAGAACAAGAAAAACAAAATAAATTTATCTCAAATAAGTTATCTTTACATCACCTTGGCGCATACGGTCGGAATTTAACATTAAACCGCCTACACGCTGCAATGACATTGGAGAGTGCCTAGCGTAGCTTAAACGAATTCTCCAAATGGAATTCCATCCGAAAGTAATGCCAACCCTTTGACATTAAGTAAAAAAAAAAAAAACTAAAATTGTTGGATAAAAGAACATTTCTGACCCAAATTGATCAGAATTTGAAGTTCAAAAACAACAGAAATTAAATAGGTATCTTGGATTCAAATGGAGTTATCTAAATATAGAGCCGCCCCCACCAAGATTTTTCTTTCACATTTTTTTTCTTTTTAACTTTTAAAAGAAAATGACGCAAGCGAATTTCCAGTCAGAAATCGAACGGAAAGACGGAATGATAAAAGACTGAAACAAGTTCGCCCATCGATTTATGTATGTGCATGAAATGTAAGCGAGCTGTCAAAGTGGTGCGAGCCGTACGCGTTTGCCAAATCGAACGTACCTATGTGTGTGTCTACGTTTTATTTAGTTAAAAACGCGAGTGGGATGTGTTTTGGGCCCACTTTGATCGTGGGTCGAATTCGTTTTCGTTGTAAAATTAGTTTTCTATAAGTGAAAGAGTTAAATCAGAGGTAAATGGGGGAAAAAACGGACCAACCTACGAAATTCTTCATTGAAATTAATGGAACGTGCAAAATACTACAAAAGCTGCATGATGCTCATATGTATCGTGGACAGTGTGGTAGAAGAAATGCCGTACTTCCTTGTATTAATTTTTTATCAAGAATCAAAGATAGTGCGTATCAAAAAGAGTTAGTGGCGAACTACATAATTTAAGTGTTTGGGATGAAGTTTTTGCTAGAAATAGGAAAATATATTGTCCGCTGAAATCTTATTCGCTTCTGTAGATGAACATATTTGTTGCGTAAAAAAATAAAATCAAAACCTCTCTTATTTTATTTCTCAGGTTCATGTTATATAAATCAATGAAATGTGTAAACTACAAGCATGGTCATAGCTATTGCGGGCAATTATAAAAACTGCGATAAGAACTGTGCTACCAAACTTAGTTTCCCAAAATGTTATCGATACTTTGTATTAACGTCAAACGAAAACGGTTTTGTTTTTTGCTGTGCAAACTTATTAGGTCTGTTTGGTATCTTTTTAGTGTAAAGTTTAACATCGCTGTCAAATAATAAATTATTTGAAAAGTGCGGGAAAATTTTCCCAGAAAATTCATAAGAAATTAACCAAACACTTTTGAGTAAAACCATTATATTTGTTTTTGTTTTCCACTAACAATGAAGATTATGACATTTCACAAACACTCAGATGGCTGGTCTGACAGCGTTGATCAGCCTTACCCTAAGAACAAGACGGTGTAAGAGTTCGTAAGCTCTTAGTTGAGGAGAATTTTTTTACTCTCTCATTTGGCTCTCTCTTTTACGAATCTTACGAATTTGTACGAATTCGTGAGTTACCAAACAGACCTATTAAAACTAAACAAGGGCTAAAACATACAATCATCCGTCAGACCAAATGTCATTAAATCCGCTGTGCTGCCAAGTTTTTAACACGTATTTTTATAGAGCCATTTATTCGAGTCCAAGTCTATTATACACATAATTAAAGTGCAACATGCTGCATATGAAGTGCTGAAGCATAAGTGCTGTCAAAATTTTATCGCAAAATATCTCATTCATATTTTTACTAGTTTTTTTCCAATAAATGTATTTAAAAATGTCACACAAAGTGGACTTTGCAAAAAATAGGTTGGAAAGGCGCTATCGTAATATTCAAAATCGAGGACATCGAAGAGTCTAGTGATAAAACAGGAAATGTTTATTAAGATCTAAAAAAAACTAGCTGCTGCCGGTTTTTCAAGTCTTCAAGTTTCCAATTTCGGTGTAACTGACCCTATTCAATCTTATCGGAAAATACCAAAAATAGGAGTGGACCAATACTTATGAGCGATAGTGTAGAAATCATTTTGTCGCACACCGTATATCAAGCCATAAGCTCATACAATATAAAATTACGCGTTTTTAGTGTTCCGTCCGTACCAAAACGGAACACTAATGGAATCAGTTCGGTGTCTGTCTGTCTGTCTGTCTGTCTATCTGTCTGTCACAGGCCTTTTTCTCAGAGACTACTTAACCTAGACTATTGAAATTTGGAACAGTTGTAGCAATTAGTGGCCTAAACACAGACCAGAACTTAAAAAGCTGAATTTCGACTTTGGGGGGGTAGTTTCTTAACAAATTTTCACAAAACGTTACAACTTGCTGTCCTGAGCTTTTTCTCCGAAAATATCGCTCAGAAAAATCTGAATAAAATCACAAACATTGAGAATAAAGTGTAGATGGAAACATAATTCTCACGACTGCCCTACTTCAACCGTTTTTTTTAAATTAATTTTTTAATTTCAACTACCCTACTGTTTACATACCCAGAAAAATATCACAACGCCTAAAAGTAGATACGAGAGTAAAAATTGAATAATTTATGGCAAAAGTGTTATACCCGCAGCGAATTTTCGTGGCTATTCCTACCGGATAACTATTGACCTAAGACTTAAACCAATGATACATAATATAACACATAAAGGAAGCTTGATGGTTTCCTATTATAATGTAGGTGTCTCTACTTTTACTATATTGGAAAAAATTGAATTTGTGTATATACAGCCACAGAGAGGGAGACAAATCGCAAAATACGCAGTTAATGCAATTGAACGAATAACGAGACGAAAAATTAAATCTGATGCACAAGCGTACATTTCTTGTAAATACATATACATATGAACATATTATGTAGGTATATATGTATGTATGTATATACATGCTTTATTTGTTGTTTTTTTTTTCTTTTACTTTGTGTGTGTGTATAACTATTCTTCTGAGCAGATGAGAAAGGACATCAGAGACATATGTACATACATACATGCATATGTAGGTAATTTGTTCAACTTACTTGTTGGTATACATTTATGTAGGTACAAATTTGAATTTATTTTTCGCAAATTGTGCTCAATTTATTTGTATTGAAATGTGCTGTGCACCATAAAACTATGTATGTAGGTACACATGTACTTTCTTGTGTCTGCAGATATACAAGTGCATATGTACATATATGTACCTATATATATACATATATATATGTTTTTATGTATGTACATACATACATATATGTGAGTATCGAACAAAGTATCATTGTATCTTTAGTGGAAGAAAGGGTTCATATAGATCTATCAACATAAATCTATGACATACATATGTATGTAGTTAAAATAACTGATACAGTACGGAACACTTATTGCGCAAGTATAACTTGCACTTGACCGGATTTTTTTTCATAATCTTCATATATAGCCTTAGAAAACATTTTTAATGTTAAATACACTAACAACTTAACCTATATAGAATAACGAAATCTACAATAGATAGCTATCGAGTCTTATGTCCTTAGCCTGGATAAAAAGTTATGCTACCAAACTATTTTTTGTCGATTGTTATCGAAAACGTCAAATATGACTTGTAAGTGACACATTTGAAAACAATTGGGGCGATGAAAATGTGATGCTATGCAAAACGGCTTGGAAAACAAGTGGCAAAATGTGTTTGGCATCTTTTTTATGCATAAGCGAGTGAGACCTGTCAAAAAGTAAAATCCTCTCAAAGAGAGAGAAATCCTCTCAAAGACAGAAAACTTGCACAAATGTAAACAAACACACTTTTGGTCAAACCTATCAATTTGTTTTTGTTTTCCACGAACAATGAAGATTATGACATTTCACAAACTGTCAGATGGCCTGGTTTGACAGAGTTGTCCAGCTCACTACAAGAAAAAGATGTTGCGTAAAATTTCATCGCTCTTTATTTTTTACGCTCTCATTTCGCTCTCTGCTTGCGATGTACTGTGATTTTTTCGAGTTAACAAACACAGATTCATGTGATTCTATGTAATTTACATAGTATTACGAAAAGTAGTGTGTTACCAAACAGACCTAAAGTAAGGAAGAAATATTGAAAGTCAGAAAAAATGACATTTTGCTCAGGCAAATAATTAAATAGTGTATCCCGCCTTTTGAAAAAATAAAAAACAGATGTTTAAATGTCGAATGTAAATTAGCATAGTGCTGCCAAATCACCGACGAGGGTTTTTTTTCACATACTGTTTTAAGGCAATATATGTAGATTACCAAAAAAACACGCATATTATTGCATTATTATAAACTTAAAAATAGTTACACGATGTTATTAATTTAACAAAGTTTAAGCTTAATTTGAATTTATGTTTCAAATCCAAACCGATAACAAGTTGAATAAATTTTTGCAACAGACTGTGCTCGCGTGCGTTCCATGCAATCCACCCGATAAGCATAAAAAAACAAACTAGCTTAAAGCTGAAATTACCAAATTTTGTTTGTTTACATATCTACACATGTCAACTTCCGTGCATACCTAATTTGCCTTCATATCAGTCCAGAAAAAATACTTATTCAGAAAGTACGGCTTCGACTTGGACTTTCTTTATATCACAAATTGTGTTTTGTAATGCGTAGCTGGCAACGACGACATTCATGGATCATTATCTATGAGGAAGTAAACCCAAAGAGTTTATCAACTTTCCGTGGAATGTGTTGGATAAATTTATTCGCATTTGACATTGAAATATGTGTTTTTTGCTCACTTGCCCCTAGACTGGACGTCAAATGAGCCGGTTCGAGAAAACCCTGTTAGACAAGTTTCGTTTTTGGATTGATTTTGATTGTTTGTCTAAATAACCAAAGAGAATAAAAATTAACATTTGATTGAAAAACTTGTGCACATACGAGGCATACCCATATATAACTGATCTGGTCAAGTGTGGATCTGTGATGAAATAATAGCTGGAAGGCGTCTCTTGTTGTTGTTGTTGTTTATTTTAATTAAGTTATTTTCAGCTGTCCGTGCGAATGCCTAATAGCGCCTCTCGCCTTATACTCTCGTATCAATCGTAATAAAGCTTTCAATTGTATGTAATAAAAGAACGCGCGGTTTTAATTGAAATTATTTCGAGAATTCATCAATCGGTATGTACGAGTATCTGAATCTATGGACGAGTACGAGTATAACGAGAGCAGATAAAGGCATTGAACCCCTTTTGTTGTTCGATTGTGAGAAAAGTGAATAGCAGAATAGGTTTTGAATTACAAATAATTTTCTTCAAATGTTTATGACGAAACTATTGTTGTTTGTCTGCTGTTGATCGTATTCTTGACACTTGCGAGTTGATCAGTTATTTCGATTTCGAGTGACAACACAGATGTCAATGTTCTGTGAATAGTTTCAGCAATTGATTGTGAACAAGTGGCTATGAATTTAGAAAGGCAATTTGTTGCAAAATCTAGTCGTCTGGCTAGGTGACTGCCTTCGACACTTGAAGGTCATTACACCCTGATGAAAGCACTGAGTTGAACAAATTTATTGGGCCTGATATTGAATTGACATAAGGTGGTCCCCACTTCTTGTTTAACCAGATGTAGAATGGAATTTACTCTAATTGGCTGTCAAATGGTAATCGGGCATTATTTCTATCAAAACGTCAAATGTTTCTGAGTCGATTCATTTCGAGTCCATTGACTAAGTAGTATGGCGAAAAACATTTCAAATTGCGACAGGAGTGCTTAAACCCTTCTATGCTAAAAAGTAAGACAAAATACTCGAATGTCTTTAAAATAGCGCAGTTTTTAAAATAAGCGGATCTGTATCATCGACCATCTCAGCTCTTATCTGACTTAGAAATGACTCAAACTTGAAGCTTATCTTCAGAGATTCAACTTAACCTTAACGACTCGAAGCTTATGTCTTATACCCAAGCTCTATAGAGTACAACGTAGACACCAGCGAACGTCATTAAATGATGAACGGAAAACGGCGGCGCACTTCACTCTGCTCCGAGGGAATCAATCACCCAAGTTCTTTTGAAGTAATTAGCCCGATCTTAAGTTAACTGCCTAACGTTGCGCACTCCAAGTTGGTTGAGGTACTCTTCTACTTGTAAGCAACCATCTTAGGCGAGGTCGTCCTCTGCTGCGCTGACCATCTGGGTTGGAATCGAATACCGAACGTTCATGTCCATTCGCAGTACATGACCTACCCATCTCAAATATACAGTCTTTTGACTATCTCTGCAGTGTAGTTCGTCATTAAATCTTCTCCTCCAAGACCTGTCAATGTAATGCGGGACTGAATATCTTAAGAATGATTTTTCTTTCGAGACTACCAAGGATATCCACATCTACTTTCGATAAAGTCCAAGTCCACTGCTAACAAACAATACCTTCCAATATTTTTAGGACGTTTAAAGGTTAGAACTTAAATTCCATAATGGGATGGTTTTAAGTCTACAAATCACGAAAGAAATGCTGGTGTTCCCCAAGGTTTTGTGCTTTCTCTGATTCCATTTATTATCGTAGATGAGAACTTATCTGGTTGTTATACAATCCAATTCTGATTTTTCTGATTTTTAGAAGATTTTGTCCTTCATAACGGACCTTGGTGAATTGTCAAAGATGCTGTTTTAGGGCGCCGCACTATTTAAGACTTTGACTGATCAGGGGACCTTATGAATTTAATTGTTGCTATTCGGGACTGGCTAGTGGATTGCGTTCTGTATAGTCTCGTTATTGTTTCAAATCTCAGTTTCAGATTATGACCAGAAACAAATTTCCATTTCATAATTAAAAATAAGCAGTTTACTTTACTTAGAGCCAGTGGAATCCATTAGGGTAGTACCGGCTTAATGTCGACAGCGGTAAAGAAAACAGCGGCAGTTATGTTTAAAACGTTTTGCTCAAAATGAGCCGACATATCCAAGTAAACTTAGCTTTGCAGCTGCCACATCGCAGTGTGCCGTGGAAGATGAATTCAATCTGAAAAGTGAGTTCACAGTAAAAGTAAAACCTTTTGTTTTTCTTATTTCTGACATGTTTACAGTTTCTCCAATATTTTGGTAACAAAACAAAATATAAAACAAAACAAATGAATATAATCCTTATCTGAAGGGGTCCTAAAGCGTCTTGAAAAGTCAATTCCAATTAACCCGGTTTTCTACCTTTTTAGCTTGATTATCTATCTGGAAAATCGTGATCTTTGTAGACTTTAATGAGAAATTTTTATTTTTAATTTTTTATAATTTTTTTTTAATTCGAAAAACGATTGGGCACCCAAAAACCCCCCTGAAATATTTGTCTGCCTACGGCCATGCCTGTCAGCCTTATTAGGTATGTTCGCTTTTATTAGGTCTGTTTGGTGTGTTTTTTGTGCACAAGTAATTGAGATCTGTCAAATAGAAAAAGCCTCTCAAAGAGAGAGATGTCCTCTCAAAGAGAGAAAACTAGATCAAAATACACCGAACGCTTTTGAAACAACACTTGGTCAAAACTGTAAATTTGTTTTTGTTTTCCACTAACAATGAAGTTTATGACATTTCACAAACTGCCAGATGGCTGGTTTGACAGAGTTGTACAGCCCACTCCAAGGAAAAAGGTGTAGCAGAAAATACATCGCACGCAGAGAGCCCAATGAAAGTAAAAAAAAAAATTGAGAGCCATGAAACTGTCATGATTCTATGAAGTTTTCAAAGAACTTTCGGAAACTAGTAGGTCTGTTTGGTGTGTCGCTAGTTTTCGCAATACTATGTAAACTTTCATAGAATTATGACAGTTTCATGGCTTTCAATTTGTTTTACTCTCATTTGGCTCTCTCTTTGCGATGAATCATCTGCAAGAGCTTTTCCTCGGGGTGGACTGTTCAAGTGTTCAACTCTATCAAACCAAGCCATCTGACAGTTTGAGAAATGTCATAATCTTCATTGTTAGTGGAAAACAAAAACAAATTGACAGGTTTTGTTTCAAAAGCGTTTGGTGTCTTTTGTTAAAGTTTTTTTTCTCTTTGAGAGGATATCTCTGTTATTGAGAGGATTTTACTATTTGACAGATATCAATCACATACGCAAAAAAGACACACCAAACAGACCTATTAAATGCGATCTGTCATAAAATCAAATTTAGGTACTCTTTACATTCATTTTTTTACTGAATTTAAACTTACATATAAAAATTATATATTTAATTAATTTATTAATAACTTTTGTATTTTATTTACAAACCAACCAGCCGGTATAAACAAGTGCTTTATACCACTCATAGGTATGTTAGGTGTTTGTAGTGCAAAATAAATGTCTAGCTGCACCCTATTATTTTGCTCACTTCTTGTGTCTTATGTTTTTTTTTTTTTGTCTTTTCTTGTCGGCTTCTTATTTTATTCTTTTTTATTGTTTCTGCACAAATCAGTGGCAAATTGTCCATTTTGTTTCGTCTAAATTTAGCGCAGCACACACGGTGGAGACGTTGAAAAACAACCAAACGAACAGTCTTAAACCACTCACAGAAAAGCAGAATATAAATTTGACAATTTGGATTGTCTCTCATTTTCATTTTCATAATTTGTTGTTTCTTTGATTTGTATTTATTTTTTCTTTATTCGATTAAGATGACTAAGGGAGAGCACTCTGTCTTTGGCGACAGGAAATGCTTGATCATTATTTGTTTTTTATTTTTATTTTAAGTTTGTTGAGGAAAAAATATTTAATTTTTCTGTCATGTTATATTGAGTTTGACTTTTAGTAGTTTCAATGTTTCCATGTTGTCATTCTATTTAAAAAAAAAAACACTCTGGAAGTATTTAGGGATTTGATTGATTTTGTTTTTATTATTTTTTACAGCGAATCAAATTAACGATCGAGGTGAACAAATCGACACTAAATCGAATCAGTGGTTGGGCGCCACTATTGCAACTAGTAGCGGCGACAATGGCATTATTGTGGTAAGTCTTTTTCTGGAACTGTTAATGGACGCTGGTGTTTTAATTTTATGTTAATTCGTAGTTAAGTGGTTGGTGGGGGCGTATCTGAAAGCAGTCTTTGTGCATTTTTCGATGTGTCAGAGCTCCGAGCCAATGTATATGAATGCACTGCACATAGAGTTGATGGTTGTATGTTTTTTTTTACCGTGACTTAAGGTGCTCCATAGGTATCATAAACAATCTTAGCTTTATAATAAAATATCTGTTAATTTTGGAAGCGTATCTATATTTATTGTTTCAAAGATTCTACCTGACAGCTGTCAAGATCTAGTGTTTGACACTTCGGATAGTTCAGAAAGTCTGTGTTAATTTATTAAAGTTTCCGCTCATAGTTTGTTCCACGCATGATTTTTGATGTCCGTCTTTTTTTAACTTCGAACTTCTGTCATTCGGGGGACACCATGACATGACATCTTTGTCAGTGTGGTAGATAAACCTAGCCTTTAGGAGCTCCTTCGTTACATTACCTAAATGGGACTCAAGTATCGAAGTGGCTGTGTCCAAAATCCTTTATCTTCAGAATCTAGCTTTTAGTGGGAATGCCTCATGCTTCATACATCTTCAGGGATAGTCCCCCAGTGTATCGAACTCAAACCGACTAAACCCTCTCCATCTTAAGGCAACTCAACGCTAGAACTACTTCTTGTATTACTCCAGGAAGATGCCACTAGTGGGCACCGTAGCGCAAGTGGTTAGTGCGTCGGACTACTGTGCCAGCGGTCTTGGGTTCGAATCCCGCCGCAAACACCTAAAAGTTTTTAACAGTGCCCACCTCTTTCGAATGTCTGACAAGCATCAAAGAGTATCATTTGTCACGATTGAGCTTCTCAACTCGCCGTTCGGAGTCGGCAAAAAACTGTAGGTCCCTTCCATTCGTGCAAAAATATAACACGCACACACAAATGGTTGCGAGAAGCAGGCCCAGGTTCACCTCGAGCTGTAGCGCAAAACTAAGATGCCACTCTACCTAGCCTCTATGTGGCTCTTGTGTTTTATGGCCCTTACAAGGGTTTGCCCAGTCCTCTCCTTTTTATCCATTACACCTTCTCAACGAAGTGGCGAACTCGGTTCCAGTTTTCTTCATTCGTGCGCATTACCATGACCACGATAGCGAGGTATCGCCTACCTCCATTCCCAATCTTAATCTTTCTCTAAGCCATCTTGTGCATTCGAAGATCGTGTGATTTGCGTCGCCATGCTGACATGCTGGGATTCCTATTTCTCCCATCCGGTGTACTTATTGGTTAAATCTACCTCTTCATACTTTAGATTTGTCCAATCCGCGATGTCTCCAATAAGTCTTGCAGTCCATCTACCACTTGTTTCTCTGCTCCATCGGTCTTTCTATAGCGACTTATATTGATCTTTTTGTCTTGTACTGTTCTTAACCGTGAATATGAGGACGACTGGTTCCGAGGCAGTTCGGTACGCGCATGTCACTCGGAGGGCTGCTCTTCGTTGAACTGCTGCCAATTGTTTGCTATACTTTTCCTGCAGGAGCACATAAGCTATACAATAGGGTTGATACCGTGGTTGCTATTAGTAGCTTGCGCCTGCTTACTGTTGGTCATCCCAGCTTTGCTATCACTCTGCTCAGCGCTGAATTAATCCTATTGGACACATACATACATACATAGTTAGTGTATCTGCACTGAGGGTGATGGCCAGGGAACGGATTTTGTTGACTTTGCCTTTTGTTTGCCTTTTTTTGCCTTTTTTTTTTACTCATATTGCCTTTTTTTTGCCTTTTTTACTCATATTGATTTTTTTGGCGTTTTTGGTACTATTTGTCAAAGTAGCTGTGCACTGCACGCGTTGTTTACACTAGCGCGCATAAAAAAAAATCCCTACACACCAATACAACCCTAAATACATTTGTATCAACTTAACATACACGCGCTTATTCTTGTGCCGTAGGTGCAATCTCAGGCATTCGCCATAGTTTTATTTACCATAAATGTTTTCATCTGACAAAAACCGTTGGACAACTGGGAAGTATTTTTTTCGTAACTGTGCGCCTTTTCATATAGATTCTAGATTCATATTCTGTGGCATTATACTGGTCAAACTTAGTGCTGGTATGTTGAATATTGCGTGTGCCTAGATGCGTGCTGCTCCCGAAATATTATATTGAAAGTGAAAATGCCCCAAGACAGAGTTTGTGGTGAAATTGGAAAAAGATTTGTAGTCGACCCGAAAGACCGCATATTTAAGAGTTTACAAATTACAGGTGATTCCTAGTAGTTGTATGTATTTTAATTTGAGCACTTGATCTTAGTGCACTGCGTATTATTTAGAAGTAGAGCTGTTAAAGACTTTGAACGGACTCGACGAAAAATTACAACAAGCTAAAGGGCCAGTAGCTGAAGCTGGAATGAAAAAATTGTAGGCGGGTTTTTTCAGCAATTAAGGAAATGGCGCTGCAAACTCTAAATTGGACTCAAATATTAAAGTCAAGGACGTGACATCTCTTATCTTGGCTCCACTAGGCTCTGCCCATGTTGTAAGGTCCTTTATTTCATTCAAGGCTTTCCTGAGAGATAAACACAGGCGATTGTTACATACCATACTTCAAAATGTTTTGGGTTACAATGTTAATAATAATGCATAAAAACCTTTATCATTAAATGCCTTTCTTTGCCTTTTTCTGCGGTATTATTTTGCCTTTTTTGGCTTTTTTTGGTCAACAAAATCCGAACCCTGGTGATGGCAATCAACTTACTGCGGCGTCTCACTTTATTCCGTTGCGCATCACTTCACTACTAATGTTACGTTACGTCTTTGTATTTTGCACAAATCTTTTTCCGCGTTCTTTTTCCTATTTCCGCAACCAATAACTTTCAAATAATGACCAAATATAATAAAACATAATCACCTACTATGTCATACTTCCAGTTTCCTTCATTAGCTTCCCATCAACGCCACGTTCGCGTTACGAGCAGAAACTTATCGCGCCCACTCATCAATCTGCATTCGAAAATACTCTGACGGCGATGACTCACAAAATCATAAATTCAAATCGGAAATTATCTCATTTCGTTGGTAATTATGAATTCTGCAGTTAAAATTATATGAGGAACGAAATGTAACGTTACACGTAATGCTATGAAAATAATTGAATCGCATTCAAAACGCTTGCAACTGATCCTGTCAATTTGAGGAGCGAACAATAAACAAGATCACTGTTCTTAACAGTACGAGTACATCACGTAGTTGCGGCACTGCGCGTCGCGTCGGTCGCTGGCATTGAAATTTGATACTAAGAAACCGTAAATATAACGTAATCGTAACCATATTGCTCGTAAAAATTAGCTTTCTTCTTCTTGGCATTATTGCTCTTCTCGCTACTGCCTCTGGCACTGCTTGTGCAGCTTAATTGCTGTGCAATCGATAACAGCGGCAAAACATTTTAGCAGTTGTATACCACATCACGTATGAGCGGAGCCACTTTACGTTGCTCCGCGCCATTGTCTTAGGCTGGACGCACATTGAATTGCAATTGAATTCGTAGCGCGGAACGTTTTCTTTTTTCGTTTTGTCTATTTTCTTCTTCTAATTCTGCTTTTTATTGCTTTTGTTTTGACTTTATTTTTATTCATTCGACCATTTGGTTAGCCAGTAGTTTCCTGTGTATGCGGCGTGCATATAACGAGTTGCAGTCGTCAATTAAATCGAGGCTTTAAGAGGCGCCTATTAGGCCTACGGACAGGGAAAGTTCTTAGCCACAGACGCATACAGTATGTAGATAGGGTGCGAGTAGATCGATTGCGTATATGTTGTAACATCAAACCATGTGGGTTTTGTTTGTTAGTTTTGGGTGGCAGTTGACAGTTGGCAGACACAAGCTTTAGGTTTTGATAGATGTCAGATGAGTCTATCTAATGCATAGAAAGTCAAATCTTCGCCTACACGGTTTCGTTCTTTTTTTTTATTGTTTCTTTTTTCTTTACCCATCGCCAGTGGTTTTGAAGTCGAGATTTGCCCTTTAACACTGAAGAGTTTCGGGTGCAATCTATGACTGTAGGTGTACCTACTTAAGGTTATGACTCCACTTGAGAGATTGAAAATCTAGACTTTTGATTAAAATACTTGTAGAAACGCTGTTTTATGGTTCTAAATTATGATTGAAGATATGATAAAAGGAGGAAAAACTCCGGGAATATGATAAAATATAAAATAGAAGTTGTGGTTTTGGTGTTAATTGAAAGAGGCTGTTCTGTCGGTTTGTATTTAGGTCAAAATAATGAATCTATTAAGCCAATTCTAGCTTCGATTTCAACTCTGAATATAGAATTTATTACTCATTTTACTGGTGAATTGGGAAATTTGTTTATTTTTATTTTTTAATTCGAGAGATGGAAAAAGTGATAGAATAGTAATGACGGGTAGCCATGTTTAGATAGGCGACACAACAAGATAACGATCCAAGTTTGACTCGAAATCGAAGTCATTCATCAAAGATGAATTCGGAACACACTCGTAAACGAGTATTTTATGGTATTTTGTGGTTTGTTTGTTTCCTGTCAGCAGTATTAAAACAACAAAACAAATGTCGCCAAACTACAGCGTTTTTTGTTAGAGAAGACAAAACTGGTACCCTGCAATTGCAAGGCCTCCTTTTTTGACTATTACAGTGGACTCTCGGTAGCTTGAACATCCAATAACTTGAACAAGCTATTTTTCCCCTATAGGTATTCTATAACTTGAACGGACAGTTTTTAAGACTCGATACCTTGAATGTTTCCATTAAGTACTCTATAAGTTGAACAATTAAAAAATGAAAACCTCTTTAACTTGAAGAAATTTGATGTGACAAGCAAAAACGTTTTACATTTGTATCTTCGCTTTGGACCATGTTGCTACAAAAATTAACGGTTTCCATAAAGGGGAATCCCATAGAATTTATTTTGTATGTATCTGAGCTGAAAGTTCTAAATCAGTGATTTTTACTGTGACAAGTTAGTGCGTGTAGGAAACAAAACGTCTTATCTTGTTGATGTCGTTATTGTACAAAATATTGTTACCAATAAGGAATCAGTTTAACTTTTCGACAAAGCCATCGAATTTGCCAGCTAAAACGAAAGGCCATTCTTGGAACTGACAGTTCTCCAGGGTCTTCGAGAATTCGTTTTACAAAACAAGGTCAAACAATTTAATATAACAATTCTCTTTTTTGAAACTTGTCTTAAAAACAAATATGTGGCTTATTATTTGTTAATAAAACATAAAATATAAATATTTGTTAAAATATAAATAAAAACAACATTAAACTGAATATGTTTAAAAAAATGACTTTTTGTTTTGATCCAGTAACTTGAACAATCGAATAACTTGAACTGCCGTGGTTTCGTGCGTGTTCAAGTTAACGAGAGTCCACTGTATTAACCTTTAGCTGCTTACGATTTAGTGAATACAACAACCATACTAGACGCCATATTCAGTTTCGTTCCAGCTTTCGTTAGCGTTACGTGATTTTGATAGTCGGCAATCTTTCCGGATATTGCATTGAAATTCTTTTGAAGTTAATTACGAAATTAGACAAATTTTCGCATTTCAAATAAAAGTATACGAATACGTCCACAGAAAAAAATTAAAAACTTCCAAATTTGAACAGTGCCGTCCGACTCAAAAAATCTAGATGCTGGAGTGCTAATGCTAAGCCATATGAAAAGAGTGAAATCCTGGACACACTATCAAATGGTCTGGCCAAGCTTAATTTCAAGCAGCTTTTCGCTGATAGATTTCCAAGCAGAGAGGAATGGAAGCGCCTACCGAGTTTCGCTTGCGTCTTCCAGGCAGAGCTACTAGCGATCTTCGAGGGTTCTCACAACTTAATAAACTACCCAACACCCAAACACAACATCGCTTTTGTTTGCGTTTGACTTGATGTAGTTTTTTAACTATTAGTTTAATCTTTAAACGGGTTGAAGGTACTTATTATTTTCTTTAGTCGCCTTGTATTTTACCACATGCAGCTTTAGAAAGATCATAGAAAATAGTAAATTTTGAGTTTTTTTTAAAACGCACCTCAATTGCTTCACTGTGTACTAGGGGTGGACACAGTGAACCTATAGTGTTTATTTATTATTTCATAAGAAAAATAAAGAACAAAAACAAGTTATTGGTAAAAATCAATTTTTATTTAACGTTAACTTTAAAAAAAGTAAACAATACAAAAACATAAGTAATAAAAACAACAAAAAGTAATAACTACGATAAAAAAATAACAAAAACCACTTTCAAGGACTTCGATAATATCACAAAACTTATAACTAATGAAAACTAATAGTAAAAAATAATAAAAAAAAAAAAAAAAAACCATTAACGAATGTTAAATGCTGATAGGTCGTTGCTAAATGAAAATACGAAATACTGAAGCCTGTGAATGTGAACCATGGTTCACTGTGTACGACTATGATCTGGTTCACTGTTGAACATAGTAACTTTTTGAAGAAAAATGTTTTTATAAAAAAATCTATTTCACAAATTTTATACTAATTTTGATTAATAATAATAATTATTATTTTAAACTGTATCCCACAAATCTCACTAAGCACATTACTTTTTTAAATGGAGCAAAAAAAAAAGCACTATTTCTTATTTACTTACCAGTAAGATTCACTTTTTCTTAAGCACAACCGACACTGACGAACGCCAGATACTTCAACGGCCAGATATTTGCTCTTTACTTCGTTTTTCTCTTCCGAATAGGGATTCTGTAAATTTAAAAGATTCACTGTGGGATGTGAGCCACTGTGGGACAGTTTACCCTACAGATAGCCAAACCGCAATTAAAGCCATAAATTCAGCCATTACTTCATGGAAACTGGTAGATCGATGCCCAGACAACCTCAATCGCTTGTACAACTAGGTTAGTGTCACTCTTTTCTGAGTCCCAGGGCATAGTGCCATAGATGGGTCAGCCCTTAGCAGCTCACTAGCGGAAAACGTTCACAGGGTACTGGCCATGCTGCCCAGAGTATATCTTATAATTATTATTAATTATTATTAATTATTATTAGATATACTCTGATGCTAGTGGGCACCGTAGTGCAAGTGGTTAGTGCGTCGGACTACTGAGCCAGCGGTCTTGGGTTCGAATCCCGCCGCAAACACCTAAAAAGTTTTTCACAGTGCCCACCTCTTTCGAATGTCTGACAAGCATCAAAGAGTATCATTTGTCACGATTGAGCTTCTCAACTCGCCGTTCGGAGTCGGGAAAAAAACTGTAGGTCCCTTCCGTTCATGCAAAAATATAACTTACTTAGTTGGCGCTACAGCTCGAGGTGAACCGGGGCCTGCTTCTCGCAACCATTTGTGTGTGCGTGTTATATTTTTGCACGAATGGAAGGGACCTACAGTTTTTTTGCCGACTCCGAACGGCGAGTTGAGAAGCTCAATCGTGACAAATGATACTCTTTGATGCTTGTCAGACATTCGAAAGAGGTGGGCACTGTGAAAAACTTTTAGGTGTTTGCGGCGGGATTCGAACCCAAGACCGCTGGCTCAGTAGTCAAAGTAGTAGGCAAAAATATAACACGCACACACAAATGGTTGCGAGAAGCAGGCCCAGGTTCACCTCGAGCTGTAGCGCCAACTAAGTAAGTATGTATACTCTGATGCTGCCAATCTAGCGATCCCCCACAACAATTTCTGCCGAAGCTGCTGCAATGATGAAACTTAGAAATAGTCGCTTTTTCACTTTTTGTGCAAATTTTCGGCTCTAGCGAAAATCAGGCAAAGCATACTTTTACTAACTTTTCTTCAATGCCTTAACCCTTAACTGATGTCGTTAAAATAATGAACGCTTCTATAGTCGTGGGGTCCATTGGTCCCACCTGTTTTAAAAGGTGATTAAAATAAAAGTATTAATTTCTTTTTTAATGTTTTTTTTTTATCAAACTTTAAACTTAACAATTACAAATGTAATTTTTAAAAATTAGCGGCAGGAATATTCGTTTTTATTTCAAATTTGCACTTTCATTAATAGGTCCCAATGCACTTATTATAAAAACATGTATTTCAACGGGTCTACTGGACCCACGACATCAGTTAAGGGTTAAAGAGATATCCGAGAAAATAATTGGAGAACTGATCCTCTTCCTAAACTCCACAGGATGGAGTGATAAATGATATCAAAACGGCACCCTTTTTGTGCTATTTGGTATTCAACAAATAGATACTAGGTAGGTACTCCTTTTTACCAAACACAAACAAACAATTCCTGGGCTGTCATTTTTTGACAGTTTTCATTTTTTCACCAGCTGAAATTCTACGTGAAGCAAAAGGAACGAAAGTAGATATTATTTTCGTTCAATTTTTTTACAACTTTCTCAGTGCGCAAAACATGACACAATTATGGGCACTCAATATTTCTGACAGCTCTTGAGCTCAATGATGACGTATGTTTAAGTTCAGATAAGTAAAGTATGATTGACTTCATTGATTCTATGACATTGACAACCCAGTAGCCGGCTCCCAAAGAAAAGGAGTAAATCACGTTTTGCATTTTCTTCAACTTGCAGCACTGGTAAAGAGAAAGGATATTAATACATTAATATCCCCTTATTAATCATTTACACTTGCGCATTCATCAATCAACGCTTGAACTTAAGATTCTCAAAACATTTATCGGTCTCCTAACTCTCGTTTGTCTCAGTCGTGCGTCGTCGTTGTGTCATCGGGCAGGCATTAACCACTGCAATGTCTACGTCTTCTATACGCAATGTTCGTTCAGACTTTCCAAGTAATTAATTACACGCACATTCGCCTTTATGTCGAGTCTAATTATTTATAAGAAAAAAAAAAAAAAAACTCCAATGATGGACTTGACAGCATAAAACCGAGCTGTCAAAGTGGCGTCACACGATTTATTACAACGCACGCGTGACGCTATTTCAAATTCACTTTTATACGAGTATACGGAATTGTCTTGTGGGTGTCATGGAACTTTGATTGGCGACTTGTATCGCCATACAAGGTTACCCACGAAAACAACAAATTTGTGTTCTTAACTGTCTGGAATCAGGTCAAGCTGTCATCACGCATCTCCACTGTCATCGCTATCATGGTCAAGAATCTAAAACCCATCGTTAATAGCATGGCATTGGAATACGAGTAGAATCAAATTAAAGGACTATCAATCGTCTTGGAAATCAATTTTCCTTACCACGTGCAGAGATTGACACAAAGTGACCACAATCAGATCGATTAAGTGCCCCCGTTAAAAGTGAAACCGCGTCCATAAATATGAACCGCAAACGACGAAGAAGCACGGGGCTTCACTTCATTCAACGTTTTTATGTTCGCTTTTAACGAGAGGGTGGCTGCCCACAAAGGCTGTGACTCCATCGCCCTTGTTACATCCAGCGACAACAAGAACATTAAATGTTTGCAATTTTTCACCTGAAATCGAGAATGACAGCAGAGAAGCATGCAGACACTGCTGTTGCTGTTACCGTGCTGAGGCCACCATGATTTGGAGTAAAGGTGTGGCCCAGCGACGAGGATTGGTTTGCAGATACAATGTGTATGGCCGCGGCGTTTGCTGTAAGGTGGATGTGTGTATGGATTAACGTTGTTCTTCTAAATTCCAATTAAGGTTGACGGCTCGATTGGCAAAAGTGATTTCGATTTTAACCGTATAATGGAGCACTGAGAACCGCTGACACACTGACTGTGGCCTTCAATATTTTCTTCTTTTTTTTTATTGACTCGATTTTATAGTCTCGAACGGGTCATCGACGAACGGATGTATTTATTGCGGTGTGATGTAGGTCGACACGATAGAGAAAGAGTTAGAGGTTGCAGGTTGGGACAAAGTCTCAGATTTTAATGGTTCCATTAAAGTCTCGCAAACGTATGCACTATCGATGGTTATTGAGAAGAAATACAGCCACACGAAAGGCTCGTAAATTTAGCAATGTAGCGAAATTTAATAGATTGACTTTCACCTGCAATCGAATTGAATTTTACTTTTTTTTTTTGCTAGCAGATAGAAAAAAAAAAAAAACCAATTAACAAAGCGTTATGTTTTATGTATCCTACTATACTTTTAAATCGGTGAATTTTGTCGAATTCTACTTAGCAGATCCAACGTAATTCCATTCAATGCTTTTCCTATAGCATGTATTGTATTTTGACCAATCTTGTAAACTATCAACTTTTAGTCGATGAAACGAACAAGCCAATTCACACTATTCTACTCGGCAGCCATAACGTATGCCTTGCTAAGTTTCGTCAAACTTCACGTTGACATAAGCATATGCGCTTTCAGTTGCATATTACGTAGGAAGGTACGCCCATTTCACTGTTCGGTAAATGACAGTTTAATTGTGAATATGGAACATAATAACGTGGCAATCAAAAAAAAACTATTTGTCTAAAGCAGTTGTTGACATGTCAATGGCTGCATATGATTTTTGTCAAACAATGATACATGCCTAAGTTTAGATGAGTGAAGTATGTAGGTATGGTTAACCTTCGTAACCCAAACAAAATGAATTATTAGAGAAGATTCCGCTTATGGTACACTTTTATAAGGCGGTTTTTTGGAAACCCAACTTTTCAAAACACCAAAAAACGGCTCTACTCACTTTTAACATTCTATACACTTTTATTTGTTATATTCAACTTGGTATGTACATTGGTAATTTGCGAACTTGTACAAATTCGTACAAATTTTCTAAATATTCACGAATTCCAGTTTGGTAATCCAAAAGACCTTCAACGAATCGGAGAAAAGAGAGCTAAATACCAAACATATCCCCTTAATTGAGAAACTTGCGAATTGTTACGAATTGTTAAACCACTTTTTTCTTCGGGTGAAGTCGGTAAAACCTGTCAAAACAGTCATTTTTCAGTTTCTGTCAGTGAAATTAGCTGTCAAAAGTTTCTTTCTCCTAAAAACTATTCAGACCTCACGTTTGACGGTTTATACTAACAAAATGTCAAAAATGTGGTTCAGCGCGTTTGGTAACTTTCTTGCAAGTTTTCCACTTTCTGAGAGAATTTTATCCCTCTTATAAAATTTAACAGGTTTTACCCACTCGACTACAAAAAGTTACCAAACAAACCTCAAAGCTGAAATGTCAAATTAATTTCAGCAAGGCAATTATAGTTGTGTGTGACGTTTAATCCTACTGGGCCATGTTCAGAAGAAGATACATTCAAACGCAGTTCTTCCGCAGTACTGCAAAGTCAAGAGTTCCAGATCGTCAATAAATAGCAGTGATGCAATGTATCGCGTTCCAAAACGCATCATAAAAGCAACCACTGCGCAAACAAAAGCATACAACGCATCATAGTTTATTGTGATGCGTTATGATTTGAGGCTTTTTTTTTTCTTATTCCGATTATTTGTTATTTTGATATTTTCTTCAAAAATTTACAGAAAATATGGACAGAATTTCTTAGACATTTTTATTAATGAAATGAAATGGTTGTTAAACAAAGTTCCAAAAAGTCAAAAATTGTTAAGCATCATGATGCATTGCAAAATGAAAGCATCGTAACATCGCATTCACATATCAATGGCAGTGATGCATTCCCGATGCGCATATTTTTGATGTTTTGGAACTCAGCCTTCCTCACGAATTAATAATAAAAATATTTACACGAAAATGATAAATTTCAGCTAAGGCCTCGGTTATACGACAAAAGCATAGGAAACACATTTGGTTTTGCATTTTTGGGTCACTTAACCACAATACTTTATTCTAAATATGGACTCTTCTATTTAACCCTTGTACAGGGGCAAGGTCCATTTAAAAGTTTTAAAGCCTGGTGTAACATTTTACCATACGAATAAAAAAATGTAAGTAAACGGTAAATTTGGGCTAGATGTGGCAAGATTATTCACATAAAATTAAGCGTGATTCTTTTATAGACCAAACAAGTATAATTTAGCATGAAATGTCAACAAAAATGGCATACAAAACAATGATAAAAATAAAATAAATAAATGAAAATAGCTTAAAAATGACTCGTAGACTTTTGAAAAAAAAATATGGAAAAAATATATTGAGTGCTCCCAGACCGTTGGAAACGTTAAAAATGGACTCAGGACAAAATTTGTAGTACAGTACGCCCTCGGTAAAAGCAACCCATAAAAATTCGAGCAGTTGCGTTAATTGAGGTTGTTGCAATAACCGAGTTACAAAAGAGTATGAAAAATAAAAGAATAATGTTCGTCGTTAAAGAAAACAAAAACAAGATGTATATTTAATTCTGAGAGAAGTAACTGTAAAATAACTGCCCAGTTATATTAAAACCAAACACCAAAAAATAGAAACACATATAAAACGAAATAAGAGATCATGTATGGAAAGTTGCGTTTACTGAGTCACATTTTTTTGAAAAGTTGCAATCACTGAGTCACTAATGGTAAAAATTTGGATGTTGCTTTGACCGAGGTATTGCGTTTATCGAGGGTTGCTTTTACCGAGGGCGTACTGTAGTAGCACAGAAATCCCCTGTACTAGGGTTAAAAAAAAAATGTAAAAATATTGAATAAAAGAGCTTTATGGCCTGATGAATTGAGCTCCTATTAATGAAATATGAGTAAATGCACCAATTAGAAAAAAAGTCTTAAATTTATCTAATTTAGGAGTACCAACCAAAAAATGTCCTTACATTTAACTGGTTTCAGCGCATCTGGTTTTCCGAATATTAAACTGCTATTGCAGGTAATGAATGGTCTATTAAGTTAATAATTATTACTTAGTAAATTTACTCAGTAAATTTTTTGTGCACATAAAATGAAAACTTTTTTATAGTACTGTTAATATGTGCTGTTAAAGAGTCATGGTGTTTATGACTTATGCATGTGAATAGTCAACAAATTCACCAAATTAGGTTTCGAAGTAAAGTTTAGTGAGAATGACAAACTAACATTTGTCTTAAAAACCTTCTGGCTTTTTATATATAATTCGCTAAATAACAACTATACAAATTGTATGCACATACTCCTATTCAGGCGTTCTGTCAAATACTACAATTGTGTGCCTCATGTTGACAACCATTCTATTCTACTTTGTCTTAACCTAAAAATCAACAATGTCGGTGGGACATTTAATAAACTATATTAAGCTGATTTTTATGTATCAAATCTAGCGGTAAAGTGGATTCTGGACATGCTTCAAGCTACACATAAATTGACTCTTTTTGTACACAAATCATGTCAAAATATTCTTTTTTTTTTACTTGACGAGCGCCCGACTTGTGCAGGGTACAGCAGGCATGCTGTTTTTAGTTCTCGCGAACAAGTGTTCTGGAATCCGCAATAGCTTGGTCCTAAACTGGGGTTCTTCCAAAGGATGCAGTTTTTGAAATCGCTATGTAAAACTTTGGCCGCATTTATTATACTTTCAGCACCAAGCAAAATCATTACATTTTTTCAAAGTAATTGACATTTGACAACGGTTCGACTTGCATTTGATCGTTAGTCTCACTCACTTCAAATGAATCTTAAGATAAACTACAGATGACCAAATGAGAGCAGGTAGATGTTATGCCACTTAACAGATGTGACCTAAACTTCTCTGTCTAATAACTACATTTACAGCTTTTCAGTAGCCGTCTAATGACATATGTCAGGCACCTACAATGCCTAGCTAGAATCGGGTAGATAGACAACTCCTAGAAGTTTTAAAATTAACTGGGGAGACCTTTATCATCAAAAAATACGAAGAAGAATATATTTCAATACCAATCACCTGTCAATAAACACCCAGCAAAATACCATCTCCGAATCAAGTTCTTAAGCGAAAACAAAACGCAACTTATAACAAATTAGTCAAACACCATGTACACACATTAAAACAAATGACCAACAATCGCGTTTCCATGCGTCGCGTATTCTTCGTTCGCCACCACCATCAGTCGTGTCCTCCTCTCCTTGAGTGCGGTTTCTTCACCTTCAATTCATAAGAAATCGAAGATACAAACAGCGACAGACAAGCACTAAAAGATATTGAACGACATCGTTCAGCTAAATGGATTCGCGCGATTCACCTGTGCAAGCAGAAAAAACAAAAACAATCGCAAGACTCATACCACACATATACGAGCACGAGGACTGATCGTATGTGCATAGCGAAGGCGAAGAAGATCTGTGCGCTGCGTCTTGAATTGGAAATCAATTCAACGGTACGTTTATTTCAATTTTATAGATACTCGGGCTCGTACCTACATAATATTTGCTTTGTGTATAGCGATTGCGTTTTCATGCGCCGCGCCGGCCGCTTGACCAACGCGCCAAGGAATTGGCATGGCATGTCTTTTATATTGCAACGATTTGTGTGAGCAGGGCTTTTTAATGCCTTCTCAATGATGTGCGGGACTGACCATAATAAAACCATCGATGATATTCTATATAACTTCAGATAAACATTTACGAGTACAGTGGAAGGTAAAAGTTACGGACGACCTCAAAATATCGAAAAGATCTTCGCGAACATTTTACCAAAAATACCGATTTGCTATAGACACAACGAAAAGGAAGGCCATATAGTGTCAGACTAAAACTAATCGACTTAGAGGATAACTCCTTTTCATAATTTCAACCCCTTCATTTCACAACATAGATTCTTTTTTTTTTTTTTTTTTATGAAACAATTTTGGCTGCATTGAGAAAGAAAAATAATTAATTTCCATGGTGGTGTCAAACTTGTTACCTTCAGTGTGCATATGAATGCTTGACTTCAATAAATCTATTATTATGGAGTTGATGGGAAAAATTGTCAAAGAATGAAGGTGGTTAGATGTTGGCCGAGGTTTATATGGCAAAAAAAAGAATGGGCCCAACGTAACAGACTTATGGTACCCCATGGACATTTTTGTCCTTACCTACATTGGTAGTGGCACGCCTTGGGCTACCAAAAATGGCAAAAAAAAAAAAACAATCCAACAAAAAGAGCAAACAGCAACTCAACCGAATTTCCCCTCCTTTTTTGAAAAAAAAAAAATCATTTTTATGTCCGTTTTGTGAATGCAAATTTTCCATTGTTACCGTGCGCTTGGTTCTCGTCTACGTATATGGTGCTCTCGTTGTCTTGTCATCACATGATCGTTGTCGACTTTCTGCTTGTTTGACAGAAATAGAAGTTACATTTAGGCTCGCAATAAGAGAAAAGCAAGCAAAACCTCCACCGAAGCAGGTCAAACATGACCTCGGCTTCCATATTAGCTGACGAGATACCGGCAACCAGCAGCCATTGCATCGGGCATACAAGACCAGAACACAGAGAGCAAACTGCGGTATCCCACAATGCGAAATCAAAACACAACTCGTTGGTAACACAAATCCGTGCAGCGAATTGTGCCAGTCTAGCGCAGATAAAGAGATACAGATACTCGTACACACAGGTCAAAGGCCAACACATTGGGAGTTGTTGCGGATGGAACTGACATCGATCTCAATTCGATTTGATATTCGCTGGATGTCGCACGAGTGCGCGCCTACACGAAACAGTTAAGGTTTCTGATATTAACGAACCACGATGTGGGCAGACTATGCCCGACCATTTGGAGTTCAAAATTTGGCCATTAAGATGGTTTACGGGGATTCTAATGAGGTCGCCGGTGTGGGATGAAGACATAAACAATGAGATTTTATAGGTGAGAAAATTAGGTGAAAGCATTTAAGATGGTCAAGCTTTAGCGTGTGTAAGCGTATCCGTGGCTAGTAACTGGTTGCGTTTTATTGCCGTTGGCTGATTGTGAACGTAGACCACCCTGAACAAACAGTGTTCTATTCAAATTTAAATGGCGGTGTTTTGTTCGTTAGGTATAGCGGTAGGGCAGCAACGTTGATTAAATATTAATAAAGCAGTTGGAGTTTTTCGTCGTCGTTTACTCAAATTACAGCACAGTGAAGTGAAGAAGCTGAGCTTTAACATGGAAATTTGTTCTTTTGTGGGTTTGTTTGACAGAAATCTGGCATTAGTATGTTCAGAGACGCCCATTTGTAATTTTATTAGAATTCAGACATGGCTTTAGGGTCGTTAAGAAATGTTTTATTTTTATTACAACATTATAGAGATAGACTTTGCTTGAGGCATCTGGACTTAGATTGACTTTGAAAGACAAGTCCTAATAAAGGGCAACCAATTTTCTTTCAAAGATGAAACCGATGCAGCACAGAGATTAATGGAATATGATGCTGCCCACATCTCTTTTATAACAATTAATCCACTTCAACTTAAAAAAAGAGACGCACAGCATAAATAAATAGTTGGAAAGTGCTCGGATCCAAGCCTTTTGCCAAAAAAAAAAAACGAACAGCCTTTAAGGGGCTTTTTTAACAGGTTACTTATTTCCAAAATACAATCCTTTCTGGAAGAAAGAGAATTTTGGATTTTTTCGACGAGAAAGACTTATTTGCCAACATTTATCCAACAGCAACAGAAGCAATAGAGCTCCATCGTAAAGGTAATCAAGTCTTTGCATTACCTTTGAGCAAATGTCAGTTTTGGTCCAGGAGAGGCTTGGTGCGAGATCTCGGCTGGAAGGTCATATGGCAATATTTCTTTGAACATGCAGCTGGGAACCTGTAATGGTACATGGGGACGGGTATAGTTTAATGCCCGAAAATATTTTACCCCCGCAGATGGATTACCTATCCCGTGTCCGTGCATATAATTTTAATACTAGTTACAAAGATAGTATTAGTAAAACAATTTAAAAATATCGAGACACTGGTTGGTCGGCTCGGTCTACAGACTTAGCACTAGCAGCACCGATTTCCTTCCTATGAGGTTATTTCAAAGAAAAGATTTACCGGAATAATCTCCAAATTAAAATCGACAATAAATATCATAATATTGGCTTTGAGAGTTGAGACCACAAACTTTAATAAAAGTGATGGAACATTTTATCTAACTAGTATTGCATGTTGTCTTAATTCAACCAATTGTGTGAAAGAAACTCACCTGGTTTTACCTGGCTTAGACACAAAATATTGGAAAGAAATACATACTGCACTGGACCTCAAAAACGTAATTTACTTTTTATTTGCGCTCTGAAATTGCTTGGAGAACTGTGATTGCAGCACAACAAATTACTTTTTTTAAAGAAAATAGCTAAGAACAAAAACAAAATTACATATTTGCAGAGTTCGTCGATTGTATATGAACTGCATGAAAAATTAAAAAAATAAAAATACCCCTTCATAATTTACTTAAATTTTCATTTTTAGGCGTGTTTTTTTTTAAATCTATACAGTGAACATTGGAAAACGTGAACTAATTAAAACCGAGGGTGTTCATGTTTTCGAGATTGTTCATGTTTTGGAATGTAACATTTTATGATTTGATTTTATGATTGCATGCTACCGTATTGTCTTACTATTCCTCCTCAAATAAAACACATTTTCTTCGATTTTACCTCATTTTTACTTCAATACATGAATATTTTCACATATTTACACATACTGGTACGGCTCATTAACAAAATTGATTAGATTTCTTTTTAACATTAGAATGTTTTAAAAATATAAGGTTCATTTAACAAAAAAAAAAATCTGTAATTTTTTTGATAAGTTTTTCACGCTTAAAAACTTTCCAAAATATCAGCTTTTCGTTTAATGTTAAAACCTTCACTTTCTTTGAACACATTTTTAAACAGAAAATTAGACGTTGATCAGCCCAAATTATGCAAGAGAAAAACAGTAACTGAGTGAAGGATGATAGCAATACGTACACGCACGTGTGGTACCAAATTCATACATACATGCTACGCGTTGTTAATATTATGGGATCCGCCGAATACTACGCATTGTCAATATTATGGATCTGGATATAGGGATCCCCGAAGTCTTGAAAATTAATTCAAATTAATTCAGTTTATGTATTTTTATGTAGAAATGTTGAACAAATGTCTGTTCACGTTTTAGAGCTTTTAGATTTCTTCACGTTTTCGAGTAGTCAATGTAAAAAATACAGTGTTCACGTTTTGGGGGGTTCACGTTTTCCAATGTTCACTGTATAAACTAAACATGTTTCCGCAACATGTTTTCAATGTAAAATACAACAAAACCTTAGCCTGGATAATTACCCAGTCTTATTTTTACTTGGAAAGCTTTTTCCAAGTCTATATAGATTTGAAAAAAACGCGCCTTTTGTAACAAGCAAACAACAGCCACGCAGTATATTCAAACAAATCAGTCCGCTGTTTTCGACGTTTAGTCCCCGACCTCAATGAAAGTAGACTGCATGTTCTGTCAATTTTTCTCTCGACCAATCAGAGGCCGTAAGCTACAATACTTGCAATTACAAGTATCTAAGTTTTGGAATGTCCCCAATAATTACAATTTTATAAAATTTCAAACATTTGACACACAAAATTTAACACGATTTCGAGTAAACTTCGTGTCAAATGCTTTCTGTTTTGACCCATGTAACACTTTGACAGTTGCTAAAATTATTGACAGCTGTTTGACAGTCTGTTCAGAATACAACTTTAGAATTTTTCTAATTTTTTTAAAATAAAATACCGGTTTCATATTCTTACTCTTTAAAGTTGACGCCACAGTTTCATTTTTCCTTGTGGATTTCAAAATATTTTCGTATGTAGAATCTGCTTTCTTGCATTTACAAGGTTGTAGTTTGTTCTTTAGATGTCAAAACAAAACCTAGGAATAAATACAAATACAAGCACAGATACTTGTCGGTTTAACGCTGTCAAACTATTTGACAAAATTACTTCACCCCCGATTAGACTATTAGCAAAAATGTCAATATTTTGTTTTTTTCCATCTAAATGGTGTCAAACAAATTTAAATGTCAAACACAAAAGGTTTTACGCAGACATTTTGACGTTTACACACACCGATTAGTTGTCACCGGGGCACTGAATTGGCTAAACTGTGTTCGATGTGTGTCCACTGTTTCTGCACTCAACTCACATTTGAGTTCGAGGTCAGTGATTGGTAAAAATGTCAAACTTTTACTGTGATTTGTATTTTGTTTTTCTGCCTTGTGCCGGATATTGTTGATAGAAAAATTTAATTTTTAAAAGAAAAATACAAAATAACGGCAACCTACATATTTGCGTTCTTTGTTCAATAGAATTTCGTTTCGTTTTCCACGATACTTAAACTTAGGCTGGCACTTCCCAGAGTTGGAGACATCCAACGCAGCTCTTATTTTCGACTGAAAAGGGTCCAGCATTGACAGAATTACCCTACACACCTATAAGATGCAGAACATTGACTGCAATTGTCTACAAAAAAAAATGCATTTAACAGTCCATAAAGGCCACCATGTATGGATGTGCATCCACCACTTTCTGTCATGTAAGGCCCAGCACAGTTTAAACATAAAACAAATTCCAAAAAGGCATTCCTTTTATGCTTTGTCTGTTTAGAACCAAAAAAGATAAACACGCGCAATTTGTCTATCTAAATCCACCAAGTAACTCTCCTGCACTGTTGTGGCTATCTTTGGCGCATTTTTTCATGCAAACCCCATGCAACGTTGTCGCCAGAGCCATGCAATTCAGGCGGCTTCCGATTATATCATAGACAATCGCCACACACAAGCTGAAGCACTCATAGATACTTTTTTGTTTTTTTTTTGCTCTATCAGCGTGCACCAACTTATTCTCCTTGTTTTATTATTTTATTTATCTTTTCGATTAAATAGCTGTTCGAAATCGTTCGGTCGCATCGAGTACTTTGCCGCCGCCAGCTGCAGAGGACAACGACGACGAGCAACGGCCACGACATCGATGACGAGGAAGAAGTTGGTAGTAGCATGCTGCCTGCCGACAAGATCGCCGTCCGCGAACCGCAGCGATTGGTAGCGATCGGTTTGACAAGATCCTTAAAATGGGCAATATGACTTGTTTTGGGATCTCGGCGAGAATAATGTCGGTTTTTGTACGATCTCACTCGTCGGGTTTTGTTTTACGGTTCTACGGCAAAACGAATACAAAAGAACGGTACGGCCGGTATGCCAGTGCTGATACCGACTCACCGTTTATATCTATTTGACCATAAAAATCTTTCATCATGGTCAGTGGGTTCCATTATGTGTGAGCGGCTGTGATTCCCTATAGATTCCCATCGCTATTAACTTGTTGTTGCTGTCTCGGGATTGTTGTCTCCATCCCTTTGGGATCGACGCGCGGCAAAGGGTTTGGACATAGGCGAGATGGACGGATGGACAGACAGATTCACTACCTGTTGATCAGTCCATGTGTAATACGATGCCAAAGGAGGAACACAATCGAGCCCTTGACATCATTTTCTGGTAGCACAATCACAAAGCCGAGGATTTGTCCAGAGTGTCCTGACATGTTGTTTTATTTATTGGGCGAAGGTTCTTTTGCTCCGGTTCGTTTCGCAAAATGTTGAAGGTATTTGCTCAGACAGACAAAAAAGCGGTTCAATTCTCAAGGAAGACTGTGTGCCATAGAAAAAAAAAAACGCACTTTTAAAAGATTGCTTTCTTATTGTGTGTGACCATTTTTGGGATGAGTATCTTGTAATAATTTTTATTCACTCGGGGATTCACTTGGGTCCATTGTTTCCGAATGGCATTGTTCGTTTAGTGTATTTTATGCATTTTTTTTTTTTTTTTATATTAAATTTAGATTTATTTTTCTTTATTTTATTTTTATTGCAGGCTTGTGCGCCAAGATATGTTTTCCATACAATGACTCCAACGACGAGATATCGTATCGAGCCAGTTGGTACGTGCTACACATCGAGGAACTTTACATCATTCATAGAGGTTTCCCCATGCCGGACAAGTAAGTTTAAATAGTTTCAATAAAATATGAATAAATATTTCGCGTTATAAGGAGACAGGTAAAATGTTTCAGATTTACATAAAATATTTACTTATGGAGAGAAGAAGATTGTATCTTTTCTGGGGAGTTTTCTTGGAAATTGGACGAAATGATCGCAAATCTTCCAGCGCCATTCGATTGTTTTCCAAATGTATGAACTTAAGATTCAATTTCTGTGATTAACGTTTTAATTGGTTCTGAAAGATACACGTATCAGTTTGACTCCTAAATATGACAATTAGTCTGTAGAGCTTTAAACAGGCCTTTGAGAACTTAAATGTACGAGTATCTTAATAATATTTTACTACTTTTTATCTACAAATAGACCCTTATTTTCACCTTAAAGCCTTTCCTGAAACAGGACCATATCACCGAATTGAGTTCTACGTGAAAAGTAGTTTTTTAAGCCATTTTTTAGGCCAATGCCACACGAGCTCCCCTTTGGTCGCGCATCCTCAGTATAAAGAAAAATGTACACACGTGATGTGTTACCAAGTCATTCTGGCGTTTGAGCACTGTTCTGTAAATTTTCAGCGTTAATTTTGACCTCTTGGGCTCTAAAATCACAATTTTCTCAAAAACAGTTTCAAAATACTTAATTTTTAATTTAATAAAAAAAAGAGCATAAAATGTTTATTTTATTCAGTTATACATTTATATTATGGCGATTGCACCGTTAAATAAAAATACATAATAACATAAAATTCCGAAAAATAATTCAAAATAATACATTTAAAATTTTTATGCGGTACATGCCTGCTAGTACCAATTTTGGAAATTACATTTTCAGGATTGGTATAAGTAGGTATTACAACATTTTTTGTTTATCTGCAATCTGAACTCCTGAATCTAAAAGCGCAGAATATAAAATGAACACGATTTAACAAGCAAATCGGGCAAATGAGACAAAAATATTATTTGCTTTCATTTGTGTACAGTGTATGCCTACATTAGAGTGAGTAAATATAATACTTTAATTCCTGACAGGGAATCAAACAGATCGAAGTACATTTCAAACTAAACTGGTATAATATCTAGGGTGGTTGCATTGAAGGAAAAAAGTATGGTGTGCAGCGTTAAAAACGCACTGAAATATTTTCGGCTTTTTGGCACTAAAATGAAAATTTGAGCACTGAAATTACCGCTGAAAGCACTGATTTGGTAACGCTGCACACGTTGCCTCTTTGGTCGCGGGCGTTCGTGTGTACAGTTCTATTGGTAAAGGAGCTCGTGTGGCATTGGCCTTAAAACCCCAGCTTTGGCTATTTATTTTTTTATGTAAAATAAATGTTTTAGCTATAAAAGCATTTTAGTTTCAGTAAATGTTAACATTTGAATCGTACTGTACTTTGTACTGTACTGCACTTTCTATCGTACTGTACATTTAAAAAAAAAAACATAAGGTCGGTTTGGTATCTTTTTTAGGTCAAGTGGGCCAACGCTGTCAAATAATAAATAATTTGAAAAGTGGGAGAAAATCTTCTCAGACAGTGAAAAATGCGTACGAAAGTAACCAAACACTTTTGGGTAAAACCTAACAATGAAGATTATGACATTTCACAAACTGTCAGATGGCTGGATTGACAGCGTTGGTCAACCTCCCCCAATGAAAAACACGGTGTACGAATTCGTAAGCTCTCAGTTCAGTGGAGTTTTTTGACACTCTCATTTTTGGCTCTCTCTTTTAGGAATCTTACGAATTTTTTGGGTTACCAATCAGGAAATTCATAAGATTCCTATGAATTGGTACGAATTCGTGAGTTACCAAACGGACCTATAATTAGAACAAATCTCATGTCATAACGAAATGTCAAACCCAGAAGCCCTGTTAGCTGTCACCAAAAAAGTCACATGTCATACCGTTTTTCCTTATCAAAATGTCTTGTTGACGAGTCAAATTTAATATCAGAAACACCGCTTACATGTGTAGAATAGAATAATTGCTATTCTAACAACTTATGATCTGTCAAAAAAATCTGGCAGGCAATCCTGCGAAAAAACAATGGAAGCCAATCTTGAACTTTATCTGTCAAAATAAAGAAATTTTCAGTGTAACTGCCTCTCGTTAACATACAGGAGATATATTTGCTTCCTGCTGTGCTGACACAATATGTCATTCAAGTATATACTTCAACCGGTTAACAGTAGTTGGGCCAGTGGCCGAGGTCTGAGAGTAATTGCCTCAAGGATAGAGATGGAAAGGAAAGATTGATTCCTGATTTTAAATAGTGAGCTAAAGTTTTTCAGCGCCAACACGATATTTGGTAGTAATTCTAGATTTCAAGTTTAACTGGAAGGGTAACATCGACGATTGCATAAAAAAGGAATAGCTAGCCCTATAAGTGTTAAGGCTTTGGAGCCCAAAGTAGTTAAATCAAAACTATTAAGACTTGAAAGCGATATCTTAATGAAGTGCCTAGAACCAACGCGCTGGCCACATAATTAAAAACTCTTAAACAGCCCAAAAAAACAGTTCATTTAAAAAAAAGTAACAAAAAAAAAAGAAAAAAGTAAATGATTTGGATAAAAAGTTATGATTTGAAAGACTTAATTCTCTCTTCTTACTCTTCATCTTCCAAGACATTTAATGCGGATACCACGAATAAGCAGGTCTTAACCTTAAGTTTATTTGAATGTGTCTGTTTACAGGGAAATTTACATTACTTGGCGGTGGTAAATACATACAGTACATAACATATAGTACATAGACAGAAATCAATATTTTATTTTTTATGTTTCAGAAAGGGTCAAATTCCGATTATTTTCAAAAAGGGGGGGTCCTGGGATCCGTGCCATCAAAAAAGGTTCAATTTCCCAAAGGTAACCCTGGACACAACACTATCGGTCTTGGGATATATGTACATACTAAAATTATAACTACTAAATTAAAGCTACAAAAATGAAGTATTAATAGAATCTGTACGTCACCTGCTGTGAGATTTTCCGGCCTTATGTTACCTTACTTTGCTTTGCAGTCCTGCGATTTAAGCTCTTAGTGCTCTATTGGAGAAAACACAAAGAAACTATTTTCTTAGCCCAAAGGACAGATATTTATTTACTATACACGTCCTAGATACCTGAGTTGATAGATTCTGAACTAGATTGATGCTGTTAAACCACAGATTATCGATGTACCAGGGCCGCGGTTCGCGAATTCGGTGCCCGGGGCCAAAAACTTTCAGCTACCGCTTCAATTTTTAATACTTCACCCAAATCACACAAGTGATTGATCTCTGATTTAGAATTCTAGTTCTTGAAATGCGAGCCATTAGCCGCTCGAATTAACTTTTTTGGTGAATATAGAAGCGATTCGGCTGGGCTCACATTGATCAGACAATCGTCTTCGATTGATATGAGAATCAAATGTGATCAGCGGAATCGGTCCTACCTACTACGTAAATATAATTTGATTAATTTCAGTATTAGGTCGCAGTTACTCCAACTGAACAAAATTCGCAAAGCCAGATTAATTTTGTTTCATCGACTATCGAAACTCCCTTTTTGCAGAACAAAATCGCACGTTCTTCCAATGGTTCGATGACACTGAGATTTGTCGACTTTTTGGTCGATTTACTCGAGTCTCCGCAATTCCACCTCAAAAGTCTTGGCACCCTGGCAACCAGCCCATATCTCAGACGCGGGACTGTCAACAACAAAAGAAACAGTGGTCGAACTTGAGAAATGTCATAACTGACAGCTGTAAGAAAATATATTTGTGAAACCACGTACAATTTGTGCGTTCAGAACTTTAATACCCATTAGCTTTTTTAACTCATATAATATTTGTAAACTGACCCTAATAGTGAAGGCTTCTGGCTATAGAGTCAATAGACGAATCCAACCACCACTGAGGCTCTAAATATCCCTCCCGTCAATATTTTATTGATATTTATACGCCATGCAGATAAATCTACATAATAAATACATATACATTCTCGTATGTACATATGTACATTATATTCTTTCTAAGGCAAACCCCTTTTAATTTTAATTTAATTCCCAACATAGATCTCAATCTATAAGAAGCAGGTTTACCTACTCCGATTATTCTCATAAGTCCACACTGTTAATTGTGACTTACCCCGGTCAGCTCTTAATTATTTAAACATTTAAATCCGCTCATTCTCACGGACAGAATAACCCCATAAAACACTTCTCGAATTACCTTGAAGTTCTTATTATTTTTATTCCCAACAAAGGACTACACTTGTGAAATAACCCTTCTTTAATTTCAATCGAAAAAAAGGAAGACAAAAAAATCAGGAGAACTGTTTTCCTTAATCCAAAATGAACTGCGGTGAAACAAATCCACCAGTCAAACGTCGCCGGCGTCAAATGTCATTTTTTGAACCCCGGTAGCTTGTATTCCCTTTTGTGGTCAACTTCAATTGTTTTTTTTTTATGGTTTCCTAAAGAAGAAATGCCAAACAGACTTCTTTTCATTTCCTTTGTAAACTACAACTTCAATGGCATGTTGCATGTTTTAAACACTAAAAATAAACCCCCCTAGCATTTGAAGCCAAACACAACAAGCATCTGTAGTGCATTTGGGTTCTTAAAAGAACAGAAAAAAAAATCTATTGAAGATCGGTAAAAATTCAGAAACAGAGTCTAAAAAGACCGCACAAAATTTATTCGAAACAGACTCCGGTATTTTGCTTCTTTTTTTTTTTTTGGTTGTCGATGTTGTGTATCTTTGGTTACACTCGTCCAACGAAAAGGTGATCAGTGCACGAAAATAGATCATTCGGGTTGTGTTCGGAGGGAAACCCACACACATTCACCGATGTAGATCTGATTTTGGACAGGCGAGGTGTCAGGAAAAATACGGTAAACAAATTTGACACAAATGACCTGAAAGAAGACATCTCATGTTTACACATAAGCTTTTGGGTGGCAATTTTGTGGTCAGAATCGATTTCATAAAAAATTAACTTTTAGTGAAATGGAATTTTTTTAGAGATCTTATTCCACGACGATCGATGATGATATTGTGAAGTGAATCAAGTAAGGAGAGGTGGAGAAGGAAAAGGTTAATGTTACGAATGATTTTGGAATTTTCGTGGATTGTCATTCAAAACCACAAACAGCTTAGCTCTCTAAAAAGTGATCGAAGCACGATCGACAATTTCTGTACTTACAAATATCTCAGATGCATTGATTGATCCTAAAAAAAAGAGGAAATCTCTGTAAGAAAAAGATTTTTGAAACCTTGTTCCACTCAGCGCATGTCCAAATCGTAACACAACCACCGGAAGGCAAAAAGATATCGATACAATTCTGAAGAACTCAATGCTGACTTCACTTACCACATCTGTATTGATTTTTTTTTTATACGAATAGACTCGTTAAATGTTTCACATTCTGTAATACACAAGGCCACCCTATAGGTTCCTTTGAACACTTCAAATTCCCATTCTGGTGACATCATTGTTGGTAATTTGTGATCACTTCTTCTCAGCAACAAAAACGAACATAAAAAAAAAAACAAAGAACGAAACCTGTCGTCCTTTTATCTATACACCTTCATCAGCACAATAACCGATCATGGTCGATCCGGATCCCCGATCCCTGTATACCACACGATCATTATTGAACGATAACAATTTGTCGCCAAGGTGTTTCGAATATGTTTCGGAAACTTGTCTACACTACGACGAGCCAGTAACTATGAGTACTTGTTGTTGTAGTTATGTACGTGCTCCCGGCCCATTTGCCACAATCGATTGCAGCCGATCAAACCGATCGATTGGGTTTGTTTTTTTCTTTTTTAATTTTTTTTTTGTCACGCTGTGATCCTTTGAACATCATTCACTTTGTTTCTCTGGTGGTTTTTATGAGAGTGTTCTCCTTGTTTTCATTTTCCCTGTGCAGCAATCATTCTTCGTGTGGAATTTCAATTAGAATCGAACGAGATAAAATGTAGAAATTCTGTGAATTACCTGTTTCTGTTTGCAAAGCAAGTGCCACAGGAAGACTCCGTCGATCGACAAGAGAAATCGGAATTCGGGAGTTCAGTTCAGTCACATAATAAAAAACACCACAAAAAAAAAAAAACTTCAATAATCGGTCCAACTGCATTTGGAATCTCAAAATTACATCGATCAATTTGGGGAGGACATTTTTGGCCATTGGAATGGTAACGATCTTGTTCGAGTTTGGTATGAGTGCTGCAAGATCACTCTTGAATGTTGGACGGGCAATTTATGTATGTGTTCCTTGAATGAGAACATTTAAATCAGTTGTACTAAAGTGGACCGTGTTGCAAGGTGATTTGAGATGTAAAAAGCAGACATTTTTTGGATTCCCAAATAATCGTGAATTGGTGAAGAAATCGCTAGCTACATACATTCTTCATTATTATATTTTTTTTTATAAAGAAACGTCGTGATGAGTCGAAGGTCAGTAAAGGAGAGTGCTCTTTGCTAATAGATATTTTTTTTAATTCAGTCGACCACTATTTTTCAAGCTTCTTTCTGCGATCACGATCAATTCAAATCCAACGAGTGTCTGGGTAAATTGAATATACATAAGCTGTACTTAAGCTCCCGATCAGCTAAAAGGCAGGTAGTAATCAGTTAAAGATCACCTATAATAGAACATCAATTTAAGACATGTTAAGTCGAATTAAATAGAACGATCGTTTCCTTTACAAATTAGCTACTCACTTTTTACGATCAGCAAGCGGGTAAAGTGTGTAAAATCAGATAGTTGTTTGGAAAAAAATTAGCATAGTGCTGCTTTGAAATTGCACAATGATGTCGATCAGTGAAAGATCAATTACTTTACAAAAGTTTCCCGATAAATTGAGTATAAAAATAGTTTTTTAATTAAAATAACAAATTTCGAAGCAACAGAATATTTTAACAGGAGAATCTCGATCAGTAAAAGATCAGATAAAAAACAGTTGTCTCTTTGATCGGGAACAGATCAGCTCATAGATATGACACGTAGAGGAAAATCGGGATCAATTAAAGAGGCCATTGTTTGTTTGAATAGAACGATCATTCATCTAGAGTTGTTGCTAAGTTAGATCTATATATAATTTAAATACAAAGATCACTTGATTACTTAATCTTTATAACCATGCTATCTTTTCAGATTATTGGGGATACCATAGGCAAGGTTACTGTCAAGCTGGCTTCAGTGCGGGTGTGAGCAAGGTAAGTTATTGTAGTCTTAAGTTCAAACACCGATAAATCACTCCCTCGATCGATTTTTTTTCCTTTGCTCCTTTGGCAAATGGAGTAAAAATATTCCGAAAAAATGAAAAAAATTTACATAAACACATCACGATAAGTGGAAAAGTATTAAACGTTGACTCTCTATTTGCCTCGAAGTAAGCGCAGCGTAGCCAATGCTTTTCTTTTATTTTTATTTTTTCAAGTTCTTGTCCGTGGATGGGCGTTAAATAAATGGAGATAATCGTGCTTTGAGTATAGGTAGGCTGTGAGGATGTTCAAAATGTGTTTGTTTTTTAAAAAACAAAATTTAAATATTACATAGAAGTTTTTCAATAGATCGCTTCCTATGGCAGCACCGGCAAGACACTGGTCAGTGCAATGTACATCTATCTGTAGATTTAACGAAATCTCTCTTTTTTTGCGTGCGATCGTACATCTATGGTAATGGTAAAATAGTTGTTTTATCGGTTGGAAAGATTTATGGAGATTTTCTTGCCGCGAAATTCACATAGATAAATCATGAGCCTAAACATCGCGATGTACAGTAAGGAGAGAAAGAGGAAAATAATTTTATACACATTTATAAACTGCGTGGAGATTCGTTATCTTGTTTGTATAAGTTGAATTGGTATTTTAGGAGAGTACTTATCTACACCAGTATAAAGAGTTATTTGTTGTATCGCCAAGAAGACATACCTATATTCTGCTCAAGTTTCGAAGATCGCAGCCCCTGGGAGATCAGTAAGGGAACAGTTTTTCACTTAAACAACACAATGAGGATCAGCTTGAAGATTATGGTTTTGTAGTTCACAATCACTCTACACTTGATACAATAGATCTTTCAGGTCGCAGTATCAGCCTTGGGGTAGGGTCCAGTTTACTATCACTTTACAGAATCAGTAAAATGCTGAGATCTATCTGAAGATCAGTTTTAAGTCAGAGAAAAAGTTTAGTAAAACGTTGCGATCAGTTCAGAATCAGTCGCATTTTAAAAAGGGGGAGATCTCGATGTATAGACCAGCTGTCTACTTCCGCAGAAAGATCGCGATCAGTTTAAGCATAGCTGATCTTTGAAACTACTTTATTGTGATCAGTTGAATTTGAGATCAGTTACTATCTCTATAAGTTAAGTCTACAGACTCAGAACTCAAATCTCAGAGATGGTCACATCGTTTTGATGAAAAAGTTGGTGGTAGATCATCTATGACGGTTAAGATTATTTTTGAGACTATCACAACGTTTTAAAACAGAGATTTAGGCAAATGAGCTACATCTGTATTTTATTGGTAAATATGAAGAAAGGATCTGGACATTCAACTTGTTTCTTCAAAGAGCACCCACTCGCAAGCCTCAAGAGTGGAAATGCCTTTACCCGATGCGGTGAAAGTTGCGGTGAAAAAGAGAATTCTTCGAATAGGGCGGACCACAGATATAGTAGGACTTGAAGTCTCTAATGCACCTTGGCCGGACTGGACTGTTAAAAGATTAGTGAAATCCTACGATTTCGAAAGGGAACACATAAGAATAGCTGTAGGAATATTATCCGCTCAGACTCACAGGCACGGATATAGCAGATGCTGCAATGATGAAGGTATAGCACAGGAGATCGCGCATATTTTATGCGAATGTTAGGGCATAGCACGCTGTCGTAGTTAAGTAATCTGGAAGAGCTCTAATCAATTAAAGACTCGTTCTAAAGATTGTGGCGGCTTAGGTGCCATTTGTGGATCGTTATGGGCCCACTCTGGTGTCTAGTGTTTTGTGATCGCTCAACCTCACAACCCCTCTCAACCTAACCTTACTTTAACCCTTAACCCGAATAGTGCTGTAATTATTTTTTTCGAATGTCCCGTTATTGATCTCAACTGCATGGTTTTAACACATATGACATTATTTTATGGTTTTTTGTATGTGACCGTACGGTCACGCTGGCACAATTCGGGTTAAACCCTACCCATCCGTGGAGAACGACTATTACTACCCTGGGGTCCAGAGGACCCCAACATATTTATGTTCTTATTTTAAAAATTAGAAAACATTTTAATTAAAGTTATTTTTTATTGAGATTACACACTTACGGCCATGTTATTCACTCACTTTAACCCGGGTTAAAACTTACACCCGGGTTTAAGTAAATTTAAACCGAAAATTAAACCCAACTCCATAACATTCACTCGTTCCACCCGCACATTGACCCGAAAAAATTTTAAATTAAATTTTAAAGCCGAATAAATTTAAACTGCCCCCGGCAATGAGTTTAAATACTTTAACCCAGGTTAAAACTCAATTTCATAATATTGACTCTATTTCGTTGTCAGTTCACACATTCACGCATTTAAGTTCACACATTCACATAATGAAGCTCACGCATTCACAAATTGAGAGTATGCATTTTCATTGGTGGAAGCATAGAGAAAATGTAGAGAAGCTGTCATCGCCGTTGACAATTGTTTGACAACGATTTTGTTCTGTTGTCAGGACACACATTCAACGATTTAAGTTCACACATTCACATATTGAAGTCCACGCATTCACAAATTGAGATTATGCATTTTCATTGGTTGAAACATAGAGAGAGAATTCTCAGTTTCTAATTTAATTTCAACTGACATTTGTCATTTTATGAATTTTTAACCCAACCAAAATGCGGGTTAAAGATCGGGTTTAAAATTAATTTAAATTTGATTTAAACCCGAAGTGAATAATAAGGCCGTTAGTCTGATGATAAAATATTTCGATAAAATAACTTAAAGTTCAGAATCGAGGCACTCCTGGTACACAGTCCGGCTATGTTCGCCGCAAAGGGGGTTTCGACACCTACCACATCTGATTTTCGTCCATTATCCCTTGGTCAGATTGCACATTATTTTTCCGTAGTAATAGCAGCATTTGACTCAACTAACGGCCGTTTCTTTTTTGAAACATCTCTCAAGAGAACCTGGAGATTTGCAGGTAAATTTGCCGAATAAATCGTTCTTCAATTTGTGGCATGATGAGGTCCTGTGCAAGGATAAAGCGAATTTTTCGAGTTGATTTGATGCCATTTTTAGGAGTACATATGAGTTAATACCCACTATGTTCAGAATAGCATAAAACATAGCCAACGGCCATAGTTTGGTCCGCCTGGATACACTATACCTGTGACAGATTTGGTCTATCAAAACAACACCACATTATGCGCATAGTTGACAAAAATTTTTGATATTTAGATTTTGGCGGTCAGTATTTTGAGTTACTATCTTTAAACACTTATTAAACAAATAAAATGTATTTAATTTATGAACTTACCTGTCAAACGTATTCAAAAAAAAAAACCAAAACTTGAAAATACTACAGTATTCCTACCCTGGCGTCCAGGGACCCGTACGTTGTTATAAAAACGACTGTACCGCACATGCACATATGAATAACTGATTACTTGCTGCCTACTGACGTTGTTTGAGATTACCTCGTAAGTTTCGTAGTTTTAGAAAAATTAACTAAAGTTTAGTTTGAGCATCGCGCTGGACCCCAGGGTAGGGTTTAATGGTTAACCTCGGAGTAGAAACGAGTAATAGCAATGAATTCCCTGATTACAAAAATCCAATTATTAATTTAATTTAGAATTCATTTTATTATTACTATTCACTTACTAAATTTTTTTTTTTTGTCGAACAGAAAGGCGATCGCTTATACATTGGTGCCCCTGGCAGCTGGTACTGGCAAGGTATGTTGTTTTTAACAATTTGTTATCTCCTTATGAAAATATTAACTCTTATATTTAAGTAATATTTTATTATACAATTTATTTATTTAGTAGAGTAGAACAACCCCGTTTTTTTTATTTAAATTATTTTCGGAATGAATTTCACCGCAACTTAAAAAGAACATAAATTAACTTAAAAATAAATAGAAAATAAGATCCTACTCCTGTAGACTATCTGCATCATTTGATTGGATTTCAAGTAGAAGTTGTTCTTTGATCTATTAAATTTATGATGAAATCATGTAGTTGATCAATCATCTAAAATAAATCAATTTCCTCTAATTTATTTATGAATACAAATCTACGCCCTACGAGCGTGAAATAAAAGCTTCAAAGGGCATGATGACGCGCGCTAAAAAAACATCAAGTCAAACCGATTTTGGTCCAAAGAAAGTTAAAGGAAGAGAATCCCGCGTCCAACGTAATTGAGAATGGGGTCGGATGGAATAGATGTTCTCCTTTGATGGAATCTAATTGAATGAATGAGCTAAGAATGATTTCATGGAATTTGAAGTTAATAATATTTTATTGTTTTTTTTTTTTTTAACTAACTCTGGGATGGGTTGAATGAGGAGTACGGACAGTACTCTTAAACGAGACTACAGAATGACATGTTTGTATGTATCTTGTGTTGTGTGATTAAAAAAAAAAACAAAAGTACAAAAGACATAGAACATGATGTCATGAAAAGATACTTCGCGGTTGCTTTGTCGGCGTTTAAATAATTATTATTGTTCTAGGGAATCTAGATATTTAGATAGTAAACCAAATTAACTAACCCTAGTTGTAGTGAATTGATTAACCTGGATTTTTTTCTTAAAATAAATATATATAAAAATATGTATAACTTTATATATATTTAATTCTTGTTGTTTTTTTTTCTTAATTTTTCGTATTTAATTTTTTTTTATATATATCTTCTCGTTTCCTGCCTGTATCTGCACCCCTTCATTGTAATGTGCGCGACTGTTCTGTTGTGTTGCCCTATTGTGAACCCCCTTCTATTTCTTCCGAAAAATATATGTATACCTATATATATTTGCAACAATTTATATAATAAAAAAAAATTAAAAAAAAAAAACAAAAATCGACCAAATACATAAAAAATAAAAATTTCGAAATGCAAATCAAATCGTTGATTAAAGGACAAGCATTCTCGATTGATCCTGATTCGAAATATCCGTACAAGCCGCCAATGTATCAAGATTTCGGCGTTGGAGGTAAAGAAAATAAAAATTTTAATACTTTCTTTTTTAGCTTAGCTCTCATTAATTTTTTTTTTTTTTATTTTTTAACCATTCAACATTTAAAACAAAAACAAAGAAATATCGTATTTTTTCTTGTCAATTTTGACATTATAATACTCGTACTTACATAAATATTTAATTTTTAATTTATTCAAAATTCAAAATTTCATTATATTATTTTTTTTGTAAATTTTTTTTTTAATTACTCTTATCGAGTAGATTATTCACAAAAAACAAAAGAAACAGAAAACTTGGTGCGCTTTGAGATAAAAAAAATAAATTTTTTAACACTCGTAACGTTAACATGGCTTATTTACACTTGCTGCTGGAAAATACAAAAGAAAAATAAACATTTTAATTGATTTCTAACACAAAAACACTGTTTGGGCTTATTTCTAAAAATTGAAAAATACAAAAACAAAAAGAAAACAATTAACTGCGGCTATGTGCAATAATTCTTCAACTTCACTTCATCAACAGAGCAATACATAGTTACATACTGTGTATAGCGATCTGTAACGCTGTGACATGCGCATTTTGCAATATTTAAAGGCCAAAGATAACGGTTGATTTGCGATGCGCTTAAAAACATAATAAAAACAATAAAACATAAATAAAACTCGTTGCTTTTTCTTCTTCTTCCTCTGTCGCTGGTAATATATTTTTATATATTTATATTGTTTGTTGCCTTTCTGCTTGACACTACATAAATATTATTTATTATTTTTTTTCTTATTAGCTATATTGGTGATATTTTATTGGAAAACAGTATTATGGTTTTTTTTTTTATATTTTTTTGTGAAATAATAAAATTTTGCTTGTGAAATGGGATTTTAAGTTTGTCTTGGTGAATGTGTTTTTTTTTTCTTTGTTTTATAAATAACATTTTAGGTAATAATGTATTTTTGTGAGGTCGATGACTTCTTTTTATTTATTTTACGTATAATGGACTGCATTATTTATTGTTTATTTTATAAATCAAGATTTGGATAAAGTTAAAAAAGTTTTCTGAAGCAAAACTTTTAATTCAAAAAGTGAAATATATATATTTTTTTGTATAGAGTTGTCATTTTTTCTTTTATAAGAAGCGTCTGATAATGGACTCCGGGGACTGTCACCACAGAGTTTGAGTCGTTTATCTTTTCGGTTTACACCGACCGACGCCATCTATCCTGCAGTAGACACCTGATATCTTCAAGTTTCAAAATTCTTACAGCTGTGTATTTAATGTTTAGTATCAAAATAACTTTACTTACTTTGTAGTTGGCGCTACAGCTCGAGGTGAACCGGGGCCTGCTTCTCGCAATCATTTGTGTGTGCGTGTTATATTTTTGCACGAATGGAAGGGACCTACAGTTTTTGGCCGAACGGCGAGTTGAGAAGCTCAATCGTGACAAATGATACTCTTTGATGGTTGTCAGACATTCGAAAGAGGTGGCACCGTGAAAAAACTCTTTTAGGTGTTAGACTCGGAGTTGAACCCGGGCAGCATTGCGTGGTAGTCCAACGCACTAACCACCACAGCCACGGCGATCATCGAAATAGCTTTAGCGCATTTTAAGACGACGAAGACAATCGAAAATTCGATGTTAATAAGCTAGTGGAACCATCGGAACTAAAAATTCTGATTTTGAACTTAACAGGGGTGATATTTATTAGCACTTGTGGCGACATCTAGGACAATGCTATTGTGCTGACATATTCTGAGTTCAATGTTCCATATTTCTTCTGAGCTCAGAAATGCTCTTTGCATATGGAGTACTCTGTCTCTTGTCACAGCAGGGCGATCAGAGACATCTCCTCCTCTTCTCTGCAGAGTCGACAGGATTCACTATCGGATATGGTGTCGTGAAATAACGCCGAGTGAAATAAGACCGTCGGATATTCACATTTTTATGAGGTGATCAGAAAAACCAGTAAATCTTAGGTCTTATTTACAAAGGTCAAGTGAACGTTTGGCCTTGCCGCGAGCTGAGGCTATGCATTTTTCAGCTTATCTCTGGCCATTGGATTTGTTCCAGTGTTCAGCAATAATAGCATCCTCCATTTTCCTGAGTGTTAAGTGTATGTGACTCAAAGGTACCAGGACAGAAGAGTAGGTGGGAGGCGCCTCTTCTTGCCAGACAATCTGCATTTTCATTACCCGTGAAACCCTCGTAGCAATGTTGTCTTTGCCCAAGTTTTCCCCGACTAGATATGACACTATAAAACATGATCTTAAGGCCTGTAGAGCTACTTTAGTGCACAAGAGGATGTTAAGGCGGGCACCATTTCTGCATCTTCGTAAGCATTCTCGAACATATATCTGTATGGCGTACACCTCCGCTTGAAAGATGCTGGGTGATTTACTCAGTGCTAGAGCTCTTCGGAACCTGGGCCCATAGACTTAAGCGCCGGTATCATTATTTTCCATCTTTTAACCATCGATGTGCCAGATTTGTGATCCTAGTGGCGTTACGAATTCTTTGTTTTTCCAAGCCTGACGGTCACATGTGATTATCTTGAATTTTCTGGAGAACCGGAATTTTGTAAACATTATATCAGGTAATTTGATTATATGTAGGATTCGTAAATCTTAGTAGGCAACTAGTTTAAGGTTTGATGCCCGACATGAGTCTTGAGAGTACTGAGTTAAGCTTCCTTCTTCACAGATATGTGTAAAGGCGGGGAGGGCTAGGTATTGTTCCTAAGGCTACAGTTGGGCATGTTTTCATTAAGCGATACAATTTTTTAAGTTTGTCTTGAACTAGATTTTGTTACTGTACCAGATTGTTCTAGAGAGAGTTATGTACAACTTTAAATGGAACTTTTGGTTTACATTTAAGCCTTTCTCCATTGTGTGACATCTTTGTCGTATTAGTTGGGAACTGCTGGTTGTAATCATGTCTGACTGGTCATGGTATGTGGCAACATTTTTCACTCGCGATAGGCAACTTAACCATCGGATACCTCGCGGTACTTTATTATACCATAGTTTGTACAACTACTTTAGTACTTTAGTGGTGGAAAGTTACCTTAATGGTTGCAATTAGTTTTAACGAAAATAAAAAAAATTAAATAAAAAAGTTCTACTTAACGAATTTAAACTATAATGGTAACTTTGCGCCACCCTGTATATATGTACTTCATTTTTCAACTAATCTTACTAATTCAGTAAGCGCCCACACCGATGAACTTTATACAATCTCTGAGCTTAGTTTCTGACAAAATCTATGATGTAACCTAGATTGTAGAGCCTTCTAACACTTTACTTAAAACCAAGTAATTTTATAGAGAGAACCACAAAAAATATTGAGTTTATAACCTCACCAACCTCTGTGGATCCTAAATCATCACAAAATGGCCGCATTTTTGCTTCACTTTTGAAGTTCTCGTCTTTTTAGGGTTCCGTACCCATATGGTAATACGGAACCATTATAAGTTCGCCCTAACTCAAAAATGTCTGTCACAATAAAAACATCAAGAACCGTTCTTCCTAGAAATTTGGCACACTTATACATTACGGTGGTCCACATACATGGACAACATATTACTCAAAAATATTGTGAAAAAACTATACGGGTGGGTAAAATGTAATCTAAAAAAAAAAAAAAATCTGAAAAATATGTCATGTGGTTTTTCTTAAGGGGACCTTCTGGTCTAGTGCCATTTAATTTGGCGAGTTTTTAGAATCGTTTTTTTTTAATGAAAAAAATGAGCAATAGTATTTAAACTTTGTAGATATGTTTTACTACATTAACAATATCCAAAAATATTAAAAAAAATAATAATAATAATTTAAATTAAACAAAAATTGGATTTACAGTTACCCTCTTCAAAAAAAAAATGTATCTTGGTGGTGTGTCTTGTTTTGGCTCTTCCACTGATCGAAAACAAAAGAAACAAAAAACATTTTAATCAGTATGAATGTAGCTATCGCAGGAACTAGAACGAAATAAAAAATTAAAAATTGACAAAATGGCGCGTTGTTGAAATTTATGTGTCGAAAAAAATACCGTTTTTCATTACCTTTTGTATGTAAAAAGTAAGAAGTATTCAACGTAGAAACTTTTTTTTTAGTTCCGACGATAAGCACTGGTTTACTGAATAACATACTAAAATTTGATTTTGTCTCACACCGTGCAGAAAAATATAGTTTCGAGATAAATGAGTTTTAACTTATTTACTACTACTGTAATATTTCTGTATCCAGAAAATAAATAGGCTGTAGAAGTCAAAATACTGAAAATATTAATACGAAAATTTAAAAAAAAATCGATTTTTTTGAAAAATCTAGACCAGAAGGTCCCCTTAATTTTTTCTGTTAGAAACTTCAGAAGTTATTGCCAAAAATATGTGACAATATCAGACCAAAAAGGCCACTCAATTTTTCTCGGAAACTACTGAAGTCAGAAATATGAAAAAAGCATAGTTTGTAGATAATTAACTATATTTTTAAAGATAACCTAGCGAGCCTCGTAAGTTGTATAGTTTTTGAGAAATTCACGTCGAAAAACTCAATTTTATGTCGAACAAATCGGTTTCTCAACAGATTAACAAGTAAACTACGGGACCAATTTCAATGAAACTATCACTACTCGATTAACAATAATTTTGGGAAAATTAATTTCTATCCGAAACTGCGCTGCCATATAAAAAAGTAAATAAAAAGACAGATTTTACCAGGAAACGAACCTGAGATCCCTGAACTCAGTAGCACAGCGCAAAAAAGGTTAATGGAGGCGCTATACACTCAGCCGCGTTCTTAATGTTTATCCAATTTCTCATAGCAAATAATAATACTGATTATAAGTTTGTAAAGTGAATATAGAGTTGGTCGTTTTCGTTTTTTGTGTAAACGAAACGAAACAGTTAATTAAACAAAATATAACTACATAGTTTTAAAACTACGGAACCCTTTGAGCGCGAGTCTGACTCGCACTTTGCCGGTTTTTTATTTGTTAGTTTATCTTAAGTGTTTTTTTTTTTTATAAAATAAACAAAAAAATGTTTGTAGTCCATGCAATATTTCTCTCTATCGTTTCTAATTCCACTTTCCTTTTGTAACCTGTTTACTTTTCCAACATTTATAGCATTTGTTCGCCATTTTTTTTTTATTTACATACCCGACATTTTTTTTGTTATTATTTTCTAAACTCGATCATGCTTCAAAATTATACTAGACTTAGTCTTATTTTTAATTAGGCAAAGAGAATTGGTTTAAGCTGATTTATATTCATTTTTCATTTAAAAAAAAAAGTTGAAATTATGTATGTGTATCTGGCAATACTGTTTGTAGGCTTTTGAAATATCAAATCTATTGAGTAGGACCTCTGAAAAGTCTTCAATGCTATTTTTTTTATCAAACACAATTGACTTGGCCATTTTTTTTGAATGCCAAGGATGATTTACATCATTTTTCTTTACGCATCATTGCCAGATATACAGAATTTCATTTCACGATTTCATTACATTTCATCAAAAGCTGCTAACGTCAAAAAAGGATTTGGTATTAAAAACTCTTTTTAAAAATAACTGTTTATAGGTCAATCATACTCGTATGACATAACTCACCCAAGGAGTAAGGTTTATGCGACAACACAGAGTGGTGCCAATACTGATGACTCTTATCTGGGTTACTCGACGACGACCGGAGACTTCGATGGCGATGGTGAAGAAGATGTTGCCTTAGGCATGCCACGTGGCTCGGATCTCTTGGGAAAAGTCACTCTCTACAAGTGGAATATGGTTAACATCCTGAACATCACCGGCTGGCAGATTGGTGCCTACTTTGGTTACTCTATGTGCTCGTCCGACGTGGATGGCGATGGCTACGATGATCTCATTATCGGTGCTCCAATGTACAGTGAACCAAATAACGAAGGAAAATACGATGTAGGGCGGGTGTACATCATGCTACAGGGCAAGAGTGCGAAGGAGAAGTATATCAAAGAGACCTACAGAGACGGTATTAATACAAAGGGACGGTTTGGGCTGTCGCTGACAAGTCTTGGTGATATTAACCAGGACGGATTTGGAGATTTCGCTGTTGGTGCTCCGTATGATGGTCCGAAAGAGAATGGTGCTGTTTATATTTTCCATGGGTCTGCTGATGGACCGCTGGAGAAGTACTCTCAGGTGATTTATGCGGAAGATGTTTTGGGCGTTCAACCTCCCAGGACTTTTGGTTTCTCATTGTCTGGTGGAATCGATTTGGACGGAAACTTGTATCCTGATCTGGCTGTGGGTGCGTATGCATCTGATGAGGTGATTGTGTTTAGATCGAGGCCGGTGGCAGTTGTTGATGCCTCGACAACGTTTTTGAATCCTTCGAAGTTGATCAATTTGGACGACAAGGCTTGTAAGACTCGGCGGGATGGCAAAGATGTGCCTTGTACAAGTGTGATGTCCTGCTGGAGTTATAGTGGTAGCAATCTTCCGGGAATTTTAGGTAGGATTTGACTCGACTCTCCCTTTTATAAAGGCGCGTAATGTTTCTTTCTATTGACAGACTTCCAAGTATCGTGGGTTCTTGATTCGAGAAAAACAAAGAATCCCCGTATGTTCTTCCTTTCGGATGAGGGCAGGAATATCCGCAACTCGACCATCCGCTTGGAGCGTGGGAGGACTCATTGTCGCAATGAGACTGTATATCTGGTAGACAATATTCGTGATAAACTAACGCCTTTAGAAGTGGAACTCCGCTATCAGCTGAGAAGCGACAGAGCAGGTCAGCCAATGGTGAGAAGGAAGCGTGATCTCCTAGAACCCGTGATTGATCAGAACCGCGAGATAGTCCAAAGGGACTCGCTAAACATTCAGAAGAACTGCGGCATGGACAATCTTTGTGTGCCTGACTTACAGTTGGAGATTAAGTGAGTTGCATGAGGTTGAGTCCATCAAGAGCTATCGAAACTCATGTCTGGTGTTTTTTTTGTTTTTTTTTTGCAGGACTGTCAACAAATACCTGTTGGGATCTCGGGAACCACTGCAAATTGAGGTTTTGATCTCGAACTTTGGTGAAGATGCATTTGAAGCTGGTTTCTATATGACAATGCCCGAGGACTTGGACTTTAAGAAGATTCAACAGATCGGCGATGGACGTGACACTCCCATCACATGTGCAGCACCAACTCCAGCCACTAACCACACGTTGAAGTGTGATATCGGCAACCCGCTGCCCTCTGGCAAAGTGGTGAGTTTTTGCTGCTTCCTTTCCTCCCTTCCCAGGACTTATGTTGAAATCTTTTATCGTAGGCTAACTTCAAAGTTGTTATGATTCCATCGGCTAAAGTTGGCATGGCTTCCAGTTATGACTTTTTCATGGAAGCGAACTCTACAAACCACGAGAAGGAAGGTTCCGAATTCGACAATATCATTCGACAGAGTATTGGCATTTGGGTGGAAACCGAATTGGCCATTGAAGGGTAAGTTTTGTTTCATTCTCCATCAACAAACTGGTAATTTGACTTCTTCACTTACAGAACCTCGCTCCCAGAGTTCGCCCATTACAAGGCATCCGAGTTCAAGGCAATCGAGAATGCGACCAAAGAAAGCGACTTGGGTCCTCATGTCGTACACATTTATAACATCCGCAACAATGGACCATCGTCGATCGAAGAGGCTGTAATTTTCATCCATTACCCCTACCAAACGTTAGGTGACGATGTCCTGATGTATCTCCTGAATCAGCCAGAGACCGATGGCAACATTGAATGTGACCCGAATATCAATGTGAATCCGCTGAACCTGCAACTAGATCAGAGCCTGGCGAAGCGAAGCTACTTAGAGTCGATTGGAGCTGTTATTAAGAGTTCCGCTGCTGGTTCTACCTCCCATCACACTGGCATGCATGTGGAACAATCGGCGGGTGGCACCTACAGCATCTCATCAACTGATCGCCGGACAAAAGTACTCACTGATGAGGAGAAACGTCTCTTCAAAGAGGAGGAACGCCAAGAATCCAGTGGTGATGCTTCATTTGTACACACTCAACGGGCTAATGAGGCAGCTGCAGCTGCAGAAAGTGGTGCTGCCAATGCGGCCGGTGGACGTCAAGGTTACGCTACCTCATCGTGGAACAGTTCTTCAAGTAGCGGAAGAGGAGGTATCCATAGGCCGGCGTCTGTAGTCGTTACATCAAGAAATCGTAGCATTACCTATGACAATGACGGAATACCACATGTGGTTGAAACCAGCACCGAGTATGTCCACAATCTGGATCGTCAACCAGTACAATCGGCAGCGAGTCATGCGACATACACACAACAGAGTAGTGGTGGTGGTGGTTCTGGTGCAAGCCGTGCTAGCATGGCTGGCAATCGTCAATGGAATCAAAGGGATGAAGACGGCAGGGCTCACATTGAAATCAATCGACAGGGGGCTGTGGCTGGAGGACAACAGCGTGGCACCCAACAGGGCGTACTGCAACAGACTTATCAACAACAGCGCGGTCAACAAGACGGTCAACAAGGTGGAGGCAACTTCCATACATCCTCACAATTCTCCAGCAGCTATAGCCCTGGGGAGACGTCCTACAGTCGTCAGGCTGCTGCCGGACGTGGCTTCAACGATCTTCAAGGTACAAGCGCAGATAAACTTGGCAGTGGACAAGGTTTCCGGGCGGGAACTCTAGACTTGGGCACCCTCAATCGTGGCAATGTCGACGATCAACTTCGTCATAGCGCCACATACTCATCTGGCGGTACAGCCGGAGATCAGCTTGGCAGTGGACAAGGTTTCCGGGCGGGAACTCTTGACTTAGGTACCCTCAATCGTGGCAGTGCCGACGATCGAAATCGTCAAAGCGCCACATACTCTTCTGGCGGTACAACCGCAGGTCAGCTTGGCAGTGGACAAGGTTTCCGGGCGGGAACTCTAGACTTAGGTACCCTCAATCGTGGCAGTGCCGACGATCGAAATCGTCAAAGCGCCACATACTCTTCTGGCGGTACAGCCGCAGGTCAGCTTGGCAGTGGACAAGGTTTCCGGGCGGGAACTCTAGACTTAGGCACTCTCAATCGTGGCAGTGCCGACGATCGAAATCGTCAGAGCGCCACATACTCTTCTGGCGGTCGCACCGGAGGTTCGTACGGTGGAAACACCTACTCCCAGTCGAGCAGCAGTTTTGATCCCGTCAACAGCCAACGTTATTCGAGTCACAAGGAAAAACCCTACTACGGAACAGGAGATTTCAACGAATACTACTATGACCAGGATGAGAATGGTGGACACGGCGAGTACTCTTCATCATCGTCCTCGTCTTCAGGTAATTCGCTAGGTAATCGACGCACAAGGCGAGAAGTTGACGATGGAACCATCACTTTGGACAGCATTGCGCCATGTAAAACGACCAAATGCGCGACGTTGCGTTGCGTAGCTAAGAATTTGGGCAACAATGATGGCGTATGGGTTGCGATACGAACCCGTCTGGTGGCAAAGACAATGGAGCGTTTGGCTTCAGATGTGCCTTTGAATGTTTCAACAATGGCTGTGTCCCATGTGACACGGCTGCCATACATTGGCGAGCCCAAGGAGGAGATCGTCAGGTCTCACGAAGTGTTCTATAAGGCGATTCCAGAGCCGATACCAGCACCGGACATAATACCGCTATGGATAGTGATACTGTCGGCGTGTGCGGGTGCTGTAATTCTGTTGCTCTTGGTTTACTTGTTGCATAAGGTGAGGAGTTTGTTTTTTTTCCACAGTTGTGAGTGCCATTTTGTTTATTTTTTGTCTCTTTTCTCCTCTAGTGCGGTTTCTTCCATCGTAATCGACCCACGGATAGCTCACAAGAACGCCAACCTCTGCGGAATGGCTACCACGGTGATGAGCATCTGTAAAAAAAAAATCAAATTCAAACACTAATCTGCTTAAATAAACATAAAGAAAGGTTTAAAGTAAAAAACAAGTGCAAATACTGTTGAAAACTGTTGAAGAGAAAGAACATTTTGAGCGACTTTTGTGATTTAAATCACAACAATTTGTTAGAATATATTTTTTTTACAAAGAAAAATTTGAAATATTTTTAGTTTCTTTTTAAATATTTTTTTTTATTTAATTTTTTGAAAAATTTACTAAATCCTAGTCACGACAAAAATACGAATGATTTTTTTTTTTATTTTAATTATTTTCTCTTTTGTATAAAACAAAATAAAATAAAAAAATAATAATAATAAATATATTTGTAAATTAATTTCAATCCATTTTGGCATTTTTAAAATGGATTTTATTTTTTCTATACTTTAAACGAATCTCTTTTTTTTATTTAACAATTATTAAGCAAAATAGTTTATATACTAAAATATAATTTTAATTGCAAATTAATGCAAATACAAGAAATAGTTAATTAAACTGTGCTTTAGGATGTGTAAATGTTAAAACGAATGACTGTACAGAGTGAGTGTGTTTTTATTTTTAAATTTAAAAACTAGAATCTATTCTTTTATAACTTTAATTAATATTTTGTTATTTATTAAATAAAAGTAAAAAAAAAAACTTGTGTAAATAAAAGGAATATTGTATTTATTTTTTTGTTTATTTCATAAATAACAACGCATTGTCTAAGGTAATTTTGCAATTTGTTTTGTTTTTTCTTTATTTTGAAATTTTTCACTGCCTTTGCTTAAGTTAAACAAAAACAAACGACAGAATCAAATTTAAATTTAAAGAAATTATATACGAGTATATTTATACATTATTATTAATTACATATCGAACGAATTTTTTCTTAAGTAACATTAAAATGTAATGAAATTAAATAAATTAACGCGTTGTAAAGATCTAAACAAAATAAATTAACTAAATAATTTTAGCTTTGTAAGTACGACTTAAAAATGTCTGCTGATCCTATTCACAGGAACTATGGTCTAAATGCTGTACTAAAATAAGTGTAAGACAATTTGTTTTTTTAAATAACAAAAATTTATTTTAAATAAAAAAAGAATAACTAAACCAATGTAGTGATTGCTTCATTTACAACTGTACTTACAAAAATAAAAATATATAAAAAACAGCAGACAAATAAAATAAATAAGAAAAAAATACTTTATAACAACTTACGAAAGATGTTTTATTTGGCTGAGGAAAACAGATCTTAATCCACGAATAGGTCGGTCTGCGGGAAGAAGGCAATTTATTATACCCTTGGAGGGAAGCTAAGCCAAGCGATGTGCCTTACCGGGCAATTCTGACATCATTCTTCATAATAGCCTATTTAAAAGTTTGTTCGATATGCCTCTTTCGAATGTCTGACAAGCATCAAAGAGTATCATTTGTCACGATTGAGCTTCTCAACTCGCCGTTCGGAGTCGGCAAAAAACTGTAGGTCCCTTCCATTCGTGCAAAAATATAACACGCACACACAAATGGTTGCGAGAAGCAGGCCCAGGTTCACCTCGAGCTGTAGCGCCAACTAAGTAAGTAAGTAAACGTTCCTCAGTCTAGAACTTGTGGGAGGCACAATAGACCTTAAGGTTTACATAGTATAAAGCAAAGTCCCGATCGGTGTCATATTACGTTTGTAGTAAAGGATCTCAAAAACCGCTGAATAGATTTTAACGATTCTTTTGGTTTATCAATTAGCTTCGAATTAGATACATTTTTAGTTTCAGAGTTTAAGGGACTTCAAATTAGAAAACGAAAATTCCATTTAAAACAAACGGCTTTTACTTCAGAACAGCTTCTCCCATGTGATTGATATTCATTCTCAGCTTAATTACATTTAATACGCAGATTTAAAGACCAAAACCAAATCTGTGCAATTACTAGAAGCTGAATTATAGAACAAAATGTTTTTTTTTTTTTCAAGCAGAAGCTGAATCACAGCACTCAGTGGCAATCGTGTGGAGTTGATGATGATTTTTTTTTGTAAGTCGCACTTCTCTGAAACTGCTCGACCGATTTTTACGATTTTTTTGTGTATATTTGGTAGGTATGAGAATAGGTTGCAAAGTATATTTCATCTCGCTAGGTGGCGCTGGAGTGAATTTATTAATAACTTCTAAATTTATGGACCAAAAAGGATAATATTCACAATATATACATAATGTTGGTTCAGTGCCAAATGAGAAAATTATGAAATAAAATCTGGACCCGATAGGTTAGTTATTAGATCTATATTTATAAAAATGAATGTATGTACAATGTACCTTTGGAAATAATGATATATGTTATAATGAACACTTACATTTAATCCCTTCAAACCTTTCTGAAATTACAAGTTGTTTATTGGAAGAGTGAGGCAATTGTTTATAGAATATGACATAGACCATAGCTTTGTTGGGTTAAATAAAAAACGTACGGTTTTAGGTGGTGGTTATCTTCGCTGTTCCCTTGTTCATTCAATTGTTTTGTTGAACCTTATAGAATAGATATTTTAAAGGATATGATAGCCTTGCAAATACGCATTTATGCATTTTTAGATGAAAATCTGTTATAATATATGTATGTTCTGGCGATATTCTTCAAAAATGACATTTCCAAGAAGCGCTAATCATTTCCTCCTCGCAAATTACAACACCGTAAGATAATAATACACTTCTCGTTAAACTTGAAGTGTAGTATGTTAACGAAATTCCACCTTATTTAAAACTTTTATTGACTCATCTTGAAATTTAGGGAAATAGGAGCCTGGCAATGAAATCGACTTATTTTAATAATAAAACTTTTCTTAAAAACGAAAGACGTTTAAGCATAAAAATTCGAATTTCTTTTGAAATTATGGTCCCCACAGTCTTTTAAATTCAATAAGTATACATCTAAAAGTACAGGATGATTGAGGAAACTGTCGTGTCTAAAAAACCTAAAGTTAAAAAGTTGAAGAAAAAAATAGCGAAAAAATCCGCAACGTGTGATAAAGCGAACGCAGTAATAAAACGGCCACAACCAGTCAACGACACCGATGAAGATGAACTGAAAGTGTTCGGGGAACATGTTACGAACGCCTTGCGAAACCTTAAAACCAAATCAATTCAAAGCCATGCCAAATTCGAGATTAGTAACATTCTTTATGAAGCTGAGTTAAAAGACCATAGCAGACAACCCTCGTTTACCACTGCAATCGAGTCCACACTCTCTCCTAGACCCTCAGCAGTTTTCTATTATGTGACACCGACTCCATCGAACTATACATCGAACTATACTTCGTGCACAGAAGGAACAGATGGGACTGCGAATGACATGCTAATAAATTACGAAGACCTCCAATGAAATTATAAATTTACTTTCTATCGCCAAATAAAGAGGTTCACAATTATTGTCCTGTAGTCGATTTGATTTTATTCTGGAAATAGATAAAAAGAATCATTCTAGGCTGATAATTATTTTGTTTGCATAAAAGTTGACAAAACAACTGTCAGGTTCGGTCATTCTCTATCGGCAACTGTAATGGTCTGTAAAGTAATTTTCGAAGTTCTTGAACCAAATTGAAATAATTACTACAGCAGCAACAACGCTTCCATACCCTATTCATCCAAACCACCTTAAACACAAACCTTCCTGAAACTTCCCCATCTAACCACCGCGCCACAATCGATAAGACGCTTCCTCGCCAACTGTCAAAATGCAAACGTCAAACAGTGACGTCGAACTACAGGGCAAGAAAAAAAAAGCAAACAAAAATACTTTTTCCATTCGATCTCCTCCTGCTCACCGCCGATTAAAGTCCAAACAATTTTATTTGTTTACCTTAGTAAATAAACAAACAAACAAAAAAGTCAACTCATTTTCCTCGCCCAGTGTCAGTTCGACTTCCACTTCCAAAGTGGCATAACAATCGCGATTTGCGCGGATAGAAAACGAACAGAAAAAATCTCTACCTACTTAAAGTGAAAAGATGAATCAACTCCTTTGTCCCCTTCAAAGTAATAAATGAACATTTCCAAATATATCCGAAATTCCTGCCGTCAGACTTGCTCCAGATGTTTACCAAACGGAATCGATCAACTTTTGCCGACCGCACATTCAGCAAATACCCTCTAATTGTTCTTAAATTGGATTGTTAAAATAATTCACACATTTACTTGTTAATTAAACTCAATTTATTTGTATGCCGTGGACAGTGGATGGAACAGAGCACAGGTGATGCGATTCCACGATATATTTACATATATGTATATAGAACTCGAACTGATGTTGTTGGAAATATCCTGTTCATAAGTCTAATGTAAGTGTAGATTTTTATATTGAAAGCGTTTTCAGCTCGTGGTTTCCATAGGTATGAATCTAATAATGCTAGGAACATTGAGTTTAAGTAGTAAATGTCCAAGACTAATATATTTACAAGCATTGTCAATTGAAAGGAAATGTTTTTTTGTTCATGGTGGTATTTACATATTTATGTATTGTAGGTATAAGTTTTTGCTTAGGGAACATTTCCTACTTCAGCTATCATGATGGCATAAAATCAATGGGTGTACGAATGAACTTATAAAGGAAAGCAGAACATACCTGCGAGAACCAAAGCTATTGGCTGCATGCATTTCGCAGCCGTTTTTTCTTTTTGAGAATAGCAATTAAGTTGTTTTTTTTTTTGTAGTGAGTGATATCTATTGTTGAAGTACATATGTATATGTTCATACATATGTACATACAAACATACATATATTCATCTACATATCTACATGGTTATGCAACTGGTACACACGATTACTTTATCACAAAGGTCGGAGTGTATCTCGACTATAATTATTGGCGAATGTTGTTCATAAGCACGTCAAGAATTTGTGGATGGTTCACATAGACACGTTCCTTGACATAACCGCAGAGGAATAACGGTTTTACATAGTACGATCTGTGTTCGAATGTGTTCCAAGTTAAGCTCCTCCAATTATACCCACAAAAAATCAGTTTCATGCTCCGATACCGCTCGCCATTGGTTGAAGTGTCACACATTAATCGTTTTGAAAGAAGTACAGAATGCCCGATCACGCCACCAGTCCAAATCCACTCCACACAGTCATTTATAGATGCATGGCAATGGCGTTTCATGAGTCATTTGCCAACAAAATTCGAATGCCGCGAGGTTTGATTGGACGTGCAAGGAGAAGATTGCAAATAAAGGCACACAGTCGAATTTCAATTCACCATCTTCCCCCCACTTGAGAGGATTATGGGAAGCAGGTCTGAAATCCAAAAAGTTCTACATCAAAATTTTCTCCAGTTATCAGACAGATATGAGAAGCTAAGCACGTTTCTGACTCAAATTGAAACGTGTTTTAACTCGAGAGCTCTGTGTCCACGTACGGAGGACAATCACCACTTACTCCGAATCATTTCCATTGATCGGATCAACATAACCATGTTATGGAATAAATGGAATAAATCACTCAGCTTGAGAAATGGAATCGCGTCCAAGGACTCGTTTAATCCTGGAGAAAACGGAACAGCGAATACCTCTCGCGGAACCGAAGAAAACGCAACCAAGGTGGGGGATTTCATGCTTATTCAAGATGAAAGCTATAACGACGACTCATAAAAAACCTTTTTGAAGGGTTTTTCAAATTTCTCACAAGTCATCTTTTGACAGTATTACACGTCATTACGTTTCTGATGCATAAAACTAATCTAGAACGCAGTACTGTAAAAGGCTCACTGGAACTCCTTTGTTTGAATTTTAAACGTGACTTGATAACACCGACTGACTAAGTATAACGATTTAGACATTACCCCTTGTGTGGGTATTGATTGTACGGAAAAACCAAATGAAGCTATTAAACTAATAACAGATTCCAAAGTTATCTTAATTTTGTTGTATGAGCTGAATAAACTGTTAGATTATTCTATAAACTTTTTATTTTGTCTTAGCGTCTGAATTTGCACGAGGAAGAAAGAAAATCCACACTACAAGGACCGTCTTATTTTAACTACAACCAAGTTAACATTTGTTTAGCGGTTTTTATCACAGATTGAGAACGCTTGGCAAATGAATTTCCAATGAATGTTTCGGCTAATGTCATAAAATACACGCGGGTTATTTTTATCGAAAGGTTTGGTCCTTTACAGACCGCGTAATAAATGTCTTTTCACCAACATCTAACGAATTTCGTTGTTAGTGTGTTCTTGTAGGCGACTTTTATGCTTTCCCGCAATATTTTTAATTTCAGCGTTGGAGCGGACCAAGGACACTTCCCTGTGGTACTCCATCGCTTTTAATTCGGAATATTAGTTCCCATGTTTCACTTGGAAGATTATATCTCAAAGATAATTGGTTAAAATACTATAAAGCTGTTCAGGTAGAACGTGTCGTAGTTTGTGTTTCAAGTCTTTGTGCCAGACCTTGTCAAAGGCTGGAGAGACGTCGAGTTATACGGTTGAACAAATTAGTTTTTTTTCGAAGGCTTTCTTAACTATGTTATGTATATCCTACTAATGATTGCTTCTAAAACCAAACTCAGTGTTCAGTAAAAAATTTCAAATCGTCAAATTTTGTGCAATTATGAGTGGCTTTCTTAAGAAGCAAAATTGTTAGGGAAATCGAAAAGTGATCCATCAGTTACCGGCGCGGCGCAACCTGAAAAATGCACTGTTTGGTGCGGTTTATGAGCTTCTTGGAAATCGAAAATCGACATGTCACCGTCAATGGTGCCCGTACAGAACCATGATCTGAGATGTTTTTGCTTGTGCGTGACCATGGTCTGCAGGACATTTGGTTTCAACAGGATGGTGCCACATGCCATACTACCGGCGAAACCCTCGAGTTATTGTAGGAAGTGTTCGATGACAACATTACATCCAGAAATAGACCTGTGGCCTGGCCTCCAAGATCGTGTGATTTGAAGCCGCAAAATTATATTTGGGGTTTTTGAAGTCAAAAGCCATCGTTATCTATCGGAATAGCATAGATCTGACTTCTTTTCCTCAGCTGCAGCTAGTATTGTCGAACATCGAATATGTTGAGTGTATTCGAAATCTGGGTATTACCTTTAATAGAACCTTGTCGTGGGGTGTTCATATTACAACGAAAATTGGCAAAGTATATGACTTAGTCCGTCTTCTTTGAGCTTCGCGTACCTACACCAACACCAACATAAAACAAAACTGATCCTGGCAAGAACCCTGCTATTACCAATTTTAGTTAACTGCTGCCAATTATTCGGTAAACTTGACTGCAGGTCTAAAAGGAAATTAATTATTAATAATTACACGGATGGATCCAAGACAGGTGATGGTATAGGAGCGGGCTTCTTTTCTGGGCCACCTCAGCCTGAACTTATCCTTAAGACTTCCAGACCACTCGAGTGTCTTCCAGACGATGGTGATGGCTATTCGTGAAGCCACTGGGTGGCTATCGATGAAATCAATGTACTATACAATCGGGACATTTTCTTTTACACTGATAGCTAAGCAGCTATAAAAGCACTCAAATCACCAATTATAAGATCAAAATTGGTTAAGCACTGTCAAGCATCTCTAAACGAGATATCGAGCAGATGCGTGCTCACGCTGCGCTGGGTTTCTGGTCATAGTGATATACCAGGTAACTGTGCAGTAGACGAACTAGCCAGAAAAGGTACAAAACTGGTGAATTTAACCACAGAAAGTGATGTGAACCAATCTCTACGCAAGCACTGTAACAGGCTGAAAGATGGCGTAACTTTGATACGTGTAGTCACGCGTAACCTTGATACGTAGTCACGTAAAACTACAGCCTGCTAAAAATTAGCAGAGTACATAGCGGCATTCTAGTTGGCGTATTGACTGGTAATTGTGCAATAGGCAAACACGCCAGCAGTCTGGAAATCCTCGCCAATGACTTTCGTCACAGCTGCATGGATGAATAGGAGGAGGAGTCCCTTTATCACCTCCTATGCAGCTGCCCAGCACTCTTCTCCTCAAGAAAGAAGATTCTGGCAGAATATTTCTTTATAGACCTACAAAATATTTCCTCAACGGATATCAATAAAATATTTCAATTTATCCCAGTTCTTGAATCGACTCATCTGGCATTACAATAGACCTACTTTGGTCTAAGTGAATCCTACCGAATGCGGTGGATAGCCTCCAAACCTAACCAACAACAACATTGCACGATACATATGTATATAACCTGGTTAGATACGACCATTATTAGTCATATGCCAAAACAATTTTCGAGTGTTCCTGAAATACTTTTCATTGACGTGCATTCACGACATTATTCAAACAAAGCAACCAGGCTACCTTTATAATAAGCTTAGGTTCCTATCGTCATAGTGAACTTTAATATCAATCCAGCCAAGGCACTTTTGATGCTTAACATCAGAACGCCTCCAGTTCCTAGTTTAAGTCACTCGTTTGTGGAACTCCCTTCCGATGGAACTGAGAAGGATGAGAAACGCAAAGCACTTAAAAAATCATCTTCCTACAAATTTGGCCATTAAGCCCTTTTCTATTAACTTACTTACCTACTTACTTAAGTGGCGCTACAGTCCAGGGTGGACCATAGCCTCAACCAACAACCCCTTGCAGTTAGCCCGGTCCTTAGCTAACTGCCTCCAGTTGCGCACTTCAAGTTGGTTGAGGTATTGTTCTACTTGTGCGAAGTCGTCCTTTGCTGCGTTGACCCTCCGGATTAAAATCGAATATTCTCCGAGCCGGAGCGTTGATGTCCATACGCTCTACATGTCCTAGCCATCTTAAACGCCCAATGTGCAGTTTATTTACCAGGTCGATGTCGCTGTACAGCTCGTACAGTTCATGGTTGAATCTTCTACTTCAATACCCGTCAACGCAAACGGGACCGAAGAATATACATAGTTTTCTCTCGAAGCGATCAAGCATATCTTCATCCGCTTTCGGTAAAGTCCATGCTTCGGCTCCATATAGCAAGTCTGGGATGATGAGGGTCTTATATAGGTCTCCTTACTCGATCGCGAAGGGACTGCACTATTCAATTGCCTTCTTAGCCCAAAGAAACAGCGGTTGGCAAGAGTAAGCCTTCGCTTGATTTCCGACGAAATGTCATTTTTTGATTTTATAACAGAGCCGAGGTATAGACAAAAGTCCTTTACTACCTCAAAGTTGTAACTGTCTATTGTGACGTTCTGTGCAGTTCCCTTTTCATTGACAGCCACCTTGACTTTGTCTTGCCCTCGTTTACTGCCCAAACCTTTTTTGCCGCATATTACTTCTTAAATAAATAGATAAACACTGGATATGCGTGTATAATTTTTTAAGACCGCCGCGCCGTCAAAACTCATGTCAAAGTTTGACTATTTCTTTTTAAATCAAGGTCCATTACGTAATTAAATTTTTTTTTTTTTTTTGCAATTTCATTCCATCTTTCGCCACCTGGCAGCTGGTTATTTAAATTCAAGGGAACTAAAAACACAGATTTAGTTATCTCCAGCGATAAGTACCCTACCCGCACTCGAGCGGTTATACATAACATATATAATTTGGTTTCAAAGAATCGCGTTTATTTACACGAGAATAACATGCACCGATAAGAAGATAGAGATACGAGAACAAATAAACAGAGGAAGTGTGCAGAGATACGAAAAGTGTAACCCGAGAAAAATCTAAATTCCACTTAGAAAGGTGAAAGGATTGCATGCGTATGGAGGGTGACCGATTTAAGTGCTCCATAAGCTGTAACAATTTTGCAGAGCACTCAGAAATACTGAAAACAAACAAAATGGAGCAACGAATGAGGAAAGAATTTCCTGCAACGATGATTACGATGCTCCACACAATGCGGTCGGTGATTCATGCATGGAATGGTTACGTATACGCCATGGTGTCTGCTTTGGCAATAAAAGAGCGAATTTGTTTTTCTTGCTTTTACTTTGTAGCAACGTTGTGTGGGTACATATCGAGAGACAATATTGTTTTTTTTTTGTTGTTGTATTTTGTAACACAACAAAGCAACTGATTGGAAAGGGGCAAAGCGGTAGTACTCGTATTTATCGCTGAATTGTTTTATTGAATGAAACTCGATATCTGCTGTGTGGATTCTTAGAGTTGGCTGGGATTTGGGAGGAGACGTTGCCCTGAAACAGTTGACCTTAATCTAAGTTACTTGAAAACTAAGTGTCTCTGTGCCGTCAGCATCAAATCGATGTAGCTTTTTAATTTTCTACTCTTCTTTCGTCCGGCACCGCGAGCCGGATTGGTGATTGTTTAGCGGGCAGTAAAACAACTGCAAAAGTGAAATATCTTCGACGAAACGACTTCTAAATGGCTTGATGGAAACAAAAAGAGTGAGTGCTAAACAGAAGCCCTAAGCGACGGAGAAGGAAACCACAGTTGGTGCTCAAAATTGGGTTCCTGTGACTTTTGCCAGTAAAGTCCGGTAAAGTGATACCAAACTCACAGATAAAGCATCACAATGGCTCATAGCTTATAACAAACAAAGAGCTATACACAGTTTAAGCTGTCTTTACAGCTTTATGGTGACTTGGAAATCTGAGCGCATTCGAGTTGTTGAAGATAAAGGAAAACCAATTTTCAGTGAGTTCAAACTTTATTTTAACCAAGCACGTTCTCTAAGTTCCAAAAAGAAGGCAAAAGGAAGATAAGCAGCGAATGTTCAATGTTCAAACAGCGTTCTTAGTTGGCAACAAATGGATCTCAACTAAAAGTCTCAAGTTAGTTCTTCTTTAGTAGTACCCAGAGAAGGAATGCTAGAAGATGGCCAGGCGCAGTGTTGTCACTTGGATTTTGAAAAATGTGGTAGATTAGACAAAAAAATGTGGTAGGTTTAAAAAAATGGTGGTAGATTTGATAACGTTGGCATTAGTATGAGCGTATGTACAATTCATTGCATCAAATGATGCGCGGATGAGGATTTCGGAAAGGGTTTCCACACAAATGAATGAAAAATTCATTGGAAGTGAATATGTTTTGAATGTGCGAAACAGATAGGAAACATTTATATACATAATTTTCCAAAGGAACAGATTGAATTGGTTAGTTTAATATGGGCAGGACAGAATTCAAAAACGTGGTAGAATTTTTGCTTTCCGTGGTAGATGTGGTAGATTTGAAAAACCTTCAAAATTGTGGTAGATCTACCACAATTGTGGTAAAGTGACAACACTGGGCCAGGGTAGTGAGTTTTTACTAGCATTACCCCCACCATCCGCGCGGTTTTTTTCTTTTGATGCTGTTACAGTCCGGTGTGGATCTAGGTCTAGTTTCTGGTAACCATTTTTGTGTGCGTCTTTAAATTCTCCCACTTGATTAAGTATCGAGCACACAATAGCAAGATCAGTGGTCCAACAAACTAATAGCTGAGCCACGCGCCTTCATTATTCAAGTTAGCTTCGGGAAGAGTACCCCCCATTGGGTCAGATAATTGATCTACCGCTTCCTTTGTTCGTAAAGACTTCGTTTGGAGAACAGTTACACGGTGTTTTAGATGGATTGAAAGGTATTTTACAGTACCTACTACATATACGTCTGATGTGTGCCCCATCTCGTCCAGAGACTTCATTTCCATGTGACCCATCACGATCCGATTATTCATGGTACTTAGTGTACACTGTGCAACGCGTGTTCAATTCTCACCTTGAGTTTGATGTTGGCTAGGTAAGGTTGATTACTCAAGACTGTGCTTAAAAAAATATACCCATCTCTCTCTGGTTGCATGCAGGTCCCCCCAAAATACTTACAGGTATTCTTATTTATGCTATGCTGGCAACGCTATACGTACCAAACAATAGAGAAATAGAGTCGGCATGAGCATGGATCCTTTAAAATAATGGACATCCAGCTCTTTCTCTTATCTAAAAAGAAGTAAATACAATTTTGCTATATGCGTTCATATCACCATCGGATAGCTACGATAGAGAATATTGAAATCGCAGTTTCTTTCGACTTTATTCGTTTTAGATCAACAGACCTATTGGCGCCCAAACAAAACATGCAACGTCATGGATTTTAAATTGCGTCTCCCTCTTGTCATAGACTCGAAGAAAACCCCAACCAGTAATCACATTCGAAGTGCTTCCATTAAGCAATAAAAAGAAGGAACAAAAAAAAAACTCCCACTCACCCCCTGAAACTCCAATCTCACCAACACAATCACCAGAGACAATAAAATTACCCACAAAAGGCAATCCTGGGTGAACGAAAAAAACAAACAATAACAACAACAAAAAGGACGGAATATGTCGTAATTTCATTTCAATCCCATTCGACTGTGTGACACTTTAACATACTCCACCCTGCCTGGACCAACTCTCAACGACTATTCTAGCCAAACAAACTCCAGCCCAACCATAACCTCACCCAAGCCCAAAACATTCAACCCACTCGCCTTTTCTTCCAGCGATAGCTCCCCCAGATCCGGATGGAGCACAAAACAAAACAAAAACAAGGGAAAGGGTCCATCAGTGTTGGTTTCGTTTAACTCGATTCCCTACACGAAACTTACTACGCACTGCGTTCTTTGTTGTACTCGTACGCTGCTGCCGCCATCCTGGGACTCGGCTTTACTATTACAACACCAGCTGGGCACGCATAAGGTGATGAGAGGGTGAACGCTGCCACTATAGACATCTCGTCGTGTTGTTTACGAGTACGGATGGGCAAACTTAACCCACATCACCATCAGGAACCACCACCAGTGATTGGAAATTTTATTGCACCGAGCATGCGCTGTTTAAATGTCAAAGTTGAAACTTGGTTTCTCTTCGTGCATGTAGCTGGCGCTAGTGTTGGATGGGGACGCGTACAAAATTGTTTAAGCTTTCCCGCGCCTACCCCCCCAAACGGTACTAAGTGGAAATTGTTACACATAGCGGCACGTCGTCGTCCTTTGGAGTATTTGTGAATGGCCTCTAAAGAGATGAAAAGATTTAGCTTTGGATAAATGGCTTTGGTCATTCCGTAATCCCTTTTGATCGAAATACATGGATGGAACGGGAGGATTTTTATTTTGTCCTAACCCCACCGCCTCTCCTGGACTAGGAATCGCGTTTGTTGAATTTTTCTAGTTCTTCTTTTTACAGATGCTAACGTACAACTGGAAGGGGCAACAAATGATGGGTGGGCTGGGCAGTGGCAAGGTTTTTTTTATTTTTTTTGCAGTTTGCAGTTTCTGTATTCTATGAGTATTTTTTTGTAGCTGTATAGCTTCATTGTTTTGTTAGCGGCGCTTTATCCGGCATTCGTATTTGAATAGAGCGTTGCGGCTCGCTTTAACGAGGATGGTCATGGAGAGAGAATATCTGCGGTTGACCTGTGGGCAAATAGTATACATTTTTGTTTAAATTTAATTAAATAAAACAAAGCACTTAAGAGTACCTACATACATATAGTATTTGCTAAGAATTTGCATTATTAAAAATAATAATGCGAATACAAATGCACTGACAGCAGAGCACAAAGTGTCATTGGTTTCTTAGATCCCCTTGAAGCACATTTTAGACCTTTGACGTGTTGGAATATTTTAGAGATTCCACCACCAGTAGAGGGAAACCATTTTTTGCGAATAAAATACTGACTTGCCTGGCACGTGTTTTCAACCAGAATACACTCTCCAATCCCTAGAAACTCACAAGAAAGTCAAACTTTGGTTGGTGCCTGGCCACAGAGGCGTGGGAGAAATTAAGATAGCGGATGAGTTGCCTCGTTCAGGTTCAACTGACAAACTATCAGGCCCGGAAACTTTTGTGGCAGAAACTGGGCAACAATTTCAACTTTAATTAACAAATGAAGAAATGGAGAAATGCCAACCGAACCAAAATGGCAAGAAATCCGCTTTACCATTCTCTTTGAATTTCGATGTCAACTCAAGTAGGTTAGGTTAGGTGGCTATCCCCATAATTGGTTGGATTCACTTAGACACTTAGTAGGTCCACAAGAGTCGGTTATTATCGGTACTCTTTCTCCTACTCCTACTCCTACTCCTACTCCTACTCCTACTCCTAAATGCCAACAACACGCGGTGTTTCCAAACGGTCCCCTATCTAAGTACTAACAGCGCCCAACACTGCTTGATTTCGGTGATCTAACGAGAACCCATGTTTTCAGCGTGGTATGGTCGTTGGCCAACTCAAGTAAATGCAAATTTTATAGAACTGCGTCTTTTGTGACCATTTCCAAGTGGTTTCAAAGATTCCAGATTGGACATTTTTCTGTGGAAGATAACTCTCGTAAAGGTTACTCCAAATCTTCGACCGAAGATACAAGGTAGTCGTGGTGAAGGCAAATATTGAGGAAAATCTACGAAAGATAGATGACCAACTTGGATTGAATGCCATGTCTGTATCTCGAAAATTAAATCATCATCTGAAATACTCGCAATGGTTTCTACGAATTTTGAACGATGGTATGGGACTGAAAAGGTTCAGTCCGCCAATTAAAGCAAGACAGTAAAAATCAGCAATAGAAGTGATATGTTGATGTACATACGAGTATGTACTTCATTTGGGCTCATATTGTTATTGCTATTTCTCTAGAAACTGGTCGGTATATTGAAACTTGTCCGCCACAAGTATTCAACAATTTACTGGGAAATAAGAAAAAATAAGAGCTTCTAGCTTTCTGGTGCTTTCAGGCATCAATGAAATTCACGTCATGTCGTGTGATTTTTGGCTATTCCCAAAAATGATAAAAATTGCCGCGAAGTCTTCCGTTTCAATCAAGAAATCGTTAATGCAGTCAAAGCCGAACTTGAAAACCTGAAAAAGAGGATTTCGAGGAATGTTTTAGTAAGTAGATTAGCCGACTTCAAAAATATGATATATGTAGACTGAAATCATGTTTAGAGAATAAAAATATGTATAATGAAAATTAAAGATGATAACTGATTTTTTTTTATGCAATCCTTATCTTCCCGATCCAATATCAAATTACTGATTGCTAAGTTATAAGTATAACCTAGGGCCTCATCTCGTGACTTAAAGATCATACATTTAGATTTTATTTTTTTTTTTTTTTTTTTTTTTTTTTTATTATTTTTATTAGTATTAATAATACTTTATATTTCACAAAAATATTTCACAAAAAGGGATAGAATTTACAATTTTATCTAACTCTTGACACATTCATTCAGTTAAAAATTTTACTTTTTCGTTTTATGTGTGTAGTATGTATATGTATGTTAAGTAATTAATTAGTATTGTAGATTTTTCAATTATGTTTAATTATTTGTTTTAATATATTCTATACATCTCCTTTTATATATTTTAAAATTTACTTCATTCTTTATTTGGCCAGGAAGGTTATTGAATAATTGGACTCCTTTATATATAAGCGTTTTTTGAGCTGCTGCTGTTGTTTGTCTTTGCAATCGAAAATCGTGCTGATTCCTGAGTTGGTATGGTTGGACTTCGCTTACTAGATTGACCTCATTAGTGAGGTACCTCGGTGCTATCCCATGTCTGATCTTGAAAACAGCTATAAGAGTATTTAACTCCAGTCTTTGTTTTATGTTTAACCACTTTAAGGCCTCCAGCATTATGCGAATCGGGGTAAAGCGGTTGCACTTGAGAATACTTCTCATTGCTTTATTTTGCAGTTTCTGCAATCTTTCTATTTGCCCTTGGTTGCAGCATGAATACAAAATAGTGGCACAATATTCAAAATGCGGTTTTATTATGCTGTTGTATACTATAATAGCCGTCATGTCATCCATTCTTTTCCTCATGTGCTTAAAGAAACCTATTTTTTTGCCAATTTTCTTACATATATGGTCTACATGCTCCTCGAATTTTAGGTGTTTATCGATGATCACTCCCAGGTATTTGATATGGTTGACGTTCTCGATTTTGCTGCCATTAATTTCTATATCCGTGTCACTGTTAATGTTAATATTCATCATTTTTGTTTTTTTTTTCGTTTAGTTTCAGTTTGTTCATTTTAAGCCATCTTGTTATGTGTTTAATATCGTCTGTAAGCTTACATTTACATTCGTCGGCGCAGTTTCCCTCGGCATATATTAGCGTGTCGTCGGCATACATAGCTATTTTACAATTTTGCAATACTTTTGGCAAGTCATTTATGTATACTATGAAAAGGATTGCGCCTAGTATTGATCCCTGCGGTACGCCATAGTCTACATTGTCATAGTCTGATATATTATTTTTAACTTTTGTTCTCTGCGTCCTATTTGTTAGGAAGGTTCGAAACCATCCTAGCTCTGTTCCTCGTATGCCATATCTAAACATTTTTTTAAGCAGAACCTCGCGGTCTATTGTCTCAAATGCTCGTTTGAAATCCAGGAATAATGCCATTACTTTATTTCGTCTTCCCTCATTCTTCCATTCGTTTATTAGGTGGTTAACCCCATCTTCACACGAATAGTTCTTTCGGAACCCTGATTGGTATATTGATAGGATATTGCTGCATTCTAGGTATTCCATTAGTTGTTGTTTTGCTACAAATTCAAGAATTTTCTCCAGCGTTCTTAGTGAGTTTATTGGTCGGAACTCTTCACATTTTACTGTTTTTGCGACTTTTTCGATCGGTGTGATCATAGAATCCCTCCACGATCTTGGAAATTCTCCCGATAGGAGTGATCTGTTTACCAATTCCAGCAGAGTTTTTCCCAATAGGTTCCAGTTGTCAATTATAATCCGAGGGCTTATTTTGTCAAAGTCAGTTTTATTTTTTAGTGATTTGCATATTTGGCTTAGTTCGTGTATATTTATTTGTCTGAATTTAAAATTGGTCGTTACATTATCTATGTAGTTTATATATTGCACTTGTTCAATCGAGTCTCTTATATCTCTAATACTTGACACAAAGTATCTATTAAATTTGTTAGCAATTTCTGAGTCATTATTATATTCCACATCGTCAAAAATAACATTATTAATTTTATTTTCGTCTTTTTTGAGTACCAGATTTTTTAGTTCACGCCACATCTGCTTTTGTCCGCCTGCTTGACTTATTCTGTTACTTATGTATTGATTTTTTACGTTATTAATTTTTATTTTGTAATAGTTTCTTGTGAGTATATAGTCCTGCCAACTTTGGTCATTGTTTTCGAGTCTTGCTATATTATATTGTTTAATTTTTTTGTCCTTCAGGATTTTTAATTCGCTATTGAACCATTGGTGTGTGTTGTTTTTTACTGCTATCCTACTTCTATATGTAAATTTAGTGGTGGTATCCCTCAAAATTTTATCAATCCTGCTTGCATTATTGTGTATATTAGTCTGTAAGTTGTATGTCAAATTTGTTTTATTGAGCTCTTGAGTTCTCTCGTATATTTAAATTTTTCAATCATGTCTTTATTTTTATTTTCGTTGCATTTGGTGTTTAATATGATTTCAATACTCTCATGGTCAGATATTCTTTCGTCTACATTTGCACGTGCTGTTATATTCTGCATATTGGTTATAACATAATCGACTATAGTTCTTGTTGTCCGCGTTATTCTCGAAAAATCCTCCATTTTTTGCATTAAACAATTGTCATTTAATATTCGTTCAATCCTCTTCTTGTATGTGTCATTTTTGCACCAATCTATATTAAAATCTCCTGCTATTAGTACGTTGTTACTTTCTTCGACTATTATTTCCAAATTTTCTTCAAAAAAGCCACAGAATGTACTTTCCGAGTAGCTGGGTGATCTATATATCGCAGATATTACCATTTCGAAATGTTTGTGTTTAGCCTTAACCGATAGGAGCCACATCTCTGGCTCCACTGTTTTTTTATTTATTTTGGTTACATTCCAATTGTTTCGATAGTATATTGTTGCTCCTCCGGTTCTTGTGGAAGAAGACATGCATGATATATTTTTGTATCCGTCGATTTGTATTTCTGTATCTTCGGTATTTTCAGTAAGGTACGTTTCAGATAGAACGATAAATTCATATTGGTATGTTTTTGCCAAAATTTCTAGCTCCACAAAGTTATTTATAAGGCCTTGAATGTTTGCGTAGAAAACCTTAATCGTATTTGATATAAGACAAGACCTTAACATAAACGCCAAACCTAACTTTTGAACTTACACCATCTGCCAAGCCTTGAGACACATGAGCAATGCAGAGCAAACGTCGATTAGTCTAACAATATTATGCAAATAAATATTATTCTTCTAGCTGTGAATAGCGCCATCTTATTGGACATATTAGTACTATGTTTATATGATAGCTACATACTTACCTGTTTTGAACGGCACAATCATTGCAGCGAGTCTATATATCTGTCTCGGTTTTTCTCTGCCCACACTCATTTCACATCTATTTTGCGTCTATTGGATAAAAGTTTCTTTATTCGGTTTTTTCTTCAAAATTGCCTCGCCTCTTCGTATACCCATTACGCACCGTATACCTACCAAAAAATTTAAGCGAACAAAATAATAATACAAGAGCCAACTGAAGTTAGTTGCGATTGACAATTTATTGCAAGCTGGCTGCACAAACTAGGTACTACATTTAATTCGTAGATGGCGTACACAGGAATATCAAACTCTGTATTCGCAAAAATCAGTGTTCAGTCTTCAGTCCAGTGACGGGTGTATCCCTGAGAATTGCAGATTGAGTGGGTATCACGATCTCTAGGGGTCCGAGAAGTAAAAGACGACTAAATTATAATGTGTCTCTAATGATTGTGATGGTATCTTTAGCATTCTCATCCATGAGAATGAAAATGAAGATTACCAGAATATTCTATTGTGAAGCCAATTTCTACAACCATCCTGAGGCTAACTTCGTCTTTCAGCAGGATAATGCAAGGATCGACACCAGTTTTGTGGTTTTCTACTCACAATTAAAATGATGGTTCTTCTAACTGAAATCTTAGTGAAACTGTATAAAACATACTGGTTCGGGAAGCTTACAAGGAAAACTGTCAGTACCCCTAATTGATATGCTGAAAAAGGGGCTTCAAATTAAAAAAAAGAATGAAAATGGCTACTCGTTTTCTCGAGAAAATGGTTTCTGCGAAACCATGGTGCTTCAATTGACTTTTCGTTCTGTCATATAAACATCAAACTATCGGGCTCCGTTCGTCAGAAAACCTTCTATGCTGCTAACTTATTTTACTGTCTGTCACTACTCAAGCGAATATCATTGTAGCAAATTAAGTAAAACCAAAAAAAAAAAAAACATAACCTACCGAACGATGACCCATCATAAAATTGGATTGATTGCAATCGAACCAATAAAGTTGAAGTGAATGGTCCTTAGTGCATTTTCCGCTTCGCCCATGACTTTGTTTGTCGGTTTCATAACTTTCATTACAACACGATTCAATTAATCAATCCGTTCATCGCTATTGCTCCATACATAAGTTCTGTAGCCAACATTAATAATCCCCGATTGCACTGTTCAGACACGCGCTCGCCATCGTCTATCGACTGCGACGTTTTATAGAACGCATACACACATATGTATAAATCCATCCTGATGGTCCCTTAATGAATTATAAAAGTTCCGCGTGCACTTAATTGTCTTTATCGCCAGCACTATAAATTCTTCCCTCACAAACAAAATGAATGAATACAATGACAGGCTTTTATCTAAACATAAACGATTAAAACTCTACCGTTATTAGCAGAGCCATACGTCATCGTGTCGTACTTGTTATTGATATCTCAAGTGGACAGTGGACTGTGTATGGGAATCGATGATGGTACGTTTACACACTTCGTGTTCTTTGCCATACTATGAGGATGGGTACTTCAATCGTAAGTGTTATGAAAACAGAAGTTAAAATTGGCCATTTAAACGCTCGAAGTTCACAATAGTTTTTGACTTTGAGTGTATGAAATCGAATGGCACATCGTAAAGGAGCGATGTGTTCAGACTTCTGAGTCCAATCTGGCAATTGGTAGTCGCTTGAGACTGTAAAGTGCATTCAGTGAAAAAAGGCTTAACTAGTTGAAACGATGGAGCATTTCATATTTCTTGCTTTTAAATTACTACCCTATGTGTACTTTCACTGAACAAACTCTTATATTTTTTTTAGTGTTTGTGATACGTCCAACAAAACAGACTAATCCATTAAGAAGTATTTATTAACCACTTTACTAGATCTACGTATGGAATCTGACAGAAGCAATGAAATTTGATAACCTCGTTAAAAGAGACCTGGAGGACTGGAGACCGGAAAGTTTTTTAGGTTCCGATCAAATTCAGAGGATCCTTTTTGGATAGCTTCTTTCTGAAACTACGACCCATCATGAACAAGGGAACAGATTACGTTATCAATTACCACTAAAGATCACGCCTTTAAGATTGAAGTGGTACAACTTATGAGGAGTTATAATTAACTGATTCCAGACAATCACATAAAATCCTTAACTTTATCTCCATTTACATCTGGTTAAGTCCATTTCAGAGCACTGTATTTTGGAGGCTTTGACCCTGATTTTTGGCAAATGCAGTTGACGTTCAATACTACTCAGAATCTGAATCACGACTATTGTCGTCCGAGGTGGTATCCTGTATACATACCATTACGAATCGAAGGAGATCGTTGTTAAATATTAAAAAAAGTATGGGAGACATGAACGTTCCTTGTGGTACCCCAAAATATAAAACCTTCGACTATGTAGGTATGTTCGTATATTGTGACCGTCGTGGCGCAGTAGTTAGTGCTTTAGAGTACTACACTTGTTGTCCGAATTCAGTCACAGGATACACCAAAAAGTTTTTTCACAGTATCACTTCTTTCAAGAAAGAGTAAAGAAAGCTACCACAGCATTCTACTCCTGCAAGAAGGCCATCGGCAGCAAATGGGGTCTTCAACCCCGCATCGCCCACTGGCTCTATGTATCAGTACATAGGCACACAGATTAGCGTGTCTGTGCAGTAGTGGAGCACTAAGATCAACACCCTCCGCAGCATTAGACATCCTACTATATATCCCCCCCCCCACCCCTAGATATCATCGGTAAGAAAATGGCACACTGTAGCGTGTTTCAAGCGGATATTATGGCGATTTCGGAAGCACTGGAATGTAATATCCACTAACGGTATTAGCCTTTTTTCGGAAAGTCGGGCAACCTTGAAATCTCCGGAATTGGTCTCATTCACTTCCAAGACCACCTCCAACTGCCGTTCATCTCTTATAGAGATGGCTAAGCAGTTTAACATTCACCTTTGCTGGGTGCCGGGGCACAGATACATTCCAGGGAACTGCAAAGCTGACGAGCTCGCTAAGATAAGAACAACAATATCTATTCTACCCGACAAGAAAAATATAGGTATGCCACTCGCTGCTTAATAGCTAGCACTCAAACTTGACACAGTCAATAAAACCAACGCTAGGTGGGTAGGTGGAACTACCTGCCTTGCTTCAAGGTGGCCTAGATTAGATCTAAACCGCTGTAGATACCTTTTGTCACTAAAAAGACTACATATAAGTACGATTATCGGTGTCATTACAGGACACTGCCTTTTAGGCAAACACGCTACTATACTTGGCGTCATTTCGAATGACTTCTGCAGAAGCTGTAGAGACGAAGAGGAGGAGGAAAGTCCAACACATCTCCTCTGCTCGTGCCCAGCTCTTTCTCGTAGTAGAAAACTACACTTATAGGAGAATACTTCTTCGATGATCTAAGTTATCTAACACAAAAAGAGGTAGAAAGCCTGATCCTTGGTTTCACAATGGGCCTCTATAGCCCTAAGTGTGCTGGTTCTTCCATTACTACATAACCTATCACTTCTTTCAAATGTCTGACAACTGCGCCTAATCCATCGGTCGGCCGTTCCTACTTTCCCTTCCATTTAAGAAACGAAAACTTAAAGTATTTGCATACACAATCGAATTCATGCTTAAATTTGCATCGGACAGCCATTTATTGCGACGCATTTATGGACACCAATAGAGTTATGTTTCTATTGATTGGCCGTGACACTGATATTTTGTGAAAAGTCATCATCAGTGACGAAGCACATTTCCATTTGAGTGAATTTGTGAACAAACGCAGATTTGTTACCTCTGACCTATGACGATAAACGACCGACCTTTTCATCCACTCAGAGAGTGAGGGTAACAGTTTGAACAGGATTCTGCAGTACGCAGACATGAGTGTCATAAAAAATTAAAACCGTCAAAATGTACTCGAAAAAATGGAAAGCGTACATTTTACATTTGTAAGTTATAAGCGTTTGACGGCGTTTAATATAGTTTAAGAGCGACGGTTAAGTTTTTGACATTTGTATGACGCTGATTACACGACTCTTTTTATCGTTCGTTTTGTCTTACGTCTTTTTGACAGATAGGGGGAGGGGCATAGAAAGGGGAATGAAGTAACGAAAGCAGGAATGAAAATTCTGAGATTTTTTCCGGTTGATCTTTGACATTTCTCGTTTGAGAAACAAAACAAAGCAGATCATTGTAGGTGTGTTTGGTAACCTGTTAATTTATGAAAATTTACATCCAACTGTCAAAAATCAAGAGAAAAGAGAGCCAAATGACAGTGTCAACAAATTTTCCCTCTGGCGAAATCGTGCTATATCTTTTTCATGGAGTCACCGAGGCACATCCTTCAAACAGCAATCTGACGATTTGTGAAATGTCAATCACTTCTTGTTAACAAAATAAAAGAAAATTAGTTTTTCGAGAAAATATTCAATAGTTAAAAAAGAAGAAGAGAGGATTTTCCCCCACTTTTACTATTTGACAGATGTGCCATTTGTGTTAATAAAAGATAACAAACACACCTTTTAATGGTGACTTTTAAAGTCGACTTTGGAGCTAAATTTAGGGTCATTTTACATTTGCTAGTGAACACGCAATTATTATCCTCCATAATAAGTAAATTAAGTGCGATTCCAAAACTGAAATTTTACTATTCCCTTCCTAAACATAATGTGAATTTCAATAAACGTCGGAATCACCTCTCAAAAAAACGAAAGAGGAAACGAACGAAAAAATCAGTAATCAGCGTCTATGTATTCCTAGGTAGTCTTATCTGGTCCAAGACAGATTAAACGTAAGACATTTCACTAATTAAAATGTTAAACTGCCACTTTTTGTATACATGTGGTGCGATCGATTTTTGTTAAAACAAAAACAGAAACAAATGAAAAATAAGAAATAGTGAATTGTTTTGCGACCGACTTTAAAATCGCAAATATAGTAGAAAGTGACAGCTGATCTTTGCGACATCTATGAACAGCGGGATTTCAAAACAAAGAGACAAAATTGTGGAAATTATGGTTTGTAGAATGCGATCCACTTGTGGATACTTTTTTTTAATTTTCGGTCACGGTCAAGTCGAATTAAGTGATGCAAATGTTCGCCAAACTGTGACGAAATAAGTACAATAATTTTCAAGACCTGACATTTTCTTAAAATGTGTCGATATAGTGTTAAACGCATTTCAATTTGTTACTGTCAGCTGCGTGATATTTTTAGTGATTTATTTTATGGTCCCTTTTTTCTTTTCTTTTTGTTTGAAAAAAAAATGCTAAAAACCTCATTTACTACAAAACATCGCCATTTATCCCAATTTCGAAAAAAAAACATTACGTATTATTTATGTGTTGTTATACTCGTACGTATTTTAAAATAGATTCTCACGCGATTAATATGAAAACAAAAAATTGAAAATAAACATCTGCTTGTGTCGGGAATATCGCGAAACTTTATTTTGTATGTGTTGCAATTAAAATGATGAGCAAAGAAAAGCACAGATCGTTTAGTAATTTTTTTGTATTTTTCTTCCGAGTTAAGAAAGAATTCATTTTCGTTGCCAAAAAAAAAAAAAAAAATAGAAGTGTGGAGGTGTGTTGTTTTAAATGAGATCTCGTTAGCCGATTTATTCTGATGATGGAAACTTCTGTCCCACTGTGATCGATGAACATACTATACTCCTACCATGCCTATGAGTTTAACAGAAAACAAGTTGAGATGTTGAAAGATAAAGAATTTATTGGCATACGGAAAAATGTTATTTTAATATTCCGTGAATCAAAGAAAGTGTCTGTTAAGTAGCATCAGAAACGCATTTTTTTAGCACGTTTGAAACCATTTTATTCTTTTTTTTAACACGCGTGAGTGATTAAACATTTTTAAATTAAAATTTCACAGTTTAGAGGGGTACACAAGTTCATATAAAATTATTGCAACACTTCCCAATAGGAGAATAACGCCATCTATGTAAAGAGTTTTCCAATAGGGACAGGTGGATTTTAAAATTCAATAAAACAGGTTGTGAGTGAGATATATTTTTGTTTTATTTAAAAGGCCTATCAATGAAATTATGTGTGGAATATCACATCGTACAAATGGCCGCCGGCTTCGCTGAGTGGCGCGCGCAAACGAGATTTCCAATTTTCGATAACTCTGTCAAATAGATCATGCTGAATTTGAGCGATGACACGGGTTATGTTGACTTTGAGGACATCTGTCATTTGCGGCTTATTGGCATAGAACTGCGACTTAAGGAAACACGAAAAGAAAAAGCCAGTCCACGTCGCCTCTCCGTGAGACAACCATGCCCTCAAATCGCTCATGCAGAATGTCCATTGTGGCATCAGCTGTGTCGGGCGTTGCGGCGTCCTGTTGGATACACATATCGTTCACATCCATATTATCCAATTTGGGCTAACATTTTTTCTTATCATCGATCCGTAGCGGTCTCCGTTGATGGTGATGGCAACGCCATCGTCGTTTTGGAAGAAGTAGGGACCGATGATGCCACCGACCCATTAACCACACCAAAGAGTGACTTTCTGCGGATGCAATGCCACTAATGAAATCGCCCCAAATCCGACAAATTAGCTTGCTACCGAACCCGTTCATCCACAAATCGGCAGTTTTTTTTTTTTTTTGCTAAAATCGGAGTCCACATCCAAACTGCTCCCAGTCAGTTTTATCATTTGCACGTGTTGCTTGACGCTGTAACTTGCCATGGTAATTTGTCTTTAGTATCTGAAAAATAAAAAAAACAGGAAAATTAACAACATATAAAACATAGCCGCCATGAACTGTCAAAACTACCCGTATTGGATAACCCTAGTTGCAGACGTGACCAAAAGAATTTTCGAGTTCAATATTTGTTTTTAGGAAAAGAAACTAATTCCAGCACATTTTTTCGGATTAATTATATATTTGTGTAAAAACGCAGAGAACGGACGTTAAAAAAGCTTTCCTCTACCTCTTTTTTTAGTAGGGACCTCCAATTGGTTCCCGTTGATGCGTTCGAAGTCCGCCAGTGTTACATTGAAAACACACTGAAATTTTTGATCTGTGTTCGATGTGGACACTGGTTCAGCACTGGATTCACCCTGGGTATTTCTTCAGTGGAAGAAAAAACAGCTGTCAAAACATGAACTCAGCAGATTTGTCTTTTTTTCCCATAGCGTTGGTTTTGCTCATTGTGCTTGTGTTCTTTTATCTTTGTGTTCAGAATGACAAGTGCAAAAATATACGAAAACTAACAAAATATGATTTATGTTTAGTTATCAAAGAACGACATTTGTCGGGACAAGCTATTTGTGTTGGATGTATCGAGGGTTACACACGAAAATACACTGAGGTCATCAGGTCATGTTAGGTCATTCTAGGGCTGGGGACATCGAACAAAGCTAATTACTGGAAAATATAGAAATCTTCTCCATTTGACGTCTCTCAAACAACCAAACAAACAAAAAAACCTCCTTATTGATGGTTGCGCTTTCTTTGACTCATGCTACAAAATCACTAGGTCTGTTCCTTTACTTGAAAATTGTTACTGATTCTTACTGATTTGTACTCATTCTAGACAAAGCGCGTTCCTTTACACAAAAAAGTAGTAAAAGAGAGAGTAAAAATTTCCTCTCACTAAAAAATCTTACTATTTCTTACTGGACAAATTTCTTCCGGTAGAAATTGAACTATCTGTCAAAGTCAGCTGTTTCACTTGTTTGAAATGCAAAAAATAAAAAAATGGAAAGAAAAGGAACATAGATGAAAGTTGAACGTTCTAAATGTTGAAATTTGCATTTCGCAATATATTGCATACTGTATTGGTTTTGGGAAATCATCAGGGGTGGACTTTTTCTGTAAAATCCAAAATCATACAACAACACTCTGTTTACTTTTACTTCACATTATTTTTATGACATTTCGTTTGTTGCAACTTTTGTGATTATTCGCGTTCCTTTACTTTTTCGTAATTTTGCTTTACTCTGAGAGAATTTTACCCCCACTCATTGAATTTTAATAATTTACTTTTTTTGGAGCAGAAAATAAAGGAACAGACCTAATATATTGTTGCTATACGTCATAAGGACTTCCTGTTGAACTGCATTATATGTGCGGGTTCTTAGTTAGAAGTTCTCCACGAATTCGAAAAGCATCTTATGTTTCTTTTTGATCTGGCACCTTGTACCCTTTTTAATATTTTTTTGGAATATTTGACAGACGATATGAGCTGCAAAAGTCAATTAATTACAGTCTTTCTTACTATCATTTCACGGTGTTCAATTTTTATGAAAATCGATCGAAGCCCCCTAAATAACTCCAAAGACTCGCGGAGCAATAAATTGGATCACAGTTTGCCACTCCTAGCAAAAATCCCTTCGTCTTCAATACATCCAAAATCCTGACGTAAATTCGTTACTTCGTTTTACTGTCACCACCTATGGATTACTTCTCATATCAAACCAGCGTCATTCAATTTCTGTTGCAACTGCATTTACTATTACCGCACCCGACCGCATCACTGTTACCGCAGGGTAAAATATGAATTTCAGATAAGTCAAACGCAAACGCTTATTCAATCACCGGCACCGCATTTGAAATTGAATCTTTTCACGCTACAACGAGAATTGCGCATTCACCGATGGAATTGTTACATATCTCTTCTCCAGACAAACGTCACATTTTGGCAAACAAAGAATCTTCCCATTCCAGGAGTTCAGTTTCCAAAATGGCAAAGTTACGTTTGACAATTGACGAATTAAATTTGCAATCGAACGACGTACATCAGCAGCGGGTGTCAGTGTCGGTGATTAAACAAAAGAAAAACAGGAGAATTAGGAACGGTAGGTTAAAGAATGACAATAAGTTTGACGTCACACTGACAAGAGGTAGAACACAACGAGTGTACTCACCAAGTTGGTGGGCAATGACACATTTTGGTGTAACGAATGACGCAGAAATAAGGTCGCTTGCCTCTGGAAGGTTAAGGGTTACGGAATATTCATGTTTCGTGCTGGCTAGATTCCAATTTTAGGATTTCGAACAGAGTAAAAAATAACGTAGAAGATACTTTCGTTTTGGTGTGGTTACCTGTTAATGGCAGCTGGGTGAAGGTGATTTATTTCTAAAAATATCCCTAAATGATGTAGGTAAGTGGACACGTGAGATTGGAAATTTATTAAATTATGGTACGCATGCTTGACAGTGGTGGTTATTATCGTCAATGGGTTGGCATTTTTTGTTTTTTTTATAAAAAACGGAACTCGGACGCGGTGGGAGGAATGAATCAAAAAAGTGAACATAAATAGCTTTACTTACCTAATTCCAATTTAACGAGAATATTAAATGACAGTTTTACTATATTTTAACGGCCATTTTGATTTGTAGTATTAATCGGCATTTAATATTTAAGATGTTGGCATTATTTTTGATTACTCCCTGCCATAAGAAAAATTACGTGCGAAATTGCCCATACATTTCGTATAGCGCACAATTTTTCGCAAAAAATTATCTTGAAAATTACTATATTGATTTACCTAACCAATCGGCTTTTATAAACAAACAATCAAACAATAATTAAACCAGTGTAGATATGCGTATAATTTATGCAATGATATCAACTTTGGAACCGCTATCTTCGCTGGGTGCCTTATCTACTTTTTGGGTCTTCAGTGGACTGGTATTTTTGTACACCAAGTTTCTCTGGACTTTTGTAGTATCTACCGAGTAAGCTGACCTCTAAGCCATTACGAACATCAGAGAAATTCGTACGAACATAGCAGAAATCAAATGGTAATTCAAAATTTAACAAAATGTGAACACACCGCAAACAAATGTGGTTTCACAGTGAAGCCTCCCTTTGGCAGACAGTGACCACATTTTTGTCCGCCTAAGGGAGTTGTCCGTTAAACGGATAGACACAATTTTTTTTAAATAAATTATCTTTGTTTATAGTCTATCCAAACATCTAATGGGATGAAGAGTTTGGGTATCTACAAAATACAGCAGAGCTGTAGAAAATACATCTTTCACATTGGTATGCATTCATTCATACATACAGTTGCGGTCAAAAAAACAGTAGTTTAAATCAAACCGAAAGAAAGAAACCTAAAGTGGCCGATAGAGAAATGAAGGAATATTTTGTGGTCAGACGAATCCAAAATCGTGTTCGATGGCGGAAAGGGATTTCGCCTGTATAAAAATAAGAAGGCCTCCAAATATCGAATATAATCCACAATTTACAATAAAGACAACATAGAGGATCTAGCATCATATTGGTTTGGCCATGCTTTTCGTTTTATGGTGTTGGTTCCATCTATTGACTCGAAAAAATATTGGATCGATATCTATAGGTCGAACTCATGGAAAAAATCATGCTCCCTTATGCTAAGGAGGAAATGCCTCTGATATGGGTTTTCCAACAAAGACAATGACCCAAACTTGCGAGGTAGTGGTTTTTTGGTAACAGGGTCAATGTATTGGCCTTGATGTGACGTTAAAAAGGATGTTGCTTGTTGTAAATCAACGAACAGGAATGACTTTTGAGCAGTTGTGCAGCAATCATGGAGGTCGATAACGGCAGAAAGGTGTGAAAACCTGGCCAACTCCATTCAACGACGTTTTGCGGCACTTATCTCAGATAAAGGTCTTGCAACTAAGTATAAAATTTACAGTAAATAACACGAACTCTTTTTATGGTTGAAATTTTAAACTAAATTTTGACTTTTTGTCTTTTTTAGAGATAAATAATTAATGCACTACTATTTTTTTGACCGGCCGTTTTCGTATATATTTGAATATTATTTAAAAAAATTTATTTAACGTTTATCTTTTTGTCTAAATTTATTTCTAAAATAATATGTAGTTGAAAAATTATGAATTTCAGAAAAAATTAATGTTTGTTCATAAAAAGTAGACGAATCTATTTTTTATTCTTTTTTCTTATGCCATTAGTTGCACTACTATTATTTTGACCGCAGTTGTACATATACACAAAGTAGTTTTACTATACTACACGGTGGTTTTATTTACCGCCGCGAGCCAGAATGTACAGTGCGTTATTTCTGTTTTATTTTGTTTTTTCGTTTGCATCTGTTGCGACTGTAAGCAAGTTTCTTTCTTTCAAATTCAAATGAAAATAGAAATCAGAAATCGGTGTAAAGCTACGGAGGTTTTTTTTTTGTCCATCTAATGGAAGTAAATTAAATAATTTCTGACTAATATGCTTGTCCGAGTCGGATCAAGGGAGTGACCGGTTAAGGGAACGTAAAATGTATGCAATATGCTTGGTTAGTAAAATCTGTCCGTCTAAAAGATCGGTCTGTCTAATGGAGCTGTCCGTAATGGGAGAATTCACTGTACATATCTGCGCATCTTTTTAAGCGAGCTGTCAAAAAAATGTCCAAAACGTTAAACTATTCTTTAATTAGATTCTAATATTTAATTTTAAACAGGTTAGTAAAGCAACAAAATAAAAAAACGTGAAAATTAAATTAAAAAATTACTGAATCTGTCAAAAATCAAGAGAATAGAGAGCCAAATAAGAGTGTCAAAAAATGTCCCTACTGCGAAATCGTGCTACACCACATCCATGGACTCACCTAGGGACATCTATCCAACAGCCATCTGACAATTCGTGAAATGTAAATCTTCATTTTTGTTTGTGCAATATGAAGTTTCTGAGAGGATTTTCCCCCACTTTTCAAATGATTTACTATTTGACAGATGTCCTATTTGGATCACGAAAAGCCCACCAAACAGACCTATTATGGAATCAAATGTTCACCTGTCATGATTTTCCTTCATAATTTGTACCAATGATAAACTTCAAAATGCTTTTGTATATTTTTTTTTCATTGATTCTCACATTTCCGGTATTGAAAAACGCTTCGACACACTTTTCGTAAGAAAATGTCATCAAAACGTCAAAATTTCGCTCGTCCGTGAACACACCCATTCATCAATTTCAATTCAGTTTTCTTTCCTTCTGCGTTGGGCGCTGTCCAATTTCGAATTGCAATGCCTCCAAGGCCAATATAGGCCAAATGTCGCCTAGATGTCGCTCTAAAATGACTCACCATTCGTTCAATTGGTTTAATTGTTAGATTTACAAATATACACTGCCTTCCCAATCAGACTATAATCAATTATAATTGGCAAACTGGGCAAATTACAAGCAAACAAACATATTTACACATGCATCCACCTGATAAAAATTCGTCTAATCCATCAAATGCCATACTACACACTTTTCAAATCAGCAAACAATTGCGACTGTGAAATGTACACGAACACACGTAGTATTGATAAAACACACACCTACTCTCGAAACCTGCCATAAAATTTGCAATAAAAACAAAAAAAAACCATAAAACCTTTCAGTTCATTCAAATACGGTTATCTCAAGTCAAGTGCATTACTACGTCATAACCATGCCAATCTATCATCTAGGATTAGGTCAGCTGCTGATTTAAATTAACTTTTAGATTACTGCCTGTCGTTCTGCTTGTTTCTCCCTTCAATCCTTGATCTATTACGCCATCGTTTTATTGCATTCTTTTTTTTTCGTTTTCTTATCAGCCCAGCAGCCGTATTTGTGTCAGTGTTTGTGTGCTTTTAGAACAGCCATCGACGACGGCACGGAACCTCTCAGATTTCTCAGTGCCAACGCCAAGAGTCTTTTTATTGACGTCATAAATGAAAGCAAATATAAAGAGGAAATAAGTTTTTCTTGAATTCTAATTTAGGCTGAGATCCGTTGTCGTTGTGGAAATGGAAAATGTTCATCCCTCGGCGGTGTGACGTCATGAGGTTAATATGCTTCTCCTTAAGCAAGGTTATGACGTCAGTTCCATTTTTTTGTGAGCATATAAACTGAGTAGAGAGTGAGAGAGAGAACTTGAAATGGCAGCGGTGAGAAAAAAGCTTTTACTTTTATGAGAGAGTTGCCAACGGCAGTGACAGTAAAATTAAAGGCTTATGCATAATTAAACGTTGACACTTGTTGATTGCTTTATTTCCTTATTAAGGAAATATCGGTGAATTATTTATATTATGTTGGACAGTTTTGACAAAGAAATTGCATTTGAGGACTGTTTGAAAATACTTTGGGGACAATTTTTCATGAAATGTCGCCGTTTATGATCGGCAATGAAACTTTAGGTACCTTTTGGAAAAGGGTTGTAAGAAGCTAAGGCTAAAATTTTCTATGGGTTTATTATGTCTAAATTTAAAATATTTGAATTGACATTTGTTTCACGCTAGAGGTGACCAGCATGGGGAAACAGCATTTATTATTTAACAAACGCAGAACCAAAATATAATGTATTTACTCACCAATCACATACATATAAGTTTTTATTTTTGCAAAAAAAACTCGAATTTAACGCAAAATAAATTTCGATATTTTTTTTACAAAAATCGCTATTTAGTCGACTCCCGACGAAAAAATGGCGAAAAACTGAAAAAGATTAGCAACTGATAGTTAGTTTTATTATTGGTTGTTGAAGAAATATAGGAGAGGTTAACTGTTGTACAGGCAGGCGAAAAAAAACAACATATGATCTTTAATGGCCGCTTATATGAATAGTATCAAATTTGATACTGTATGCATTTAAGGTTAAAGCAAACACAACCAATCTCAATTAAAATTTTACTCAAATGTCCAGAACAAGAAAGGCTATTTTTCAGTGTGACGCAGTAGAACTTTTTGTAGTTGTGGCATATTATATTCTCCGTGAAGTGACTCAGATCATTGTTGAGTTGCAAAACAAATCATCAAAAAGAAACTTGGTGCGTGAGTTACATAATAAACTTCAAAACAGCCACCGTATTGAAATCATCTTCACAAATAAAGGGACTCTTGGGACCTAAACAAAAAACTATGAAACTTTGACTTTTTTTTAAAACAATCCCCCTATCGTAGATCGGACATTCCCTTCACTTGTTCGATTGACTTTCACTTCAGCTTGGTATTGTAGAATCCGCCCGGTGAGCTGCCTTACCGACGTAAATACCTAGTAAGTGTCTCTGTCAAGCCGAATTTATGACAGCAAAGAGAATTTGTGTTTTGGAATCGTCTTTTGGGTTTTACAAGAAAGTAAAGAATTACATAAAAATAACTCTAACTCGGAACTCATTTTGGAATTCTCCCAAAGTGAAATTAGCAGTTTGCCCACCATTTTTTCTGAGGGAAATCACCGGCGAGTCGTGAAAATAAAAATTTGTTTGCAGGAAAAAAAAATTAGAAGAAAATTTATTTAACATATTGAACAAACTTCAAATATGTAAATAAAACATAACAAAACAGTTCAAGTCTTATTGACAAAAAACATTTAAGAAACGATCGGCAATAAAGCAATATCTAATACATCTCCATATCGAAGCAATTCGCATTAAAAACTTATTTCAGAACGCGCATTACGTTCCGCGTAGTTTTTTTTATTAATTTTTTTTTTCCTTAATAACGTAAAGTTTTCTTATCCTTTGGTTTTCACCGGAAATAATTTTCGATATAAATACATGTTTTCACAGGTATTTGGTCTTCATCTATAAGATAAGTCGGCACCGTATCGCAAGTGGTTAGTGCCTCTGACTACTGAGAGTCTTGGGTTCGAAACACGCCGCAAACACCTAAAAAGTTTTTCACTGTGCCCACCTTTTCCGAATGCCTGACTAGCAATCAAAGAGTATCATTTGTCATGAGAAGCTTCTCAACTCGCCGTTCGGAGTCTGCAGAAAACTGTAGGTCCCTTCCATTCATGGAAAAAATAACACGCACACACAAATGGATCGAGAAGCTAAGCTAGGCTTGGTTCTGTATAGGACTACTGACGCCTTAATTTTACTTATTTATTTTTTATTTCAGACAGAATTTATGGACTAAAAATCTAGTCCACGAGCTCACAAAACGGGGTCCTTCAGCAAATCAGAAGCTTGGATTAAAAAATGATTTGAGAAAACTTTTCTATCTAAATAGGGGTGATCTCAACTGCAGGCATAGGGATTGGGGTTGTCGTAGGGCAAATTCCTGGGGTAATGTGCTTTCTAGTCTTTCTGTAGTGTTGCCAATATCTGTTTTGTTTCCGCCTAGTCCTACATATGTCCCTGCAAGTTCTCGTGGATGTCCGTCTGTACTTGATTTATGTATCACAAATGTACCTGGATATATATCCCAACCAATAGCTATTAACGAACTTAGCTCTGACCACAATCCAGTCTTTTGTCGTATTCTTTGGTCAGGTGTAAAACAAGTGCAATATTTATTAGACTTTAAAAATGCAAACTGGAGACGTTTTCGTAAAAAGATGTTGATGACACTGTCCAACGATTTTCACAACATATCTTAAGTTCAGCTGATGTGAGTGTGCCAAAAGTAGTTTAAAAACATTATTGCATGAAAATTGCACCTAATGTTCTTGAACTCATTAGAGTGAGAAATATGCATAGACGAAACTGGCAAAGATATCGGCAACCCATTTCTCAAAGTTATATTGCATATCTTAACAAACAAATCGCTAAATTTATTCAAAACAAACGAAACCAGGAATGGAAAAATAAACTTAATACATTGGACAAAGCTTCCAAACCATTTTGGAACATAATGAAATTAGTTAAGAATAAAAACAAACAAATCCCTTGTTTTAAAACGTCTACAGACACATACATTACAGATATTGAAAAAGCAAATGTGCTTGGTTTTACTTTTTCAAAAATAGCAAAAGTAATATCTATACCAAAAGCTGGTAAACTTCTAGATAGTCCAGATAGTTACCGACCAATAAGTTTACTGAGTGGTGTCAGCAAAATATACGAAAGAATCTTGAAAGAAAAAATTCTGAAAATACTTGATGAGGGGGGCAATTATTACCTGATGAACAGTTCGGTTTCAGACGTTTTCATAGCACTGCCCATTAGGTACTACGAATAACCAATAGCATTAAAAGAAACCGAGATATAGGAAAATCAACGGGCATGATACTACTTGATATCGAAAAAGCCTTCGACTCTGTTTGGCACAATGGCCTTATATATAAAATGATAACACTTAATTTTCCCCAATTTATCTGTAAAATTGTCCAAAGTTTTTTTTTGTCAAATCATTGTTTCAAAGTCCATGTAAATAAAAGTGCGTCTTCTTTAGTTAGTTGTAATACTGGTGTACCCCAAGGCTCGGTGCTCGGACCAATATTCTACAATATATAATCCTCAGATTTTCCCAATTTACCAAATTGTGAAGCAGCAATATACGCTGGTGATACTGCTATATTTTCGTCACATGAATTTGGCTTTAATATTCAATCAAACCTAGAAAATGCAGCGAAAATATTAGAACAGTACTATGCAAAATGGATGAATACTGGTAGTGAATACGGCTATATAGCTCTTTCCGTTTTATCTTGCCCTTGTTTGTTTTCTTAAAACAAAAACAAATAAAAATATGTACACAAACGCGCTTTTAATTATGTTATTCTGCAAACAATCGAATGAACACTTAACACCTCTTTTTGGAAAATCAACAAAAAAAAAGGCTACCTAAAAACAGAAATCTGTTTATATTCATATCAAACATTCTATATGTAGTTATGTACATGTGTGTGTATAGTTGAATCTATTATTAGCAACCAATTAACAAATAACCAACATTGACAGGCCTTGATTATTTATTGACAATTCACTTAGAACGCTCACCGGTCTTCGATCAATCATCAATGTCAGTTCTAATTTATTAAATTATCATCCATCCATCTTATTTGCCGTCCATACCTCTGATTGTTGGTCTTAGCACGTGTTATTATCTTTTTCAGAAAACGAAAAAAAAATACCCTGGCAACTCTACCAAGCCAAAGCTTTGAGTGGCAACCTTTCTCTTTCTTTCAATCATCCCCAAGCCCCAACAAATGAAATTTTTCAATGGAGTACCAAAGACGAGTAACTGAGAATGCCACCGTAAATAACCAACCCTGGCTGCTTGACAGGCAGATGTTTAGCTGGTTTCGCTTCAAATGATACAAATTTCAGTTCCCTAGCAGCTTTCGGTTCGTTCGCATCGTTGCGATACGCCTCCGCGCGCTTTCAAGTAAAAATTGTGGAGAATTCTGATTTTTTTTTTCTTTTTGCTTACCCTTGAGTTTTTTTGTTTGTGTAAAAAAGAAAAAAATGCTCATACACTCATATCGTGGATTAATCGAATTAAGGCAACAAATCAATTCTGGTAAGAATCGGTTCCGAAATTAGTTGGCCAAAGTTTTAACGGCCGTCGAGGAGCATTCCCCCGGGTAAAGTGTTTCCACTGTTTCACTCCTCCCTCATCTTCTTCACCCCTTATCAGATTCTGGTGCTCGTGTGACAATAATTATAAGAAAGAATAAAAATGCAATAAAAAAAACGAGTGTACGTAACGTATAGTTTAGATGGTTCCGTTAACCGCCCTCCGTGCTCAAACCATCCGTATGGAGGGTAGTAAGTTCCATGGCACCCCCTCCATTGTGTGATTGTGTAAGCACTGAAAAGTGCGGCAAGTGAAGAAGAATAGACAATAAAACGAATGAAATAAAATTATTTTATGCAAATATAATCCCAATTGAATGGAAAATTAGTGTGAATAAAGAAAAATAAAAATAAATCCGAGAAACAGTGGGGAAGTCAGACAAAACAAATTACGTATACGCCTCCAGACCGAGGCAAACACTCACGCACGTCGTCGTTCGGATACACAATCGCTGTGAAGTGTTATTATTGTCTACTTCACTATTTGTGCGATCCTTGTTGTAGACTGTGCTGGATGTAGTATTTCATCCTTAATGTGTTTTTAATAAAAACAAAAAGCGGAAACGCTGGATTTAAGCTATAGAATCACCCGTAGGATGAGTACACAGATGGAGCGCCCTGCAATCGTAAGTATAATTCTCTTCGTTATTACTTCCGCTGTGACATGGAAAGGATGTCTCAACTCCACAAGGATGATGTCAGTACATCTACCTGTAAGTGGAAGTATGTGTGGAAACAATACACACAGGGAAGGGTATCCAATCGAGTTCGAGATTCTGATTGATAAACGAATTGAGATGCGCGATTGTTCTGGAAGGGTTGTGTACAGTCGTTTAGGTGCGGGTGGATGTTTTTGTTTTTACAGCATGTACAGAATGTACAGGATGTTTAGGTGATTTATTTGCTCAAAACAAAAGACTTCACGACGCACGGTCGCTTTTAATTTCCAGAACAATTTCAAAAAAAGGGCGAGCACCGTGGTGTGGTAGTAAGTGCGTTGGACAGATACGGAATGATGCCCGGCTTCAATCAGTACCTTAATGTTTTTCTATGGTACAACTTCATTCAAAGAGTATCATTTGTCATGAGGAGCTTCTCAACTCGCCGTTCGGAGTCGGCAAAACTACTGTAGGTCCCTTCCATTCGTGCGACAACATAACACGTACACACAAAAGTTTGCGGGAAGTAGGCCCTCGCCCTGGTTCACCCAAAACTGTAGCGCCACCTAAAGAAGAAATAAAGAAAGTAAATACCTAGTAGTACAATCATTTCTATGGAAAAAGCTGCAGGACCTGAAAGTCTAAAAAGTTTTTTCCTGCGATCAATAGGAGGTGGCTGCGAGCTAGTTAAGTATGTCTATCTGCACTCTTCCTTATTCAAACTGATCCTCTTCATTTCCTTTTTTGACTTACGATGGGGCCCGTGACTCCACTTTTCAAAAAAACTGCGATTTTGACGCATTTTGAAAATAAAGGACCTTTATTTCAATTTATTTTCATTTCATGTCTCTTTCGCTTTTAAAACACAGTACTTCACTCTTAAAACACAACCACTTTGTTCAACCAGTTAATCAGATCAGTGTTAGTCAGAATTTCTTTCCCAAAAACTTTTGTCTTTGTTATTTTTTTTTCCAATATTTATTTTATTTTCAGTCTAGCAATAAAGTGCAGTTTTTCGAAAAATTGCATTTTTTCATACAAATATAGTAAGTGGGACCCTTTTTTTGCTTCTGGAGCCCTTTTTGGACGCTTTTTGAATTTTGCTCGCGGCAACGCTGCTTCCATTTCGTTTGTTTGTTTGTTTAGGTAGCCTTAAATCATTGTACGTTGCTTGGTTAGTTGAGGTCCTTTTCCACTTGTGAGAGCCACCTTAGACGAGGTCGTGCTCTGTTGCGCTGACCCTCTGGGCTAGAATCGAATATTCTACGGCCCGGAGCGTTGATGTCCATTTGCACTACATGTCCTAGCAATCTTCAACGTCCAATGCGCAGTTTTTTGACCAAGTCATTGTCCCTGTACAGTACAGGTCGTATAGTTCGTGGTTGAATCTTTTCCTAAAAAACGGAATATCTTACGAACAATTTTTCTCCCGAAGCGACCAAGGATATCTTCATCCGCTTTTTAAAAAATCCATGCTTCAGCTCCATATAGCAAGACTGGGATGACATTTGTCCTATATAGAGTCTCCTTAGTTGATCGGAAGAGGGCTTAACTACTCAATTGCCTTCTTAGCCCAAAAAAAATAGAGATTAGCAAGAGTGATCCTTCATTTGATTTCTGATGAGATGTAATTTGTTGATGTTAAGCCTGCCTCAGCTTTGCTTCAATTGAAATATCTATTTCGTTCCGTATTGTTACGCTGAGTTGGTAGTATGATGACTAAATCCTTTGATAATTTTAATGTTTTTTGATTATACGTCATTTTGTCTGATAGAGCTGGCTGGATCTTTGTAAGTGTTTTTAATGGCGTTGATTGACCTTCTTTTAACGTCTCCCAAATGTATATCATCTTGAAGTCGAAAAAGTCGAAATAGGCTTTAACCCTTTGTTGACCGACGGTACTTATAAGTACCACCATGTTTAACTTCAAATGAAAGCCCTATAGGAACAAATTTAGACACTAAGACTAAACACGCCTTTTAAGTATCATATTAACTCTATACATTTTTTTCTTTATGTATGTTTACCTAATTTTAGCCCCAGATATAACGGTTTTTCTGACAGCATATTGGACTTTGAAGAAAGTAATTTAAATCGATTTCGAAACTAACAAACTAAATTGGTATTTTTACACAGTTTCGATCTTTAATATTCGAAAGTATTCGAAAGCAAAGAATATAATAGCCGTGTTTTATTATCCCCGTGATCTGATCCGGATAAGATCAGAATAATAAAACAAACCAGATCAAAGTTCTGTGTTGTGGTGATTGTACGAGCTAAGTTAATTTTGACATTTAGTGCGAAGTTGCCATGCGAATGAATATTTTCTTTTAAATGAAAATTGAATGCGCTTGTTTTATTTTTTAGGAGGAAATTGTTAATTTTGATTAATAGAACCGAATGAGAATAATATTTTGCAGCTATAATTTCAGTTTCACATCGCTTAGATATCATTATGAGTAGAAAAATTAATTTATTTGAACAAAATAACATTAATGATATTTGGATTGCCAATAATATTTTTATATTCTAATCTGGCAACATTTACCCTTGGCAATTGTCGATAATACAGCAACATTCACAAACGAAAGTGTACCATAGTGAGAAATAGTCGAACTTTTTGGATCACGAAAATTGATCTTGACAAGAAGCAAGATCTCGGATTGTTGTTGTAATGCACACAAACTTATTTGTTGATCTGATCCGGATCAGATCACGGGGATAATAAAACACGGCTAATAGTTAAATAAAAAAAACTTTAAAAAAAATTCTTCTTGTTATAACTTAAGTTATAGCCTAACGGTACTTTGGAGACTGACCTTCATATTTCGTCCCCATGAGTCATTGAAAAATTCAAAAATTAGTTTTCCATCTTAAAATACCCTCAACTAAAAAATTCTTCAAAAAAAAAAAATGGAGATTATAACTTTTTTTAATAGCTTGGTCAACAAAGGGTTAAGGTCTAGGACAGATAGGAATACTACGCTCTATTTTATTTCAAAAATAGTTTCTGCCTTTTTTATGAATTGGGCTATTTTCTTTGAATATTTTCCTGAGCATCCGTCTGGCGCCTTTTCAAAGCAATAAGATCGTCCGGCTACTCTACCCGTTTTTATCGCTAGAATTGCTTCTTCTTCTTCTTCCTCATGAATCCTTCAATTTGTACGCCCTGTACTTCCGAATGGGAATTTTACTTCACCAGAGATCTTTCGTCTTCTTTGAATTATTCTTCGTTGAACTTTTCTCCAGGTATCCAGTATTTTTATTTATACATACGTGATTAAGTTGTTGTTTCGATCCTTTACTGTTCTAGATTTTTTAATGTTTATTTTGAAGACATTTGGCTGGATAATTATCGAGGCTAAGGTTTTGTCGTATTACGTATTGAAATTTTTATTTTTATTCTATATATGTAGGCTAAAAAAAGCACGCCTATTATTTAATTTGTATTGAAACATATGACTACATGCTTTAAAGTAAACAATCTTTAGCCAATTAGCTAATATGCTATTTCTTAGCAGACATTCAAGTTAACCATGGTAAACAATTCCATCGAAATCCGTTGCATCGTTTCTGAGACATACCCGAAACGGATTTTAATAAATACGTAGAATTCCCATTCCCATTCTAAATATCGTGTAAATCATTTCAGCCATTTGTTTAAGTACATGGCTTTAATGTTTGGTTCCATTCGAACACATTTACTTCACTGGTGCTAAATAAGAAAAAAAAAATTAAAAATACATAGCAGAACAAATTTCGAAAACATTTTTTAAATAAAAGAAAACAAATTGCGGTAAATAAAATTGTTTACGAATCGTTTTTCAAATAAACCATTTTAAATGTTGGAAGTCATAAACATTCTCTACAAATATTCGCTGTGAGGTAAATCCAAAATGAGGGAAACCAAAAACAATGAAAAGGATTAGGTAGGCTATTCGAAAACTAATTAAAACTTTGAAATTAAATACAGCATCGCAAAAACAATAATATTTGAACATTTCAGTAAAAAACTTCAAATAATTTAAATGGTATTCTGTTCAAAATGTCGACGGGAATTCACAATTTTCGGGTTAACACAAATTTAGAAAATTCACATCAAACAATTGAAAAGTTGGGCGTGAAGTGGAACTGAAACATGAGAAGAAAAAAAGATTATTCTTATTTTCATAACCAGTTTAACCTGCTATTATTTCTCATAAATATCCGATTTATTTATTCAAATCTAAACTACAGAATTGGGCGATAACAAATGTCAAGTCTCTAGTTTATACCGTTTGGCTCTGGGAGCTTGTGACAGATAGAAGGAATGAGGAATGATTTTTCCAATTTCGGTATGAAAAACTAAAAAGGAATTTAAACAACCACATTCACAGATTTAAGTTTTGAAAACTTATTTCGACTAAAGGAATTCTGTATGTTTTGTTAGCATTTTCTTTGACAGCATAAGGTGTTACGTTTAACAAAATGTTATTTCAAATAAAAAACCTTTCAAAACATCCAATTATTTGAAATTCATGTTTTCAAAACACTGTTGTGATTCGTTTTGTGTTCTAAGAGTTGACAGTTAACAGATACGACGGCTTCAGTTCCGCTTAGGTTTATATACAGTAGCGGGCAGAGTGAAAAAAACTAATTTAAGAATTTTTTAAGATTTTAAAAATAATTATGGTGATGATAATGAATCTGGAATGTGGTAGAGGATTCATACAGAATTTTTAGAAATTTGATAATCCCATTGACTCGAATACTTTTGCAGTCTTTAATATGTATTTGCCTATTCTTTTGGCTCTTCTTTTTGTTAAAGAAGGGCACTCTGAGATCAGGTGCTCCCTAGTTTCTTTTGCTTGTTGACATAATCTGCAGGTGTCTGTGTTGGTGATTTTCATTTTATAGAAGTGCCTGTTGCATGTTCCGTCAAGCCTGCGTAAAGAGTTTCGATTTAGGGTTTCATTTGTTCTTTTGTTGTTGTGATCCAGGAACTTTTTTGAGTGCTTCAGGCCCTCTAAGTTGTTCCAGTAACTTTTTAGTTGATTTTTTGTCCATTCTGTTGGTGTCTTCTCTTGTGAAGCAATAGTAAGGACCTGGTCCAATAAATGGACTGTTGGCTCCTTTTTTGGCCAAAATATCGGCTTTTTCGTTGCCCTCATGTCCTTCATGCCCTGGCACCCTTATTAGTTCAACTATGTTTTTTTTGCCAGCAGGTTAAGGTTTGAGTAGCATTCGAATGTGGCTGTGGATTCTTAGTGCCGACAGTACAGCTTGGCTTTCAGACATTGTTTGTCTTTGTTTTGTTTAAGTTTCTCTCCAGTAAAATTTGTTTGGCTGTATTGATGGCAGATAGCTCCGCTTGGAAAATTGAAGCATCTTGATAGAGGGATATGTGTGTGTGACATCTTGGCCCCACTATTCCCGCTCTGACGCCATTCTCTGTTTTCGATCCATCTGCATGCCATTGTTAGGCATCGCTCCTAGTCCACTTTGGGTCGTTATGTCTCTGTTCGGGGAGAATGTTTCATAGTTTTTAACGGGGCTTATTCTTAGGGACATGCGATCGCTGGCACTGGTCTTTTCTTTAGCTAGATAGACATTATTTAGTATACTCAGATGCTCCTTTAGGTCACCGTCTTTGAATTTACAGATCCTATGAAGAGCAGCAGCTTGTAAAGCTGCTTCTTCCTGTATTGCTAGGTGAAGTGGGGTAATGTTCAGTTGAGCTTCCAGAACTGTAGTTGGTGTAGTTCTTATAGCCCCTACTATGCGCAGACATGCAAGCCTCTGGATCTTGTTTGGCCTGTTAATGGTAGTTTTCTGGTTACTTTTATTCCACCAACCACCGTGTAATAACATATCACCATTTGTGTGTAGATCCACAGATGGCCATCTTGGGGTGGAGTCCCAATGATTTTCCTAGTAGTTGCTTAGTGCACGCTAGTGCCTTTATTGCTTTCTTATAGATGGAATTTAAGACGACGACGTCTGGATTCCTCCACAGTTCTTCACTGGTTGTGATTCCTCGTGTCAATGCTTCTGGCCATGTCAGTGCTCTTCGATGTTATTCTTATAACTTTTCGCTGAGCAGAGTCAGTCTTGCGTGCAAATCAAACCCACAATCTCTGCGTGATGTAATATGAGTGTTTTTCTTAAGATGGTATATAGCCAATTTTTGTCCAATATATTTTTATATATTTTTTCTGCGGTCCATTCACTAGAGCCAGCCGTGCAACGCCGGAATATGTAAAGCATCCCCAAATTATATTTGAGTCTCCTTGTTTCATGGTTATTGTATTGCATTCTTCACAAGATCGTTTTGCAGTCATTTGCCTCACGTCCTGTATTGCGTCGGATTCGAACAAGGCTGAACTATGATTTTTCCAATCTTCTATGGTCTTGTTTTTTTTCCATGTTGCAAAGAAGAGGACGAAAGTATTAAACACTTCCTTTGCGCTTGCCCTGCTTTATGCTCAATAAGGCGTAAATACCTGGGAAGACATATCATACCTGGGCTGACATCGCTTAGATCTGTCGACTTCCCGAAAACACTGGAGTACACACGACATACAGAGCATTTTTCTTGAAGCCACATATTCCTTCCAACCTTTCCATGCTCCTTAAATTACCATTTCACTTACACAAATCCCTACCCCTTTCTTTTCTCAGCACAGTTTTCTTAGGGGAACACAACGGGCCCGACTCGTGGCCTACGCGAAGAGGAGAGTCTCGTCTCTCACCAACCAACCAACAATGGTCCATTTTTCCTGATCTTCGGCCCACCGACTGAATTGAAAGCCTAAATAAATCGATAAATTGCCCAATCTGGCAGTCTTACTACTCATCGCACTTAAAAATCAATGAATTTAATATGTTTTACTCAATTCCTCTTATTTGCCATTTTAAAACCAACATTTTTAAAAAGATTCAGCTAGTCCCAAAAAATTTTACAATTTCAAGATATAATTTATAAAATATATGTAGGTTAAGAAAATAATTGTGTGAATTATATTTACCAATAAAAGCTCAGTGTAGTTAGAAGATTCAATGCCTACCTCTGAAGAATAAGCTATAACGCAGAATTGAATTGTGAGAACTGAAAGGAAAGAGACAATAACAGCACCATCACCCGTTATTTCGTTGAATAATTTGTTCCTCAAATTTATTTATAAGATGGCTTGTTTCTTGTTTTAACTTAACCTAATTCATACGCTTCCACTTTTATACCGAATTGTATTGCGAGGGATTCGGATATGTACATATGTGTGTACATGCAAACACGTTGATGTTCTTTTCACATTTCATCGAAATTCTTATTGCTATTTCACTTTTAAATGGTTACCATATGAAAATCGGTAACAGCAATTGACTGAGCAATATCCGAAAAATACCCAATTTTAGAAAAGCTTTATTCAAAAAAAAAAAAAATTACAGTATGACAGTTGATAGCATGTGCCTAAGCTAACTTAAATATGATATTTTAACAAAATCGTTGGAGCCGTTTTCGAGAAAATCCGCTTTTTATAAAATCGGTCCCAAGTGAAGTATAGGTACCTTAATTTTTGGGGCTAGAATGAAAATTCCAAATTGGCCTTGTCTTTTAGTCCCACAAACCCCAGATATGAAGTTTCAAGCAAATCCGCCCAGCCGTTTAGTCTCCGGTCCTAGATACAGCCGTGTTTACAGAATGAGTGTTACTGCTTTATTATACCATACAGTAAAACTTGTGAATAGTGGAATCTGCGAATAAAAGAATCTTGCGAAACCTGGATAGTAGACATTTTTGGATGCCAATTTTGATTTTCTTCATACAAACTCACTCTTATATAGTGGAAACCGGCGAAATCTGAATACTGGAAAAATTTTCAATGAATTTTGATTTTTCCACATGCAAATTCACTCTTCAATAGCAGAATCAAGATATGAATGTGCCAAAATTCATTAAAATTTTTTCGGCTTCATTTCCTTTTCCGAGAATTTTGACATTTTCTTTCGTGTGTGTCTCATTCTGCTAGCGGCTACATTCAGTAAGTACACATTTTGAACTCCGATATAAAAATGTATCGAAAAATAATAAAAGAAATTAGGTTGCCGATTGTGGAGAAACTTGCGAATAGTAGAAATGTTGCGAATAGTAGAAAAAAATGTGCACCGAAGCATTCCACTATTCACAAGTTTTACTGTAGTATGAGTCTTTTCAGATAAAGTGCGACTGATGTTCAGTTTTTTAGCTGTGTGCTTTCACCCATATACCAGCGGCTGAAAAGTCTTAATTTTACTACATATGTATGTATATATTGTACATATCTCCAACAGGTGGTCCACCCTTTATACGGACATTGCGAACTGTTGAACTCACGAAAAAAGTAAAGAAACGATCGCTGAAAATGAGTCTTTTTCTAAACATTTTTAATCTAAGCGCAGCACATAATTTATCACTTTGGAAGCTCGAAAGACTTTCTCTCCTCGAAAACATTGTCAAATTTTACTCTCCAACAAATGCACATCTAAAACATACTTTCATATGCCTCACTTCACCTGTATACTATGCACTCTCTTTAGCTTGACAGGTCCGCAAATTATTGACATGGTTTGACATCTTCAAAATATGTCACTCAAGTGTCAAACAAATGGTTTACGCAAATTCGCCACGACTTTTTGTTTTCTTTGACATTTTATCAGCATGTTTAAATTTAGATAAAAGAAACTTAAAGCAGAAAGTGGCGTTATTGACAACAGTCTGTAATCTATTTTGAAATGTCTTTTGCAAGCGTGCTAATGTGCCGCATGCTTGTCGATTTATCAGTTGTGTAAACCGGCATTAACTAGTAATCAAGTTTCGATGAAAAAAAAAAAGAAATGCAATGCGGCGACAAAATGCCCTCTAATTAACCAAATTTTTTTTAATTACAAACAAAATAAAAATAAAAATTTGCAAGTCATAGCGAAGTTCAAATCTTATCTTAATGGTAATAATCTGTATGACAGGAAGAGTATGTAGAGTTTGGGGTGAGACCACAATAAAAATGTTTTATACTCTTATTTATAATTTGTGTTAGCTGAAGCTATATCCGCCAGCAGTTTGCAATTAGTAAAAAATGGATCTTTCGTTCTCTCTCTATGTATCTAGCTCTTTCTACATGAAATGCGTAATAATGGGAAATAAAAAATAAAAATAAAAATTCTGCAAACGGCAAAACTAGCACACAAAACTGTAATCATCAAATTAAGTGATTCACATTCCAGTAGCTACTCGTAATAATATACATATATGTATAAAGACGTTCACACAGCCATCACCTCACCTCCTTTTGCAGTGCGCCTTGTAAATATTAGGTCATTTCCTATACAGTGGCACTACTCTCGCGCCACAGACGAGACCCAATTGAAAGTGGAAAAGTGGACAGGGTTGGAACTGTATAAATATGCAAAAGGCGAACTCTCGTAGAATAGAAAATTGCACTTAGTTAGTTTTTTTTTTTATTTTTATTTGCAAATATTTCCACCATCTTCACAGGGTGGGAATGAAGGGGTGGGACATAAATGGGGTTAGATAGGGGGCCTGTCATGTAATTAAGGATTGTAAATTTAAATTGGAATGTCAAGTATTTACTACTATTGTAGATACGCACGACTTCATCAGTGCTGACGGTTTACAGGGTGGTGGGAAAATATCTATACATTTGCATACATTAAGTACGGAAGATGAAGGTTGACATTGTCCTAGTGGAAACGATAAAATAAACATCAGGCTTATGATTGCTTTAGCGTTACGAGGCATGATAAGATCTTACTTAAAACATGCATGAGAAGAAAGAGATTGAAGAGCGCTGAAAAGCATCTTTAAAACAGGTACAGTCGACTCTCGATAAATAAAACTGAATCTCTCGTTAAATTTAAGTTTTTCTTTGGTCCCTTGAAAATCTCTAGGTAAATTGAACAAACCCTATGCATTTATCTACACTCGTTAATTTGAAGTGATTGTGCTGGTTGTTTCCCACACTACACGCTATAAATTGAAGTTTCCAAGGCGACTTTTCGATAATTTGAACTAACGAATACGTAAACAAAATACCGGAGGAATAAGTTGCTTGTTCGTACCTGTATACTTTTGTTAACAAATGATAAATTTTTTTCTCTACGTAGATCATTTTGCATTTGACCGTGTATGTAATTAGTCGACATATAAATATGAAATGATTTTTGAAAAAATGTGCGTGCTCTCGATAATTTGAAATATTTCTTATTTCTTCTCGATAATTACAACTTTCGTTTAATAAAACTCTCAATAATTTGAACTTTTTGCCAGGTCCCCACAGATTCAATTTATCGAGAGTCGACTGTACTTGTCTTCATTTCCCTTAAAGGCGTTGTCATGTTAATGTTATGAATTATTTTTTGAACGTGTCACTTCTCCACCTACTTCAGTGTCAAACTCTCGCTTAACCCGTCGCTAAATATGTCAAACCCTTATATTATAGTAACCCGTAATTGCGCCATGAAATTTCTCATAAACACCAGTGAGGTCCATTATGCGATGCTCGAATTGTCCGCTTATTTCATTGGTGGCGGTGGCCGTTAGTGTGTTGTACTACCCAGGTACTCATGCTGCTCGGGTTCAATCCCAGTCCGGGTCCAACACCTAAAAATTGTTGCCACCTCTTTCGAATGCCTGACAAGCAATCAAATAGTATCATTTTTCAATGAGCTTCTCAATTCGCCGTTCGAAGTCGGCAAAAAAACTGTAGGTCCCTTCCTTTCGGACAAAAGAAATATAACACGCACATACAAATGGTTGCGAGAAGCAGGCCTAGGTTCACCCCAAGCTATAGCGCCACCTAAAGTAAACAGATTACACGATAGCGCCGTCTTGCTGGAACTCAAGATTCTTTAAAGTTATTTCCTCCGTATCTGGCCAAAAAACTGGTTGTAAAATGCCTCTTTTCACCGAGTTGCCATCTTCTTTTTTTTTGTGAATACCCTTAAAATGTCTTGCACAGCGCGGGCCAAGGGAAATTAAGGGAGGATGAAAGAGGAGATACCGATGCGCATTGGTGTTAAATGCTTGTAGATCGTAACGGGAGGGAAAAATCGTGTTTGGTAAAGCATTCCACATTCGTGTTGAGCGGTTAAAGAAAGTATCTCTATATTTTACTGTACGTCCGAAGTTGGGCTTAAGGGTAAACTGATGGGCATTCCTTGCGAGACGTGTGTTGTGAGAAAATTGTTGAACTTCGAATGAATATGCCGACATTCCACTTTCGGAAACACCAGCAATATTCTCGACTGAACGGACAAGGTAAACACGACAATTACTTGTGTCATCAATTAGCATGTCAGTCTCATGAACTTTTTTTATAAACAATGTAGGCATATATGTGCTTCTTCAAAATTCGTACTATTTCAGCAACACTGACTTTGGAAATATACACAAGTTATCAATATTTCCCTTCAAGTTTAAATCGATTAAGTACCTTAAAGATATCATACTACATATGTCTATGTCAATTTTTTTAACGTGAAAGAGCTGTCAGTGTCAGATTAACATTGTGTAATGTTTAACCCATTTTGGCCCGAGTGGGTCAAATTTTTATAATTTTTTTCTCCAGAGGATTAATGACTGTTTGCAAAATGTTTCTATTTAAATATAATCTTAGTAATGTTAGTTACCATTTTTTTTTATTCTTCCCCCCACCGCTCTCTTTTAACACTATGATTGGGGCCTAAAATGTAGGCTTCAAAAAAGCATTTACAAAAAAAAAATAAAAAAAAATATTTAAAAAAGATAAACATTTAAATAATGTCTATTCTATGACGTCAATATAAAGTACTGAACATTTGTATCATTACTTTATGCGTTCCGTGTATCAGACCTGACAGATCAACGTTCAATTGATGGGTAGTTTTCTACCCAACGGGCCAATAAGTAAGATTTATTTTCATTTTAGGACAAGTCATGTATAAAATTGATACAATTTGAAATAACCGTTTTTTGTTTATTTATTTGTTTCACATTTCGAGGTGATTCATCCAGATTCAGTATTTAGTCAAGAAAAGAAATTATGTACTACATAGTAACTAGTAGATATCATACAATAAAAAAACATTATGGCATTGCTTTAGTCACCTGGTGAAGAAGATTATGTGGTCAATAAGGTGCACAGAACGGAATACGTGAATATTGTGTATGAACATTCAAGAGTCGACAATGCACTCCTTTCAATAGATTTTGGTGGAACTTTGGAGCTGGAATATTCAGCGGAGGGTGGTTTACATGCTTGTGAGGCAGAGTAGACCATGGAGCCACCTTGTACAATTTTTAATCATTGTCAGAATAACGTATCTTTGAGTTTTCTAAACAACCAGTGGGTGCTGAAGCAACTAGAATTGAATCTATATCACAGTTCACAGCTATTGTGTACTATACTCCGCTAAAGCAAGTATAAAATATGCTAAAAGGCTCTATTATTACCTATCATTGTCGTAGATTAGGTGGTAAATCGTGATCTCAGTTGCATTACCGAGATGATAAAAGCATATAAAAACCAATATGTTGCACAAAATAATGCACACTTCAACTTAAACTGCACGAAGTGAAGAGCTTCTTGGATACACTGTTCCGCAGTGGAAATTGTACTGGCCAATTCAGCATACATTTTGCGTTTCGATTGCGAAGGATCTTTCAATGTCGATATTTGAATCAATCAAACGACTTATTCATTTATCAGACAACAAGAAGTTCGACAGATCGGGTGCCAAAATAAGACCGCTCATCAATCACCGTAGGCGATTATTGAGGTATTCACAGTAATAAGTAGTGGTGACCACTTTCTGTCAATACATCTTCCAACATGAAGCTCAATGCATGAAAATGGCTTGTTTTGGTCACGAAATCGGGAAATGTCAAGCCACAGTTGGAGCTAAGAGACCATGTACCTAAGCTTTTGAGAGCAGACCGCAATCGCCCATCCACATGCATAATACAATATTTCGATGGTAGCATTAGTGACAAAAGCGCTGCAAAGTCTGTCACAGCAAGGCGTCTTTCATTTGTATAAAGTGTATTTTTAACTAGTTTGCATTCTAAATGCTTCGGAGAATAAACTACAAACATATATGTACATAGTTATTTACACCTACGTACTACTTATAACTTTGCTATTTAATTTATGCAATGTTGATTTTCTTGAAATAATTTTTTTTGTATACTTATTGGCCCAGTGGGTAGTAAACTACCCAGATCATAACAGGTAAGCGGTTAAAGTGAACAATTTTTTGCTCACATTTTTGGCTTGATGGGGTCTATATGAGCTACTTTTCAAAATATCGTGAAAAAATTTCTACAGGAACTGGTACCGGGCCAAAATGGGTTAAGAAAGAAGCAGATGTCTCACCCATTACAAATGCATGACTGCCTCTCCTTTTATTTTAAAATGACTGCCGGACGCGATCAGAATGCTACTACGTTCTACTGTCACATCTCACATCCCCAAACTTTGCAAATGCATTCGAAAACCTTAGCTTTTATTGAGAAAAGTCATTGTATAACGTTACATTGCATTTCTCAAACGTCAAAACAAAGGTCGAAAACAGTAGTTGTAAGCTCCTTTCTTCGAACCTCAAACGTCACTCAATGGAAGGACATTTTCTAGTTGCGTGAGTACATTCAATTTTCTTCTTGCTCTGTAACTGTAAGTCACCCTCTTATGACTAATTCACTACCAAATAAAAATATTTTTATTTCCGACTGATGTCTGCTTTATGACAATCCAGACGCCGCCCCCGCTAATTGTTCAGGGCCGCGCGTGTCACATTACGCGAAACCTGTTTATTCCATCATACGTCATTGTCCTTATGTCGGCGTCGTTATTAGCAGGTAATGCAGTTTTTATTATATTCCTCTTACGTTACGTATAGTGTGTGTAAAATGTATCGTTAAAGTCAATTGTGCCGGGTTATATCGATATCCTTTAAACAAAAAAACAATTCCAAGTCCACTGAGAAAAAAAAATCAAATGTCAAATCAATTCATTTCGATACTTCAATGTTAGTGTTGCCGCCACAGCATAAACAATTCACGTAATAAATACTAATTACAAATTATTACCTCCTCATACCAATTCAAATTTAAACTCAATTTGTTGGTGTACATACTCGTGTACACATTGTAATATCCTGACCACAGCAATTTGTAATTACACAGCAACGACTGCTCGTAGTATGAATTAAATTAGCCATCGCATGCATTAAATTTTAATTAAACGTCAATTGAGTGGTAGGTTCAAACTATATTTACCCATAAAAGGGAGTAGATACAATGATGCATTGCAGTAACTTTTGAAATTTTATAAGTCTTTTGAAACGTCACCTGTTTATCTTTACGATTTAAGCCAATTGACAGTGCCATTCCTTTTTTGACATTTCAACTGACAGAAGTCATTTTAAATGCAAACATGCATCAAACACTCAAGCGTACGAGTAAATGTGATATTTTTATTTACTTGTTAATTGTATTCAACTGAGTGTGTGATTACACACATACTCGTACAATGTGTGACTGTTAACAGCACATCTTCTGAATAATAACCATATACGCATGGCTGTCAGTTGTCATTTGGTTAGCGGTTCAAGTTTACGACCTGACTTTTTGCAGACAATTTAAGTTTTCTACGATGACAGGCAATGTAGCAAGAAATAAAAAGGAATTATGATCGTTCCGCAGCGCCATAGAGAGTACGTGCAAAATTTTGTTCATGGATTATTTAATATCCAGGAATCGAACGAGTGACATTGACATGGGTTGTTGGCGGCAAATATCTGCCGGGCGGTTAGTTGGTGTGGTGTGGTGCGGTGGTTACTGTGCTCGTGCAGTGTTTTCCAAATGAAGTTGCAGACAAAAAAAAACCAAAATGCCGAGAGTGGGCAACATGGAACTGAATTCAGCGAACCAGAAAAATGACAGAAAACGCAACAGTAGGTATGGTATAGGTAGGCAGCGCTTGGTGTTGACAATTTGGGTCAAGGTTTCGGTATGCCGTTGAGGGATTCCATGGTTCAACTCTCGGGACCGGTTTTTTTTTAGCTGAATGTTTTCTGTTTGTTTTTTTAAAGTGGGTGTGTGCGTTTATTTTAGCGGTTTGTCCGTTTTAATTAATTCGTACTAATTATAACCGCCGCGCCGGCCGGTCAGAGTTTTTACCCCACCCGCCGTTATGAGAGTGTTGATTCAAGTGGATTTTACACGGTGGTGCTGGTGTCCGTGAATTGGAAATGGAATTTCAATTCAAGGCAAAATTCAATTAAGGTAATCCAGTGAACGCTGAAATTCGATACATCATATACTGTTATGTATGTATGCACATGTGTGGCTTTGGCAAGTAAATATTCCCCGCACATGAAATGCGATAGCGTGTCGTCGCTGTAAGAGGAGAAGTCCTTGTGCATGGATTTGTTTGAAGGTCTTAGGGAAGTGCTCAGAGTGTCTAATTTTATTAGCTTAGATGAACTAAGATCCCGAAAAGCTAGCGTTCAATTTCAATTTTCAGTGGATATTTAGTGTGTTGTGTTCCAATGAACTTATGGTTAGGCTTAGGCCGTCAATGTTTATAAAAGGAAACATACTCTGATTCTTCTAAAGGCGTGACATCGACCAAAAAAATGGTCGGTTCGGTACTGGCTTCAAGAATCCCCTATAACTTAAATCTTCGACGGTAACCGCATGTTTCGAATTTTATTATTAGCTGGTGCGGTCATTCAAAAAGCCAGTGGATGGATTCCATGTCCACATAGCCTTCGATATTCGAAATGTCAGATGTTTCAATGACTGGAGAAACCCTTAGAGACCCCTTAATCCGAACATGATCGTGCGTCATCGATCGGAGCAAGTAATAATCAAAAGGCGCAATATCTGATGAGTACGGCGGGTGTGGTTGGAAATCCCATCCAAGCGCCCCTAATGTTTCCGTGATGGGTTTTCAACATGCAGTCTTGGTCTGGGCTTAACTCTTTCAGGGTTAGTGGTTAGCTACGCTAACCACGTATTTCCGAATTTTTTTCTTTAAATTCTTTTGCTCTAGAAACTTTTTTAAATATGATCTACATGTCAGTACACATTACGGTTGATTAAATTGAGGTGATTATTTGCACCAGTAATCGTTGATGTGTCAATTGTGTTGCATTCTTAAATTGGTGTATAGTATCTCGTGCTCGTGCTCGAAAAAAAGCTATTTAAAGTAAGGTGAGTTTGTATTTGTTTGCGTAAAGGAAAGTCCTGCCTCCAAGATTTTCATAAAAAGTGAACAAAATATGATTCTAATTGTGTTCTTCCTTTAGTTATGAATAAAAAATGTATGAATTTTAATAGTGTTTTTTTTTGTTCTACAGCGGCGGCGTTTACCGCAACTATCTATATGAAAGTGCCCCTGAAAGAGTTAAATTACGATTTATTGCATCTGAATCTTTAAACTTTGTCAGCTGGCCTTGACATTCTTTCTCTTCCGTGTCGAAATCAGCACTTTTAATGCGTCGCAACCAGTATTCACGTGTTTTTCAACGCTGGAGTATCGACAGCAGTCGATGACTTTCAGCCGCGCACCATAAATATTTTATTTACAATTTGGCAAAAAGACATACGCTAAAAATTAAAGTCTAAGGCTGGGGCTGCGGTTCCGGTGCAAGCGAATTTTACTCGCACGAACTTAGCGAATGTAAGCGAACAAACCCGCGCACATTCGCGCGAACAGAGTGGTTCCGGTGCAAGTGAGTTTACTCAAGCGAAGTAAGCGAATTTATTTATCGAAATAGTCGTATGAAGTGGGAACGAAACGTTTATCTGCAGGAAGTACTGCTAAGTAGTCGTGTTTTGAAGTTTTGTAATTTGGAAAAGATTTATCATGTCATTGTCGCTTTGTGAAGAACAATTATTGTTAGAAAATAGCTTCTTGAATTACAAATACGCTGTGAAACTAATCTTATTTCTAAAAAAAAGACTGGAATGTGGAGACTTTCACAATCTACACAATTTTTTTTTTGAATATGTATATTATAGAATGACTCCAGATACATTTCACTATATTTTGACAAGTATTAGAGCCCACAATGGATAAGATGTCAACAAATTTGTTTACGCCGATTTTACCTTAACCCTTAAATGCCCAGTGTATCCTTAAAGATACAACCATTCAAAACATGATATCTTCGTTAATATTAGCTTTTAAGCTTCGAAGTTTATATTATTTATTAACTATCAAATTGCAATTATCATTTAAACAATTACTGGCTGCAAGGATTTTTAACAAAACTTAAAAAAATTGAGTTTTTTTTATCAAATATCTTATGAATTCGTAGCACTAAATTGATAAAAAAAATCATGCGGATGTAATTATATTATGTGAAATGATATAATGTATTCATAATAAATCATTTTCAGAACGCGTTTGAGGGGTTAATGCCCAGTGTATCTTTAAAGATTCAACCGGTTTTTTATCAATAACTTGATAAAACAATTTTTTTATTTTTTTTTTCAGCACCTGATTCAATATTTATGTTTCATTTAACATATAATATATTTTTTCCAAACAAATCGGTGTCGTTGGGCATTTAAGGGTTAATTTTACTTAAAGAGAAGGAAAACTATAGAGTGCGCTTTTGGACATATAACCAGCAAATGGCGAATATTAGGGAAGGAAATTGAGACAAATGTTGAAACTGCTTAAACCATCACAAAATGTGTCTGCCTTCTTCATAATATTATACATATGTAATTGATAAGGAAAGGTATCGACAAACAAATTTTATTAGGCACTATGAATTCCATAGTAACTGGAACAAAAGTGCAAGCGCAGAGAGCTAACCAAAATCGATCTTCTTTAAATGTATTGGGAGTACGTGACTTATATAAATCTTATTTTTTTCACACCCATAACGGTGCTTCAATTTTTCCGAATCCAATTTTGCATAAAAATCAGTACACAACTAAGCAGTAAAGCATAAATCCTACTTAAAAACATATCTTCAATTCGCTTTGCTCGCGCGAGTAAAATAGAAATGAAACTATCGAACAGTTTACACGCTTAGATTCGCTAAGTTCGCGCAAGTAAATTTTGTGCACTGGAACCACAACCAGTGTTGCCGCAGGCTGAAATAAAAAGTCACTAAGCCAACATCCAAAAGTCACTAGATTTGCTGAAATTTTGAAGACAAGTCACCAGAAAAAATACTTTTTCTCTTTTTTATTTTAATTTTTATTATAGTTAGACACAAATAAAGTATTGCAGCTTATGGAGGGCTACATGTTTATGGAATTAAAACTAAAAAGTCGTGTCCAGCGAGACAGGTAGATTTTAAGTAAGTTGAAAACAGAAGGAATTCTCGATACAAACTACACTTCTTCTTCCAACTCCAAACAAAATCGACTTGACTTCCTAGAAAGGACCGTCATTCCCATGAACGTGTGTGTGGCCAGAAAGGTAATTAAACTCGTATGTCAGGGATTTGACAGCACCAGGGCCTTAATATTAAAAAAGAAATATATTTTTGCTTGGCACAAAAATCTAGTGACATGGAAATTTTTTTGTCACTAACTGAGTGAAAATTCCACTAGATATAGTGACAAAGTCACCAAAACGGCAACATTGACCACAACATAGGAAATGCGTACTTTTGAATGATTTTAGCGAACTTTGCGATTTCGCGCGAGTGAATTTCGCTTACATTCGCTGGCACCGGAACCGCAGCCTAATGATGTTCCTTCATCAGAAATATAGCAACAGTCTGCCCGATGCTTAGAAATGCCTTTAAAATTAATTTACACTCCCAAGCTTGGAAAACGCCTTTAAGAGCTTGATCCGCCTCTATGGTTTGATGTCACTAACGACCTACTAAAAAAGTTTAAGCCGAACATTGACACAAGCTATTCGCCCGGTTTAAATGGCTTAAAATGAAAAACCCAAAATATGTAGTGTTATCGATGCAACCTGTAATTGCCAACAAAAGGAAAAAAAAACATTTCTATAGGTTGTGCCATCTGCTAGTTTTTTTTGAAAACGCATATTATTTTGACACTGACAGGTCTTCCGCGCTCAAAAAAATGACAGAGACACAGAAGAATAAATCCGCGGTACTGAATCAATTTGAGCTTGAACAATATTGGAAGATATTGAAAACTTATTTCCAAAGTAAGTTCTGTTTGGAAAATAAATTTCCGTCGAAATAATGCACCAACCGCATCCTAATTAATTATTCTCGTGTTCGTCCTGTGCCGCTAAACTCGAGAAGATGGCAGCAACGGTACGGTTAACGAAGAGCTCTACAAAGGCATAACTTATTTTGAGGATCTTCGGTGCAAGCAAAACAGCGCTACTTCCCGTCCAGCAATCGATCGTTTGCGCCCTTTGTTCAATAAGCCGTTTGGGTGATGCTGTTTGACTTCGGCGTAGCTGCGATTCGAGGCCGTTGAATTTTTATTTACAGGGTGCCGTAAAAAAATCCATGCTTTGCTGATCATCCAGCAATTATTCAGGCACTTAAGCAATGAGTGAAATAGAGCTGTGTTGACAGGATAGGATACTGCCAAGTCAGCCATTAAAATTTAATTATTTTCCGTTAATAATCGGAAAGCGTACTCTCTTCAATAAACCAAATAAAAAAACTAACAGATGGTTTCACTGGACTTAAAAATTAATACCAAAGAGTCTACGTGTCACAGCGTCAGAAATACAAAATACTTTAATTTAATTGACATGTGATGGGCGTGTTCAAAGTAAAGCGAGTGTCAATCTACACAACTGTCAGAAAATGCTCGATTGGGTAATAAAGTACTAGTATGTATTAACCCTTCAATAATAATAATGAAAATGTATTGACAAAAGCAGTTCGTAGCTCGATGCAGAACCGTGCAATAATCATCACTGGAAAACTGTCCTCCGCATACATATATGTAGGTATGTGTATGTACATAAAACATTCAAGGAATCATATGTACATGAGTGGGTACGCCATCAGAGATGTGAGAGATTATATGTCTTTTTCATGTGACATCGGTTGGTCATATATCACTGCGGCAAGAATACTCGTCCGGCTACCGCTCCACCCCCTGTCATTTTGTCTTTTACCAGGTATTGTTGTGATTTTGCTGTTTGTTTTTTTATTATTTTGCTTAACGCCGCCATTAGTCGTGCTGTAGAGGCATTCGCGTCGCTGCTCTTGCTCCCATGAAGAGGTTAATTAGTTGCATTGTGACAGTGTGAGTCTTTCAGGTGTTTTATCGTTGTCTTTGAGGATTTTCTCTTTAGTTCCTTTTATGCGGGTTTTGCTTTTTTTTACGTTCATTCTGCATGACTGAATGACTATATAATTGTGGTTCTCAAGGTGACAAATGGGATTATTTTCACTGACAGTAACAGGAACCGTGTCATGTCATTAACAAAGCGCATTTTCCTTTTGTTTTGTTTTATTTCTTTGGCTTCATGTCAACAATGATAGAAGTTTTTTATCCATGTACATCGGATAGAATTTATACCTACATACTACTCGAATGGTCGAACAGTGTAAACGTCATTGGCATACAGAAGATGGCATATAAAGAAGGAGCACCAAACCTTGCCCCATCGTGTTCCGCAGTAGTTCCGTGATAAATGTTATGACTTTTGGCATTGACATCTGACGCACCATTGACATCTCTTGAGCTATTGGAAAACCGCTTGAATCAGAGATGGCGCAGCTAGCTTAGGTAATTTCCTTTTATCTGAACTTCGAATATTAATAAAAATGATATGGAAAAAGCCGAAACCCGCCTCTATAAGGAGGGAGAATAGCCCTTAGCCCTTCTAATCATATAAATCCTCCCACCGTCCATTTCTCGCTGAATGATACTTATTCCCGCGCACTTAGTCAAATCACATGGCGAACGGCACATGCAACCGAAACGTGGTCAAACCAGACGCCAACAGTCAATAACGACGTTCAAATTTTATAGGCCGACTATAAAACTGATTGGTTTATGCCTTCTCGCTCATTGCCTGCCGTAAAAATATTTAATTTAGAATATTTACCAAAGTATGTCGCCCATAAAATCGTCCGTGGCCATGAGAAGCTGACGACAAAATAAAAACAAATTTCCCTTTGATAAATTTGTTCAGTGGTCTCTCTTTAGGTTATAAATTTTCATTTTGTTTTGTTTCGTTTTTGGTCGTTTGCCATTTTATTACGCAACACATCATCTCCACCCACGTGACCTGCTGTTATATTTAGTCCTTTAGCCAAACGAAACAGATTGTTGTCACTGTAAACAAAAGCTGGTGGCATGCATATCCTTGTGGGTCTAGTATCTAATATCTACAACTAAGACTCTGACTAAATGAGAGCAAGTCCTTGAAAGCGTTTGCCTCTAAACATTCTCATAAGCATTCAAAGGATTGTCACTTTCTGATCAGCATTAAACAAATATGTACATACCTATACATACGTAGGAACACAGTACCCTTATCCAGGACAAGGATGAAAATTTAATTATTCAAAACATTGAATGTAGGATGTGAAACAATACACTTATAAGCTTCATCGAAGAGAAGTACTCAATACAATTATAATGTCCTTTTTGCCAAGAGTCTTGTAGACTTGAAGTCTTTATCTCCTTTGAACCTTGTGCTGGGACAATGTCGTCTCCGTATCCCATCGTCGCATCGCGTCGTTCAATCACTTTTCACCTCAAATTATTATTTTTTCCTTCTAAATCGATTTAAAAGGACTCCGCCGAAGGTAGACAACGTGAAATTTTTATTTTCTATTTTTGTTTGTTGAAAATGTGAGTACACACGTGGAAGGGACGATTATTTGTCTTGGGTTATAAATATCACATACACACCAACCGAAAGGACATTTAATTAGTATTGGGCTTATGTACGGTGGGTGGTCGGTTTAAATATTTAATATTTCACTCGTATACAGATTGTTCAACGATTTATCGTTAATGAGGGTGAAAGTAGAACAATTAAAATTATAAATAAACTAGATTTGGGTGGCAAATGTCCTTTAAGGGAATAACCCTTTGTAATCACTAATTGCATCACCTTTTAGCTGGTATAGACATTTTTTTGTATATCTCAGTCTTTCCAATTTTATTAACCGATCAGGTAAATTCTTTCTTGTCCAAATATACAATTGGGCTAGAAGCAGAGGCCTTGCAGTGAATACCTCAAAGACAGAGATTGCTCCCTTCATTAAGGAAATATCGAACCCTGCTTGCAAACCCGCAAGGATGGGAGTAGTTGAACTTAAACTCTGAGCGCCAGCTCACTACTTGAGAGTTATTGTAGATTTCAAGTTAAACTGAAAAGAGTACATCTTCTATGCATGCCAACCAGAAGTGGTATGTTGGTTAAGCACAACGTTTAGTCGGCCTATTCTCACGTACATATGTACGTTCATGCATCAGAGACCAATCTCAGAGTATTATTCTTGATTTTGTTTTTCAAGCAGTGTGCAGGCCAATAATAACCGACTTGTGGGACCTCTGGCAAGCGATGGCTGAATAAATGGAATTTTATATAGAAAATAATGCAAATTCCTTCTTGAAAATCTCTCAAAACTCGTTTTTGGGGTGTTTAGCTAGGACAACCACCGGCTGGTCGAAGGTGTGCTCGTCAACAGATGTCGGTACGTGATTACCACGGACACGTCCGAATGGTCGCCGTGGCCGTGGTGGTTAGTGCAATGCTGCCCGGGTTCAACTTCTGGCCGGGTCTAACACCTAAAAGAGTTCTCACGGTACCACCTCTTTCGAATGCCTGACAAGCATCAAAGAGTATCATTTGTCACGATTGAGCTTCTCAACTTGCCGTTCGGAGTCGGCAAAAAACTGTAGGTCCCTTCCATTCGTGCAAAAATACATATAACACGCACACACAAATGGTTGCGAGAAGCAGGTCCAGGTTCACCTCGACCTGTAGCGCCAACTAAGTAAGTAACGTCGGAATGCAGCTAGTTTGTCTATGATTAAAGATAGCCCCTACTTCCTGACTGCGAGATTCTCGCTTTGTTTTTAGAACCGTGGAGTTGTGCTGAATGCTAGATTAGACAGCGAAAATTCATTGGGGGATCGCCACGACAGAGACGCGACATGGCGCTCTCGTTCGACTGTTTTTTTCTCTTTTTTTTAAGACGGAGATTTGCAGCGACACGTGTCATGTCAAACCCAATTGATTGGTTAAAATTCCGGGAATGAATTCAATCGAGGTGTTGGTCATCGCTTCTCTCTGGCGGTCAATTTGCGGTTTACGACCAGTAAATCTTTCATCGACGAGTCTCTTAGTATTGTTGATGTCGATAGTCTGCTAGAACGGTCGTCATTGTTCACGGCTTCACTACCACTTCTGAAGGGTGCTTGCCAATCGTAAAACACTGTTCACTTTAGAGCATCCTTGCCAAAATACATATTTCAATAGTTTTGTGCCGTTAGTTTCATCTAAGCAGAAACAATTAATGTAAATCTGTTGCTCAGTTTTTGTATCTAACGTGTGGACCTAAAACAGAAATCAAAATTGTTCAAAAATATTTCTAGGTTCCAAAGTTATGTATTTTTAAAATCCGCGTTGTATTTTTGTTCCAGCCTGTGCATGTGTTGCAAGAATATTGCCGCCAAAGCTGCAATCAGGTTAAGACAAAGGAACTGTACATAAACACACGGCTGGTCTTCGACACCGTATATATCAAGCTGTAATCTAGGTCATTATTCTTAATGTCTAATGTGGTACCTATTACATTGTGCCAAGAACAAATAGAATTTTGTACGTCACCTGCTGTGCCCTCGTCGCGCCGCCGACAAAAGGCAGTCACTTCAAAACTAGAGGAGCTACGTAGATTGGAGTTGCAAATCCTTCTGAGGTTCATACTTAGTTTTGGTTTTAAATCAGCAGTTCGCAAGGTTCGCAGCGTGAGCAAATATGGGCACAACAGACCTAATTAATGTTCTAAGTCCTACCTAACCAAGCTTGAGTGAAAGATATTCTTGCGGAACTTATGCTTATCATTTAATAAATCAAACACAAGAACTTGAACCAACACTGGTCTACATACATATACTTACTAACTTAACGGGCTGAGACACGGCAGCCTTCCACTCCCTTCGATCCCGGGCACGCTGCTTCCAGTTGTCAAAGACAAAGCGTACTGGCATCCGCGATAGCTTGATCCTTGAAACGGAGGTTTGTTGTCCATTCGCTCGATGTGGCCGAGCCAGTGTAGTCGACGTGTTTAGCTTTTCGGACTACATCGACATTTTGGACGATCGACCAAATTTTCACACTAAGGCAGATCCTGGAAAAAACCAACGAATTTCAAGTCGAGACTCACCATCTCTTCATCGACTGCAAAGCCGCATATGATCACATTCATCGTCTTGAGCTCTACAAGGCGATGGCCAAATTCGGGATCCCGGCTAAACTGATTCAGCTATGCCGCATGACGCACAGTTCCTCCGAACTATTCCAAACATGCACCGGATTTCGGCAAGGAGATACTCTATCCTGTGATTTCTTTAATCTTGTGTTGGAACAGATAGTGCGCAGGGCAGGTGTGAACACGGAAGGCACTATCTTTCACAAATCTGTCCAGCTACTGGGATACGCAGACGACATCGACATCATCGGTCGCTCCCAGCGCTTTTACGGCAATTGAAGAACAGGCGAAACGAGTTGGCCTGGAAGTGAATGAGGACAAAACCAAGTTGTCACCAAACAAAGAAACATCTGTCCACTGCCTAGGGCAAAACGTCACTGTTGACAGCAGTAACTTTGAAGTGGTTAAGGAGTTTACCTACCTCGGAGTAAATATCAACTCCACGAATGACACCTTAATGGAGATTCGATGAAGACTTACCCTAAGAAACCCCTTCGGTTTGGCAAAACAAATGGGTTCAAAACTCTTAACTCGGAATACAAAATGCATGCTCTACAAAATATTGATCCTGCCATTCCTGCTGTAGAGCCGAGTGTTGGACGATAAGCAGGAAAGCAGAGCAGATTTTGAATACTTTCGAGAGAAAAATTCTTCCTCGGATATTCGGTCCCGGTATGCGAAGAGAGCGACTGGAGGAGAATATACAACAGCGAACTACATATGTTTCATATATAGCTGTGTTCAAAATAATAGTAGTGCTTCATAGACTTTTCTTTAAAGTGGATTTTAAACAAAGTTAAGATTTATTCAAACATATTTATAGTAAAAACACCATGCTCATATATTGTATCCGTCACTTCATAGTCAATATAAAAAATTACATAAATAGTTTAGAAAGAAAAAAATAAATTATAATATTAATACAATTATGTGCTGTTTAAAATAATAGTAGTGTGTGTTAAAAAGCCAGAAAACTAAGTCAATAACACCGAAATTAATACCAAAACTATCACAGGCAACTTAAGTTGACATCAACATTTTATCGAAGTTTCATTATTGTCCAACTCCGCCGTTCACCTACATTGCAAGGAGTCTATTAGACCATGACACCGTATTGGAGGAATTTTACTCCTCGCATCTTGAATCACTTGCCAAAGCTCCTGATAATTGGATGGTTTTGCATCTGAAACCTCTTTTATGTCGTCGGCCAACATATTTCTTATGAGATTGAGGTCGGAAGACCGTGATGACCATGTCATAACCTCGATCTCTTTTACCGGAAACAACTCCTTAACTCTTCGACAAGCATATTTCAGGTCCTTACCCTGTTGACAGACCCATTCTAACGGCATTTCGTGCTCGGCGGAATGTAACATTAGCTTTTCTAATAGATCAACATACACTTGATGATCCTTCACGTCCACAATATTTTATGCCATTTGTCGATATGCCATTCAAGGTGTTCTTTTGCAAAACTGTTCTCTTCTAACCTTACATGTTTTTAAGTCAGCAGTAGCGCTTTCAATGACTCCGTACAAGTGTTTGATCTTCTATGAGATGCCTACGAATATTAAGTATACTTACAGTAAGTTTTAGATCCTTTTTGATAACTTTCGCCGAGTCAAAAGGGTCGGTTTTGTTATACCGCCGTATACCCCTGTTATCAGTTCTGTACGTCTTTCGCTTGCTATCGCGAGTTCCCAGCTTTTCATTAAAAATTTTATTACACTATCAATCATAGTAGTGGCTCATCCGAAAATATTTTGAGATTCGACACGCTTTTCCCTGCCCCCGCAGCATTAAAATCAGTTATCGTTTTTCAATTGTGCAATGCTTTACGCAGCCCACTAAATTGTTAAGGTTAGTTTCTATTGTTTTTATTTCTTTAAATAACAAATTTAAACTTTTTAAATACAATTTTACAATTCTGCATCAATTCACCAAAGGACCACTATCGCACTACTATTTATTTGAACAGTTGATTTCACATTCAAATCCAAACTTTTGGTAATATTTTATTACCTTCATTTGATAACTACTGTTTTAGGAGTTGCATTTGTTAGTTAAATGCTTTTCCTAAAAATTGCATCAAAAAATTTATATATTGCATATAAAAAAATTGTATTTCTTGCACAACAACATTAAATGTTTCGAGTGGGGCACTACTATTATTTTGAAAACAACTGTATGTATGTGAATCTAAGCAAAGACCCGAATATATATTAATAGCGAACGGAATCCGTATTTCGTGGCAACTCAATGGGACTTATTGACTTATACCGTACAACTTTAACATTGGCGATCACAAGAGACATGTTCCCTCAGTTAACAGCATTACTCAAAATTAAATAAGTTTTTGTTTTAATAACACACTCATCCACCACTTTAAATTAGCGTCTCAAGTTGTCGTTAAGAATTTAATAATGCAAGCAATGACGCCTACAACAACCACTCACTATGCACTTAATTACACATAATGCACTTTCAAGTTAGTGCTATAAAACTCGGTCACAATTATGCATGAACGAGGATACGTGTGCTGTGGTTTTGAGTCCTGCTCAAAGCGAATTGCATTCTCACATCAAAAGCCACCACCTACTTTGCCTGTCCACTTATGTTGTTCGCTTGAAGACGGATTATGAATTCATCTTAGAAATCATTATGCAGCTTCGTTCCACATCCTTGATTTGGCGGTGAGTGAATTTAAGGATTTGCAGGATCAATAACCAGTTGCGTTGTCACACATAAATACATCGATAAATCATCCTTTAATATTTGCGCTGCAATGAGTGGTGGGACATGTGTATAACTGTATACCATATGTACATAACATACATATGTGAACTGAAAACATGAATTCGAAAAGCTGTCCCTTCCTATCGGAAAAAAAGGAACTAATTGACACCACAAAATGTCACTTGTCAGGCCGCACCAGTTTTTAATTTATCCTCCATCCTCCTCACACTTGAGTATACAAGTACGTTGTGGGTTACTAACCTCTCATTTTTATTGGAACGACGTTAGTAGCCATCTACAATCCTGACAGGCGATTGTAATGTACTTCCAAGCAAAGCTGGAAATGATGTCAATTAACTTGGTAACTCGTAACAACTACTTTTGCGTTCTATTGTTATCCTTTGTCCTTTTTTGGAAAATGTTCGAGTTGTTGGGGCGATAGCGATAGCGCTGCCACTCGCCGTTCGTAGCCGTCACTTTCAGTTTGTGTGTCTTTATATATTTGAACATTTTGTCTTCGACTTTGTCATCGTAGTAGTGGATTTGTTTCCGTTGCTGGTGACATTTTGAATTAGCTCGAACAGCCGCTGTATGTGCAAGAGAGTGAGTGCATTGTTATGGGACAACTTGAATGGGGTTTCTGTCGCTGGCAAGTACACAGTTATCAATTGTAATATGGGCACTGGGCGGTGAATACACTTTTCCTATAGGGAATATCCTGGCGCTGAAGTGCATTTTGTTTTTATCGAGGTCCCAAAGGGGTATGTTAACAAGGATGTAACGGAATTGCATGTGAAATGGTAAAATTGTTCAGTGTAGACTAAGCATGCTAGCACCGATGAGGGAAATTTAATCAATTTTCGAAGTGCATATGTATATATGTATGCTGAGCAAAAAATATAGGCCAAGTCCATTCTTTACTTTTATGGAAGCCTTTCTTGAAATAAGGATAGCGCTGTGGTCTTATTATCTTAGGTAACAATACCTCTTGCATGGTGCGCAATTTGAGCCGGCCGGTGGCATCATTAAGCCATATTTCTTTGAGGATGCTAGAGGCAATGCTGTAACAGTTCCTGGTGGTTCTTGGTATCTGGGCATATTGGAAAACTTTCTTGTGACCGAATTCTGACACAGCTCGCCGAAGTAATTTCGCTTCCTTCAAACGAGACTCTAATCAAATGTCAAAGAAACCGATCAGTGATCAGCCCGATCATCAAAGATCCATCGTCGATCTTCTGTCAGTTAGACTGTTAACGGATTACTTAAGTAATAGAAATCAAATCATTGAAATATGTAGATAAAGCAAGTGAATTTAGGTGTACCTCAGCGATCTGTTCTGAGCCCACTTTTGTTTTCATTATTTATCAATGACCTACCTCAGGTTCTTTACAGCTTTTACCAAGATCGCCGAATTGGTTTTAAAGAATTTAATGAAGATCTATCCAATATTCTAGTATGGTCCATCTCCAATAAAATGAAATGTAATCCTCTAAAATGGATGGGTATACATAATATGTTCCGACTGCTGGTAGCTGTCGCAAATCTCCTTCAGAAAGATGTCCTTCCCGCCAAAGTTATCATTGTAGTTTCCTGTCATACGCACCCTTAAACTTGTCAATGTCAAAACGTCAGTCGAGATTTACATATTTATCATGGTGAAGTGCACGAACGAGCAACGTTTGGGACGTGGAATTGACAACGTTCCGGCCGATATGTGCTGTAGAAAATTTGCTCCAATGAATCGATCGCTGCACACGTGCTCGCGGTGGTCAAATGAACAAGATCGAATTCCGTACTTAAATTTAATATGTCTACAGCACCTTAGCTACATTTTAGCCCAGATATCTCAGTTACTTTAGGTGGCGCTACAGCTCGGGGTGAACCGGGGCCTGCTTCTCGCTACCATTTATGTGTGCGTGTTATATTTTTGCACGAATGGAAGGGAGCTACAGTTTTTTGCCAACTCCGAACGGCGATTTGAGAAGCTCAATCGTGACAAATGATACTCTTTGATTGCTTGTCAGACATTGGAAAGAGGTGGCACCGCAAAAAGACTTTTAGGTGTTGGACCCGGGCTGGGATTGAACCCGGGTTGCATTGCATAGTAGTTCAACGCACTAACCACTACACCAAAACCACGGTGCTCCTATATATGTATATATCTCAGTTATTCAGTATTTTATTTAATTACCAAATTTGTATATCCTTATTGAAAAACCCTTTCTGCCATTACACCAGAACAAATCTATGTTCCCAAGACACCCACCATCGGGAGTACTTACTAACCGTGTACACCGAAATTACGAGGATGCAATCAATTTTATTTTCGTAGCTTATCCAGCAATAAAACAAAACATTTTTTTAGGACGCTACTTCCTATTACGGATATCCGTAACATTTGCTCCAAATTACTCCGGGGGGAGGCGGGCGATAAAATGTTTACACATCAAAAATGTCCTAGTTACATATTCAAATGAAATGTTAGCCCAAACCCGCAGTGGACTTAAGTTAATATTGCCTAATATTACACACACCAGAGTACAGAGCGTGACAATTTTGTTACCGCAATTCGACTATGGGCTAATCTTTCTGATGAGTTGCAAAGGGAGGAGATGTGCTTCGGAAGAAACTATTTACGCATATTTGTAATTCTAATTTTTAGCTTAGGTACAAAAATTATATGCACTCATTCTAAATTTTAATAAACTTTTAACTTGAAACTAACCTTATGTCATTTTTTATCTAACTTTTAGGAACAACTATGCATCCGCCTGCTAAGTTCAGTCTAAGATTGTCTAAATCTTGCCAATAATTTAAGAAAAACAACCAAAAAAACGAAAACCAAAAGACAAGACAAACTAATTTAAAAAGAATCCCCCCTGGAGTCCATCGCTGCTTCATCATGTTGATAAAGGAATATCGGATACCACTGCCTCTGACAGTTGATGAGTACCGTATAGCTCAGCTTTACATGATAGCGGTAAGTATTTTAATTTTATTTTTTTTAAGCTTCTTAATTGAGTTCTACTTTTATTCTTAGAAAAAAAGTCGCGAAGAGAGTCACGGCGAAGGAAGTGGCGTTGAAATTATAATTAACGAACCCTACCAAAACGGTCCCGGCGGCAATGGACAGTACACAAAGAAGATTTACCATGTCGGAAGTCATCTACCAGGATGGATTAAAAGTAAAAAAAAAAATTACTTAGCTATTAACATGGAAATTAAGAAAATGCAATTTTCTTTTAGGTCTTCTACCGAAGAGTGCACTAACAGTGGAGGAGGAAGCATGGAACGCCTATCCATTTACTAAAACTCGCTACACTTGCCCTTTTGTGGAGAAATTCTCATTAGACATAGAAACCTATTATTTTCCTGATAATGGCCATCAAGAAAATGTGTTCAAACTATCTGGAAGTGAATTGCGTAACCGAGTTGTTGGTAAGTACATGTATACAACATATATGTACATACCTATGTTCATATGTGGGAATGAGAGAAGAACCCTTGAACTGGGAAATTTAAAAGTAATTTAGCTTGGTAATAACTCATTTCGAAAATAGCGTGCTAAAAAACTTTTCTAATTTTGACGAGAACTCTAACTCGTAGGTCCGAGTAGTTCCCCTCTAGACAGTTAAAAGTACTGAGTTGTTATAATAGGGGTGGGAATTATCATTTGTGGTTGTGATGGCCTCATGTAACGGTATTAGCTAAATCTTTGGGCGAACTGAAAGGTCTGTCATATGCCGCTAGGTAAAGCTTACGTAGACGTGTTCTTTCTAAGTGGCATACGATAAGTCCGCTGTTTCTTCGTTTTCATTGTACATTCGACTAAAATTGTCTTCAGCAATACCTGTGGCCAGAAGGTGTGTTTTTGCTCTACAGTTTCCAGTCAAGAATCCAGTAACCGTTCCTTGAGTAATGAAGTGCTTTTGCTTCTATCCATTTATTGATGCTACTTTTCGCAGAGCTAATAGGCACTCCGCAGAATTGTCTTTGAATCATATACAGTGGACGTCCAGTATAACGAATACCCGATATAGCGAATTTTCAATATAACGAACGCTTTTCAGATTTACATCAGTATCTCTATATAGCGAACGGTGGTCACGATTTGCTATCCGATATAGCGAACATACATACTTGTTGCACATCTGTTCTTGTTTCCATACGATAGTGTTTTTCAGTTTTTTTTTTCTTTGCGTTTGCATGTCCACATACCCAATGAGTAAGCAATTATACCATGTTTTTTTGTCTTCTTCTTCCACTCATCGCCTACTTGTTTGAATACGGTTACTTTTGGCTACTCCAAAATTTTTCAATTTTATGTTCACACTCAAAATGTCAAGTGAGCTAGTCTCATGCTCTTATGCCACCCAACGTTACGCCGTTAATACAACTGATGGACCAAAACGCCATCCGCCTAACAAAGCTCCATTACCAAAATAGCTTACTGAGTGACATTATGCGTTCATACTCTAGAGGTCCAGACATCACTACTGCGCTAAGAGAATTCAAACTCTTTGATGCAATTGTCCTTATGAACCGAGAATGGAATAAACTCTCGAGTCTAATGCTTCAAAAATGTTGGAGAAATATTTTGGTTACAGACTCAGTAGGATGAAATTCCACTTTCATTATTACGGCAAGATGACGTAGTTTTGGCAATGCAGAGTACTTTAGTCTTGTTAACCGTGTTTTCCCGAAGGTAACCCACTTCATTTATATAAATCACTTTCGAAATTTATTTCGCATCTTTTTCGCTCAGCAACGTGCTACTATCACAGACCTAGAAACTTAGAACAATACTGAAACCAATTTACAAGAACAAGCATACGATTACAATGTTGAAGGTTGAACCAAAATCTGAAAGCGAAGATGAGTTAGGTGATGGTATCAGTATTCTTGGAGCTCCAACAAAGCATGCTTATGCTTAAGCAGCCAGTTGCTTAGCGGGTGTGTTATGATGGGGACAACAAGTCAATGCTGATATGGCAGACAGGCTCACGTTGAGACGGCTTTAAGAAAAAAACTTCGCAGTAAAACAAAGTTTTATCGGTGATTTTTTTTTTTAAAGCAATTTCCAAAATTTGTAAACTTAAATGGCAGGACCATCATCTATTCAATTTAACATTTAATAAAAAAATATAGAAAATCGATCGATATAACGAACGCGCTCGATATAGTGAATTACCTCAAACATTATATCATTCGTTATACTGGAGGTCCACTGTATATATATAAAAATGGTGTAAAAAAAATGTATAGTAATTCATCAATCGAGAACGGCTGGGCCGATTTGGCTCAAATTTTGGGAAAACCCGCCGGAAAAGTCAGAAAATTGTAAAAATCTAAATGTATGGAATTTTGTGTGCAATTGTTGCGGAATGGCTTTTCGAATGGAAGAATATAAATTTCTAAGTGGAAAATTCGGAAAATCCCGGAAAAACGGGAAAAATTTGAATTTTTTTTTCGACGAAATTTTGCATTTTTTCGTATGAATTGATGTAAAGATGGAAAATTCGCTGTGAAGCTTGGATAATTGCGAAATTAATTGTGATAAAAGACATTTTACGTGCATTTTGGGTGGAGAAGTAAACGAGATAAATAGTAGATGGTGCTGTGCTGCGATCAATGCCACAACCCGATATATGGCGTTATACGTTGACTTAGGCTGTGCACAATTTGACAGGTATCTTTTTCGCATTGTCATTTCCTATTGAGCTAATGTGCTATTTTTCTTGTTGCAATTGAATCGAGTTTTGCGTATTATTACACTTATTCTGGATAATCGCATATCGCGCATCACATCCGCAAACGGTCAAAACATTACGATCAATTGAAATTCAATGCGATATTTATCAATTCGATCATTTTTTTAGAAAATAAATTTTCTTTTGAATAGGATTTGTCAAAAACGATTTTGTTGTTTTTTAGGGAGAGTTATTTGCTTGACTTATGCCTCCTATTAGACGATCAAACGTTGGACGACGTACACGAGACGATTTGGTGGGGCTATGATATTGCTGTCCGAAGATTTTCGTCAAATGCTTCCCGTCATCCCGAAATCTACTGCTGCCAATGAACTTAAGGCATGCCTGAAATCGTCGTCTTTGTGGCGGCATGTCAAGAAGTTGAAATCGACCACGAACATGAGAGTCGCATTGCAGAACGACCCATCGGCTGCTGTATTCTCAAGACAACTTCTGGCGCTTAGCAATACGTTTAGGCCGAAAGGCAATAGTTATAATAATATTGTTAAGTTTAGAGCGCTCGTTTCGGGCCAGTAAGCTAGATTAAGTAAATTGTTGTAAATTGCCCGCTAACCTAACCTTACCCAATAAATATTGTTATTTCTGTATAAATTCTCCCTGAGCTACATACTCAGATAAAATGAAGTTTTGGTATACCGCTGCCGCAACTTCTTCATCTGTTTTCGATCCATCTGTATACCACACTAGTGAATCTTTGACAAACGTAGGTTTAGTAGACGGTGGTTCAGTAGAACCTCTAATGCTGAGTTGGATGCTGTTCACATTGCACAGGCTAGTCGTTGGCATTCATTGAGTCCCGCCCCTATAGATTTTTGTTTTGTTTTTAGCCACCAACAGGGTGTTGCATGGGCTACAATAATCCTAGCAATTGTTGTGTATATCCACAGTGTCATTTCGGTGTTTTGTACACTGTGAATCTGAATGTACTATTTATAACACAGCCACCTTCCCTCCTCTTTTTTCCTACACACGCTGCTTTTAGTTTTCCAAACCAAGCGCTCTGGCATCCGTAATAGTTTGGTCCTTTAAACGGAGTTTTGGTCGGTCTTCCTTGTCGTCTCGAACCTGTGGACTGCGATTCGAAGATTCTCTTCGTAGGATTGTCCATTCGCCGAGCCTGCGTATTTGACGTGTTTTGACTATATCCACATCGTAATACAGCGCATAGAGTTCGCGGTTGTATCGTACACCCCCTTAGTCCTCATCCCATATAGTACCAAATATTTGACGAAGAATTTTTTCCTCGAAAGGGTTCAAAATCTGCTCTGCTCTCCTGCTTATCGTCCAGACATCGCCATCATAGAGCAGAACTAGCAGGATAAATGTTTTTTAGAGCGTTCATTTCATGTTCCTAGGGTTTCCTAGCGCCGCTACCAAATCCTTATTGGTGTACTCTGTAATTGAAATAATTTTACCACGCTTTTGGTATGCCCTCGTTACATGAGTTATATAATAACTTAGCTGACTGAGTGGGCACCGTAGCGCAAGTGGTTAGTGCGTCGAACTACTGAGCCAGCGGTCTTGGGTTCGAATACTGCCGCAAGTCTTTCACAGTGCCCACCTCTTTCGAATGTCTGACAAGCATCAAAGAGTATCATTTGTCACGATTAAGCTTCTCAACTCGCCGTTCGGAGTCGGCAAAAAACTGTAGGTCTCTTCCATTCGTGCAAAAATATAAACGCACACACAAATGGTTGCGAGAAGCAGGCCCAGGTTCACTTCGAGCTGTAGCGCCAACTAAGTAAGTAAGTAAGTAAGCTGACTGACATTTTATCGAGTCCTTGTAAATATATGGCTCCTGGTTAAGTATCGCATAAAGATGGAACTACTCTACAATCATCTTCTACTTAATGTTCCAATTAGATTTCTTGAAAAACCTTTTATTCCTAGAAAAGCCCTTCTGGTTTCATGCAATTCATACTAAGCCAACTTTTTTTCTTCTCTCTCCTTTACAGATGTGATTGATATTGTCAAAGATCAATTGTACGGAAACGATTATGTCAAAGAGGAGGATCCGAAACTCTACGTATCGGAAAAAACCACACGTGGACCTTTACACGACGACTGGTTAGATGAATACTGGCAAGAGGTAGACATTCACCCCCCAAGCACAAACAATTAACAGCTAAATGTGTTTCCATTTAATTCAGGTGAAAGGGAAGAAGCAACCAACATCTCGCAATATGTCGTTAATGTGCGCTTATAAAATCTGTCGAGTTGAGTTTCGTTACTGGGGCATGCAAACCAAATTGGAAAAGTTCATCCATGATGTTGGTAAGAATTGAAACTCTCCTTCCAAAGAGTTCCTTGAAAAATATGAAAACCAATAATTTTCTTCTTTTAGCCCTCAGAAAGACAATGGTACGAGCTCACCGACAAGCCTGGGCTTGGCAAGACGAATGGCACGGATTGACCATCGATGATATCCGTGAAATTGAACGTCAAACTCAGCTAGCCTTGGCTAAGAAAATGTGCGCCGGTGAGAGTGGAGATGAAGATGATGGTAAGAGTTTGAAGAAACCATTTCTATAGGCTTTAAGAACGCATATTTTTTTCAGATCAAAGTCTCTCGGAAAAAGATATTAAACTCGAGGCTCCACCACTACGAAAAGGTCTACCACCACCAATTGTCAAAGAGCAACCCCCAAGCGCCGAAGTTAGCTCTGAGGAGGATGACGATGAGGACGAAATCGACGATACATCATCACACGAGCGTTCGCAAAGTATCCAACTAACGAAATCAAAATTCGGCTCGAAGGGAGCCCTTCACTCACCCGTCGGTTCAGCTCACAGCTTCGACTTGCAGGTGGGCATGTTTAACTTTTCACGACCTGACTGATCGGGTTTTAGTCTATCTAAACCGAGCCTATTGGGTGGTAGTAGTTAAATAGTTTTTCAGTCAATCTTGGTGTGGAGCCTTATTTATATTATTTTCTTTTTTTCACAAATATATCTATGAGATTCTAATTATTATTATTTTGGGTTTGCATTTATTTTTTATTTTTTCTCTTAATTTACTTTATTACATTTCTTCCAAACAAAAATAAATAAATAAAATAATATACAACAGCAGCATGCAAAAGCTGTCAAACAAAAGAACGTAAGTATATCCTTAAATGTTGTGTCCTTGTGACCGCGTAGGTATAAATATTGTTTCTGGTGGTCGAGGAAAGGTCGTTCGAGATACACAAATGACTGAATTCATCTGTAAGTCCATCTGCTTTACTCTAACTCTAATTCCATAAAAATTGCCAACTAAACCACCAGTTTGAGTGCACTAACGCGATGTTTTAAAAGAGAACGACCTTTCTCTCAGCTATATCCTATCGAAGTGATGAGCATGTAAAGCTTTAGCTGCTGTGTAATCGGTCTAACAAAAAAAAAAAAAAAAAAAGCATACTAACAGCCTGGCACTAGCACTAACAAAGAAATTTACTTCTATTTCATTAATCAAAACCGCTTTCCAATTTAAAATTTAGGTTGCAAATTGGCGAATGGAACGCCTTGAAGTCGACTCAAAATCTGGCTCCGAAGAGGAGTTCTTCGATTGTCTAGGTAAGATTGACCCTTTCCTAGAAATGCAACCATTCTGACCATCCCCCTCAGATACGAATGAGACAAATTCATTGGCCAAATGGAGTTCATTAGAGTTGCTCGCCGAAGAGGATGATAGTCCACCGCCACATGGTAGCCAACTGGAAGACAGTATATTCAATCAGGCATTCCTGCAGAGAGTCGCCTCTGAACGCGGTACAAAACGTCAACTTCAACAGTCGGCTAGCTTAGATCGTAATGATCACTCGCCACCAGGATCACCGGGCACACCGTCATGTGCAACATCTATTTTGATATTAGTCGTTCATGCTGGAAGTGTTTTAGGTGAGAATTACTCCTCTCCGTTCAGACATTATATTAATTTTCTTCTTTTCCAGATGCAACCAGTGAATTGACGGCAAAAAAATCCGATGTAACCACATTCCGTGCCGCATTTGAGTCTATCATGCGACAGCATTATCCAAGTCTTATTGGACATGTCACCATTAAGATGGTTCCTTGCCCATCCATCTGTACAGATGCCCTAGGCATACTTTCCAGTCTAAGTCCATACTCATTCGATGCATCACCTTCGGCGGCGGACATTCCAAATATCGCTGATGTTCCTATTGGTGCGATTCCATTACTCTCGGTGGCATCACCAGAATTCCATGATACCGTGAATAAGACTGTTGCCGCCGCAAATATTGTATACCATGAGTTTTTAAAAAGCGACGATGGACATGGATTCGCTGGCCAGATAGCAATGTTGGGTGATTCCATGGGCTCTCTTTTAGCCTATGAGGCGTTGTGTCGGTCAAACGGAACCAATCGAGATGAAGACGACCGACTGCTTGACATTGAATTGGATGCGAAACGTTTATTGGTTGCTCCATCGCCTAGAAGACGTCGATCTTCATCGTCCAGTGACACTCGTATGCCAAAGTTAGATTTTGAAGTTTGCGACTTCTTTATGTTTGGTACGCCTCTCTCAATTGTGTTAGCATCAAGGAAGCTACATGACTCTAGACATGGTTTGTTTGCATTATATATACATGTATCTATGAATCCTTTTTATTTTTATTCCTTTCAGCGTTGATGCGACCAAACTGCCTACAAGTGTACAACATGTTCCATCCTACCGATCCGACAGCTTCACGACTTGAGCCGCTACTTAGTGCAAGATTTTCCATGCTATCGCCAGTGAATGTACCGCGATATGCTAAATATCCACTAGGCAATGGACAGCCTCTGCACTTGTGTATGTTAAGTGGACAGAGTTTAACTAAATGAAACCAGCCTTTTTATTTTTTTTTTTAGTGGAGATAATCCAATCACATCCGCAGCAGTTCAATGACAATTTCTCATGTGGTCGCCGATTGTCGGATGCTTCGATGCAAAGTACTATATCGGGTTTGGTTGAAAATGTCTCGCTTAGTACAATTAGTTCGCGTAAGTTCATTACTTTGGTTCCGGTAGAAATTGCTATTGCTAGTGGTTGTGTTTTGTAGTGGAGAATCCTTTACCTTAACTTGGAATATCCAGTCTACCCCTCTATCTTCTTAATCTAAATTTAGCTGAACCCGTTGAACTGCAAACAATTCGCTGTACTGTACATTTCAATTTCAATGTAGGTGGGCGAATACTCGTACGATATCTGTGAAGATGATGATGGTGCTCGAAATCCAAAAAACTATTCCACCTATCATGGAGAGAACACTGTTAGATTTAAATACGTGTCTCCAGAAGCTTATCTTCTACTACTAATCCCTTGTGCAAATAGAGTGAATAGAGTCAACAGTGTTTAGAGACTCCAGCTCTCTCAGAGAAATCCGCTCCCTGTCTTCCTTCTTCCTAGCCGTAATTCTATTTTCCATAACTTACCAGTATCAAACTCATAATAGAAAGTCTGTGGTAGCAGATGTTTATCCTACTAAAACTCAATTTAGACGCATGATAGCTATGTAGCTCCATGATTGTTGTTGCAGACTTTATCCTTCTAAATCTCCTGTACAAAGAAAAGCTTTTTATTTTTACATCTATATTCCTGTAGTTCAACAGAAATGGTGGGGTACGAAACGTCTTGACTACGCCCTCTACTGCCCAGAAGGTCTTAGTAATTTCCCAGCTCATGCACTTCCACATTTGTTCCATGCCAGTTACTGGGAAAGTTCTGACGTCATTGCCTTTATCTTAAGACAGGTAAGTCGAATTCCTCAAACACTCGAACATGCTCAAAAAATATCTTTTCTACCTTTGCAGATTGGTAAATTTGAAGATCTACCATTGGTCGGTGCCGAAGACAAAGACAATATATCATTCCGTCCGGGACAACCACGAGAGAAGTGGATCAAGAAGCGAACATCTGTCAAACTAAAGAATGTTGCCGCCAATCATCGAGCAAACGATGTCATCGTTCAGGAGGGACGCGAACAACGTATCACAGCACGCTTTATGTACGGTCCCTTGGATATGATCACCCTGGCTGGCGAAAAAGTCGATGTACATATTATGAAAGATCCACCTGTCGGTGAGTGGACCTACCTATCGACTGAGATCACAGATAAAAGTGGACGAATTGCATACTCTGCACCGGATGATAAAGCCTTTGGCTATGGCATTTATCCCATCAAAATGGTCGTAAGGGGAGATCATACCTCGGTGGATTGTTACCTAGCTGTGGTGCCACCACTTACCGAGTGTGTGGTATTCTCTATTGATGGTTCGTTTACTGCGTCCATGTCGGTGACAGGAAGAGATCCGAAAGTACGTGCCGGAGCGGTGGACGTCTGCCGTCATTGGCAGGAACTTGGATATTTGTTGATTTATATAACCGGCCGACCGGATATGCAACAGCAACGTGTTGTCTCTTGGTTAAGTCAACACAACTTCCCTCATGGATTAATCTCATTCGCTGACGGATTGTTGACCGATCCGTTGGGTCACAAGACGTCCTATCTAAATAATTTGGTACAAAATCATGGAATCTCTATTTGTGCAGCCTACGGCAGCAGTAAGGATATTAGTGTTTACACAAATGTTGGACTGCGGCCAAATCAGATTTTCATTGTCGGGAAGGTACAAAAGCTCTATACACCTTTTCTTGGTACAAATATTGATACCCTTTCGTTTTAGGTTAGCAAAAAGCTTCAAGCTAACGCCACAGTCCTGTCCGATGGCTATGCCGCTCATTTAAGCTCTCTAATGGTCGTTGGTGGCTCAAGACCAGCTCAGGGCAATGCCAGAATGGTTATACCGCGCGGCTGTTTCAATTTACCTGGACAAGTTGCGAATCCGCGCCGCCGAAGGTAAGCCAAAAGTTTAGACACGAATACCTCACAAAAATTCCGTTATTTTTGTTTTAGATTTGTATTTAAGTATTCGTGTGATCATCTTGGTGTGTGTGCTTGAAAATGTTTGAAGAGTTTGAAAAGTTTGAAATGTTTGTGTGTGTTTTGTATTTTGAAATTTTTAAAAGCACCATCAAAGCGACATTTCGACGGATAGCATATTTATCTGTGAAATGCCGTTCCAATTTGTGTTTTTAATCAAAAGGTTTTTTATTAAAAATAATATTTGTGTGTGTTTTTTTTTTGTAATCTTGATGTTGGTTTTATTTTTCACCTTTTTTGTTTTATTTTTTCTCTTTTTGCTTTGATCCACATTTTTAGGTTGCATGAGCCGGAAGCTTAAAAGTATGTAATTAAAAAAAAATGCAATGTGAACCTAAAAACAGAAAAAAAAAAAAACCATTAATCCAAAAGATCACAATACTAAAAAAAAAAACGAAAGATTTTCGAACAAAAATCCAAAACAAAAAAAAATCCAATATTTTCTTACAGCAAAGACAAAGCATTATCGTCGCCGAGTCGTAGTGGGTACCTGAAGCGTAAGGCGTATTTTAGTAACGTTTGAAACGCTTAATTGTTTGTTTTTGGAGAACAGATTGAATTAGAAAAATTTAATGTGTGGAATTTTTGAGGCGAAAATTTACAAGAAAAAATGAAATAAAAATTTACCAAAAAAGCCGTAATTATTCGTTAATTGTCACGCGGTAAGTATGATGTTTCTTTTACTTAAAAAGTGAGTGAGTGTGAGTGTGAGTGTGATGTGAAACTAAAGCTAATACGAGTAAAATCGTTTAATTAAAGTCCATGTTTTTTTTAGAATCGACTTGTTTTGTTTGGTTTTCTTACTGATAAATAAACAAATACGAGTCCCACAGAATTCAATCTTAGGACCACTGTTTTTTTCTTATGCATACGAAAATTAAGAAATTCTTTAAGGATACATCCGGCCGGCGTGGAAACTCGGTTTAGACTAAGCAAGCTATCGAGCACTACGTCCGGACACAATTGAAGATTTTCAATATTCAAACGGAAAAAATGTATCAATGGGATTGCATAAGTCCTCAAAACCTACCGCCTTACTTAACATTAATTTTTCATCAGCCCATTAAATTCTTAAATTCGGGAGTAAGCTTTGATGTTATGTAGAAATGCCACATAACTTCCGCTTTTATGGGCTTAACTTTCTTATAATGAGTTTATGAAGCATCACTGGATTGCTTTCCAACCGTATACGTCCAAAATTGCACAATGGTCTGGGTGCTAAGATATGGACTGCTGATAACCTCCGCCCGGAAGGAAGATATTGCAACGATTAGAGGATCCTAAAGCTTAGCTAAGCGGGACTAAATAGATACCAGCTTCTATGCCATCGTCAGTCCTAGATCCAGTATGGAATTATCGTTTTTACACGTTTTTCCCTCCCATTCCTGAGCCTCAATCAGTCAGTTTCATCGATCATACAATTTGCATTTTCGAATTCAAATTCAAATCAGTCTAGTGCACTGCGGATAAGTGAATGCAATACTAACGCTTATCCGGCTTGCTCAATTTTGATGCTGTGGTGCTGTGCAGCCTTCCATCCATTTTCATTCTTTCAACGTTTCTTCTATTCGCTAATAAAAACTGCTTAGCTATACAATTACGTATTCTTTAACGCATACGTTCAGTCCTTTGTATAGTGCTAAAGCTGACATTCTTGATATGTTTGTCTCTTTCGCATTATAACCGACAAGAGATTTTATTTTTCTCTGCTTTACTGTTTATCGTCCAGAACCAGTACTTGACAGCATTTAAAAAATAAGTAACATTCTTATCAGAAAAGTTTAGTCAAACCGAGGTAATTTGTATGGTCAGTCTTTTTCCAATTTAATTTTTAAAGTCTATCTTTACTACCAGTACCTATTACCAGTAGCTATTACTAATTTTCAGACCAACTCTTTTCCCTTGTTAACGTGAGTACCGCCAAGTAATTGCACAGCGTTTAAAACTGCCCTGCTAACTTTTTAAGGCGTTTGATGCCAAAGTTCGCATTTCTCCGACAGGACCTATACCGAAGAGAAATTACGAAAAAATAACCCTAATTTTGAATAGAAAGTTACGAGGTAGTAGTTTACGAGGATATCCTTTATACTCAGAGTGTCTAGTTATTTATTTAGAACATAGATCAAAAACCTCATATAATTCCCGCAAATGAGGTAAAGTTAGCTATTAAATGTGTGCTTGAGTGTCTTCTGTATAACATAATATCTAAATTCTTTTTAAAAATCACTTTTTTAAATAAAAAACATAATTTAATTTCAATAACAGGTACCTGGCTAAGAAGACTGTTTCCTCGTGTTGTTTGTTGGTGTTTCAAACTACCTAAACTAAATTAAATGAAATTTGTAAAAGTTAAAAATAAAAACACTCAAAATCTCAAAATTTTTAAGAAATAAGAAAATTATAAAACCTATAAAAGAAACTTTATAAAAATGAAATTGTAAAATCTATATACAAACATATTTGCATACATGTCATTTGTGCTATTTGCATTAGAGGTTAGTTAAATTAAAACAAGAAAACAAAAAAAAAACTCCCTAAAATAAACCAAAAATATGATAATTTTAGCAAAACCTCTTAAAATACCCGATAAATAAAGTTTATATAAATATGTCGTTTTTTAAAAAGGAAATAAATAAATAAAATCAGTGTCTAGTTGAAAGTTATGACATAATTTAATTGTGATTTAAAAAAAATATATAAAATATTTATTCTCCTTGAATCGTTAAGGATTAAAATAATTAAAAAAAATTGTATAAGGTACATTACTTTTTTATATTGCATTTAAAAGTTTATTTATTTTGTTTTCTTTTTACGTAAAATAATGTTTCTTTTACTATTTTTTTTTTCGGTTTTTTCCCCTGTACATAAATATTTTCATCTGATTTACCCAAATTTTGCTCTTGGTCCCGAATACTACGGTCACTTGACACATTTGAGCTGTTTGAATTTGAGACTGTGTTTCATTCCATTATTTAGCCCACAATGTTGAAAAAATTTTCCAACCTTTACATCTGATTGTAAATTTGGCTCTTTGAATTTGCATCTTCAAACCCCCTTGCCAATATAAGGTATGTCCGCGTACTTCTTGGACCAAAATTCCAGTTTGTCAAGTTTCGTAGAGAGAAAGAGAGAGAGGGGTAAAGTTACGAAAGAGTAAACAAACGCATTAAACAACGAAGTGCGGACAAATACCCACATTTTAAAATTAAAACGTCAAGCCCAACAGCATTCCGCACTTCAAAAATCTCTCCTTCAGTCGTTTCCTTAGCTCATCATAAATAGCTCTTAAATACAAAATCACGTAATTGTCCAAGTCATGGTAGCATGATAGCTGTCAAAACAAGCTGAACACAGAACAGTTGGATCACCCTAAACATTTATTCTTTAAATAAATTATATCATATATTTATTTTTATTCAATTACACTGTGATAGAGTGAGCATCATCAAATTAAATAAAAAAATCAATTCTTTCGCTTAAGAAACTTAACTTTAATATGATTAATTTTATTCAAATTCCACTTAATATTTAAAAAAAATATATTCCTCTCCCTTTGAGTATTAAAATTACGCATTTTGCAGGAAAACAAGAACAAAATAATTTAGACGAACAATAAAAATATTAATAAAATTAGGTATCTGCAAATAATACACAAATTAAATGCTAGAGGTATTTTATGCTAAAAATGTATTTCATCTAATTGGTGTAAAATTAGTTAACATTAAAAAAAAATACAACAATAACTTTTGTTACGTAAAATATAAAAAAAAATTATCACTTAAAGAAAGAGTTATACAATACAAGAGAATATAACAATATAAGAATTGTATATTTTTCTACGTTTCTTAAAACAGAAAATATTTACAGAAATTGATATTTAAAATGAGAAAACAAAATATATAAATGTAAAAATACATAGTCCAAAGTAATTTTTTTTTTATTTTGTTGCTTTTTTTAATACCAATTAATAAGCAACAAATCATTTTTAAAAATTCTAAAATACGCTGTACTTGTCTTAAATTGAAATGTTAGTTTTATATGAATGAAGAGTTATTTGGTGTGGTTCATGGAATTTAAAAAAAAAGTCCACCTCACCAGTTTGACTTTCCAAATAATATCCTCAGGTGTTTGTTTTGTCTACAAACGACTTCACAGTATTCAAATTTTTAAAATCTGACTGATGTTTCTGAAAACTATTAGTTTAGGCTAGGTGATCAACAGGCGGGTCCATATGCCCATTTTGCCATACTTTGGAACTCCATAAGATGAAAATCCGCTGATAAAAAACCACTTTGATGAGGAAATGAATACATACAACGTTACTCATCCAATTTCGTTAAAAAGTTTGGGTTCTCTTGTGTCAGCGATGGCTGACAGCAAGTAACAGATGAGATTCAGTTTCTTTCTCGTTGCTGTAAAATACTAAAATTTCACTCTTGCGTCACTGCGACTAAGCTTAACCAGAGAAAGTGATATTTCTGGGTCAAAAACCGGCGATATGGCTCTCGGAATGGCTTCATATTCAAATAAATTATTTATTTGGCTAATGGGAATCTTTAAAACTGTTGACCCTTTTACTTACAAGTTCATGTTCTCTTAGATAACCTGATATCCAAATGACGTTTGCACAAAAAGGTTCAAAATATCGCTTTCTCAGCCCATATATTGAATTTGAAAAGTCTTTAGTGTTTCGTAACACCAATAAAACACAACACTAAAAGTATTACTTAAATTATGTTTTTTATTAAATAAAGATACACAGTTGTTTTTAGGTTTTAATAGTTGAAAAGTTAAAAGGCGTCGCTATTTCATCAGAAGGATGACCATTGAGAGAGATGAATCAAAAATGAATTTTAAACGTATTGTATACTTCATGGTATTGCCAAACAAAAATATTAAAATGAAAATGAACGAATATTAGTATATGTTAATCCATTAAAAATGTATATTCACCACAATATCCCCCACCTAGTTATCGACTAACGATATTTAAGAGGAAATCTAACATGTCTTCCAGATGATGTCTTCTTTGTTTGTGGCTCGTTGTCGGTTTTCGATTGTTTTTGTTTTGCATCATTTGATGTAGTAATATTTTTCGAAGCGATGTCGTTCTTTTGTTCTTTACTGGTTTCCTGTTGAGGTATTGCTGTTGGTGTTGTTGTATCGTCGAATATGTATGCGGCCTTTAAACGATCGATCGATATTTTTGTCACTCGCTGATTTATTTTTAAAACGAAGTATTTTTCAGATTTGGATATTACTTCAAACGGACCTTCGTAGTTGAATTCCAAAGGCGTTTTTACACGATCGGTCCTGATAAACACGTATTTGGCGTCTCTTAATGCTGGCTGCACACAATATCGTTCCATCCCGTGTCGTACTGGTTTCGTCATTGGTAACTCGAGCATTGATTTTCGAAGTAATTCCACGAACTCGGTTTGGCTGGTTTTGCTTTTTCGCGGCATAAGGAACTCACCAGGGATTCGTAGCGGCGCTCCGTACACCATCTCTGCCGGACTTAAACCGATGTCGCTCTTAATGGTTGATCGCATTCCCAAGAGCACTAGTGGAAGCGCTGAACTCCAACAATTCGTCTCCGAACACTTGATGGCGGCCTTTAATGTTCGATGCCAACGTTCTATAATCCCATTAGACTGTGGGTGGTACGGTGTTGTGCGTAAATGTTTGATGCCGAGTATTTGCGTTAATTCTTGAAAAATAGCCGATTCGAATTGACGACCCAAATCCGTAGTAATTCGTAAGGGGATACCAAACGTAGATATCCAACCGCTGATTAGTGCACTTGCCACACTTTGCGCTGTTATGTCTATTAGCGGAATCGCCACTGGCCATCTTGTATATCGGTCAATGCATGTCAGACAGTACCGAAATCCATTTGAAGTTGGCAGCGGTCCGACAATGTCGATATTTATGTGCTCGAAACGGACATCGATGGACGCATAGTCGCTTAAAGGTGATTTCGTGTGTCGATGTATTTTTGCTTTCTGACACGGAATACATGAACGGACAAATGCAGCTACATCTGTGGACATCGAAGGCCAGACATAGTGATCAGCTACCAGTTGTTTTGTTGCTCTGATACCGGGGTGTGATAAAGAGTGAAGTTTATGAATCACTGTTTGACGAAAACACTTCGGTACGTATGGTCTTATTTTGTCTCGCAGAACGTGGCAGAAAATCTCATACGTCGAATCTGGAATGGATAGTTTTGATAACTTTATCGATTTATCGTTACCTTCGCTTAAAAGAGTCTGCAGTTCTGGATCTGTTTGTTGTTGTGTGGCCATCTCATCGAAACTAATTATTTCTTTTTGTACAGTATTAATGCGTGAGAGTAAGTCTGCAATGTCGTTGTCTGATCCTGGTAAATGACGAATGTCGGTTGTATACTGACTTATTAAATCAAGTTGTCGAGCTCTTCGTGGCGATGCTTTCTCACTTTTCTGCTTAAACGCGAAAATGAGTGGTTTATGGTCTGTGAAAACCATAAACTCTCTGCCCTCGAGTGCGTATTTAAAATGTTGAATTGCCTGGTATACGGCTGTTAATTCTCGATCATACGCGCTGTAATTTTTCTGCGCAGGTGTAAACTTTTTTGAGTAGAATCCGAGTGGTTGAATTTGGTCCTTGATGATCTGGTGAAGAACAGCGCCTACAGCATCGTCCGAAGCATCAGTCGTGAGTGTTATTTGTGCTTCTGGTGCCATATAGTTCAATAGCGTTGCATTTGCGAGATCGTCCTTGCAAGCAACGAAAGCGATCTCAGCCTCGGGTGTCCAATTTACAACACTGTTGTCATTCTTTTTGTTGCCATTGACCAATCGTTGTAATATATGTTGATTTTTCGTGGCATGCGGAATAAACGGACGATAAAAATTCAGCATTCCTAGAAATTTCCTTAAATTTTTTGCGACTTTCGGTTGTGGAAAATTTCGTATTGTTTTTACTTTATCTTCTGGCGGTTTTAATCCATCTGAACTGATTGTGTGGCCCAAAAAAGTTAGTTCTCGTTTTCCGAATTGACATTTATTAAAATTGATAGCCAGGTGTGCTTGACGAAGACGACAACATACGATGCGGATGTGTTTTACATGCTCTTCTACCGATTCCGATGCGATGAGGATATCATCAATATAAGCGAAGATAAAATCGAGACCTTTCAATACTTCATTTATATGACGCTGGAACGTTTGAGCCGCATTTCTCAAACCAAATGTCATATAGAGAAATTCAAATAAGCCAAATGGAGTGATAATAGCTGATTTGTGAATGTCGCACGGTTCCATCGGAATTTGGTGGTATGCTCGCTGTAAATCGATCGTGGAAAAAACTTTTTTGCGATATAAGATACTGGTGACGTCGTGTAAATATGGTATCGGATATCTGTCGGGTACTGTGATATCATTCAACGCACGGTAATCACCACATGCCCGCCACTCTCCGTTCGTTTTTCTTACTAAATGCAACGGACTGGCCCAGTTGCTTTTCGAGGGTCTGCAGATGCCTTTTTCCAACAGATATTCAAACTCTTTTTTTGCCGCTTGTAGTTTATCGGTGGGAGGGCGACGAGCACGTGCATATGTCGGAGGCCCCTTTGTAGTAATATGATGCGTTACTTTAGAGTCGGTCGGTTTCTTGTTGGCGTTAATTGTAGCGAGGTCTTTGAACTCATGTAGTAATTGTGCGTAACGTTCGTGCGTATCGTATGCCACTATTTGTACAACATTACATAAGGTGTTTTTTCCTTTTGATTTGAGCATTGTCATTCGGTCGATAAGTTGGCCTTCCTTAATGTCGACTAACAGATCGAAATGTTTTAAAAAATCGGATCCAATAATAGCACAGCTGACGTCAGCCAGTAGGAACGTCCAGGTGAAATTTCGTCTTAATCCCAACGAGAGTGTTATTCGCTTTTCGCCGTATGTTTGTATCGGTGTGCCGTTGGCTGCGAACAGCTGAGTTGATTTTGTTGTTCTTCGCTTAATGGTGTTATGGGCTGGTAGCACGGAAAGATCCGCACCAGTATCTATCAAATATCGTTGTCTTGAAATGCTATCGTTAATAACTAGGCGGGCTATCCGATAATTGTCTTCAGATCCGCCCGCTTGATCGGAGGACGTAGTTAGTTTTTTGGCGTATTTTTTCGATAAGCACACGGATCACGACACTTGCGAGCGTTTTGTCCGAATTTTTGATGATACCAGCAGAGTTCTTCGTCGGCATGTATTGACACGTTGGAGTGATCACGGGATTTTTGACGTCTAGAAGAAACTGAACGGGATAAGCGTTTGAAGTTGCTATTGTTTTTTATTAAGCTGTTTATTTGTTGTTCAATACGCCCTAGACGCTTGTCTATTTCAGTGTTACCTGAGATTGATGGTTGCACATTCGAAACGACAGCTAAATTGTGAAACTCACCAACTTCCATAATTTTGTCTGCCAATTTTGCTAGTTCGGATAGATCAGCGTCAGATGCTTGTAATATGGCTCGCACTTGTATTGGCAATCGTTGCAGCCATAATGACTTTAAAAAATCCTTGGTTATTTTGTTCTTACCAAGAGCGCTCAACTCATTTAACAATTGTGTTGGTCGTTTGTCACCCAAATCGATGTCAGATAGTAATTTCTGTGTTTTTTTTAATTCGCTCTCACAGAAACGTTCTACAATACACTTCTTTAAATTGACATACTTATCTTTTTCAGGCGGATTAAGGATTGCGTCAGATATTTGGACCAGAACATTCGATTCTATTGCAGCAACTACGGTGTTGAATTTGGATGCATCGCTTGTTATTCCGGCAACATTAAACTGTGCCTCGACTTGTGCTAGCCAAATTTCCGCATGATCAGGCCAAAAAGGTGGAACCTTAACAGCTACACGGTTCACAATTGGGCCGATGTTCATGGCTGTGGCGCCAGAGCCCGTGGACGTAGAGTCTTTATTTTCGTTGTTCTGCGTTTCAATCATTGCAGATTCGGTGCATTAATTACCTTAAAACTACTGGTGTTCGTTTGTCGGGGTCACCAATTTAGTGTTTCGTAACACCAATAAAACACAACACTAAAAGTATTACTTAAATTATGTTTTTTATTAAATAAAGATACACAGTTGTTTTTAGGTTTTAATAGTTGAAAAGTTAAAAGGCGTCGCTATTTCATCAGAAGGATGACCATTGAGAGAGATGAATCAAAAATGAATTTTAAACGTATTGTATACTTCATGGTATTGCCAAACAAAAATATTAAAATGAAAATGAACGAATATTAGTATATGTTAATCCATTAAAAATGTATATTCACCACAAGTCATTCAATATTTTTAGAAGCCAAAGCCACCTCCCCTTCTCTGTGATGTAAAGTTTAGTGCGTTGGACTACTACACAATACTGCCCGGGTTCAATCCCAGCCCGGGTCCAACACCTAAAAAGCCGCCTCTTTCAAGAGTATCATTTATCAATGAGCTTCTCAACGCGCCGTTCGGAGTCGGCAAAAAACTGTTGGTTGCGAGAAGCGGACCCAGGTTCACCCCGAGTTGTAGCGCCACCTAAAGTGAAGTAATCTCCCCTTCTCAGTACATCCTTTAAGGATTCTTAAATACTATCTTTTCCATTTACTGGGGCCTGTATTTACCGAACTTTAACTTATATCACAAGAGTCGAGTTATTCTTTAACGATTTTCAGAAAGCATTGAAGCATACACCTTGTTTAGGAAGGTATCCGATTTTAATATTTAAACTAGTGGTTACCCGGTGCGCTTCACTACACCCATTGAGAACATTGTTTATGTCAATAAATGGAACTTGGAATCTTTTGATTTACGAACATTTCTCACTTCATTACAAATATATTTTGTAAGTTTCGGCTAAATTGGATGCTCAGTTTTGAAATTTTGGAGCTCCAGCGCCATCTATCGGAGAACTTGAAAACTTTTGATGTATAAACACTTCCAACATAAATAGTATATATGTAGCTTGTGTAAGTTTCAGGTCAATCGGATGGTTAGTTTTTGAGTTTTAAGGTATCAAACGAACAGCTTAATTTAATACATAAAAACGTTGGTGCGTTGCGTATGTATGCCCGACTATCACGGCTGAACTACTGAAGCTATCCACCGCTATTATTTACACCATATGTTCGTGTGGTGCTCCCGATGGTTTTTGTTTGTTAGAACTCCCTCTAGGTGGTGTTGGGGTAGCTTTTTTCGAAAATTCTTATTTATGGACCGAATTGGCTCAACACCATATAATATTTAAATAAAAAGAAAGTCTTTTGCAAAATTTGGACCCCATAGGTGGCGCTGGGGTGCAGATATTTACGAAAATGTAGTTTTCCCCGTATAGAATTCAACAATATTAAATAAATATAGTTTGGTGTTGTCACAAAAACTTCTCACAGGTGGCGTTGGCAATTATCTGTCATGTCTGTGAGTAACGCGACTGTTTGCGTACACGGCGGATCAGCTAGTTTTTATATATATATACAGATAGATGTTAAGAGGCTTAATTGTCCAGTGTAGAATAATATTCCCTTTTTAATTTTTCCACAGAGGAACTTGTTTCTGTGGTCCATCGGACTAAAGGTCGCTCAGCAGCCAAAAATATTGCGGAGACATTTTCTACTCCTAAACTACAAAGTTTTAAACTTTCTCATTATTTTTTTTCTATATTTACCCGCGAGTTTTACGAATACTGTATTTCATAAGGACCTCTCGAAAGTGGTTTCTTTCTGTTCTTAAGAAATTTTAATCCATATTCTTCTCTTATATTAGACTAAACTTGGAGATGCATTTTGTCTTACACTTCATTTAACACATAATCATCTGAATACAATGTTTGAAACTATTGTATCGTCACTTAAAACTAGATACAGGGATCGGCAGGGATTCCCTGTTTTAGTGGCATGTTTCTCTAAAAAAAAAACCTTAAAAAAAAAGTCCACCATTGCACTGAGAAAATAAAGCCATACCTTTAAAAACAAATAAAAATTAATATAATTTCGCAGTTTAATCCAATGACAAACACAAATCCCACCACTTTCACACAAAAAAAAACAAAATCACAATTTTAGTACAAAAACAAAATAAAATAAAACCTGTATGTATTTTTCTACCAATGTTATATAATCAAAAAAATGTATTTTTTGTAATACCTAAAAACATTCCCAATATTTACCACTGTTACTCCCTCTAATCCACAACTAAAATTAATGGTTTCCTCTTCAATAGAAGTCTCAGCCCGTTCCCTATTTCAAACAAAAAAAAATCCAAAAACCTGGTGAATTTACAAAACCAAAAAAAAGAAACACTTCTTGTTTTGAATCAGCTTATAAAATATCAGAACCCTCTATCTAATAAAAAAGGTAAATATTTTATGTACTCGTATTTCTATTGGTAAAATTTATAATTATAAATTAAAAAAAAAAAAAAAAACTTAAATGTCATAAAAAGTTATAAATAAATAAATTAAAATAACTTGTTGCATAACGACAATCGCAAATGATTGAGCGCTTGAAAACAATATCGAATACTGTAATGTAAAATTCGATGGAAAAGTAATTATACATTGTATTAAAAATAAACATAAATAAAATTATAAAAATAAAATCAGTATACCAGAATTGTATATTTGGACAAATGTCAAAATAAGATTATAGATAAAAATGAATAAAACTAGAATCTCAATATATAGTTACTACATTATATTATATTTATAAATAAAAAAATTATGTTACAAGTTTTTAGTTTGAAATTATATGTATAAATATTAATTTATTTAATTCTAAGTGAAAACTTAAATCTGGCTATGAATGAGACCACATAACGTATGATTACTCTATGCAAAATGCTGGGAGGATCTTCAAATTTATTGTTAAATTTAAAATATGTAATAAACAATTATTGAGTGTTATTGTAAATTGAATATTAATTATTGTATTCCTATTAGAGAGGTATTTTTATTTTTATTTTTTTGCTTTCTTTACTGAAAAGAAAGATACAACATATATTTATACATATATACGTATATTGATGAATAAAACAATTCAACTCGTAAGTTATTGTTGTGACTTATAAGAAAATGAATAAAAAACAAAGCATATTTTAAATGGTAAATAAATGTGAGCAGAATAAAAAAAAATTGTTTTTAATTTTAACCTTAACACTTATTACGTCTAATTGAAGAGTGAGACTGTCTTAACCTACTCGAGGATCTGCTCGAAGACATTTACAGCCTTGGCCAAATGTATTAGGCGCTCTATAAAATTCTTAATATCTTCTCTATGTAGACCACCGTAATGTATAAGTGTGCCAAATTTCAAGTTTCTAGAAAGAACGGTTCTGGATGTTTTTATCGTGACAGACATTTTTGAGTTAGAGCGAACTTATAATGGTTCCGTATTATCATATGGGTACGGAATATCCGTGTTTTTTGCACGCGTAACAGTTCGGCTGAAAAGTTCGTATCGTTCCTATGAGAGGGCGCCACTAGACTTCAATCCATATCATTTTAAGTTAGTACCAACTTACAAAAGATACGTGTATAAATTTGACAGCTGTCGGACTATTAGTTTGTGAGATATAGCATTTTGAGTGAAGCAACTTTTGTTATTTTGAAAAAAATGGATGAAAAAAAATTCTGCTGATACCAAAAAGTGGCTTGATGAGTGTTATCCGGACTCTGCGCCAGGCGAAGCAACCATTCGTAAGTGGTTTGCTAAATTCCGTACAGGCCATATGAGCACCAAAGACGATGAACTCAGTGGACGTCCAAAAGAGGCTGCTGTTACGGACGAAAACGTCAACAAAATCCACAAAACGATTTTGGATGACCGTAAAATGAAGTTGATCGAGATAGCTGACACTTTAAAGATATCAGCGGAACGTGTTGGACATATGTATTATTAATGAATATTTCGGTATGCGAAAGTTCTGTGCAAAGTTGGTGCCGCGCGAGCTCACAATCGACCAAAAACAACAACGAATTGATGATTCTGAGCAGTGTTTGAAGCTGTTCAATCGTAATGAACCCAAATTTTTGCCTCGATATGTGACAATGGATGAAATATGGCTCCATAATTTCACTCCGCGACTGCACGCGATGAACCGAATTCAAAGCGTGGAAAGACTCAACAGTCAGCTGGCAAAATTATGGCGACTGTATTTTGGGATGCGCGAGTTATACGCTGCAACATTTACTCCATCAATACGAATGTGTATTCGTTTGTCTGCACCTAGCAGCATATATACCTCCAGCAACATGCGTCGAACAAAGACATCATATACATGCTGCAACACCACCAGCAGCAACATCTTAACAAGTGCAGGTGATGTGCACTTGATCGGCACCGAGTACTTCCGCACTCAAATTCAACGGTTAACTTGAAAATATGTAAACAAGTTACTGACGTAAACAAGTGCAGATGTTGTGCACTTGATCAGTGCATTATAGAATCCTGTTATTTTTAGGTTTCCTTATTTTTGTAATTAGCACATTAGTTTAGTTTTAAGTTGGACGTTGTAAAATAAAGTTTGAAAAGAGGAGAACGTGTTTTATTTTTAATTTTCCTTCGACAAACTCTAACTCGCGTGGGATTTTTTTTTTTTTTAATCTCAATTATACCGCGTTGTTGGATCGTTTGAAGGACGAAATCGCGGGAAAACGGCCCCATTTGCAGAAGAAGAAAGTGATGTTTCATCAAGATAATGCACCATGTCACAAATTAATGAAAACGACGGCGAAATTTTATGAATTGGGCTTCGAATTGCTTCCGCATCCACCGTTTTCTCCAGATCTGGCCACAGTGACTTTTTCCTATTCTCAGACCTTAAGAGAATGCTTGCTGGAAAGAAATTTAGCGCCGATGAAGAACTTTTCACCCGAACTGTTATAAAGGGTGATTTTTTAAGAGGTTGAGAACTTTTTTTAAAAAAAAAACACAAAAAATTCGAAAAAATGAATGAAATATTTATTTGAATCGATAGTTTGAACCTTGCAATTTAATGTTTAAAGATAATTTCATGCAAATGTTGACCGCGGCTGCGTCTCAGGTAGCCCATCCGCTGAGTCCAATTTTGGCATACTCTTTCACACATATCGGCCGGTATCTCACGAATGAATGCATGGATGTTGGCTTCCAGTGCGTCAATCGAAGCGGGCTTGTCCCTATAGACATTAGCCTTGACATACCCCCACAAAAAATAATCGAATGGTGTCAAATCGCACGATCTAGGCGGCCAATTGACCGGCCCGAAACGTGAAATTAACTGTTCACCAAACTCGCCTCGCAATTGCGCCATTGTTTCGCGTTGTGGTAGGTCGGCTGGCTTTAGTTCTTGCACCAGCTGTATCTTAAAAGGATTTACGCCCAAATCCTTCCGCAAAATTTTCCACGTAGTGCTGTAACAAAGGCCTAACTGCTGGGAACGGCGCCGAATCGACATTTCGCGGTCTTCTGTCACACTAGCTGATACGGCCGCAATATTTTCTTCACTACGCACAGTACGTAAACGTGTTGGTGGTTTAATGTCCAACAAAGTAAATTTGGTGCGAAATTTGGTCACAATCTTCCGAATAGACTGCTCAGAAGGTCGAGAATGCCGATCATAAAATGGAAGCAGCGCGCGATGAACATTTCGAACCGAGCACGAATTTTGATAGTAAAATTCAATAATTTGCAAGCGTTGTTCATTTGTAAGACGATCCATGGTTAAATTGTAAACCAAACTGAAGCTGTTTGACAGTGACACAAGGTACTAAACACACGTCAGCTGTCAAAACCAGTGTTGCCAAAACCAAACCAGCTAAAAAATCACCCTTTATAAAACTGCACAAAAAACGCCTATCACTGTTTAACGAATTCATCACAAAAATTGGCAGCACAGACATACATATGTATATATAGGTATACTATGGCAGATATTGACCCTTGAGCTGTCAGTTGTTGCCAAAATTGAAAAAAAAAAATATTTTGAAGAATAAAATTAAAGTGGGCACCGTAGCGCAAGTGGTTAGTGCGTCGGACTACTGTGCCAGCGGTCTTGGGTTCGAATCCCGCCGCAAACACCTAAAAGTTTTTCACGGTGCCCACCTCTTTCGAATGTCTGACAAGCATCAAAGAGTATCATTTGTCACGATTGAGCTTCTCAACTCGCCGTTCGGAGTCGGCAAAAAACTGTAGGTCCCTTCCATTCGTGCAAAAATATAACACGCACACACAAATGGTTGCGAGAAGCAGGCCCAGGTTCACCTCGAGCTGTAGCGCCAACTAAGTAAGTAAGTAAGTAAAATTAAAGATGGAAAACTCAGAAAATGCACATTCTAATATACATAGATACTATTTAGTTCCGATAAAAATAATGGCTACGTTTGAGTTTCTTCGGTTGTCAAAAGAATGAATTTTTTCGTAGGAATTGATCCCAAAAGTAGAAATTTGGATTTGGTATCACTGTTTTTATATCCCCTTAGCTAAGCTGGGATACTACTATTGCCGCTTTTTTCATTTTTGTTGTATTTTACACGTAAAAAGCGTATATACGCATGCAAAAAAATACGGCAAATATATTTTTTCTCATTTTTTGTACTTTTTGCAGTAAACTTTGAACTTGCGTAACCCTTCAAACTGACACATATTCTTTATCCAATGCTGCCAAATTCTATGCCAAAGCATTATTTTTCTATCGGGAAATAAATAGATTTTGACATATAAGTTAATATTGACGACAGATTTGACATTACACAACAGATGATCACACATTGCACAGATGACTTAGGTAAATGATGCAACAAATAATTACACGTGCACTCTTCCGTATCTGCTTATTCTTATCACATGGAAACAAAAATACTGTGTGTAAGTGTAATGCTGTTTTGCGGCGACAGTGACATCTTATTACGAATTACCTCGCTCGTGCTAATAAATTGAAAAAAAAAACTGCTGAGAGGTACATAAATTGATTTAAATCGACGATACTCCTATGCATAGGCGAGGCGCCTTCAAATTAATTTCTCTTCTTCAAACACAAATTAAAAACAAAAAAAAAATATAGAGCGTTTCTGTGTCATGTATTCGTATCTAAATTCTAATAAAATAATAGATTGAGATACTTTTTGCTATCTGCCAAAAATATCTAAAAAAAAAAAAAAACCTCCCACAGAGCGAAGCGCACGCATTTATCGACCGTTTTTCTTGTGAATGAATGCCGATGCCGATGCCGACAATAGAGTTTGCGTTTTTCAACTCTCTAATAGCTAATAAGAGAGTGAAGTGAATTAGGAATGTAAAGAGAATTACAAATGAACTTCAAAAATACACAATTCACGTTCAATCCCAATGTCTAGTATACGCCAGCAGCCAGTACAGCATCGACTCTGGGAACAAAACGCACAGTCTAAAATCGTTATTACTTTCGAGTACGTATTTGCGGGTGTTTTTGTTTTTTTCTTATTTTGTTGTTGTTTTATAAGTACGAGTACGAGTATGTATCATCGCATAAATATTTAGATTTAACGTGGATAGTTTTTTTTTCTGGGTGAGTGAGTGTCCTGAATCACCAAGGCATGGAAAGGACGAGGAAGTGAAAGTGGTTCAGTGTGCGTGTTAAAAAGTCATAAAAAAAAAATTCAACTCATATTCATTCAAACAAATGGACAAGGCGACTAGTCAGTACAGTGGATAACTGCAATCTAAGCGCCATTTGGTAAGAATTCAAATGATCGAGTATCGATTACAGCTAGTCCCTGATTTACATAGGTACGTCCAACGGCTTTATGAGATTTCGTTTAACGTCGTTGCACATTTCGTTTTAACCTTTTCGATGAAAGTTAAAAACAAAATTGTACATATATAGGTACATTTGTATATACACCTGGAATTTCTATGAAAGCAGATAAATAAAAGCGTGTTTTATTATAATATAATTTTTCTGTTTTCTCACACAACACGTGTAAAGATGATGGGTACGTAGGGAGAGTATGGGATGGTGTAAACGATTTTTGGAAAATTCATTCTACAATATAATTGGGGTTCTTAATACCATTATGTTTCGAAAAAAAAACATATCTTTGAACTATTGGCCTTTGTTGATGCCTGATCTACTGAATTTCTATTGAATTAAATTGTTGTACAGTGAAATCTCTCTAAAGTGGACACCCACGGGACTCTAATGCGAGCTGTCCGTTTAGAAGAACGCATTTTGTATGGGAAATTAGAAATTGGTTTCCCAGAAAGGAGTCCATTAATGCGAGTTGTCCGCTAATGAGACAAATCACTGTATAATTATAAAATACTAGCTGACCCGTGCTCGCCTTGCTTTGCCCTCCTGCTATTTGTTTCTAATATACAAAACTTAACCTATATCCTCAAGAACGTATTTAAATGCTTTTTTGGAAAGTCGAAATTTGATGCTGAAGTGTTAAAGAAACATGATTTTTAACATTCGAACATACCAGGAAATCGGAGACTCTTATAGACTGGTACTATGAAAAATTATTCTGCGGGCCTATGCAAGTATCCACAATAACAAAATTTCTTCTTTCTATTATTATTATTATTATTTTTTTGTTAACTTCCACTAAAAATAAATGCGTTAAAAAAAACAATGAATCGCTCTAACTCGATTTTTTTCAAAAATCCCTCTAATTCGCACTAATTTTGATACTTAGAGGGATTCGACTGTGTTGTTTCCACCGAGTGCAGATTCGAGATCATAATGAATGCGTTTGCTTAAGGAGAGAAAGGGATTGCAATGCAGTAGAAACCTTCTACCAATGCAGTAGAAACATTTCCCGGCGTGCACACAACATCGGTATAGAGCATATAGGGGATACACATAAAGTCGAAACCTATTCCCGGCTTGCATACAACAACAATTATTTTTCACATCCCCAAAGATTCATCGCAACCGGATAAGCGTTGCGCGAACACATAATAGACGAACACACAAACATTAATTTTTATATTACGTATAGGTATACAAGAAGATGCCTTGAGCGCGCATACTATGACGTCACTCACTGCTCCATGGCTGTTGGCTGCGGTCTCCACTGATGGAAAATTAAATAGCTCAGCTCCAGGATAACTTAGAAGGGTGGTTTATACCTCAAATGAGTCAGCAGAAAATTTACTAAATTTACCCTTTTTTGTTTTTCAATCCGATAAGCTAATAATGAGCTAGGGCTGTATAATTTTAATTTTCCTTACAGATATATTTGTTTTGATCATTTCTTTTATTCGTTTATGCTTATGAAGTGATACTGCGCAATTCGTCACTGCTCCAGGAAATTTTCTTTCTTGTGACATTTCATTTGTTAAGATTGGTTGGGTGTAAGAGCCGCAAATAGTACCTAACTGCAGCAGCAATATAAATGTGTGTATATATGTGATTAACGAATGTCGGAGGCGTATCTGGATGTAGCTGCAGAACTAATGATATAAGTTGATCAGTTTCGGAAGTAATGTCAAAAACCTACTGCAAAGGCATAACGCTGGCAGTAGGATGGTGGTATGGCCGGAAAAAATGTATCGTTCACACAAAGTAATAGGAAACATCTGCAAAAAGCTTCTGTGAATCATAAGCAAGGGCAAAACATTCAATAGTACACATAAATCTCTCCAGATATCCTGGACACCACCCATAGAGTTAGTTGAATCCTGGGATCTGAAGCCGATCTGTCTGTCTCTCGTTCTTGTTCTTCATGTGCTCGCGCTGTGTGTAAACATTATAAGGGTATTCATACCCCTTTCGCGTGTGTAGATTATAAAAAAAAAAGATACATGCTTCCCAGCTGGTTGAACTACTGGCAGCATGAATTTTACAACATTTTTATATCTTCAATTGAGTATCATTTGTAACGATGAGCTTCGTTCCATTTGTGTCAAATATAACACGCACGAGAGCAAGAAGCTGGCCCTGGTTCACCCCGAACCTCATAAAACCTTTGTTGTTTAATATTCTAATATTTATTTTAGTCTAAACCTGCCCGGCTTAGTCGGTGTACTTAAGTGCTGTTACTTATATGACAAAACGCTGGTGTGGTCTGGTAGTCTGGTTTTACCACCATCACTGAAGCTGAGCATCCACCATCATTCATGAGTGCGGAATTCAAGAATATTTGATGATGATGGATGGCCGGCTTGCGCTTAATGCATTCCCTGCCAACCAAATTTTGTCTTGACACTCTTTCTTCATACCTCCTCTGGTCATGCCCAGCTGTTTCTCGTAGTAGGAAACTACACCTAGGAGAATAATTCTTCGAAGATCTAAGTAATCTAACACAAGTAGACGTAGGAAGCCTTCTTCGCTTTGTACAAAGCTCCAAATAGTTCTCTTGAGTAGCGGGGTAAGTATCCCCAAGATCGTTGATATCACAATGGGCATCTATAGGCCTAAGTGTGCTGGTACTTGTTACCGGCAGCCACTGCTACCTAACCTAACCTAACCTTTCTTCATACCGCTTAACATCTGTCTATTATTGTCTTATTACACATATTTGATGTCGCACCACTGACGTTCTACCAGCTGGACTCGTTGACTGTGTGTGTATCTGTCATACATACATATGTGTAATGCCTATTGCTCGCTCACCGTTCTTTTGTTTCACTATGCATTTATTCGCAAAATGCCCTCGCTTTCCACATGCGAAACATTTGCCGTTGAATTTTTTCATCCTTTGCGCATCTGTTTGTTATTTGCACATGCAACAAAATGTTTGCTATTATGTCATTGTCTAACGGGTCCTTTTGTTGTTTGCGCCTCTGCCCCTCTTTTAGATGCACTGTATGCTGGCAAATTTTCTCGCATCCCTATACACTATACACCCATCCCTATATACTATACGTATGATATTAGCTATTTCAAAATTTCGAAGGATTTAGGTAACCATGATAGGAGAATTATACCTAGCAATGTCTCCTGCAGTCTGAATCCAATTTCTGTTAACATTTCTGACATCTCAGTGAAAGAACTAATTGCAGTGATATTCAGTAGTTGCTTGTAAAAAGTTGCTTTCTGCTTCTCGCAACCATTTCTGTGTGCTTGTTAGATTTTTGCATTAATGGAAGAGTACTGCAAAGTCAAGCATTTCAAATCGACAATATATATAGCAGTAATGCAATGTATCGCGTTCCAAAACGCATCATAAAAGCATCCTCTGCGCAAACAAAAGCAAACAACGCATCATAGTTTATAGTGATGCGTTGTGATATTACGATATTTTTTTCCCGCCAAACCAAAACCAATATAAAAAACATGGAAGCATCAGCATGTTTATTTTAAGCTTAATTTTGATATTTGAAACTTTTCTTGAAAATTTTTTAGAACAAAATAGACACAATTTCTTCGACAAAAAAGACAAAGACAGAGATCAAACCGTTCCACAAAGTATATGGGAATGCATAACAATTGCAGTCATGCATTCCCGGTGCGCATTGTTTTGATTATTTGGAACTCAGCCTCCTTCAAAGCCTAAGAAAAATTCCTCAGTCTAGTATACACCAAATATTATCTATTGATTCTTTTTAATGATCCATTCTGATTTCTTCAAAAACATCCTTGCTTTAGATCGTTGTCCTGTTGAAAGATGAAGTGTTCATCTAAGCTCATTTTCTCGTACGATTCTTTCAAATGTTTATTTAATTTAATATCGATGTAGATATACGACATCATAACGGAGCCTACATATTTGGGAAAGACTTCCAGGTTCCATCTGTACTTTTCTAACATTTAACGAAGGACGAAGCATAGCTGTTAATAAGTGGAATCAATCCACTTCTTGCAAAATAACGAAAATATTCTGGCCGCACTGCAGTGGCCATAGAACTAAATCGCTCGCCATCAAGAGTGAAAAGCAATTTACTACTAGGCGTCATCACAGGGCGGTTGGATGTTGTAGAAATAGGGTAGGCACTGATTGGCTTTAATTTGGCTAAGCCCAGTGTTGTAACTGTTACCACACATCAATTGTGCTTATTTTACCTCCAAGTGGTAACCATCGGGTACTGGTCGCTGCCCATCCGGGCACGACTTGCTAAACTTATAAGCGCTAGTGCTGAGCAAGGGAAAATAGCAGCACTATAATTCACGTCAGCGGATGAATTCCATCAATGGAACCAACGGTGGCGCTAAAATTTCCAGAACGGAAACAAAACCTTATCTGAGCTACTCCGACATATTCGGAGCTCAGGTCGATAAGAATTTCCAAGTACTAGTCAGGGTCTTGGAAAAGAGTTGGTGGCGGATGAGCCCCTAGTGGGCCAACGGCAGCGCTCACACCCCCGTAGTGGGTTACTGACACCGGTGTACCCGGCCCCTTGTCCTAGGGGTATACAAGGATCTGGCCCTCCAGGTTGGAGGTTGTGCGTGAGGCTAACTACCTAACCACGTAAAAAAAAATTTGTTCCGAAACAACCAAAAGCCTCGGAAAAGGACGGATCTACTGTTGACAACCACGCTAAACGAAATAAGGAGAACGACGTTCGGATATGTACCTGGAATGTTCGTTCAATGAACGGCGACGGTGCATCCGAACAACTGGCAGAGGCCCTAAACTGCTACAAGGCAGATATAACCGCCATCCAGGAAGTGCGATGGAATGGGCCAGGCAGAAAAAGGATGGAAAACTGTGATATCTACTACGGTGACTGCTATACAGAAAATAAACAGCGCTTATTCGGATGCGGATTTGTCATACGCGGCAGACTTAGGCAAGAAATCTTGAGCTTTCGGCACGTGAGCGAGCGTCTTATGACAATCCGTGTGAAGGCAAAATTCGCCAACATAAGCCTTATATGTGCTCACGCCCCCACAGAAGAAAAAGACGACGCTACCAAAGATAGTTTCTATGAGCTCCTCGACCAAACGTACGAGCAATGCCCTAGACATGACGTTAAAATCGTACTGGGCGACTTTAACGCCAAGATAGGAAGGGAGGACATCTTTGGTAGGACGGTTGGAAGGCACAGCCTACACGACACCACGTCCGAAAACGGACTAAGGCTGATTGACTTTGCTGCGGGGCGAAGTGTCAGTATAGCAAGCACACAGTTTCCACATCTCAATATCCATAAGGGGACATGGCGGTCTACGGATCGAATAACCGTCAACCAAATCGACCACATTGCGATCGACACCAGACATGCCTCCAGTATTATGGATGTCCGAACCTTCCGGGCGGCCAATATTGGCTCGGACCACTACCTTGTTGTAGCCAAGGTACGAATGCGGATATCCACAGCGCCACAACAACGAAATACTGTGAGAAAATACAATGTCGAAAAGCTACAATCGCAAGACACCGCCAGAGCCTACAGAGAACGCATATCCCGATCTCTTGCTACGAGTCCTACCGCAGCAACAGCTAGTACAGAAGACCAGTGGCAACACTGCCAGCAAGCCATCATAAGTGTCGCGAATGATGTGCTGGGTTTCACACGACCACCACCACGAAACCCCTGGTTTGATGAAGAGTGCAGACAAGCTAACGCGGAAAAACAACAAGCGTATAAAGCGGCGCTGCAAAGAAGGACTAGATCTGCTCGCATGCTCTACGAGCAAAAGAGACGGGAAGAACATCGGCTTCTTAGAAGGAAAAAGAAAGAGCACGAGAAGCGTGCATTCGAGGATATTGAGAGATGCTACTCCAGGAACAATGTACGGAAGTTTTACCAGAGGGTAAAAAGAATGTGCCAGCAAAATAAATCCCGTACAGAAACCTGTAGAGACGCGGATGGAAACATCGTAGTAGAAACACAGTCGGTGCTGAGAATTTGGAAAGACTACTTCTGCAGACTGTACAATGGCGATGACGACCAAAATTCCGCTGTCAGGCAGAATGAACCATTCAACTTAGATGATGATAGCCAAAACTCCCATCCACCTGATCAAAACGAAGTGCGGATAGCAATATCCAAGCTTAAGTCCAACAAGGCTGCTGGACCTGACGGTTTACCCGCAGAGCTATTTAAAGCAGCTGGAGATGACTTGGTAGTGAGCATACACCAACTCATCTCTAAGATTTGGTCAGATGAAAGTATGCCAGATGAATGGAATCTCAGCATCGTTTGCCCGGTTCATAAGAAAGGAGACCCTCTCAACTGCTCCAATTACAGAGGCATCAGTCTCCTGAACATCGCCTACAAGATCCTATCTGCCATATTGTGTGAACGCTTGAAGCCTTTCGTCAACAACCTGATTGGCCCCTATCAGTGCGGTTTCAGGCCAGGAAAGTCCACCATAGACCAAATTTTCACACTCAGGCAGATCCTGGAAAAAACCCAAGAAGTCCAAATCGATACCCACCACCTGTTCATCGATTTCAAGGCCGCCTATGACAGCATCTGGAGGGATGAACTGTATAGAGCCATGTCTAGTTTTGACATCTCAGCCAAACTCATCCGTCTGTGCAGGATGACGATGGAGAAAGCTCGCTGCTCCATCAAGGTCGGTAGTCACCTCACCGAGACCTTCGATGTCAAAAAAGGATTCAGACAAGGTGATGCGCTGTCATGCGACTTCTTCAACATCATACTTGAAAGAATTGTTCGAAACTCACAAGCCAACACACAAGGAACGATCTTTCAAAAGTCCGTTCAACTACTTGCATACGCCGACGATATTGACATCATCGGTAGAACACAGCGAGCTGTCACCGGCGCGTTCGTGAGTATAGAAATGGAAGCGGCCAAAATGGATTTAGCGGTAAACGAGGGCAAAACTAAGTATATGCTGTCAACAAAAAGGGACAACCAACATCGACGAATTGGACAGAACGTCACAATAGACAGCTACAACTTTGAGGTAGTAAACGACTTTGTCTACCTCGGCTCTGCCATAACATCAAAAAATTACATCTCGTCGGAAATCAAACGAAGGATTACTCTTGCCAACCGCTGTTTCTTTGGGCTAAGAAGGCAATTGAGCAGTAAAGTCCTTTCCCGATCGACTAAGGAGACTCTATATAAGACCCTTATCATCCCAGTCTTGCTAAATGGAGCTGAAGCATGGACTTTATCGAAAGCGGATGAAGATCTCCTTGGTCGCTTTGAGAGAAAAATCCTTCGTAGGATATTCGGTCCCGTTTGCGTTGACGGGTTTTGGAGGAGAAGATTCAACGATGAACTGTACGAGCTATACAGCGACATCAGCCTGGTCAAAAAACTGCACATTGCGCGTTTAAGATGGCTAGGACATGTGGAGCGCATGGACATCAGCGCTCCGGCTCGGAGAATATTCAACTCTAACCCGGAGGGTCAGCGCAGCAGAGGACGACCTCGCCTAAGGTGGCGCGACCAAGTAGAACAAGACCTCAACCAACTTGGAGTGCGCAACTGGAAGCGGTTAGCTAAGGACCGGGCTAACTGGAAGAGGTTGTTGGTTGAGGCCTTGGTCCACCCCGGACTGTAGCGCCACCTAAGTAAGTAAGTAAAGTCATCACAGGGCATTGCCTTATAGGTTATCACGCTCGAAGGCTCAAACTAGTCTCATCGGACATATGCAGAAACTGCAATGAACCGGGGATTGTAGAAACATTATAGCACCTCCTGTGTGCTTGTCCTGCACTGGCAAAAAAAGGCACAGACTAATGGGAAAATTCTATTTCAACTCACTCGCAGAAGTGACAGACATAAAACTTCATCTTCTTATTATATTAGCTCAACAGACAAACTCATTTTGTTTAAACAAAGCAACAGAAATTGACTGATTACTCTGGTATCACTATGGACCAACACTGGTCTATGTGAGGCTAAGCTGCCACCCCATAAACTAACCTAACCTAACATTTAACGAGTTTTCTATAATGTTAAGGTCTGCCGAATATGGTGGCCATGGAAGAAGTTCAACATTTTTACTAGCAACAAACGATTTAACAATGCGAGCTGTGTGTATAGGATCGTTGTCGTGTTGAAATATCAATGAAAGTGGTCCGAAGAGATCGTGGATCTTCGGAAAAGCGGATTCCATTACCACTATGTTGTTATTTCCTACCATTCTAGAGCTTTGAACCACTAGGTCGATGGTGTCATAATAAGATACTTTACCCCAGACCATTGCGCCCCTTATCTGCTATGATGGCGGTTTCAAAAGAGCTTCTCTTTTCTTAGATCATGGAAATAATAGTTAATGCCATCCGGTCCATCTAAACTAAATTTTGTTTCGTCAGAAAAGACATCTTTTTCCAGCTATTCGAACTCTCTCCTTGTTCCACATACCAGGTCATATGGTCATTCGCGAATTGTAAGCTTTGAAATTTTCGCGATGCATTAAGTGGTGTTTTTTTCTTCAGCTTAAGGTGCTTGAGGTATTCGGCACTACGAATCTCTGGATTGGAGGCTAATCGGAAAGTTTTTCGTTTTCCCGCAGCTGTCCGTACATTTTTGAATCCTTTAAATAATTACCAACCATGCTGGTCACTTCGATAGATCTTGCCAATGATAGCACGGTTAGACAAGCCTTCCGAATGGTAAACGACTATTTTGGAACTCTCCGACAATGTCAAACAAGTTTTTGAAGTGAAACCTTTTAAGCCGCGGGAGAGCAAATTTTGCCTGAATCAGGCGAAAATGTGAAACGCTTCCCCTTATCCAACTTCAACAGGCAGTAAAATAAATTTCAAAAAAAATACACATATCGAGCCACAAAATATCAAAAGTACAAGCAAGCGAAGAAAACAACAACAAAACAAGCCAAGAAAATAAAATTCTTATTTTCAACCCCACCATGCAAACATTGGGCTACTGCACACGAGATGATTTTTGCCGGCAGAAAATCGGTTTTGTAGGCGAGAAGGACCGCTCCGAAAAAATACTACCAGACTACCACAGTGAAAAGGGGTTTATGTATACAATTTCTTCTGCGGGTAAAAATGTTTTCTTACAAAAATTTTATATGAGATGCGACTTCTTGGGTTTGTATATTCTTTGGTTTTATTCCTAAAGATATGAAGAAGAAATTACGTCGTTTTTAATTCAAATCTTAAAATGCAGCTTACAATACACTTTTGAATATATCGATAGTTTTTTGGTGGCAGATAAGACTTCTTTCTTGTGCAATGCACATTGCAATACAAGATCTATTTCGGTAATTGTGTACAAAATGGATAACACCTCAATTTTGATGAAATGTTTGTATGATGTAGAGGGTATTTTTTCGAGTATCTTTATGCATCGATGCCAAAAGTGGTGTCCACTTTGTATATAATCATCTTTATTTCGTTCGACGAATTGTGTTGTTCTTAAATCAGGAGATGGTAACCCTACGGGGATTGCTCTCCTATTTGCGGCGATTTGTCATGCTACTACGGTAATCCAGTGAGTGTTTATTAGAGCTATTGTAACAATACTGAGAGCCAAATGTCCTATCTTCGCTGTACTGATAACTTTTGTGGACCAGAGTATAGAACCTAAGAAGTTTCACTTCTAACGCGCGAAATTCTCACGCACTTTTTTTTACCATTCTTGAAGAAAAAAATAAAGAAAACATAAAATAACAAAGCAAATCCTTTCTTTTTGGCAAAATTTACTTTTTATAAAAAAAAAAAAAAAACAAATCTCATCACAAACATTGATAGTAATTTGACTGCTACTGATCTTATGAACCAATTTAATTACATGCGAATCCGACTGGACCAACTAACATGTATCAAAAGTTCCATTAACCTGATCTCTTAAAATGTTGGCATTCACCGTTGCATTGAACACAAACCACTCTTTCTTTCACCATAATTTTTTGTTCTCAAACCGCCATACATCGAAAGATAGATCATTTTCATTTCCCAAAATTTCCTGCTTCTAAACTAGTAAGCCGCAGTGTATGTACATATATCTACCATACATATCCATTCCACATTTCCTTTGTTGCAAATATCAGCATCAATCGACTAAGCTTTCGTATTGAAACAAATTGCAATATTAAAATTTAAAATATCATTAAAAAAATTTAAAATTAGTTTTCCCCATCAACTGTCCCTTAACAAAATACTCCATTTTACAATCTGTCAACATGTGACTTGACAGCTTAAAAAGACAATACAGTAAGTAAAAATGTCATGTAATCGTATAACGATTTATTAATAGTAGGTATTTATTCTCGCACTAAATGCCACAAACCACAATTACTTTTAAAAATCGGCTCATCCATCAGCCTTCAATCCATTTTATGAATTTTATCTAAATTACCATCAAAAGCCATGAATTGCTTGAACTTTAAACGTTTTGTCGTGTATTTTGTATGCAGTATTGTGAAATGTCCTATAATTATCCAAACCAATGGATAGAGGTGTGTACCTACATGTGATGCAACCGTTTTAAAATTACGCCCTTACATTTATTTGAAAATGCACCTTCTGAGAGTGAAAACGCTTTGGCTCGCAACCATCGCCATCGTCGGTATAAGCGCAAATTACAGTGAATTAGGTGAGCTCATAAAAAGGATTCACAAGGAAGCCAATACGGCGACAGTATATTTTATCGGCGTCGGTGATGAAAATTTAAGTGAAATTTCAAAGTCGGATTTCAATATTCCCGTGGTAAATTTCAATCATTTTCCAAGTGACTTAACAGACGTCATATTGTTTGACACCAACGCCATTTTGGTAGTGGAAGTCGATAGCGGTTGCAGTGAAAACGAGCAATACCTAGCGGTGGTAGAGGATTTTGTGAAGCGCTTGCGGGTTCGAAAGTTCGTCGTGGTTATCGCAAAGAGCGCTGCACTGCTTGAGGAATATTTTCAGTATTTTACGGAGCTCAAATTTACGAGGATCTTTGGCACTGTAGAACGTGTTCCTTTTGCCTACCTTCCCTATGCAGATATTCCAGTTGAAGAGCTGCCCACTGGCAACCAATCCCTTCCCGATACATTAAAGAACTTAAACGGTTTCAATTTTCGCACCACAGCGCAGAATGATTTTCCACGAGTTTTCTGGTACAAGGATAAACGCGGCGAATGGACTATTGGGGGTATTGTGGCGGAGCTGTTTCTCGCATTCCTGCAGACACACAATGCAACATTTACAGAAATTGTGATCGGCAACTCATGGGAACTTTTTATACCGGGCGTGGTGAATGCGACGTTAATTGGTGCTATCGACGTCAGCATGAACACCTACAACGATATCGAAGCCCTAGAATTGAGCTATCCCCTAGGACTCTTCAGCTGGACGATTCTGGTTCCAATCAATGGCAATTTGGATCCCAATCAGTACTTCATTAGGCCTTTCACACCAACCGTATGGATGTTCATCGGATTCACATTCGTCTACATCACTGTGATGGAAGCTCTCAAGGACTACTATGCTGACATACCCGTCAAACTGTGGCTCTATTTCCGTCGAACTCTGCTGAAACTCCTCTTAATGCCTTCGGAGAAACAAATTACCAGTGCTTATCGATTTCATGCTCAAGTGTTTCTACTTTCATTTATCGTGGGCAACCTCTACACCATCCATTTGACATCGTTTCTAACGGTATTTATAAAGATAAAACAATACGAAACAATACAGGATCTGATTGATAATAAAGTCCCTGTGATGATGGTCAACTACGAATGGGACTTAATTTCTGAGCCAGGACTCCATCAACCAGGCTTCGAAAACAATGTCGTATTAGTTGACAGCGCTATTGTCACCAGAGAAAGGAACTCAATGCAAAATACAAGCTTTGCCTATCCCACCGGTATGGATAAGGCTCAGTTCCTTTTGGACTTACAAATGAGTTTCAGTAAACCAACATTTTACATGATCCGGGACAGTTTGCTTGAGTACTATTTGGGTTTCCTCCTGATTAAGCATTCACCGTTTATGGAGATTTTAAATAATTTTATAATCCGAATCATGGATACGGGTTTGATGCTGAAATGGGAAAATAACGCAGTTCTACAGAGCTATTCAGCCGGTATAATTGATGTGAAACACGAGCCAGACATATTGCTGTTTCCATTGACGATTCATCATTTGCATTTTGCTTGGACTTGTTTGCTATGTGGTTTGACACTTTCGGTTTTAGTATTTGTTGGGGAGAATCATTTCAATGTTTTACACAGTTTCTACTTTCAACATTGTTCTAACAGATAATCGGTAAATAAATGTAATTTTTGACTCAAAAGAAATTCAATGTTTTAATTGACTGAAATCTCGACTGAAATCCACCGAAAAAAGATGCCTTGAAGTTTGGACTCCTCTAAGGTCCTCAAACACAAGTGGAACCGACATTTTTTCAGAGAAAAGTGTGCTGGTTAAAGCTGTCATCTGTCGGATGCCGCATTTATGAAAGAACTGGAGCCCTAGGATTCCAACTTCCAGGGCAAAGAAATATAGGTATGAAATTATTTTTATATTGACAGTTTAGTATAACGTATAATGCGGTACATTCACAACGCGAACCGCTATAACGCGATATTCTGTCTGTTCTAGGTTAGGTTAGGTTAGGTAAGCGGGCTGATGAAGATAGTTAAATCCTCATCACACTAAGGTGCATGTGAAGCCATTGTGATACCCATTGTGTTTTCCCACCCGTGATATCAGTGGCTTGATTCCAACCATCCGGACCTCCTGGCAAACTTGAGCAGACCTGACGGCGAACGGCTATCTCACCGTCAATATGTTCAAAATAAAATTCTCCTAGGGTTATATTTCTTAGTTGGCAGAGGTAAGGGCAGTGACAGAGGAAATAGGTTGTGTCCTTATGAGCCTCCTCGTCACCGCATCCTCTGTTCCACGTGTTCCGTGAGTTGTTCAGTATGACGTATGAAAATTCTCTTCAATGTTTGTTCAAATGATGACCCGAATTCTGAGAATGGCTCCGATGAACAAGGTTCCGTGTACAAACATACACCAAAGATTGGATTTGGCGGCTAATTTGGAGAATTACTTTGCAGGTATTGATCCCTCTTTGGAACGCTCCAACAATTTAGAAAGCATTTGTAACGTTCTCTAACTTCATACTCGTATTTTGAAGCCTGAAAGAAGCTGCAGATATGTAAGTGCTCAGCAGGCTCTTAAAATGGCTTGGGGTGCACTCCAAAATGATATCCGGAGTGCTTAAAATACTCCCAAAGCACCACTCCGAAGAGAAAATTCAACATGCTTGGGAGTGTCTTTTCCACCGAAGTACGTTTTTGTATGCATTTACTGTAATTGGGAATCTTTCGGCAATTTATTGGAAATTTAACCTTCTTTGATGATGAATTCATATTTTTCTGACCCGGTCGATATCGCTCATAACTGTTCCAACTCCAGATTCACACCTACTTGTACTTACACAAAAACATTTTCCTGTCGCTAATGTAACGCATGGCATCCAATTAGGCTGTTCAAAAAAAAAAAGAATACTCAAATTATTCAGACATTCCAAAATTAAGTCCTACGTGGAATAGTAAATGCCCTTTGGTATATACGAAACAACGACTTAAGGCCCCGACCCATAGAATCCGTTGATCCGTTGCTCGGTTTTTTTTAACTGACGGCTCGATAGAATACACACATTCTTATGGGGGATGGCCCATAACAAACGGATGCATGAACTTCGACGGAGTTTACTTTCTACTTTTTGCATTTGCGTCGATACGTTGTCAGTACACACATTCCCGCATTTAAGTTCACACATTCACATACTGAAGTTCACGCATTCACAAATTGAGATTATGCATTTTCATTGGTGGAAGCATGCCATGTCAAACCACGGACATACCAAATGAGGAGGAGTCTCCGCTTTTAGATGAAACCACTCTTGTCGTTTCATATTCGGTGCCACCGTTTATTCCGTTAATCTGAGACCAATGGATCCATTGATATCATCCCTATGGCCCGTTTTTATGCTGGATTCAAACGTTTTCTCCATCTCATATTGTTCCTAAAGCACCAGCAAAAAAAAAGAAAGTTTCTAAGCGCCGGGGAAAACTGCTATAATCACAAGCTCTCCTTACAAAGCTCAGCTTGAGGGTGATCTATTTTCCTTTTCCATATTGATGTATTAATCAATTTTCTTTCTAATAAAATTGTTTTGGAGATAAAAAATTTTTTTAGTTGTAATTAAAAAAAACCCTTAAGCGGCCCATTATGCCCAGGCTTCCCCTGTTATTTAACATGAAGTTGTTAATATACTGCGGAAATTTGGTTTTACTGTGATTTTTTGTTTTTATCTGAAGTCCGAACTCTGGTTCTGATAAGGGACACGTTTTTAGTAGTATTCAAGTCCCACACTACTATGGTAATCGAATACCTCCATAGTGTCTTTTGAGATTTTCACCTTCGTCACAAAAAAAAAAAACCCCCATGAAATCGCAGGAAAACAAATCAATCTGGTTTGTTTTCCATTTAGCACGAAACATCTGAAATCTGAGAGCAAAATCTTAAGTGCCCATTGGAAAACGGCATGACTGATTATACACACAGATTTTCCCCCACGGATCCGCCGGAGATATTGGAGGGTTTGGTATGTGAAACACGACAACCCACACAAGTCTCACAGTCAGTGCTGTCACATGCACTACATGTATGTACATAAAAACAGTTTAACAGTTCTCACACTTTCAGAACGTATTTAGAAAACATATTTACAATTCTAATTAAAGTTAAGATTACATAGCAACTGTCAGAAACCAATAAAAATTTAATATTTACAGAACAACTCACCACGTTCGCGTTCGCTCGAACTCTGCGCAATCACCAATGAATTTCTTGACAAAGGCGTCAAAAATATTAGAAAAGTATTTAAAAATATATTTATTTCTGATTAAAATGGAACATCTTTCGATCTAAATTCACGTTCTCTTGCTAATTTATAAATTAAATTGTATGTACGGAGTACCTATCTATAATCCAAGTTGTAATCTATGTACATTATGTATATTTATAGAAAACATCATCATGCCAATCGAATCAAATGACATTGCCGGACCGTCATCTGGAAGTGAAACATTCTTTGAAATAGAAAATATCGCCTGTGAATCATGTCCCAAAAATTCTGAAATGCATCGAAATGTCAGCTTTGGAAATCTACTACCAGCCACAAATAAAGAGTCCAACGTGAGAGTTATTTACACTGGTGGAACTATTGGTATGGTGAGAAATGAAAATCAAGGTGAGTAAGCTAAAATTTTTGATTGTACTTTTGAACGCCGCCGCTCACATTTTTTCTTTGTTGCAGTACTCGCTCCGATGCCCAATGCGCTCGTTAAAACTCTACGAACATACCCAAATATGCATGACCAGAAGTATGCGGAACAAAGATTCGGATCATCAGCTTCAATGGCACCTTTGGTTTTACCCTTTGTACAGGGTGAACCGAATCGAGTGGTTTATACCGTAACCGAATACAGTCCACTTTTGGACTCCAGCAATATGACAGTAGAAGATTGGATTATCATAGCCAAGGATATTTACGTGAGATTTAGATCATATAGAGGTGTATCCCAGTCAGAAACGGGTTCTCTTTTTTTAATTTTTTTTTTTAGCAATCGTATCAATCCTTCGATGCGTTTGTAGTTCTGCATGGCACCGATACGCTCGCCTATACCGCTTCGGCACTGTCATTTATGTTGGAAAACCTAGGGAAAACTGTAATTATAACGGGTTCGCAGATTCCGATCTTCGAGACGCGCACCGATGGCAAGGACAACTTTGCAACCGCCCTGATATTGGCCGGTAACTATGTCATCCCAGAAGTTTGTGTGCTCTTCGGGAATAAGCTTATGCGTGGCAATCGAACAGTGAAAAATAGTTGCGATGAAATGGACGCATTCAGCACTCCAAATTCTCCACCTCTCGGTCGATTCGGTATTAACTACGAAATTGACTATCGGCTCATATACCGTCCGTGTAGTGTCAGCCGTTTCACGGTACATACTACGATGAATGTTAACGTTGGCCTGCTGCGTCTCTTTCCCAGTATAACAGCTTCAACATTCCAAGCGTTTCTAGCGCCACCTATGAAGGGTGTTGTTCTGCAGTCATTTGGGTCTGGGAATATTCCCTCAAATCGGAAGGATATTTTGGACTTGCTAGGAGAAGCCTCGAAACGTGGAGTTATCATCGTGAACTGTACACAATGCCCGAATGGAGCAGTAGCGGAAATATATGATACGGGAAAAGTTCTAAGTGACTTGGGAGTCATATCAGGCCACGATATGACACCAGAGGCAGCTGTCACAAAGTTATCCTATGTACTCGGAAAGGACGATTGGACATTGGAATATAAAAAACAGGTATAAGCATAAATAACGCAGCACAAGGAAGCGATTAAAGCTAATCTTTTCTCTTTAAGGTAATGCAATCAAATATCCGTGGAGAATTGACTACAGAGAGTCACCTAATGGAAGAATTTGATCTCATCGATGCTGTGGCCAGGTCATTACACTTGTCAGCGCCAGTAGAATCATTGCAACTTAAAACTACACTATTTCCAGCGATGGTACTCGCATCCACTTTAGCCGGTGACATACAGAAGGTATTGGTTCTATAATTCAGTAGTAGGTCCACAGCTCCGAACATGTATTCTTTCCTTGTATAGCTGAACAACCTCAAGTCGTATGGAGCAGACCTCTCGGGAATGAATCCGGACAATCGTACAGCACTACACATCGCTTGTCGTGAGGGCAACCTTCCGATTGTTAATTTCCTACTCAATAATGGTGTATCGGTACATTTGCGCGATCGATACAATCGCACTCCACTCACGGAAGCCATAAGCACTGATAATCATCAGATAATTCAGTTACTCTTGAGTTGTGGTGCTCATTTGACGGGTCCATTAAGATTCATCGGAGAACAGTTATGTTCGGCAGCTGCTCTGGGTTCGATGCAAAGACTGAAGTCCTTCGCATTGGCTGGTGCTGATCTGGCTCAGCCAGATCCTTCGGGGAGGACCGCCTTGCATGTCGCAGCTGGGCATGGTTATGCAGATATAGTAAAGTACCTTTTGGGCGTTGTAGACGACATCAACTTGAAGGATATGCTAGGCCTAACGCCATTGGAATATGCGCAGAGAGCTGGGCACAATGAATGTATTGAGTTGCTTTTACGGTAAATGCAAGTACGAGCCGAATATGTACTTTGAACTCGAAATTTTGCTTGATATTGAAAATAAATTCGATCTCTTCGTCCGTCGAGTTGAAGGAATCGACATTAACAAATAAGAAACTTGTATATTTTGTTATAAACATACATTTTGAATTAACGAGAAATAAATGTATATTACATTGGGAACTCTATTGTAATGATAGCTAGAAATTGTAATTGAAACTGGCAACACAGAGCACTATAATGTAATGACAATGTAAAACGTCAAAATAAACCTTCCTTCCATTTACTTTTTCACCAGTTAACGGTTCGTTTTATTTCTTGTGCAATTATAATATAGTAGATGACGGATATAAGAAAACCTCATATAAGAAAAACACGCTTATAAGACATATTGTTGTTCACTAAACAACTCTAGGTCTTGTGGCAACGACGGTATTTCGAATCCTACCCTAAAAAAAAGTAGCACTGAATGTAGTGGACATATTAGCCTATATTTTTAATTTAAGTATTTCTACCGGTATTTTTCCTGACAAACTAAAATGTGCTAATGTTATACCACTTTTTAAAAAGGGTAGTAAAACTGACAAAAATAATTACAGGCCGATTTCCTTATTGTCTTCAATTTCAAAAGTCTTCGAAAAAGCTGTTAAAAGTAGAGTACTAGGTAATCTTGCAAAAATTAATTTTCGTAGGCCTGTTCAGTTTGGGTTTAGAGAAGGCCTCTCCACAGTAGATGCCCTCTTAGAGTTTTGCTCTTTTATACATAAAGCAATGGACGATAAAATTTGTTGCGCCGGACTCTTCGTGGACATATCCAAGGCTTTTGACATGGTAAACCACACCGTTCTTCTTGACAAATTATATTGTGCTGGTTTTCGTGGTTTTATTTATAATTGGTTTGAGTCATATTTGAAGGCAAGAATTCAAAAAGTTAAAATACATAGCTTTTTTAGTAGTTCGAAAACTATAAATTTAGGTGTGCCCCAAGGATCTGTTCTTGGACCAGTGCTCTTTCTAATATATATTTATTCCATATTTAGTCAACCTTTCGTAGGAAAAGTCACAGCTTTTGCAGATAATCTTGGCACTGCGTATCAGTCAGATAATCCTTTAAACTTATGTGCTGATATCAATCACGATGTTCACCTTCTGAGATTATGGTTTACTGAACACAAGCTAGTTGCCAGTAACAAGACTAAATTAATGATTTTCAGTTCAACTATGCAAGAGCCGCCGGACTCTACAATCTATTTCCATGACAAAAATTGTAGTAGATCCAACGTGTCTAATTGTGTTTGTGCTGGGGTACCTTCAAGAGTCTTGCCCAATGAGCCATTATCTTGTGACTCAAATTGCTTCAAAATTGAAGTAGTAAACGAGTTTAAATATTTAAGTGTTGTTATTGACCAAAATATGAGTTGGTCTGCACATATTACAATTTTGAAACAATATCTGCGATCTTCTGTCCGAAGCTTCTATCGCCTTTAAAAATTATGTGACAATAGGACGCTTAAAACAGTTTATTTTGGCATATTTCATTCAAGATCGCAGTATGGAATAACTGTTCTACAAAAGTGCGCTATCAGGAAAGTATGTGGGGCAAATCGGCTAGCGCCTTCTATGGTTGTGTTCAGATCACTGAAAATTCTTCCACTAAAGCATTTGTTTTATTTCAAAGCTTGTAAAATTTTCTTTATGAGAGGTGGTTATATGCAAAGTCCAATTTTAAACACCCGCGTTTTACGTAGTAACTCAACTAATATTGTCGTTCTGCCAACTTTTCGCACCACTCTATTCAAAAACTTTTACTCCGTTGTATCCCAAAAATTGTTTAATATGCTCCCTATGAGTATTCGTGTTATAAGATCTTTTCCTGAATTTTTAAGAAAAGTAAAAATATGACTTCTGAGTTTCGACCATGAAGAAATTAAAATCTTGCTGCACTATGTTATTTGATTTTCTTGGCTGTCATCCATTCTTTTCTTTTATTGTTTATATTTATTCATTGTTAGTATTTATTTATAAATTTATTTCTTTTTAATTTGTACAATATGGATATTATTTTAATTCAACATTGTTCACCCCACAACTTATTAAATATTTTATGAAGTGGCATTACCGCTATTTCTAATTTTTGAAACAATAATGTCACTATCCATTCTTATTGCAATCATTGTTATAAAAAATATTTGTTAAATATTTGTTAAATTAAGAATGATGAAAATAAAATAAAAAAAAAAAGAAATTCTAAGCACCAAGCATATTCCCATAAGGTAATGTATTAAATATGTATCACTGTCAGTATAACTCATATAAGAAAAATGTTTATAAGAAAAACACGGATAAAAGAAACTAATTCTATAAGAAATTATCACGTGTGAGCACCCAATTGATGTGACATGTAAATACGTTGGTTGAAAACTCAAACGTGTGTGTACACCCTTATGAAATTATTTTTGAGCGCCAATGATATTAGGCGTGTTTTTTTTTCAAATCTAGATAGGCTTAACTTAAATATGAGGAAGAACACGTTCATCAGTGACTTGGCAGGACTATGGTAATTGACGTTTGACAGTTTCACAAGTAAGGCCGGTAGTTAGCAAGCGCTCATAAATCGATTTTAAGTTTACATTTTTGGCGTTTTTTCGAGGATGTAAGTTACATGGCAATGTAAATATTGGGGATGATGCAACACAGCTGTAGATGCTGAAATTGATGTTGGTGGATAGAACTTTTTTCGTCAAATTCAATTCAATTAAATAGTAAAATCAGGAACATGTTCACTTAATTCATTACAATTTTGTCTTCCTTGTCGAATAAATTCGTGTTTCTTTCTTTTCTATCCATTTTAAAAATAAACAGAAATAATTTAAATTTAAAATGACAGCAGAGCTCGGTTGATAACTACCGGCCTTAATATTTCTCCCTCACTTCCATATCCATGTCCTATTTGACATTTCAATAAAATTTTCGATAGCTATCGGCGAACACATTAGGTCTGTTCCTTTACTTGAAAATTGTTACTGATTCTTACTGATTCTTACTGAATTTAGACAAACCGCGTTCCTTTACACGAAAAAGTAGTAAAAGAGAGAGGCAACGAGAGAGTAAAAATTTCCCCTCACTAAAAAATCTTACTATTTCTTACTGGACAAATTTCTTCCGGTAGAAAATGAACTATCTGTCAAAGTCAGCTGTTTCACTTGTTTGAATTATTTGCATTTTTTTACTTTAATTCAAAAAGTACAAAAATGGAGAAAAAAGGAACATAGATGAAAGTTGAACGTTCTGAATGTTGAAATTTGCATTTCGCAATATATTGCATACTGTATTGGTTCTGGAAAATCATCAGGGGTGGACTTCTTCTTTCTGTATCATACAACAACACTCTGTTTACTTTTGCTTCACATGTGTTTTTGACACTTCGTTTGTTGCTACTTTTGTAGTAAACGCGTTCCTTTACTTCTTCGTAATTTTGCCTTACTCTGAGAGAATTTTACCCCCACTCCTTGAAATTCAATAATTTACTATTTTTGGAGCAGAAAGTAAAGGAACAGACCTATTAGGTGTGTTTGGTAACCTGTTAATTTACGTAAATTTACATCCAACTGTCAAAAATCAAGAGAAGAGAGAGCCAAATGACAGTGTCAAAAAATTTCCCCTCTTGCAATATCGTGCTAGATCTTTTTCATGGAGTTACCGAGGCACATCCTTCAAACAGCAATCTGACAATTCGATAAATGTCAATCACTTCTTGTTAACAAAACTAAAGAAAATTAGTTTTTCGTGAAAATACTCAATAGTTAAAAAGGAAGAAGAGAGGATCTTCCCCCACTTTTACTATTTGACAGATGTGCCATTTGTGCTAATAAAAGTTAACAAACACACCTATTTTTTTACCATTTTTTTGAAGTTTCTGTAAAAACAACATGTGAGATCTCACCATTGAGGATTAGTTACTGACCCCATTGGTGATTGATTTGCACCACGTAGGATTTTGAAAGTGTTTTTCATAGTTAATAATGACGGAATCTTAAATTATTATACATCAAATTAAAGCTTGAAAAATGCTCTTTCACATAACTGTCAAAAAAATGTATGTTGTCGCTGAAGATTTTTGAGAAATTAGTGATTTTCAAAAAAAAAAAAAACTTTACTTTTAAAGTCTTCAGAGATTAATTACTTGTTTTAAAACTGAAAATTTTAGACCCATAATTTTTAGGTCATAAGAAAGATAAAAGAATTATCTTTCATTTGATACTAAACAGATGTAATTTATGTGTGTCTTACGGTTCGTATGATATTATGATTTTATATGCATATAAACGGTCAAAAATCATTAGAAGATCTATCCGCAATACGAATTTCACACACAAAAATCTCAAAATCCCCACATACGATTTTCATAAAACTACACAGTTTTAATGTACTGAAGCTCAGCTTTATTTTGATACCAATTTTATTGATGTACGATCTTGGCCCAAAAGTTACCCATCTCGTAATCGCCAAAAGGTAATCCACAAATATCATATTTTCACAGACAGGAATTGACTTTTGTATGAGAAACTTTACATATTAAGAAAGTAGGTACCTACACATTTTATCAATCATGATAAGGTACTTGATATACAATTTTGAATTTCAATTCCATTTTTTGTGGATAGAAAATCAAACATTTGCTTCATTTCCATCACACAAAATTAAGCGTGCAGCGGAAACTAAACATCAAGACATGCAATATCGTCATCGTTCGACAAGAAAATCTACCGCCAACCTCCGCCGATTGGGTCGTGCTACTGAGGTCCATCCGGGCAGTGATGAGCTGGCTCGCAAATTTATACTCAAGACTTTTAATGGGACATGAAGCCGGGCAGGTGTGTCTGCTCTTGGTGGTAGAATCTTTCGAACCTGGAGGTTCCACCGGGCAGGATGTACAAGATTCAATATCATCCCTGCAAACATTAACATGCTACACTTTGGCTGCTCTGCACTGCTGTCGTCATCATTCATCTTTTTCGTTGGCCATGCATACTCTTATAACAATAATATAATTAATTTTTCTATCTCGTTCTGTCCTTTCCAAATCACACTTCATCAAACGCACATGTCTTAATTTTTTGGCTTAGCATATATTTTCTATCTAATAATACTGCGGAAAAAGTTGAGTTTAATTAATATCCCCAACAGTACTATTAAGATTCTACTCGTCAAACTCGTTCTGACTCCTCCAAAGCTTTCGATCAGCTTTCTCATGATATTATCTACAAACTCGAGGCGTTAGGTTTTCCCCCACTATTTATTTCGTGGGTTGGCTCTTACCTCAAGCAGAGGTCATATCAGGTTAAATTTAGAGGTTGTCTTTCAGACTCCTTCTTTGCAGGATCCGGCGTCGCTCAAGGGAGCCACCTAGGTCCACTTTTATTTATTCTTGCTATCAATGATGTTCCATCAATCATAAAACATAGCAACATCCTTATATTTGCCGACGATATGAAGATCAGTAAAGCAATTACAACCATAAATGATTGTAGGCTTGCAATCAGATATTGATAGCTTCAGTATCTGGTGCTGTAAAAACGGTTTAGTCCTTAACCCACTCAAGTGTCAGTCCATGACCTTCTTTAGGAAACGGGTACCGACTATATTCAACTACTTAATATCGAATCATTCTCTCAGTCGGGTTTATAGTTTTAAGGACCTAGGAGTTTACTTTAGCCCTGAACTTGATTTTAAAGAGCATATAAACCACATTGTGAATAAATCAAATTCAATGTTAGGTTTCGTTAAAAGATGGTGTAAAGAATTTAAAAATCCTTATGTCACCCTCTCATTATTTAACAGTCTTGTCCGTCCTCACCTCGAATATGCTTCGCAAGTGTGGACACCTTATCAGAAAAATCTCAAAACTCGTATTGAAGCCGTCCAGCGACGCTTCATTCGATTCGCATTGAAATGTCTTCCCTGGGACGATTCTTTTAACCTCCCCCCATATTTGCATCGGATAAAACTGTTGCAAATGCAGCCTTTGGCTCAAAGAAGGGTCAATAATGATATCATTTTTATGCATCAACTGATCTCCGGTCTGATTGATGCACCTGACTTATTATCCTGTTTAGGATTAAGCTTTCGTGGGGGATCGCATTACCTGCGTAGTATAGATCTACTGCATGTATCTCATCATAGAACAAATTACGGGATGCATGAGCCTATTAACCGCATATAACTTAAATGTAAACTTTCTTGACTTTAATCTTAACAAGACTAAACTAAAAGATGTATTGCGTAATGTAGTTCCTCGAACATAAATTCTATTATGTATATTTGTTCTTATATTTTTTTTTATTTATTGCTAGTGGTAGTGTTGAAATGTAGCGTAGCCTAACCACTAACACCAGCACTAAATGATGAGCCTGTTGATGCATATTTTGCCCTGGCAAATTTCTGCTTATGGCTGTTGCTTGTATTAAGCACACCATGACACAGATCTGATAGTGTTTAAACAAAAAATTAAAAAAAAAAAAAAAAAAAACCTGTTCCGCCATATTGTATTTAGAATGACGATGCTTAGGCTATTCTATTCTACTTGGCAAAACCTTTTGTTTGATACCCATGTCAAAGGGGTTGTGAAGATAACCGTAATCCGCCATCTTGGAGCTTCCGTTATATTGAATTATAACGTCATCAAATACACTTTATTGTTTTGTCACCGGACTTATACATATTATACGTATGCAAAATTTTAGCATGATCAGATTTCTGAAAGGGGGTGTAAAGCGATTGCCAGATTCCTACGTCAGAGTATGAGGTCGAACTGCGATGATAAGATTTCTAAGCGCTTTTTTGCGCCTAAATATAGATTAACAAAAAACGCGCCCAAAAAAAATTCTTATTGGGATCTGAATGCAGCAAACAATTTCGCAATTTTTATTGTCAAGAAAGGCCAGGCCAGCATTTCGTTCCGAATCGGTAGATTTTATCGTTTAAAGGGGATTTCCCCTAGTATATTATTTTAGTATCATATGTATAAATGTATATATTTTATATTTTAAAATTTCTTTATTACTTAGTTAGATCTTCGCGAGTGCGGTTCATAATATAACATAGCTTTCTGAACTGTAAGTGAAAGTGCAAATATTTAGTTTTCATTTATGGTAAAAGACAGCTTTTCAACTGAATTTTAAATATTTATTCCAATTATTCTACAAATTAATTTTTGTTTTCAATCGATCAATTTTACTTACACCGGTTTGAACTCAGATCATACGTATATCTATATATACATAATGTAAGTTTTATGAAAGCCAAACTGGATTTAAATTAAACGGCCATGACTAAACTACATATTGATAGTTTCCGATAGCTTAAGAAAGCGATAGTGCTAAGTTCTCTCAAAACAATGGGAGACTATCGATAGTTTATTTGTGGCCGTTTTAATAAATTTGAAGTAAAATAAAAGTGGTGGATATCGATAGCATCCGACCGATGGGATGTACATATGTGTACCAGGATTCACCTGACTAAAAGATTATTATGCAAAAATAACCTTCATCTTAATCGGGAAATATTTAAGTGCTTAATCCTTACTATTATAAAATGATTGATACCTAAACGGGAAATGGCTATATATATATATATATATATATAATTCAGTTTAAAACACGCAGCCATGACTAACAGAATGCAGCAGAACTTTATTTCATTGGAGATAGTATTTTTTTTCTTTATTTACCTTTCGCTGTCCCTTATGCTCAGAGCCGAGCAAACTGGTTGACGGAAGAGGGTAGTAGTCCAGGGTTCGGACCCTACTCAATTACTGGCTAGTGTGTGTGTGTACATTCCTTTTTTGTAGAGTTGTCTTGCCACTTTCAATGTAAAATACAATCACAACTAAACCTATATAGAATTGGTTTGGATAGCTATCGGGTATTATGAGTTAAGCCGCGATATAACCTGTGCGTCCAAATTACTTTTATCGAAAAGTATTATACAAAATATAAAAAATGGCAAGACGTCATGTCAGTTATAGAAAAAAATGGAGAGAGAAGGATGTATTCAAAGCAGAAAAGGTAACAATCAAAAATAAAAGCTACATTGAAAATTTTCTGAATACAAATATCCGTTCGAAGTCGGAAAAAAACTGTAGGTCCCTTCCATTCGTGCAAAAATATAACACGCATACACATTACACAATGGTTGCAAGAAACAGGCCCAGGTTCACCCCGAGCTGTAGCGCCAACTTAAGTAAAAGTAACCGGACTCTGTCATAACCGGACATGGACCACGGTTGCCAGATTGGGCGATTTATCGTATTTTGGGCTATCTTTTTTCAAAAAATACGATGAAAATTCAAAAGTTAGGAGCCCAATGCAACTTGGGCTACAAATATTTTCCATTTACGATCTTGGGCGACTTTTTATTTATAATTAAAATTCTTTAAAAACGACATACAAATTTGATAATAAAGCTGAGCTGTTCGTTTAATACCTCAAAACTCATAAACTAACCATCCAATTGATCTGAAACTTGCACTATATGATATACTGTTTGAAGTGTTCTGTACGAACAAAAAATTTCAAGTTTTCCGGTAAATGGCGTTGGAACTCAAATGTTTTTAAACTCGATTAAGCTGAAACTTACACAATATATTTGTAATGAAGTGAGAAATGCTCGTACATCAAAAGTTATCAAGTTTTCTGATAGATGGCGCTGGAACTGTAAAATTTGAAAACATCCGATTGAGCTGACACTTACACAATATAATTGTTATGAAGTGAGAAATGTTTGTAAATCAAAAGTTGTCAAGTTTTCCGATAGATGGCGCTGACACCAAAATCTCAAAATTATTACTACAGCAATGCACGGCGACAGCTATCAACTAACTAACAATTCGTGCTTCCAGATGATATCGTTCGGTGCACCAAAAGTCACTCGAAAAATTTTAATGACATAAACACTGTTCTCAATGGGTGTAGCGAAGCGCACCGGCTAACCACTAGTATTTTATATTATTTTGTGCGAATTTTGTATTAAAATAAAAATGAATCCGCCGGTCACAGTGAAGTGAAAACTTGTCTCTGGTAGGACAAATAATACCGGAATATGGAAGTATACCATATTTCTCGTCAGGGTATCCCGTCTTGTCCTAACATACCTAAAATTGTCATGAGTCGCTAATTTCCTCAACCATTGAAGGCATAATGCTGTCTTGTCCGCGAACGTGTTATCCAAAAATTATGTCATTTATGGACTCGTTGCATTTTTGTAATAGTTAAGTGTATCTGTAATTTTGTGTAATTTTATGCTTGATTGTCATAGCTAGAAATTAGTATTTTTCAGTGATTTGTGTTTATCACATAAAAATGAATTCCTTTATAAAATAAAATGAATACCATATGTCTATTGTGTTTCTTTTGCCATTTCAATTTCATTGCCAATATATAGTTTTCTCCCATAACCGGAAACCTCTCATAACCGGGCAAATTTCTCGGTACCGTCAGTGTCCAGCATACATACTTAGTAAAAAAGGTGCCGAATGTGCCCCAGTTTACCATAACTAAAATTACCAAACTGTTTGCAAAGATTTATATAAAACTAGCTGACCCGGCAAACATCGTTCCGCCCAAATTTGTTAATGTGATAATGAAAATAATAATTCCGAACTTGCACATGTTGCATCATGTAATTCGATGAATTAAAATTCTTTATTCAAAAGGTCTATTAAAAACAATGGAAATAACTGAAGTGTAAAAATATTGATGTGTTTCAATCAAACCTTTTTCAAATTATTTTATGGTACCCTACAATTTATGATACACGTACAAAGCGGGAGATTTGCCGACACGTGAGCACGCCACATACAATTGACCATGTAAGAAACATGGGAATTCAAGATTGATGCCACAAACCTCCAGCGATTGTCCTTGCGAGTTATTAATTGACAAAGCGAAAGCAAGACGCACGGGATATTTAAGACCTTTAAATATGAATGGCAAATCGTTTGGAATAAGCGGAATCCGCGGAATATGAACATCTTCGCCTTTGAATTTTCCCCTCAAAGTCGTCGCTTGAATGATATTTGATTTAAGATTCTTTACAATCAAACGCGTTCCGTTACAAAGTTTTGGTGCATTGAGGTTGCGCAGCAAAATTATAACAGAGCCGTCTTCCAATTTCAAATTGTATTGCGGGATGTCCGGAACATCCTAAGAATTCAAAAATTCCGTCGGATAGTTGGTGGCTTCGTTTTGACAAAGTTTTGGTGCATTGAGGTTGCGCAGCAAAATTATAACAGAGCCGTCTTTCAATTTCAAATTGTATTGCGGGATGTCCGGAACATCCTAAGAATTCAAAAATTCCGTCGGATAGTTGGTGGCTTCGTTTTGATCCATCACGGAGTCGACAGATTGAATGTAACTCACCGGCGATTTGATTTTGAATGACGAAATTCAAATGATCGACATCTTTATTCTTCGCATCCAAAATCGCTCGTGCACTCAGCCAATCATGGTTAACATAATTTTGATTGATATTCCGGAAAACATCATGATGATGAGCCCTTCCAGCGCCGTTGTAAAATTGCAAGAATTCGGTGGAAATTCAATCAGGCCGACAAAATCGACTGGAATCACACCATTGTTAAAACATAGTTAATAACATTTATTTTATCTGACACCTGTCACATTCCGCAATAGCAAGATGGTCAACCACCTGGCAGTTTTTCGAGTCATCAACAAATGTCAAAGTCATGCGTCAGATGTCATACTGCGCAATGGCAAGTGGATCAACCACGCCACCTGGCAGTTTTTCGAGTCATCAACAAATGTCAAAGTCGATGTGCGGCGCCATCTATTTTCGAAAAAAAATTTACTAAAAACCGTACCTTCCCGGACTTCCCATTTTCCTGGATTTTCCTCCACAGTGTCCTCCCGTGCACACAAACAGTCGCGTCACTCACTTTTGCAACCATTTAAACAATTATATTATTAACAAAATGAAAAAAAAAATTCCCCATACAAAATGTATGGAAAATCGATTTTTCTGAATTTTCCAATTTTCTAGAATTTTCCTCCACAGTGTCCTTCCTTGGGCCAATATGAATCCATCAATCCCAAAATCATGAAAATCGAACGATCCGTTGTCGAGTTATGCGTGCACACACGGACGCCAGTCTATTTTATATATATATATATATATATATATATATATATGTAGATATAGATAGATAAGAACATAAAAAAAAATTCTTATACATTATTTTAATTAGCTACAATTTATTCCTCCTATGATATTTCAAGTTGAGTATTCGGGGATTACCCGAAAAATATAAGGCGTTCGCCCGAATTCGTTATAGAGCGGTGGATATAGATTGGTTGTACCTTTACGTTTATGTGCCAAGAAAATGTATGTATACGCTATAGAGAGGATTTCGCTATGCATATAGAGGCGTTAACGTTTTTGTTTAAAATTTGTTTGTTATTTGTGTACATTCTTGAAGAACGAAAATTTAAGGTACATTGCAAAGAAAAAAAATTCACCAATCATCATTTTTTCAAAAAATCAATTTTACCTGTTTGACACGAGTTAGGTAACATGAATTACGTTTTCTGATAAGAAAAGTTTTGATCTGATTTTCTTACAAAATTTTCACAGTTTTGCTACTTTTTTTTATCCAAGCCACTGGATACAAATTTAACGCAATTGGGCTAAAATACCGAAAATCTACCGCTGTACGTTTTTGCGTTAAGCGTCATTGCATCATTGCATATACAGCGCTGGCAAGCTAATTAGCACACCCCTATGAAAATTCAAACTTATATTTTTTTCTGCAATTTCTTTTATTTATAAGCGAACAAATGCTTAAGCGTTTAATACGTGCATCAATGACAAAACTTATTCGAGAAAAAAATATATCGTTTTGCTATACGATTCCGGGCTGTATAAGATTTACCTTAAGTGTTTGTGTTTTACAGTGGCATTTTAATTAGCACACCCAAGCATTCATTTTTGGAATCTCCCTTAGTTGTTCATTGTTTTTTTAAGATTTGAGAATAAATATGGAAAAAAAAGAGTTCAATTAAGGCAGAAAGAAGTCAGATTCCGAATTTGCACCAAAAAGAGCACAACATATCCGAAATTGCAAGATTAATCGGCTTTTCACCAAAAAAAAGTACAGAATGCACTAAAGCATTACCATTAACGTGGGATTTTTGCAAATCAGAAACAATCCAGGTCAAGAAAGATCGAAAAGCATGAGAATAGTCCGATAGTCAGACATACCCTTAGGCACCCCTTCGCCACTTCAATGAAAATAAGAGCTCAAATGCACCAAAATTTCTGTCTGTCTAGGACTGTTAGAGCTCGGCTTTTGCAAAATAATCTTCGAGGATGTCAGAGTCTCAAAAAACCGAAGGTTTCATAGTCTAATCGAAGACAACGGCTGGATTTTGGAAAATGCCATATCTTCAAAAGTCAGTTTCTCTGGAATTCTGTCATCTGGATAGATGAATCCAAATTTAATCTGTATGGAACCGATGGCAGAACCTACGTACGACATCCTCACAACAAGGATTTGGTCCCAAAGTACACTAGGAAGTCGGTTAAGTATGGAGGTGGGAACGTGATGTTGTGGTGCTGCTTTACTGCTAATACTGTTGGGCCAATAGTCCAAGTTAAACGCAAAATGGATGGGCTTATGTACCAGAGCATATTGGCCAGCAATTTTGTACCCTTTTATGATGATTTTCCACTTGTAACATATCGGTGGTCGCCGTGGCCGTGGTGGTTAGTGCGTTGGACTACTACGCAATGCTGCCCGGGTTCAATTCCAGACCGGGTCTAACACCTTAAGAGTTCTTTCACAGTACCACCTCTTTCGAATGTCTGACAAGCATCAAAGTGTATCATTTATCACGATTGAGCTTCTCAACTCCCCGTTCGGAGTCGGCAAAAAATTGTAGGTCCCTTCCATTCGTGCAAAAATAACACGCACACACAAATGGTTGCGAGAAGCAGGCCCAGGCTCACCTCGAGCTGTAGCGCGAACTAAGTAAGTAACATATCGACAAATTGTGTTTCAGCAAGACAATACCCCATGCCATACATCTAGCACAGTTAAGGAGTGGTTTGATACAAACGATATTACCGCTCTAACTTGGCTCCACAAAGCCCGGATATCAATCCAATAGAAAATTTATGGGTCAACGTCAAACGACATGTAATGGCATTAAAACCAACAATGGCGAACGCGTTGTGGACCACTGGTACAAAAACTGGTACAAAATTCCCACTGGAAGTCTGTGCTGACATATTGGCGTCATTAAGTAGGAGATATGCTGCCGTTATTATTCAAAAAGGATACCCAACCAAATATTAAGTAAATTTAAATAACCAAAATTACATTTAAATTACTTTTAAGTTGTTCTTACTATTTTTCACACTCTCTAAGTATCATTTTAGAGAGCAGCTGCCTCACATAATAACACGACCACAAAGCATTGATCTTGATCATTATTTTTTTTTTCTCGAAATTATACATAGTTACATTTTCTATTTTTGTTTTTTATTTTTCGTAAAATACAATAATGTGTTCAAATAAAACTAAATATTTGTATTTGGAATGCGTTAGTGAACTTTTTTAATGCATTTTGTCGCCAGAAAGAAAAATTTCAATGGGTGTGCTAATTAGCTTGCCACCCCTGTATGTATGCAGTATGTTCATAGTTCATAATTGTGCACACACGTCATGTTGCATATTTTTACTAAAGTTCGATATAAGTAGGTACGTCTACGTAGTATGTATGTATATCTCACATTCCCCGGTTTAAATATATTTTGTTTTGTACAACATTATTTTAGCGATATCCAATTTACGTATGTCAACGTAGCTCGGGGCATCCCCGTTAAAATTTTGAAAGACTTTACTCTATAATAACATGATGATTCAATTTGAAGCAATAACTGAAAATTCTACGAAGTGCAATTAATGTGTATTAGATCTAAGCACCAAAATATATTTTATCTACTTATCAGGCTTCGCCAGGCATTAACAAAAAAAACTTGTGTTGCATGCATTCTTTTATCATTTTTGTTCAACAATCAACGAATTTTCATAATGAGTTGAAGGAGCCATAAATTGTTTGTGGCTGCATAGGGTAAAGTACCCTAATTCGAGCTGCCCTCCCCCCTAAGGCGAGCCCTCTGCATGAATTTGGTTCAAAAGCTAAGTCTATGGTTTGCAGACAATTACTGTTTTTTAATCGAAAAAATCACTCGTATCTTTTCTTTGTATCGTATAATTCATTTTCAGGTAATTCGTGTTCTATTGATAAGAAAAGTTCAGTGTTCAGTGTGTTTTCGTAAGTAAAAAAAAATGATGCGACTGTATCCAACAGTCCCGAACTATGTGTAAACATTATGCAAATGGGGTATGTAGCTCCACTTTATTGGAAAGTAGGTAAATTATAACTAGTCTATGTTCGATAAAATTTAAGCCAATCTTATACAGTGTGGCTGATGAATATTGCTACATTAAGAAACTCAAATACCTTTTTTTCAGTGTTTGGAATTCATTTTTCTTTTATTCATGTTAAAGCTCATTCAATTTTATTAAATAAAAGCTCAATTAGTTTTAAAAATAATGGATTTTAAATGCCCCCCCTGCTCGTTGATGCATGTGCGGCATCTTACCAAAAAGTTGTTCATTACTGCTTGGAGAGTTGAGACAGGAATAGCCGCAATTGTTTCTCGAATGGATTGCTTTAGTTCTTTCAGATTTGTTGGTTTTGCTTTGTAGACTTCCTGTTTGCAATAACCCCACAAGAAAAATTCAGTGCAGTAAGGTCGGGTGACCTGGGGGGCCAACGGAATGTGGAGTTTCTGGATATCAGCTTAGTGTGAAATTTTCGTCGCAATTCTGTCATAACAGGCCGGGCTATGTGAGGAGTTTCACCATCTTGCTGAAACCACACAGAGTTGAGAGACATTCTCATTCGGCGTAGTTCTGAATAGAAAAACTCTCTCAACATGCTCAAGTAACGGTCTCCAGTAACCGTAACGGTGTGACCGTTTTCTTCCAAGAAGTAGGGCCCGAGAATGCAGCGTGATGAAACTGCACACCACACTGTGACACGAAGTGGATGCAATTCCGTCTCATGGAGTATCTGTGGGTTGGAAGTACTCCAAATTCGACAGTTTTGTTTGTTTATGTTGCCGTTTAAATCGAAATGGGCCTCGTCAGACATAAAAAGACAGTTCAACATGTTTCCAGCCTCTTCCACCATTTGAAGCATCTTCTGGCAAAATTCCAAGCGAATCGGCAAGTCTCCTGCATTCAGTTTGTTAGCCATTTGAATTTTATATGGGAATAAGTCCAAATCATTGTGCAATGACTGTCTGCTTATACCCATTTGAGCAGATAAGTTTCTTGTCGAAACTCTTGGATTGTTTTGTATGGCAGCAGCTACAGCAGCGATTGTTTCCTCCGTCCGAACTGAAGGGTTTCAATGGTAAGGTCTTCTTTCGACTGTCCCATGCTCGGCAAAATTGTTAACAAGTCTCATTATGGTCCATCTGTTCGGAGGATTTCCGCCAAACGTGCGCCTATACTCTCTTTGAACCGAAACTACGGACTCCAGTACGTGATAGCGGCGGACGGCTCTTCCCCCCTTATTTCGGAAGAAATAAAGTCTGAAGACGCCGCCATGCCATAGACAACCGCAGGCAATGAATTTTTCGAGATGCAACTGCATTTCATGTAACAGTTGTGGCATGTTCTGGCACACATATAGGCAATATTGTTTCCTAATAAAGCCATTCATCCAAAAACGCTCATCGTCTGAGAAGATGAATCTTTGGCCGAAATCAAGATCATATTCCATGTGTTCGAGGACCCAATCCGCAAACTCCCGATGCAAACAGTGATCGTTTGGCTTCAGCTCTTGAGTCAATACGACTCTCTAACGATGTAGGCCAAGATCCTTATGCAAAATTCTGAGAAAGCCCCAATTTTTGAGATCGTGTAACGGTGGTGGCGACCCAATTCTGTGGTGAACAAACATTGATCATCCACAACTGAGCTCGAACTTTGTAATATATTTCAATAATTACTGAAAGGTCGGAAAGCCTCGAATGCTGCATAATGAAAGTGCAAATTGTACTGAATATTTTGACGCCTGTTAAAAATACAGTTTTTCTTGTACGGGTGTAGGGGTGATCTGACTACAAAACACCCTTAGGGCATAGCTTAGCCACTGCAAGAAAATAAATAAATAGCACAGGAGGATAGCTTTTTTGGATGGATATAAATTGGTATCGTAGCATAAGCGTTATCCAACAATGCTTAGAACTAAGCTCCTTGCTTAGTGTTATTCGATCCATTCATATTTACCCCGTGCATTTTACTATCGGTGAGACTGAATAAAAGTCTCTTACGGCCGATTTCTTCACATTAGTACAAAGTCTGTATAATACCCGAACCAGCTAGCTCTGGAGCTATCTCTAGTACTCGGTATCAACGAAAAGCTAGTACTTGTGCATTTCTCCACATTGCTAGTACCGGTACTAAGTTCACGCAGCCGTATTAGCAACCTAATACGTCTAAACTGGTATAAAATCGATTTTGACACTACTTTGACTTCTGAAATTAAATTTTAAGATATATAATTTCGGCCTTTTTCTGTCACTTTTTTAAATTATTTTTGGAAATTTATTAATGCAAAAAAGAAGTCACTTGGCATACCGCATACCCTGCACAATGAAATTCAAGGGATTCACTTGTACCTGACTTGTTTGCTTCATTTTTCCAGTCAAATTGTGTTGCTGAATCGACAGCATATTACTCTCCATGCAATAACGAGCCTTATCTCGATTTGGGTTCCTTAAGTCTATCGGAGGAAGACATTCTTTTAGAGCTCCCTAGTCTTGAAGAAAGCATTACCTGTGCCCCCGATAAGGTTCCTCCATTATTTCTTAAAAAATGCCGATATTGTTTGGTGAAGCCACTTCAAAAGATATTTAATTTATCCCTAAAAAAGGGTGTATTCTTGAAGCGTTGGAAATCCTCATTTATTTCGCCAATTCATAAGTCTTATTCTAAACAAATGGTTGAGAATTTAAGGCCTATAGTGAAGCTGTAGTTTATACCGAAAGAATTTGTTGTCAACAAATACATCTACTCAATCGTACGAAATCACATATCAGTATTTCAACATGGCTTTGTAAGTGGAAGATCGACGACACCCACACACTCACCAATTTTTAGTAATTTTTGTCTTCAAAGTATGGAAAACCGTGGTCAAGTCGATAATAAAGGGTGATTTTTTAGCTGGTTTGGTTTTGGCAACACTGGTTTTGACAGCTGACGTGTGTTTAGTACCTTGTGTCACTGTCAAACAGCTTCAGTTTGGTTTGCAATTTAACCATGGATCGTCTTACAAATGAACAACGCTTGCAAATTATTGAATTTTACTATCAAAATTCGTGCTCGGTTCATCGCGCGCTGCTTCCATTTTATGATCGGCATTCTCGACCTTCTGAGCAGTCTATTCGGAAGATTGTGACCAAATTTCGCACCAAATTTACTTTGTTGGACATTAAACCACCAACACGTTTACGTACTGTGCGTAGTGAAGAAAATATTGCGGCCGTATCAGCTAGTGTGACAGAAGACCGCGAAATGTCGATTCTGTCAATGGTGAACGCTACCGAGCGATGATAACAAACTTTTTTTTGCCCGAAATGGAAGTTCTTGACTTGCATGGTATGTGGTTTCAACAAGACGGTGCCACATGCCACACAGCACGCGAAACAATGGCGCAATTGCGAGGCGAGTTTGGTGAACAGTTAATTTCACGTTTCGGGCCGGTCAATTGGCCGCCTAGATCGTGCGATTTGACACCATTAGATTATTTTTTGTGGGGGTATGTCAAGGCTAATGTCTATAGGGACAAGCCCGCTTCGATTGACGCACTGGAAGCCAACATCCATGCATTCATTCGTGAGATACCGGCCGATATGTGTGAAAGAGTATGCCAAAATTGGACTCAGCGGATGGGCTACCTGAGACGCAGCCGCGGTCAACATTTGCATGAAATTATCTTTAAACATTAAATTGCAAGGTTCAAACTATCGATTCAAATAAATATTTCATTAATTTTTTCGAATTTTTTGTGTTTTTTTTTAAAAAAAAGTTCTCAACCTCTTAAAAAATCACCCTTTATTTTCACAGATTTTTCCAAAACGTTCGATCGTGTAAAACATGAAATTAATTTCTTTTGGATTTCACTCGAATTTGTTAAGGTGGAAATGAAACAAATGCATACAACTGAAATAATATAGAATTTCTTTTTTTTACCGTGGCTGTGGGTGCTGTAATTCGTCCACTACCAATTGGAGAACGACGTGAAATGTAGTTTTCGACAACCGAAAACGCCGAAAAAAATCCACATCGTCCCAATTATTTACTGCATTCCGTTGTGACATAATTTGGTATATGCGGCGGTTAAATCCACGAACTTCGATTCCTTCATCGTTTTCGATGTCATCGAAATCGCAAAATAAATTTTCACCGCCAAAAATTTAATCTGTGGCGAACCACATAACGACAAAACGACTAATGTATTACCGATTCATCGATTCATCACATTCATCCATCCATCCATTCATCACGCACCAACACATACAAAAAGTTCACGAGAGCACCTCACACATTCCATAGCCCAACATACAAATACAAAGTTCGCGACGACCGACGTTGACTTTGACGACCTGACATAACGAACCCGAGAGCAGAAAGAAAGTAAAGTAAAGTAGTCAGTCTAAGTCTAAATTTCGAGCTACACGCGTGCGCAACTAAATCTTGTAAATTAGAGTTAAGTTTTAGTTCCTATTAATACATGTTAATAAAAACCAAGACGAGTGTTTAATTGGTGGTATGAACACCACAATTGGTGACCCCGCAACGAATAATTACAAATCCATTTTATCAATGTACACGAAATACACAAATAATAAACAAATTATAAATGGACAGTCAAGAAAATATCAAAATCGAGTACTATTTTTATTGTGAAGAAGTGAAATTGGCTTTTTTCAGCGAGTATTAGCTAGTACTCGGCACCAAATTCAGGGAGCTAGGCAGTTAGTACCTGGTGAAGAAATGACTAAGTACCGATTTGAGTACTAGAATTTGGTCTAAACCCCAGTATTAGGGCTAGTATACTCTGTCAAGAAATCGGTCGTTACTGAAATAAGATTAGTAGATCTCGACAAATCTAAAATAATTTCTTTAAATTTTACTTTCAATAGTAAAACTTGAATGCACTAAATTTCTTCTTGCTAATCTAATGAATATGACTTATCTCTCACCTCTCGGCATTCTTCGATACCTTTGCACCAGTGACGTTTACTCTAAGGTGCGCAGGTGTTCTCCGCACACCCCAACGAAATCCATCCTTTATGAAAAATTTATTTGTTTATATACATGCGCTAACAATATCTAATTGAGTTACAATTCAAAAATACTTAATTAAAAATAATGCTTAAACATCCACTTTTGTTCACTCTGTTATGCCGCACCGTCCATAGCCAAATCAATCAAATCAAACACCGCAGTCAAAATCGCAATACCAAAATGTATATAAACCATTCAACACAAATTGACGTTGAACAAAATGTTCTCCTCTTTTCGTAAGTAAATTGAACGGTGCGCGCCGTCATACATACATACTTTCAAACCTCTATCCAGCAACCTATCCAAACCAACTCTTTATTAAATTCAGTTCGACGTCGACTCGCCCGGTTGTTCTCCACTTACTAGCGCACCAACCCAAAGGAAATATCCATATAAAAAAAACGTTCTACCACATTCAAAGTCCCAACAATCGCCTGTACAATAACATGAATTTGGGTTCTCCAGCAAACCGGGCTCGATACAACACATTTTCTTTAGCGGTTAGTTGTGGGTATTATGTTGCTTCTCATATTCTGTTTTATTTCGCATCAACTTGAGTTCTCCAGCAAACTGCGCACTGAGGCTCGATACAACCCTTTGGGTATTATGTTGCTTCTCATATTCTGTTTTGTTTCGCATCAATTTGAGTTCCCCAGCAAACTGCACACGCAGGCAGGCTCGATACTACACATTTTCTACCCTTTTCTTTAGCGAGGAAGATGTTAGCTGTAGCCTGTGGGTATTTTGTTGGTTTTCATATTTTGTTTGTTTTATTTCGCATGTTAACGTTTGTTTGGTTGAATTTTGTTCGATTCTCTTCTCCTGATATTAGTTATTTGTTCGATTTCGATGTGCTCTATATTTGTAGAACATAATCGACTGAAGCGAAAGCAAAAAGCAACACAACAATAGGCGTGTTTTTTTTTCAAATATTTGCATTGAAAACATGTTGCGGAAACATGTTTATTCTTACATCATCATTGATCATTCGCATTTTGGCAATAGTTAGATATGCATGTCGTTCTTTTAAGCCAAATCGTATAAGAGAAAAATGACCTGTCGATGCGCTATTGAAAATTTATTGAAGAAACCATTTTCTCAATTAAATTCGGAAGAAAGACTGGAAATAATTAGTTTTGGAAGGCCAACACTAGACATTTTTAGATTCCTAACTATGAAAGAAAATTTTGGTTGTGTGGTTGCCCCGTTCTTAATAAATTATTTTGTTGGCCTTGTTTACTTAACATCCTCGTCGTGGTCCTGGAGAAAACTGAGTATATACATATGTACGTTATTATTCAACAAAAAAAAAGTAGAACACCCTGCTTAGAACATCACGCCACGTCCCTGCTTTGCACGCAACTTAAATTCGTGCGAGCTTTCTAATTGCTTCCGCTACTTGCTCCTCGTGAATAATTACAGTAATTGAAACATCGCAATCCATTTTAAAATGCTTTATTAAAAGTTATGCTCAATTTAACACAAAATATTATTTTTCTTTGACAGGCGAAGCACTACAAAGCTCTACAAAGACATTTGTAGAGCTTTCCCCAATTCGAATTTATTTCATTTCGTGCGTATTGCAGCAACATCCTTTCTAGCTCCGTTCGTTTTTGAATTAGCTTTGCGTTTTCAAGCCGGTTGGAATTGATTACAGGTGTTATTTGATTACATATTATGATGTTTTACAGTTTGCAATTCTGTTCATTTCTTCCGTTAGTGTAAGTAAAGTAACTGTGAGGAGTGTGAATACATTAATTTATTTATTTAAGCCATTGGCAATTATTTATTATGCAAAATTATTTCTTAAAAACACGTCTTATTTTAGAATAATTTTCAATTACAAATACCAACAATGAAGCTGTCAAGCCAAATGCTAAACAATTCCAAGCGAATTGCAAATCATTTACTGTCAAAGGAGACGGTCCCGGCTGTGGTTTTCCTGTTGATTTCATTAAACCCGCCTTATATCCCTGCCAAACTGCATCCCGTAACCATTTCTGCCTCAAACCCGTGTCTCTGATCAGCATAATGAAATTGTTTAAAATTTCTAAAAATGGTGAATGATGAATCGTCGAAAATCCCGAATTGAAAGTTGCCAAGCTGTCACGAGTTACAGTAAACTTCGATTTGGCAAAACGATTGTGCATATCAATCAAAAATTCAGCTTTGTCCAAAGGGATTATCCAAGCAACACTTGTGTTCGCCATAGAAGTCCTTTGTTTTACGTACTCATCTGAATCAAGTAATACGATAATGTTCTCTAAGCCCGGAGGATAAAGTTTGGACTTAGTAAGCCTTTTCCATTTGGATTTGGATATAATCACAAGGAAGTTATTATCAATCAGGTCCTGTGTTGTTTCGAATTGTTTTACTTTTATAAACTCCGTTAGAAATGATGTCAAATAGACGACATAAAGATTGTGCACGATAAAAGAAAATAGCAAAACTAGAATGTGAATTCGATAGTCAGCAGTTATCTGTCTCTCAGTAGGCAGAGAGAGTAGTTGTAAAAATGTTTGACTTATGTAGGACCACAAGTTGATAGCTCCGTTGGTATAATAGTCTTTAAGGCAATACATGAGAATGATATAGACAAAGGTGAATCCAATAAGTATCCATGCGCCTGGTGTGAATGGTCTCAGGAAGTACTGATTGGGATCCACATTGCCATTGATTGGAACCATAATAACTAATTTTGATTGATCTAGCGGATAACTCTCTTTAATTAATTCATTAGTTAATCCGACAAGGTCAGTAATGCTTATCTCGATATCACCATTTAAAAGTGCGTTAACTATGCCCTTTGTAGATAGCTCAGATGAATTGTTAGTTAAAATATCTGTAAATGTTGCATTATGCGTCTGCAGGAATGCGAGAAACTCTTGTGCCACAGTTCCTCCAATAGTCCGTTCACCTCGTTTATCATTGTACCAGAAAACTTGTGGAAAATCCGTCTGCACTGTGATACGAAAACTATAGCCGTTTAAGTCTTTCATTGCATTGGGAAGGGGTTGGTCGCCTTTGGGCAGCTCTTTGACTGGAATATCTGCATAGGGAAGGTAGGCAAATGGTATACGTTCTACAGTACCAAAGATCCTCGTAAATTTAAGCTCCGTGAAATACTGAAAATATTCCTCCAGCAATTTAGCACTGCTTGCGATAGTAACGACGAACTTTCGAGCCGGCAGGCGCACCACAAAATTCTCTACCAGTGCTAGGTACTGTTGGTTTTCACTGCAAGCCCTATCGACTTCGACTACCAAAATGCCGTCTCTGTCAAACGTTTTGATATCTTTCAATTCACTTGGAAAACGATTAAAAATTACCACGGGAATAATAAATTCCGATTTCAAAATTTCACTGACACCGATAAAATATACTGTCGCCGTATTGACTTCACTGTGAATCCTTTTGATGAGATCACGTAACTCACTCGAATCGCTGTAAGCACCGATGGCGATAACTATAAGCCAAAGCGTCGTGGCTCGCAGGAGGTTCATTTTGAAATGAATAGAATTTCAGTTTGGAAATTACTTTGGGCTCAAATAATTACAGATCGTTGCATTATACATAATTTCAAACAAAATTCATTACTTAATGGGTATTTTAGATAAAATCTATAAAAAAAATTATATTAAAACTCGCTAAAAAGGCTGCTTACCACTAATCGTAGTAATTTTCAAAAGACACGCAACCAATGTATGTTCGGTGTGAGAACTTTTGTTTGGGGCCATTTCAGTTCGGTTGTAGCCCAATTCAGCTCCTGTCTGTCGAATTTTAAAGAACTGATGACAGTGTGTCCGTCCACCAATGTATAGAATGATGTCAGAAAATTATTGAAGGGGGCAAGATGTCGGCAATAGAGACCCAATCTTTGGTTTGGAGACAACTTTATAATAAAAAGCATTGCTGATGTTTCCTTTATCTGGAGTTGGCTAAAGATGCTCCGAAATGCATAATTTTCAGCCTTAATTTTAACCCTAGAAACATAATCATATTTTTATGTACGTTAAGGATAATCATACGCCAAATTTAGGTCTACTTTAAAATCGGCTCTATTAACTTTTTTATATATAAATATGAATGTCTAAAATAACTGTAAGATACATTTTTATATTTATAAATGAAATATATTTATTTTTTATATAACAAAGCAAACGAAAAGATCATTCAAGATCACCAAAAAAAACAAATTATTTTTTTCAGACTTCAAAAATTAATAAGTTTGTACTTTAACACATTTTTTACTTTAAATTTAGGTTTAAGGTATATATTTTTAATAGAATAACAAAAAAAAAAAAAATTATATTATGCAGTTGGAACAAACGTCTTCGCGACGTAGACCATAGCTATATCTCAATTTTAACGTGACTTACCTCGATTAAACGACAACCCCATGCAAGCTCTGATCGACAAATGGGAATTCTTAAAGGTACATCCCGATCTACGCATCGGCTAAAGCGAGACAACTAATAATTCCGAGAGCAGACGTCAAATTGACGTAGATTATGCTTCTTGGGTTAAAATGTCGCCACCTTTTCAGTCACGAAATTTCAAATGTCGTCGATACAATTTTATCCAAAATACAAACAATTTGGAAGTTTTTCAATCGGACACATTTTTTTACAAACTTCAAAAAAACAAACAAACATCCGTCAGAAAATAATTTTAGGATTTATTTTTACGCTATTTAATTGATTTATGTTTCATACTAGCTGTCCCGCCCGGCTTCGCCCGCGCCCAATAGCAGTCGCGTTACTTATTAGGCAAAACGCTGCTCTAGTAATGTGGTTCTGGGTAGAAATAAGAACCGCCAAATCCGACACACCTTGTTGAATCAACCGACAAGGTCAGTAATGCTTATCTCGATATCACCATTTAAAAGTGCGTTAACTATGCCCTTTGCAGATAGCTCAGATGAATTGTTAGTTAAAATATCTGTAAATGTTGCATTATGCGTCTGCAGGAATGCGAGAAACTCTTGTGCCACAGTTCCTCCAATAGTCCGTTCACCTCGTTTATCATTGTACCAGAAAACTTGTGGAAAATCCGTCTGCACTGTGATACGAAAACTATAGCCGTTTAAGTCTTTCATTGCATTGGGAAGGGGTTGGTCGCCTTTGGGCAGCTCTTTGACTGGAATATCTGCATAGGGAAGGTAGGCAAATGGTATACGTTCTACAGTACCAAAGATCCTCGTAAATTTAAGCTCCGTGAAATACTGAAAATATTCCTCCAGCAATTTAGCACTGCTTGCGATAGTAACGACGAACTTTCGAGCCGGCAGGCGCACCACAAAATTCTCTACCAGTGCTAGGTACTGTTGGTTTTCACTGCAAGCCCTATCGACTTCGACTACCAAAATGCCGTCTCTGTCAAACGTTTTGATATCTTTCAATTCACTTGGAAAACGATTAAAAATTACCACGGGAATAATAAATTCCGATTTCAAAATTTCACTGACACCGATAAAATATACTGTCGCCGTATTGACTTCACTGTGAATCCTTTTGATGAGATCACGTAACTCACTCGAATCGCTGTAAGCACCGATGGCGATAACTATAAGCCAAAGCGTCGTGGCTCGCAGGAGGTTCATTTTGAAATGAATAGAATTTCAGTTTGGAAATTACTTTGGGCTCAAATAATTACAGATCGTTGCATTATACATAATTTCAAACAAAATTCATTACTTAATGGGTATTTTAGATAAAATCTATAAAAAAAATTATATTAAAACTCGCTAAAAAGGCTGCTTACCACTAATCGTAGTAATTTTCAAAAGACACGCAACCAATGTATGTTCGGTGTGAGAACTTTTGTTTGGGGCCATTTCAGTTCGGTTGTAGCCCAATTCAGCTCCTGTCTGTCGAATTTTAAAGAACTGATGACAGTGTGTCCGTCCACCAATGTATAGAATGATGTCAGAAAATTATTGAAGGGGGCAAGATGTCGGCAATAGAGACCCAATCTTTGGTTTGGAGACAACTTTATAATAAAAAGCATTGCTGATGTTTCCTTTATCTGGAGTTGGCTAAAGATGCTCCGAAATGCATAATTTTCAGTCTTAATTTTAACCCTAGAAACATAATCATATTTTTATGTACGTTAAGGATAATCATACGCCAAATTTAGGTCTACTTTAAAATCGGCTCTATTAACTTTTTTATATATAAATATGAATGTCTAAAATAACTGTAAGATACATTTTTATATTTATAAATGAAATATATTTATTTTTTATATAACAAAGCAAACGAAAAGATCATTCAAGATCACCAAAAAAAACAAATTATTTTTTTCAGACTTCAAAAAGTAATAAGTTTGTACTTTAACACATTTTTTACTTTAAATTTAGGTTTAAGGTATATATTTTTAATAGAATAACAAAAAAAAAAAAAATTATATTATGCAGTTGGAACAAACGTCTTCGCGACGTAGACCATAGCTATATCTCAATTTTAACGTGACTTACCTCGATTAAACGACAACCCCATGCAAGCTCTGATCGACAAATGGGAATTCTTAAAGGTACATCCCGATCTACGCATCGGCTAAAGCGAGACAACTAATAATTCCGAGAGCAGACGTCAAATTGACGTAGATTATGCTTCTTGGGTTAAAATGTCGCCACCTTTTCAGTCACGAAATTTCAAATGTCGTCGATACAATTTTATCCAAAATACAAACAATTTGGAAGTTTTTCAATCGGACACATTTTTTTACAAACTTCAAAAAAACAAACAAACATCCGTCAGAAAATAATTTTAGGATTTATTTTTACGCTATTTAATTGATTTATGTTTCATACTAGCTGTCCCGCCCGGCTTCGCCCGCGCCCAATAGCAGTCGCGTTACTTATTAGGCAAAACGCTGCTCTAGTAATGTGGTTCTGGGTAGAAATAAGAACCGCCAAATCCGACACACCTTGTTGAATCACACGATATGTTAAAAGTGTGAATGAAGAATGAACAACAGCATAATGTTTCTACTATTATTTAGTTGTACCACATGAAATGTTCGATTTAGGAGCAAACATTTAAAAGCCAATAATACTTTTTTATACTTTTTTCTTTAATCAAAATAATATAAGGTATTGGCATCTACAACGCTCTTCCGACGTCAAATATTAATTTTTTAAGAATTTCTGAATTTTTAACGCAATGATATCTTCAAAGGATTTTATGGGCTTTTGATTGGCATTGGAAGCCTTCCTGGTGGCTAAATGACTTCAGACTGACTGAAAAGTACCGTGGATGGGGAAGAATTTCCAGTCCCGAATATAAGAGCTTTTGTACTGTTACACGTGAGGCATGGGGTTTAGCATTGACATGTAATTGTGTCGTACCATGCCATTGCATGCACCACTTATGACTATTTCCTTAGAAAATTGTTTGGGGTTTATCGTTTCTCGTGTTTAATGAAATGAAAAGTCTGTCAGACTGTCACCATAAACTTTCCAAGGTGAAGAGAGGAATTGGGCACATGTTCTAGTTGTGCATATATGTATGTACATATGTACATCCAACCACTGCCTAGGTCCATACATATTCTACTTTTCACCACAGGTTGCTATTCGGTGCAAATATTCTTTAATTAGAGATTTAGAGCATACCTTCCCCGTCTTGCAGTTGAGAATTTTATAAAACTATTTACCATTCAACATGAAAGAAACATGTCCGTTAGATCTATTTTTTTTTTTGTTTGCCTTTTGTTTCCCTACATATTGAATTTGTTAATAACTTGACTCCAGCGCCACCTTTTGAGTCCAGATTTTGCAGTTTTCTCTTTAGGCACTATACCAACATATATATATTGTGAATATGACTTATTTTGGTTAGTTAATATGGAAGCTGTTGATAACTTGACTCTGGCGCCACATAGCGGGTAGTTTGTGTGTCTATGTCCTTCCTTAGGTCCCAGAATATCTCTATACCAAATTGCATTACAATTGGTTCAGCGGGTTAGGCGTGAAAAGATTTTGTTAATAACTTGACTCCAGCGCCGCCAAGCGGGCAGTTTTTTCGCTTATGTCCTTCCTTAGGTCCCAGACCATTTTCTTGCCAAATTACATTACAGTGGGTTCAGCGGTTAAGGCGTGAAAAGATTTTGGTAATATCTTGGCTCCAGCGCCACCTAGCGGGTGGGTTCGCATATGTGCTTCCCAAGGTCTCAGACTATCTCTCTGCCAAATCCCATCAAAATTGGTTCAGCGGCTTAGGCGTAAAAGTGTTTTGTTATAACTTGACTCCAACGCCACCTAGCGGGCGGTTTTTTATGCCTATGTCCTTCCTCAGGTCCACGACTATCTCCGTACCAAATTAAATTACAATTTGTTCGGCGGTTTAGGCGTGAAAAGGTTTTGTTAATAACTTGACTCTAGCGCCACCTAGCGGGCAGTTTTTCCGCCTATTTCCAAGGTCCCAGACTATCTCTCTGCCAAATTCCATTTAAATTGGTTTAGCGGTTTAGGCGTGAAAAGGTTTTGTTAATAATTTGACTCCAGCGCCACCTAGCGGGCAGCTTTTTATCCTATGTTCTTCTCCGGGTCCCAGACTATCTCCCTGCCAAATTACATAACATTTGGTTCAGCGGTTTAGGCGTGAAAAAGTAAAAGACAGACACACAGAGTTACTTTCGCATTTATAATATTAGTGTGATAAAAAAAAAACTAATTTAATTGACTGCAATGGCTGCAGTTAATAGGTCTGTTTCCGTAGCTTTTCAAAACTGCGTTAAACTACGAAAATCTGTTCCCGTACAAAGATATTTTATAGATTTTCACAGAAGAAAGCGATATCAAGAGAGTAAGGGCCTGACTGAGCGGCTGAGTGCCAAAAAACTGAGCTGCAAAAAAAAATGTAAAACATATGAAATTGTTTGTTTGTGCCTTTGTGGCCACGCGCTTGCTGAGCGGCAAGCGACTTTTCTGAGCGGCATGGAGGCGTCGCTCAGCTCTCAATTCTGTTCTATTAATTTAATGTAGGGCTGAGCGGCAAGAGATTATCAAGGCAAAAATTAGAGAAATTAGTTTCTTTCGTTTCGTAATTGATGAGGGGGCTTGCAGGATAGCTCGAAACTTCTTGGTTTCGTAGGGGATGCGCTGGTTTCTTGGAATTAATTCGGGGGGTCAACAATTGACGGGTGCAATTGAAGAATTGTAGTTGATGCGAAAAATCAAAGAAAACAGAAGTATGAATAAGAAAAAATGGCGTTTATGTTGAACACTTTCGTTTATTAGGGAACTTACCTCTATGCGAGTCGGGAAAAGAGTAGGAGGAAAGGTTAATTTAATTCACCTAGCTTTAGTAGAAAAACAGGAAATAGGGAATTTGTGGGGATCTATTATTTCAAGTCAATATTAAATGAGAATTATATAAAATAAAGTGCAGTGCGTATTCAAAGCTTACGAATTCGGAATGACTATGATACGAGGATATGAAATGACCAAGGTGTCACAAATGTACGCACTCGAATTGAATAGTAGGCAACGCATTATTCCTCCATTTGAATGAAATGGATTCATTGTTTTTGTTTTTACACATTCCACTCCAAGCACTTCTTGAACAACATTTGCGAATACTTCGTAGCCTATTTGCAGCGTGGTGTGGCTCAAGTTGCAAAGATGCTATCATAATAAAGGAGATAAGTTACCAATTTTTTAAAAGCCAACCCATTTCAGGAAAACCGAAAAAAGTTCGAACAAGCGAGAAATAACTGCAATGCTAATATTCATATACTTCATCAAGAATTCTGTCTCGTCATCAATTCTGACGCTCATTTCCAATGACATTTCAGCTGTCAACTCTTTGGACAAAGCCAATCTGCTCGCCGCGCAGTTTGCAGCTAGCTCAACGCTTCCAGATTGGGTTTGGGACATAATTACGATTACCCTGGCGCAAAGGTTTGAAAAAGCCATTTTGTCGGTGAAATAAGCACAAAATCTAAAGTGAAAAATACTGATTAATCGATTAGTTTAGGCGATATCGAGGTTTGAAAATTTGAGTAAAGAAAATGCTACTTGAAATTTGAGAATCCGTGAATTTTGGTGCAGAAAGTACGGGAACACCCCCAATACATTTATTTCAATGTTCTTGAGCTAAAATTCGCAGATTGGGGAAATTTCTTACTCTCTCGTACTTACACTTACACTTACACTTACGCTCTCTTATTCAAGACGCAAAAATTTCGTAGATTTTTGTAGTTTTGGCAGAGTACGTGACTAGATCTAATTTCTGACAGTTTTGTGTTTCAGTTTAACCTTTCGCCATTGCCTTACATTCGAATTAACAGTCAGCGTGTGTATTAAAGACAACAATGTACATTGCAGTTTGATTAAGAAAAAATCCTAGCGTCCGTACCTCCAAAGTCAGTTTAACATAAATATTGTAGTTGCTAGGTAATGCCATAGGTATATTCAAAGAGTGGGTATTTAAAATGCAGATGGTTTTATTTCATTTTTTGAGAAATGAATGTGGAAAAACGTGACATTTTGATAGGTTTTCCGGGCTTGGCGGCGATATTTTTGCACCTGCTTATGGTCGAATAGACAATAACAACAACAATAACCGACACCCTGTCATTCTGCGTGGCTTAAATTGCCTAACAAGAGTATTGCAAAGCCAAATTAGCTGTGTCATTTAATTCTAAATAGCATTAAAATAAAAAAAATAAATTGAGGTTATAAAATATGCAAAACGCAAAAGTGTGCTGCATACAGCTGCTGTATTACGAAACATTACCGCATTGCGAATAATTGGCCAATTTTAGTTGTCGTAGCTCGTAGTCGAAAATGTTTCTTTATCGTAACTGTTACTAATGTACGGTACTCGTGCGAATAATTTTCAGTTGAGTAACATAATCAAAAGGATTAAGAACATTATCCAACGGGCTTTACCGGTACAGCTTGGGGTGAACCTGGGCCTGCTTCTCGCAACCAATTGTGTGCGCGTGTTATATTTTTGCACAAATGGTGGTCGCCGTGGCCGTGGTGGTTAGTGCGTTGGACTACCACGCAATGCTGCCCGGGTTCAACTCCTGGCCGGGTTGGACTACCACGCAATGCTGCTCGGGATCAATCCCAGCCCGGGTCCAACACCTAAAAGAGTTTTTTCACGGTGCCACCTCTTTCGAATGTCTGAAAAGCATCAAAGAGTATTATTTGTCACGATTGAGCTTCTCAACTCGCTGTTCGGAGTCGGCAAAAAACTGTAGGTCCCTTCCATTCATGCAAAAATATAACACGCACACACAAATGGTTGCGAGAAGCAGGCCCCGGTTCACCTCGAGCTGTAGCGCCAACTAAGTAAGTAAATGGAAGGAACCTACAGCTTTTTGCCGACTCAGAACGGCGAGTTGAGAATCTCATTGACAAATGATACTCTTTAATTGCTTGTCAGACATTTGAAAGAGGTGGCACCGTGAAAAACTCTTAGGTGTTAGACCCGGGCTGGGATTGATCCCGAGCAGCATTGCGTGGTAGTCCAACCACTTAGCACTACACTACCTGTCACAGGCCAGGTTAATAATCCTGTGGAAGGGGACTTTTATTGAGTTGCATACAAACGGAAATGACTTATCACTACACCACGGTGCTCATAATATTGACTACGATCAATATTTTTCTGTACGCCGCTTGTAGCTAGAATTCTCAAAAATCTTAATTGTAACAAGCCTTCAGGTAAAGATGGGAGTTATCACATTGTTCTGAAGAGGTATCCCTCTACCCGCTTTGCAAGCTGTTCCATTTGTGTTCCTCTATGTCTATAGGTACTTCTTCAGATAGAAGATAGGAGATTCTCCTCTTCTAACTACCGATCCATAGCTCTATCGTTAGCTATGGCCATGAAGTGCATTTTCAAATACCATCTTATGAATTACATGTTCTGTTACGAGTAGATGGACATACACCAATTCCTTTCTCAACTAATGCTGGTATTCCATAGGGTTCAGTTACTTCCCCGACACTTTTTCTTTTTGATGTGTAAACATCTTAGCTCTCGGTATGAGCAAATTCTTCGCCGTCGTCCGTCACGCGTAACCAAACTTGGTATTAGTGCGTTCTCTGTATATGATTCTCTTAGTACTGTTGATTAAAAACTGTTTGAACGCGCATCACGCGGGAACTACTGGACGGATTTTGATGAAACATTGACGTAGTGATGAGGGACAAGAACGAGAGACAGACAGATTGACGTAGTGATAGGAAACTCAGATGGTTTTTTCAGATGTTTCCTATTATAAGTCTTCGTCGAATCTCCTCTAAGGTGTCATTCGTAGAGTTGATATTTACTCCGAGGTAGGTAAACTCCTTAACCACTTCGAAGTTACTGCTGCCAACAGTGACGTTTTGTCCTAGGCGGTGGACAGATGTTTCTTTGTTTGTTGACAACATGTACTTGGTTTTGTCCTCATTCACTTCCAGGCCAACTCGTTTCGCCTGTTCCTCAATTGCCGTAAAAGCCTCTAACACGGCGCGCTGGGGGCGACCGATGATGTCGATATCGTCTGCGTATCCCAGTAGCTGGACAGAATTGTGAAAGATAGTGCCTTCCGTATTCACACCTGCCCTGCGCACTATCTGTTCCAGCACAAGGTTGAAGAAATCACACGATAGCGCATCTCCTTGCCGAAATCCGGTGCATGTTTGGAATAGTTCGGAGGAACTGTTTCCGAATTGCACGTTGCACCGCGTATTTTCCAGCGTCACACGGCATAGCTGGATCAGTTAAGCCGGGTTCCCGAATTCGGCCATCGCCTTATAGAGCTCAGGACGATGAATGCTATCATATGCGGCTTGAAGTCGATGAAGAGATGGTGAGTCTCGACTTGAAATTCGTTGGTCTTTTCCAGGATTTGCCTTAGTGTGAAAATTTGGTCGATCGTCGATCTGCCGGGCCGGAAGCCACACTGGTACGTGCCGATTAGTGTGCTGCAGAAAGGTTTCAGGCGTTCACACAGTACGTTAGATAGTATCTAAGACTTCAGCGGATTTTAAAAATTATCTATTTCGAGCTAAAGGATAAATAATTTCAGCAAGATCAGTGAGAAAAAGGCTCGTAAAAGCTTGACTTAAAGCACGCAAGCAAGTACTGAAGCCGAATTTTCCAATTAGAGTCAGAGAAAAACGACTAATTTGGGATGAAACACATCTTAATTGGATTCAAGACATGTGTGTGTGACAATAATATCTTTTCCGACAAATCCAAGTTTAAGCTGAACGTGGGAAGTGAGAGGAGTCCTGCATGAAGAGAACCCAAGGAAAGATAGAGCTCTGAATGCCTCTTACGGATGTCCCCAGAAATGAAGGTGTGATGGTCTGGGGATGCTTCTCTGGAAATGAAAAAGGTAGAATGGCCTCTTCAGAATCGAAAGACACTGCAGCAGTGTATCTAAGGGTCCTAGAATATAAATTAGAGCCCTCCGAGCTAGAGCTTTTTAGTGACACTTGCAGATTCATATTTCAACAGGATAATGCTTCTTGCCATACAGCCAAAATTGTACCTATGAACTCGTTTTTATTTTTGAAATGAAAGACTAATATATAGCTTTAAAATAAGCTACAACTTCTATGACTAAAAACTAGGTAAGTATTTTTTTTTAATTTTCTATGTTAAAAAGTACTTCGAAGAAAACAATATTGATGTGCTAAGCTTGACTCCCTACAGCCCAAACCTCAATCCAATTGAGAATATCTGGTCAATAATGAACCTTAAGATTATAAGACAGCGTCCAGAGACAATTGACATCGTAAGAAATCTACTAATCCGGACCTGGAACACCATACCACATGGAACAACATATCTGAGTCAATGATGTGCAGCAGTAATAAAAGAAAGAGGAGGTTCAACAAAGTACTGATTAAATGGACAATGTTTCTGGGAAGCAATAAAAAAATAAAAAACCTGAATTATTCAGCATTTTTCATCAAATTTCTAAAAAATGAGCCAAGTAGGGTAAGGTCGGGAGGTTTTGACACGTTAACGAACATATGGAAATATCTCAAAATCCAAATACAATTTCAAATTTTCAAAATATACATAAGTTACAATATTATTTTAGCAATATTAAAACATTAATGACTAATCGATATAAATATTTTTTCCAAAACCCTCCTACCATGAAGGAGGTTTTGACAGAGGGATAATAAAACAATTTATATTGCTTTTTTGTTCAACAAATAATTATTTTTTTATTTTCAATACATAGCAATCTTTGTTTATTAGTTCAGTTTACTTTTTATTTAAGTTTAAGGACGTAGAATTTAAATAACAAAATAAATTTACCAACAGAAAAAAAAATTTCATAAAAACTTAATTTAAAACTTGTTTCATCGATGTTGCGGTGGGGATTTTTTTTTCCTGTAAATATTTGGCATTTTTACATTCTAAAAAAGAGTAAAAAGTTGTTTTACCACACTATTTTCATTTTGACTCATAGTCGAGGATTTTACACTTTGTCAATTCCTCCGGCAGATCGACGATCGACCAAATTTTCACACTAAGGCAAATCCTGGAAAAGACCAACGAATTTCAAGTCGAGACTCACCATCTCTTCATCGACTTCAAGGCCGTATATGATAGCATTCATCGTCCTGAGCTCTACAAGGCGATGGCCGAATTCAGGATCCCGGCTAAACTGATCCAGTTATGCCGCGTGACGCTGGAAAATACGCGGTGCAACGTGCAATTCGGAAACAGTTCCTCCGAACTATTCCAAACATGCACCGGATTTCGGCAAGGAGATGCGCTATCGTGTGATTTCTTCAACCTTGTGCTGGAACAGATAGTGCGCAGGGCAGGTGTAAACACGGAATGCACTATCTTTCACAATTCTGGCCAGCTACTGGGATACGCAGACGACATCGACATCATCGGTCGCTCCCAGCGTGCCGTGTTACAGGCTTTTACGGCAATTGAAGAGCAGCCGAAACGAGTTGGCCTTGAAGTGAATGAGGACAAAACCAAGTACATGTTGTCAACAAACAAAGAAAAATCTGTCCACCGCCTAGGACAAAACGTCACTGTTGGCAGCAGTAACTTCGAAGTGGTTAAGGAGTTTACCTACCTCGGAGTAAATATCAACTCCACGAATGGCACCTAAGTGGAGATTCGACGAAGTCTTACCCTAGGAAACCGCTGCTACTTCGGTTTGGCAAAACAAATGGGTTCAAAACTCCTAAATCGGAAGATGAAATGCATCCTCTACAAAACACTGATGCTGCCAGTTCTGCTGTATGGAGCCGAGTGTTGGACAAGAAGCAGGAAAGCAGAGCAGATTTTGAACAATTTCGAGAGAAAAATACTTCGTCGGATATTCGGTCCCGTATGCGAGGAGGGCGAATGGAGGAGAAGATACAACCGCGAACTCTATGAGCTGTACCAAAATGTGAGCCGACCACATCGAGCGAATGGACAAAAATGCTCCAGCAAAGAGGATCTTCGAATCACAGCCCCCAGGTTCGAGACGACAAGGAAGACCGAACCTTCGGTTAAGGGACCAGGCTACCGCGGATGCCAGTGCGCTTGGTCTAGACAACTGGAAGCAGCGTGCCCGGGATCGAAGAGAGTGGAAGGGTCGGGAGCCCGTTTAGTAAGTAAGTTAGTAAGTAATTCCTCCTTCAGCAAAAAAATCAAATCCTCCTTTTTAATTACTTTCGGAACTTATCAAAAAAAAACTTTTGTAATGGCGCTCAGGATAAACTATTGTTTATTAATGATTTTAAAACGAATGAAGGTGCACTACGTTACAGTTTGATTACTTACCAATCGTTATTAACTTCATTTTCTCATCATTTAAAGTTCCTCCCGCCTGTCAAATCCTCCCGACCTTACCCTACCCAAAAAATCCATTTTTCGCTTTAAGACCAATGTTCTCATTTGACGAAACACAAAACCTCATTAAAAAATATGTAGTTATTGCAACCAATTTGCCGAATTTCGAAAAAAAATAGTTTGAGCAAAATTTTTCAAATGGCACTGTATACGAGTATATTTATAGAAAGCATCATCATGCCAAATGAAATTGCCAAGTCGACCACAAGGAAAGAGGTCAATGTTTTAGCGATTTACACTGGTGGAACCATTGGCATGGTGAGAAATGAAAATAAAGGTGAGTAAGCTAAAATTGTTGAATGTTCTTCTGAACAATCTGTCATTTTTGTTACAGTGCTCGCTCCAAAGCCGAATGCGCTGGTAAAAACCCTACGAACATACCGGAATATGCATGACCAGAAGTATGCGGAAGAAATACTCAGATTATCAGCCGACGACGAGCGTTTGGTTTTACCCTTTGTACATGATAAACCGAATCGCGTGGTTTACACCATAGCCGAATACGATCCAATTTTGGATTCCAGCAATATGACAGTTAAAGATTGGGTCAAGATTGCCAAGAATATTTACGTAATATTTAGTTCATATCCATGTCAGAATCAATTTTTTTTTTTTTAATATTTTTTTAGAAAGAGTATCAATCATTCGATGCGTTTGTAGTACTGCATGGCACCGATACGCTCGCCTATACCGCTTCGGCACTGTCATTTATGTTGGAAAATCTAGGAAAACCTGTAATTATAACGGGTTCGCAGATTCCGATCTTCGATACACGTACCGATGGCATGGAGAACTTTACAAACGGCCTAATATTGGCCGGTAATGAAGACATCCCAGAGGTTTCTGTTCTCTTCGGGAACAAGCTTATGCGTGGCAATCGAATAGTGAAAAATAGTTGCGATGACCTTGACGCGTTCGTTACTCCAAATTCACCACCGCTCGGTAGAATCGGTGTTAAATACGAAATTGACTATAGCCTAATATATCGTCCGTCCAATGTCAGCCGTTTCACAGTACATACAACGCTGAATGTAAACGTTAGCCTGCTGCGTCTCTTTCCCAGTATAACAGCTTCAATATTCGAAGCGTTTCTAGCGGAACCTATGGAGGGTGTTGTTCTGCAGTCATTTGGATCTGGAAATATTCCCTCTAATCGGAATGATATTTTGGACATGATAGGTAAAGCCTCGAACCGTGGAGTTATCATTGTGAATTGTACGCAATGTCAGAAAGGAGCGGTAGCGGAAATATATGAATCGGGAAAACTTCTTAGTGACTTGGGAGTGATATCAGGCCACGATATGACACCAGAGACAGCATTCACAAAGTTATCCTATGTCCTGGGAAGGGACGATTGGACTTTGGAATATAAAAAACAGGTTAGCATAAATAACTCAGCACAAAGATGCGATAAAATCGAATCCTTTCTCTTTAAGATGATGCAATCAAATATCCGTGGAGAGTTGACTGCAAAGAGTCACCGCATGGAAGACCTTATTTCTACTGGGGAAAAGTAATGTTCAGCAACTGCTCGTTGCAAGGACTGAAGTCATTTGCATTTGCTGGTGCTGATCTAACTCAGCTTTGAACTTGCACTTTTGCTAGACATAGAAAATAAATTCTATTTTGACCGCCTTCGAATTGGAGGAACCGATATAAACAAATAAGAAACTTTTATAGATTATTTATTATTTACATTGTTTTTTTATTTTTGACTTATATCCTGTAAATTTTCCATTATTTTATAAGTCTTATGTGTACATTCTAAAATACATAAATTGAATTGAATTTTGATTTAGTCTTATATCGACCGTGAACGAACAAATAACTAATTTTCTATAACTTGGAATTCTGTTGTTTCCTTTGATTAGCAAGAGTTTGCTTTTTTGACTTAACCCAGAAAGGTTAATTTCACCAGCATACATATTGTATTAACCAACAGTCAGCGTCAAAAGTGAGCAGACAACAATGCATACATTAATAACATTCCCTTTTCCTATAAAAACAAAACAGATACAAAATATTGAAAAACGGTTAAACACAGTTTTGTTCATGTGTAACAAAAAGTTCATAAGAAACAATAACAACAAGTTTTTCTTTAATATTAATCTTATTAATATATAAATCTCAGTGTGACGCTCTTACCTGTCAATCTTACGATTAGACAAACACAAAAACTAATGCACACAATGAAGTAAAACTTCGTATTCCATTTCACTAACATCCTGTGCCTATTACCGGCCGATTTTCAAATTAATTTATTCGCAATATTATTTAAATTAATGCAAAAATAAAAACACTCTAACAAATGCCACTTATTTTGCGAAATGTAATTTATTCAAACTACAAATACTTAGAATCCACACTTGTGGATTGTATATATTGATAGACTGCAAACCTTGGGGTGCGTTCGCACTGTCTTTGATTCTTCAATCAAAATGACAATGTATGTATTGTAAGTAACACTATAGTTTTTAGACACGGGAGAAGCCGGGCGGGACAGCTAGTGTTAAATAAATTATAAGAAAAGTGAATATTAACAATGTATGCAAATGTTGTCTGCTCATTTTTTATATACATACATATGTGTTCAAGATAAAAGCAATTTAAAACAATTCCTGTTGGTATGAAACTTTATTTTTAACCTTTACTAAAATGCGACCACGTTCTCCAAAGGTCCAAATGAGAAGAAAGTCCAAAACCAAGAAAAGACAGGAAGTAACGACAAAATGACATTTACATGAAGCTGCAAATGTTCCTCTGTAGATGTCTCCAGTCTCGTCAAAGGGAAACAGTGCAACCATTCAGTGTTGGCTACAAGTAGATCTCAAACATCCTGCCCGGTCGAGCCACCTGGCTCGAGATCTTCCGACTCAAGAAGTCGGCATAATTTCTGCACTGCCCGGGTGTACATCCCTGATGTCGTCTTAATCGTGGCGTTACGCGTTAGTCCATCGCTGCCCGGATGAACCTCCATCACTCGACCCAATCGCCAGTAAGTCGGCGGTAAATTCTCCTGACGAATGATGACGATGTCCCCAACTTGGATGTTGTTCAACCGCCTCTGCCACTTACTCCTTGTTTGTAGCGTTGTGAGGTATTCTTCACTCCATCTTTGCCAAAATCGCTGATGTACTTGCCGCAGCCATTGCCAATGTTTAATACGGTTCGTCGGGATGTCATCAACACTTGGCTCTGGCACGGCGAGAATGGGAGATCCGATGAGAAAGTCAGCTGGCGTTAAAGCGAATCTGTCCTCTGGATCGTCGTGCAGTGGAATAAGCGGGCGCGAATTGAGACACGCTTCAATACGTGTCGCTAAGGTATGAAGCTGGTTGTACCACAGAACTTGTCCGCCTACCAATAGCACCAAATGGCGTTTCGCAGATTTAACCGCAGCCTCCCATAGTCCACCTTGATGAGGAGCGCTAGGCGTGATGAAGTGCCAATTAGTGCCCATACTGGCTAGTGACTGCTGACTATGATCGCTATGCCAAGCCGCAAGATCCTCTTTAAGCATACGGTGGGCACCGACAAATGCCGTGCCGTTGTCACTGTAGAGATCTCTATACGGACCTCGTCTACTGATGAAACGGGTAAAGGCATCTAAAAACGCCTGCGACGAAAGGTCATCCACCACCTCGATATGCACCGCTTTCGTGACCATACAAATGAAAATGGCCAGATAGGTTTTGACAGTTGTACGTGACCGCTTTGCTCCTATGCGCAGTACAAATGGGCCACAGTAATCCACGCCAGTTGACAGAAAAGGTCGAGTAACATTGACCCTTTGCTTTGGTAACGAAGCCATCTGCTGCGTGAGGGTAGCACCGCGATGACGTCGACAGATGACACAAGTATGGATAAGGCTCCGTACCGCCTGCCTCGCATTCAAAATCCAGTAGCGACTGCGAAGATAGTGAAGCATCAACTGCGCTCCACCGTGAAGTGTTTTCTGATGGGCTTGATGAATGAGCAACGAAGTCAGTGCGCCAGTTCGCGGCAAAATGATTGGGAAGCGATGGTCCTGAGGAAGAGTAGCCTTGTTTATTCGCCCACCAACGCGTAAGATATCGCTGTCATCTATGAAGGGATTAAGGGGAAGCAACCGACTGGAACTGGGGAGCCTATAACCACTCCGAATTCGATGGATATCTGAGGCAAAAGCGTCGTCCTGCTCGCAACGAATGAGTCTATCCAATGCTTCGTCTAACTCATCAGCACTGATGACTGCTTTTGACATGGGCCGTCGTGTTGGAGTCCAACGTAGCATTCTCACCACTGTATATAATAGCCGATGTAGTGAGCTAAAACGTTCCGTAAGGGCAATCACTTGACCGTCTAGTCGGCGTGTTGTTAGCTTGGGACCAACTGTAGCGATTGCTGTCAACAAATGCACTTTCTCCTCCTCTTGTATCGCACACAATTCGTCCTGATGAAGCTGCACATCTCGATCTGAGTCTGGTGGTATCGGATCATTTTTAATCCACTCCGGGCCACACCACCACAAACGATGTTCTAGCAGATCTGCTGCTCCCATTCCACGACTAGCGCAGTCCGCTGGGTTCTGAGCAGATCGAACATGATTCCACTGCTCTGGCGATGTTAATTCCTGGATTTGTTGTACTCGGTTAGACACATAAGGTTTGAGGGTGGTGGGTTGCTTTCGCAGCCAGCATAGCACGATGCGAGAGTCCGACCACAAGTAGCAAGGTGTATTCACCAGTCCCAAGGCCACTCTAACGTTGTCCAGGGTTACAGCTAACAGATGCGCTGCGCAGAGCTCTAAGCGAGGGATTGTAGCACCCTTCACTGGGGCCACCTTTGTGCGGGCTGTCAGCAAAGAGATTCGTGTATCCTTCCTGAAGTCTGTTGTCTTCGTATATATTACAGCTGCGTAGGCACGCGAGCTAGCATCACAAAAACCATGGAGCGCTGTTATTTCGCCATCCACCATTCCCAGCCATCGGGGCACCCGAACACGGTTGAGTGCGTCGAGACCATTGCGAAATTGAAGCCAAGATTCGCGCAATTCGACTGGCAGCGGAGCATCCCAAGAAATACCAGTTATCCAAAGTGTCTGGATAAATATCTTCCCTGTGATGACAACAGGTGCTAGAAGTCCAGTGGGATCGTAGAGTTGAGATACTTCACTAAGTACACGCCGCTTCGTTAGACATTCCTGATGGCTCTTGGGGCTTACGCTGAAGAATAACTCGTCCGTTACTGGATCCCACCGTAAACCCAGCACCGTAGCGGTGGGAAATTCAATGAGGAGCTCTGAAGTAGAAGAATTTCCGCCAGTTAGTTCATTAATTACCTGAGTACTGTTTGAGTTCCACTTTCGCAGCTTAAAATGTCCGGCGGAAAGAATAGTGTTGACATTGGCAGCTAACATCGCAGCTTCGTTGACATCATTGCAGCTAACCAAGAAGTCATCAACATAAAATGACTTTAATATTGAGTCCCGCGCTGCTACTGCATGTTTTTGGTCAGCTACCATGCTATAGTTATCGTACGCACATTGATGAAGTGCACGCACTGCATTGTAAGGACTGCAAGCCATGCCATAGGTGACAGTCGTCAATCGATAAATGCCAATGTCTTCTGTGGGTGATTCTCGCCAGAGAATACGCTGGAAATTTCTATCTTCCGGAGTTACCAAGATCTGCCGGAACATCTTCTCGATGTCCGCGGTGAGTGCAATGCGGAGACGTCGAAAGCGAAAGATGATATTAATTAGTGAATCCTGGATTGTGGGCCCCACTAACTGGATGTCATTCAGTGAGACACCGACACTGGTTCGTGCCGACGCATTAAAGACAACACGAAACTTGGTTGTAACAGCGTGGTGTGGGATATAGAAACAATTTGTGTGATCGTCCAGCTGATCAACACCAACACGTTCCATATGACCAAGCGCGGAGTATTCTCGCATGAATTCAATATACTTTTCACGTAACTCAATATCACCAGCCAAGCGTCGTTCCAGGCAGTGAAATTGTCGCAATGCTTGCATATATGATTCTCCAAGGACCGGAGCATCTCTACGAAATGGTATACGCACCATGTATCGTCCATCTTTCGTTCGAGAGTGCGTCGCTGCAAATATAGAACCACACTCGTCGTCTCCAACCTCATTCTCGGGTACTTCTTCCAACTTCCAGAAATTTTGGATAAGTTTGTCTAGAGTTGCATCATCTCCACATACGTGAGCGTGGAAACTGCCCAAGACTCGCGTCGACGATGGCTCGGATGATGCAGGACCAAAAACAACCCAGCCCAATTTAGTACGCTGAGCATGTGGCTCATTCGGCTTGCCACTAATGACCTCGCTTTGCACAATAAATCCCCACACATCCGCCCCAATGAGAACATCAATGCCACCAGGTGTACCAAAGTGGGCGTCAGCAAGTTTTAGGCCCACCAAGTGCTTCCATTGATTCACGTCGATAGGCATGGATGGAGTTATAGAAGTAATTGACGGTATTATTAGCGCATCTATCATCTGGGTGAAGTTAGAGTGTATAGAACAGAGTGTGAGCGTGGCGCTGCCTTTCGTTCTAGTATGAGCAAAACCTCCAATTCCTTCCACTGATACTTCATATTTGCGTCTGCGAAGATTGAGATGATTAGCAAAACGGTCTGACACAAAACTTACCTGCGATCCGGGATCGCAGAGAATACGAGCCATGCGCTGCTGATCTGCCAATTGTCCATATACATATGCGCGCGCAGTAGCCAGCAAAATAGTTTGATTGTCCTGGACGATAAAGCTACAAACGGGATCGGTCAGTCATGAACTGGGTGTTTCCAATGGTGGGACAGCTGATGGTTGGGAGTTCTGGCGTAGAACCTCTGTTGTTTGCACAGGTAGTGTTGAAGTCGTGGGCTCACGGCAGAACATGGAATGGTGCTTGCGACCACAATGCCGACAACCGGCCGAAGAGCATTGCCTCGAAGAATGCCCATGCTTTAGGCAATTAAAGCATAGATTAGATGTTTTGAGAGCCTCAAAGCGCTGCTCTGGTCTCATAGCCATGAGTGATTGACAGCGACCGACCCTATGAGGGCCTTGACAATGTGGGCATTTTCCCTCATCTGCCATGGCTACAGACGCTTTGACTGGATGCTGAGTACGATGTTGTTGTCGTGATGTGGAAGTTTCCGATCGTTGAGGTGTTCTAATGAGCTCTGTAGTGAGACTATGTGCACGTTTCTCCAAGAACTTGAGTAAGTGCGACAAAGTTGGAATTTTATTAGAAGAACAGCTCATGGTCCACTCACGCTGCGTTGTTCCAGGAAGTTTAGACACGACGATAGGTACTGCTAGTACGTCCCACTGGTCAACAGGCAGCTTCATTACACGTAAGGCACGCAAAGATTCGTGCACCGTATCGACGATACTCAGTAATGTCTTAGCTGTCTCCTCCGTTGCTGGTTTGATGTTGAGAAAGCGGGAGACGTGAATTTCGGCTAAAAGTTTTGGATTGTCGTACCGCTCCTTCAACGCACTCCACACTTCCTTATATCCACCAGAATACATAGCACCAATTAAAGGAACCTTTGTAGCGTTGACCGCCTGTCGAAGCTTACCCAGTTTGTATGCCTCTGGAAACTCCATATCGTCAACCAATGTCTGAAATATGTCTTTAAACGCCAGCCAATTGTGTAATGATCCGTCGAATGTAGGAATGACTACAGGATCCAATTTGACATCAAAATTACGCGCTAATGAAGATGATTGATCTGACTCCTTCCGCTGCAGTGGCTCAGGTTTCATCTCCAATAGCTTGCGGTTGAGTTTGATGCACGTCTCATTGTACAACGCCTCCACCTGCTCCCACAATTTATCGTGTGATGCAAACTCATCTCCTTGGGCTCTACCTACTAATAGTTCATGGTTGTGCACAAACCGCTCGTAATGCGCCGTGACGGCTTTCAATTCCTGGTTCAGTTGGGAACTGTCACATGCTTTGTAGTCGGCTCCTAGTATGCGATCATGACTACGTATAATCGCATTTTGTGCAGCCATACGCAAATTGAGTTCTGTCATAGTTCTGGCTAATACGTTGTCCAAAGTGCGGTGGAAAGGCAATATTTACTCAATCCAATTGTGCGACAATCTCGATAAAATGAAGACTACCAATTGTTCGCACACGTACGGTGAAGCGGGGATCCAATGTTATGCACCAAATCCAAATCAAACGATTGTAAGCAATGCGCTGTAAATCTTAATGTCGACTTGTATGGATGCCAAGCGCAGTCACGAAAAGATATCCAAATTTTGATATGCGCAAGCGCAGTAAATCCAAGAAAATCAGCCAAATTATCCAAAAAAAAGTGTCAATCCTCACAGGAGGCACCAAAAATGTTCAAGATAAAAGCAATTTAAAACAATTCCTGTTGGTATGAAACTTTATTTTTAACCTTTACTTAAATGCGACCACGTTCTCCAAAGGTCCAAATGAGAAGAAAGTCCAAAACCAAGAAAAGACAGGAAGTAACGACAAAATGACATTTACATGAAGCTGCAAATGTTCCTCTGTAGATGTCTCCAGTCTCGTCAAAGGGAAACAGTGCAACCATTCAGTGTTGGCTACAAGTAGATCTCAAACAATATGTATATACAGTGCACTCTCGATTTTAGCAACTAATGAAAACAGACGTTGTTGCAAATATCGAAAAGTTGCACAAATCGAATAGAAAATTAAAACACTTTAAAAAAGGCCTACACGCTATTCTCTTATCAAAATAAAATTACCTGCCATTTAAGAGTTTTGTTTTTATTAAAAAGAAAAATCATGCATTTAAACATATTAAAAAAAAAATTAATTTCTACGAAACTTAAATGCAGGTATGTTTATCACCCCTGTGATCAATTCCGACCGGATTGAAAACGCAAACCGATTTCAAAAACAGACGAAATTAAAAAGAGTGTGCTGAAATTCGCACGAAATGAAACAAATTCGAAATAGGGGAAACCTATCGTCGTTAAACGGCTGCATATATGCGTAGGCAGCGAAAACAAGAGTTGAACAGATACCACCAGGATAAACAGAGTATAAGATATGCCAATTGAACACTCTCAATCCGCCATTTTCTTGAATGCTGACGTTACATTATACCGATCACCTGAAGAGGAGAGTTGTGTTTTTGGGTATTTTGTTTTTTTTTTTTCGGATATAATTGTGTTTTTTGTATAAATCTCCATTTATAAAAATGAAACATTGTTTGTATGTATGTTATAGACTCCGAAACTACCGATCCGATTGAGTTCAAAATTTGTGGAAAATGTTGGTATTTTTCTGAGAGTGTTTCAGTGGAGTTTGGTCAAAATCGGTGTGCTAAGAGCTGAGTTAGTGGCAGAAACGGGGTAAAAATCTATTTTTTTTGTCTTTAAACAGCCCCTCACTCAACAATTGCTTATCGAATTACTTACTTAGTTGGCGCTACAGCTCGAGGTGAGCCTGGGCCTGCTTCTCGCAACCATTTGTGTGTGCGTGTTATATTTTTGCACGAATGGAAGGGACCTACAGTTTTTTGCCGACTCCGAACGGCGGGTTGAGAAGCTCAATCGTGACAAATAATACTCTTTGATGCTTGTCAGACATTCGAAAGAGGTGGGCACTGTGAAAAACTTTTGGGTGTTTGCGGCGGGATTTGAACCCAAGACCGCTGGCTCAGTAGTCCGACGCACTAACCACTTGCGCTACGGTGCTTATCGAATTGAAAAACCAAAAAATAGGTGGATTTAGTTTCCACTGATTCATTTAAGCTATATATCATCCATCTGCGTTATCTTAAAGCTGAGCTATGCTCAAAACAATTCATAAAGTCGTAGCCACCAATTTTCCATCAGTGGAAACCGTAGCCAAAAGTCATGCAGCAGTGGGTGACGTAGTAGTATCGGTTATGTGAATGCGTGCTCTATTCGGCGGCGCCGCGGCTATCTTCGTTCCTTAGTATGTGCGACTGTTTTTATTTTGACTCATAATCGAGGATTTTACACTTTGTCAATTCCTCCTTCAGCAAAAATGTCAAATCCTCCTTTTTGATTACTTTTGGGACTTATACAAAAAAAAAAAAACTTTTGTAATGGCGCTCAGGATAAACTATTGTTTATTAATGATTTTAAAACGAATGAAGGTGCACTACGTTGCACTTTCAATGTCAAAAGCTACATAATTAAAATATTACAGTTTGATTACTTACAAAAAAAATTAGATGAAATGGGCACAAAAATAAAAAAGACGTCCACTTCGCTTATCTCCTAGATTACAGTGATTGTTTATTTATCACTCAAACCAATCGTTATTAACTTCATTTTCTCATCATTTAAAGTTCTGCCAAGGTCTTAGTTTTTCAGTAAAGTGCTGATTTCAATTCCTCCCGCCTGTGAAATCCTCCCGACCTTACCCTACCCAAAAAACCCATTTTTCGGTCTAAGACCAATGTGCTCACTTAACAGGAAGGTTGAATATTGAACGATGAGCTCTATATCGGAATACGTACATATGTACATACATGTTTATGAACACAAGTATATAACGAGTAGGAATAAAAACTATCAAACCAAAGCGGGTAGATATATATGTACATATAGATCAGTGATCGATTACACAGGCTGGTACCCCTTTGGTGGCGGCCGGTGATGCTGTTGGTATGTAGGTACTGTATGTATGCACATATGCATGTGCGTTTTCTATGTTTCGAATACATAAAATGTTGAAATGGTTATTTTGCGATTGTGTGCTGTAATGTTTTTGACATTTCTGAACTCACCGGTGGACTTTACATTGCATTAACCACAAGAAACGATAAATGTCATACATAATTAGTACATGCAATTGATTGGTACGATACTATTACATTGCAATGCTAAACCCCACACCTCACGTGTAACGATACAGAAACTCTTCTTTTTGGGATTGGACATTCTTCCCCATCCACTGTACTGTCCTGATGTTTCAGTCAGTCTGAAGTCATTTAGCTACCAGATAGTCTACCGATATAAAGCAAAAGGCTATAAAATACTTTAAATATGTGTAGGGATCATTGCGTTGAATTTTTAGAATTTCTTAGAAAAATTAATACTCGACGTCTGACGTCGGAAGAGCATTGTACATATAGATGCAAACCACTTATAATTTGATAAAAGATAAATTAATAAAAAAGTGTTATTAGCTCTTAAATGTTTGCTACTAAATCGTACATTACATGTGGTAAAGCCAAATAATTGTAGAAAAATTATGCAGTTGTTTATTCTCACGATGAGCATTTCGTGTGTTTCAACAAGGTTTGTCGGATTTGGAGGTTCTTATTTCAACCCAGAGCCACATTACTAGAGCAGTGTTTTTTGCTTACTAAGTAACGCGACTGTTTTAGTATACGGGCGAAGCCGGGCGGGACAGCTATTTCTATATTAAACTAGATAAGCGGAAAAGCTTAATTCTTATTCGTGTATAAGAAGTTTCGACTGATAATCACGCTCATTATAATCAACGCATGCAGCATTGTATCGGCATAAAAACAATGAAAAAAATTACTATGAAATAAAGCGTAGCAACGCACGCCGGGTATCCGCTAGTTCTGTATAAATTCAGATTTTAACAAATGCCTTAGAATGTTCTGATTTTATAAGAGTTCGACAAATTTCATTCAAAATGTTCATCTAGCGACACAAGATCAACGGTCAAGGCGTTCGGATTGGCTCCAGAAGTACAACGCAACATAGTCGAGTGAAATAATGCAGAATTTGCGATCTCCTACTCGACGTTCTCTACTCCTTTTTCAAAAAGGAATTCTGTTGAACAACGAATCATTGTCACAATTGCTAGAATATGCAAGATTAAGCAGCATTGCCAGGTTTTGGTGGAAAAAATTCCCTTTTTTTGCATGAAAAATAATTTTTTTCCCCGATTTAACGTTTCATTTTCCCCGTTTTTTTCCCCGTTTTTTTCCCCGTTTTTCATTTACTTTCGATTTCGGTCATTAGCAAATAAAACACTGTTTTTCATACAGTCTTATTATTTTTAATAATAACATGAAAAAGTAATAGCACTTACAGTATATAAAATAACTGAAAAAAAAACATTTAAATCGTACATAATGTACATACTTCATTCAACAATCTATGGGTGGGTATAAAGATAACAAAATATAAAACTTAAAATAAAAAACAAAAAATTAAAAATCACAGCTTAAGAGGAAATTCATTAATCACTTCATTTTAGTAGGTTTGTTCAGCGAGGAAAAACTAGAATAGAAAATCACAGATTCGTGAAAAATATCAGATCAAAGTTAGCACAGAAAAGTACAAAAGTACCATTATGTTAGTTGTCAAAAATGACAATTTCATGGTCGATTATTGTACTTATGTTTTCCAAATTATTTATAGCATTTTACAATAGCTGATTGCCCTTTCACCGATTGAATTTCGATCAGAGTATATGTTTGTATCTAATAAGACTCTGATTTCGATTTCTTCCATTTGGTAAACTTATTTTGTCGATCCACTTTTCACTTCGTGTCAAAAAAATCAAATATACCATCACAGCTGATTTTGAAATCTATACACCTCAAGAGTAGGTGCAAGATTTTCTGTATTTTTCTCTTCTGGATAACCTCACCGAACGCAAAGCAGATCAGTTTCGGACAGACATTTTTCTCACTGAACACAAATCCATGTACTTTTCTGATAGGATAGCCTCAATCAACAGATCTAGTATTAAAATACTTTAAGGGAGCTAAAACACATTCTCAAATGAAACAAGATATCATTTGTCAAATATATAAAAATGGCTGTAGTCAGTGCCGCATGTGCGGTTGCAACCTTCAGCCAAATGCAAATTTGAGATCGTGTGTATAAAATTGTTTGCATTGACGCACTATGTATTCCTGTGATATTTCAATCTAAATAGTATTTTTTTTTTTGAAAATGGCAATGAATGGAAGCATTTTTCATTTTCCCCGTTTTGGCAACGCTGGATTTAAGTATAGTATAACGTATATTATAACAAATAGACTCAATCAAGACGACTTAGAACGTTTCTTCGGTGTAATTAGGTAAGGGAGGCCTATACGATCACCTAACATCACTAGAAATAAAATATAGATTACGTTCTTGTATACTAGATAAGATAATATATCCCACATCAAGTAACTCATTTGAAACTCCACCGGAGGAAGAACAAGATGAAGATATTTCATTGTTGGAGTTTGAGGAGTTAAAAGAAGATTCTCTTCACAACCTTGCCAAATATATTTTTAAAAAGTGCATAAACAATAACTACCTCGACTCCTCTTCCACTAGCTACACTTGGGTTGATGAGCTATCCGAAGGTGGGCTTAAGAAACCTAACCAACAGTTTCTGGAAGAGATAAGAGCACTTGAAACTATTTTTATATTTCTCAATATAAAGAACTTGTTCAAAACCAATCACTTTATAGAAACGCACTTAAAATAAACAAAATCAGTACCTACTACTTAGGTCTGTTTGGTGTGTCGCTTTTTTCGAAATTTCTATTAAAACATCAATTTCTATAGATTTTCGAAAAAAGCGACACACAACAGAACTACTAACTCTCATAAAAGCGAAAAAAGTTATTTTTCAAATATAGGATGTATTTAAGAACTAAGCATTTAAATAAGGCCTTAAACAGGCCATACAAATGTAAAAGACGGAAAGTTAATTAAAACCATTTCATTTAATTAAAAAATAAACTTTTTTTTCCATCCCTGAAATCGGTATATCGTGACGTCACATATCAAACGTCAAAGTAAGTTGGCATACCTTATATATCTGTTTATCCTGAGACAACACCAAATAAAAGGATTTCAGTTGCAGTAGGATTGCTGCGTAGAACGATCGTCAGCAAGGCGGCGGCATCCTTTCTATTCACTCACAGTAGCGAGTATTCATATCTTACAGTCAATACGCGCACCAGAAAACTTCCATGCGTATTGATACGTAAAGTAGTAAAAAAAAAAAAAAACAAACAAGCAATAAAACTCTGCGTGTTTGTCACAAAGTAAGTTCCCGCAAAAGGGTAATAAAAAATAAACAAAATTGTGTGTCAACTACTACCTACGACGGAAGTGAAACTTCTTAGCTTCATATAATTGTGGACAAAGGAAGAAGAGTTTGTGACAAAAGGGAGAGCCATTCATACAATTTTCGAATTCATTCGATATTCATAGAATATTCTCCGTGATTTTCTGCTCAAAAAATCCTTGAAAAAATTTAAGAAATTGTGTATGAGATGACACATAATTATTATGTATTTTCCATCAGAAACTTTCTTGGCTTTTGAATGGATCCAAATTGTTCGGATGTCTATCTAACCCCACTCTCGAATATGTGTTCCGGTGTCCATTCTGCCCCAAACCAACTTTCGGCAATATGAATTCCTTAACAAAAAAATGTTTGATTTAGAATGACGTCATATCGTATTGTATTCAACTTGCCAAACGCTTTCATTTGATACCAATATCAATGCCGTTGTAAAGACTAGTCGGATAACAAAGGAAAAAAAAAGAAGAAAAAAGAAGAGGTAGTCCGCCATTTTGCTTGGTGCTCCTACCATATTGAATTTTTCTGTGATGTCACATACCCTAGAACACTCTCCGGATAAAGACGAATCCAATGACACCTCATTTGTTGAAATCGGTTCCATAGTTTAGGCTGTGACGTGACATCTTAACATACAAACACCACCATCATGATGACGGTTTTTCGTTACATTCTGGAGTCGGTTTTACTCCGGTCATCGATAATGCATGACGCGCGTAAAGAAGTTTCACTTCAAAAATAAAAAGAGATCCTCGCAAGACATTCTCGACGAAAAGAAAATATTTGAATCGAAAAAATATCCTGCCTTACAAACTAAAGAAAAAAAATTATATTTGTCCTACGCTAAAAAGTAAACAAAACATTTAGAGATATCCTAGGTGAAATTGTTCACCTACGAATTTCAACAAGAATTTGTCCGATTCGCTGTTTTGGTAAAACCCCTTGCCAAATCAGTATATTTTGCCAAGAAGTCTACCATTACTTGATTTTGGTTGGCATTTGTATGTTTTCCCCTAAATTAGGAATAAATAATTAATATTTTATGTATAAGTCTTCTTAAACTTAAATTTTGAGTCTTCCGGATTCAATTTCACCAACAAAAAATCGAACAAATTGAAAACGTCAAATGGTTTGCGTTTTTTGAATTCCGACCGATTCTCAGCACACCCCTAATTCGTTCGAATTCGAAGAAATCCGAAGATCATCACACCAAAACTGCGAAAACGTAACGGATTGGATTTCGACCGAAATTGATCACAGGGTGAATATTTATAAACTAAAAATGCAAATCACTGCTCTAGAAAATCCTCTTTCCTTTGACACCTCATTTGTTAAGATTGGTTGAGTGCGAGAGCCGCAAATGGTGATAATGATTGCAGAACATTGAAATGCAAAGTATTATGATCATGTTAAAGCGCGCACATATACTAACACACATACTATTGCAACAATATCCACTGCTGCCCGACTGCTGGCAGTGGTCTCCACTGGAAGAAAATTGTGGGCGATGCTTTGAATAATGGTTTTGAGCATTGCTCAGCTTCAGGACAACGCAGGAGGATGTTTTATATCGCAAGTGAATCAGACACAAATTTACTAATTCCACCTATTTTTTTGTTTTTCAATCCGATAAGCCATAATTGAGTTAGGGCTGTATAACTATAATTTTCACTCCCATTATGCAGTATTTTCACTATTTTCTGAAAACCATGCAATTTTCCGGGATAAAAAGTGTATATATAAAAGTTGACCAGGAACATATGCAATCACTATGTCAATATTTCATCGCGCTGCTATTAAATTTGAATTACAAATTTCGTAACCGTTCGGTATTCCGTCCCCGAATGCAAAATCGCGGAATTACTTCACTAGAAATTTTGCTAACGTGCGCTTTGATGATTACACATCAAAAGCTGCATCCTGGACCTCAAAATCGTAAAAATGCACAGAGAAAGAGCGAACAATGAAAAAAGAAGAAAAAAATTACGTATACGCCACGTTGTCCTCAAGTACAGTGACTCAACTTTTTGATCACAAGATGAAAAGGAAAGAGGTTTTTTAGTTGTAACTTTTTGAATCTAAATGCTAATGCAACGAATTTTTTGACGAAGTATAGTTACAGATGCTCTAGATAAGAATACGCAAAATAAATACAAATGTACCGTTAGATTTCGGACAGTTTCGGAAATCTATTCTCGAAAGCATGTGATCAATTAGTTGAGACTGTGTAAACTGTGCATTGGGTGTGATCGTAGTATAGTAAAACTTGGAGAAATTAAAGTTTTTTTTCAAATATTATTTTAGTTCTATGTACGTATTGTTATACTGAACCCGATAAAAGGTAAAAAAATTTACTATTTTTGCATTTGCTAAGTTGTTTACGTTTGTTTTGTTTCGAGATCAAATGAAAGAACAAAGCCGCTCTAAAATAGAAGAAATCAAAGTGCTTATTGATGTTAGTTGCACATACCGTGAAATTTCTTTAAAAGCTGGATTTTCATTGGGTTCCATCACAAAAATAAGAAAAAAATTCAAGGTTGAAGATGTAGAAAACAAAGACCGGTGAAAAACCCATCCTAAATCCTTTTGTACAAAGCCGTATTTTGAGACAAATAAAGAACGGAGTGCACGAAAATGCAGCCCAAATGAACAAAGATTTGCGACAAAATGACGGAAAAGTTGTATCAACAGAGGCTGTTCGGAAAATTGTACGCAAAAACGGTTTACACAGTCGTGTGAAAGTGAAAAAACTACTGTTGACAAACGACATAAGAAACTTAGGCTAGAGTTCGCAGAAAAATACTCAACTTAAACGATTAGGACAAGGTCGAAGGGAAACAAAATTAATCATTTTGGCTTGATGGTTGTCAATGGTCCTGGAAAAAGACTGATGGACCAACCCAGTACCGTTGTAAACCAGTACCGAGTAACCAATCGTTAAGTTTTGTGGCGGAAATTAAATGATATGGGGCGTATGGTCATTAAAGGTGTTGGTCAATGTGTGGAAGCTAAAGGGATAATGTATGCCAATCAATACGTCAGCATCCTTGGACGAGGACCGCGGAAATGTCTGAACTATTGGAATAAGAACTTGCCGGACATTATCTTCCAGCAATAAAATAATCCGAAAAACAGTACCCGAGTGGCTTAAGCATGACTTGAAGGCAAGCAGTTTCAAACGCTTGATTGGCCACCACATTCTCCCGACTTTAACCCGATCGAAAATCTTTGGGTTGAGGTCAAAAGTACAATTTCAAAAATGCCAGGAGACTTTCCAAATCCAAGCGATTTCTGGGACCGGGCTCAAACTGCTTGGAACAGTTTAGCCTCTAGCAAGTGCAGAACACTTGTGAAATCTATGCCAAACAGAATTCGAGCTGTTCTCAGAGCAAAACGAGGTCATACTGAATATTAAACTGCAAACGTTTGTCAAAGTCAACTAATTGATCACGTATCATATTTTGTACTTCTTCGACGTATATTGGAATTAAAAAAGATATTTTTTTTTTTTTTTCATTTGCTGAATAATAACATTACTATTATTTTCTCCTCAAAATTTCAATGAATTATCTTAAAAAATAAACAAGTTACAACGAAAAATCATTTTTGTACTAATCATGTGATCAAAAAGTTGAGTCACTGTATATTATAAATAACAATTATGTTTCAATTCATTTTATATAGAAAATACCTTTTTTTTTTTGTCAACCAAATTTAAGATTGGGCTGATTTCTTTTTCAATAGATGGTGTTATTGCAAATACGTACGAGTTATGGGCCAAAAATGTGAAAAATTGTAAAAAATGGGCATTTTTACGATTTTGAGGCCATGGATGCAGTTTTTTTTGGACCAGTTTGTTTTAATTTTTTTTCTCCTAATCAATGCTGAAGACAGACAAAAAAATTCCTATGCCTAACCAAGATAAAGCCATGAGAAGAAAAAGAAAGTGCTCCAATTAAGGCTTAAGCCAAAATATTCATAAGGCTTTTAAATACTTTAGGCAGCCAATCTAGCAAAACAAATGATGCAGAGTTTCTATTTTTGATAAGTATTTTCAGGATCAGTGTTCAAATCTTAGGCCCGAGATTAGTGGTTGCACTGTGTACGTTGGGAGCACTTGCATAGAGCTGCAATTCCAAGATAGTAAAGACTATACTTCACAGGATCATTTTGGTGGTCTTCATTTATTTTTAGAGTAATTGGAAAGCTACCCCGCAAACATCAACCAAATTATAATTTTGCATTACTGGCCATCTATTTGTTTTCGAAGTGAATACTTCTTTAGCGACGAAGTTATTTTGTCTAACTACCTTTTCACGTCTAAACCGCTGAACCAATCATAATGTAATTTGGTGTAGAGATAGTCTGGGACCTGACTATAGCCATATTTTCAAAACGCGTGCTGAGTTTGGAAATTCTGGCTACATTTAAAATTACTGTGTATCTTTGAGTGACTTCGTGTTAGTTAACGTTGGTATTTTTAGAATGGTAAAAACAATTCAAATCAAAGACTGAAAATTCATTCAATAGCGCGTAAGAACTGTTTAAAAAAAAGAACACACAAGCCCAAACGTAAATAACCGATGTTTTAACAAAAATATAACCGAAATAATTTCGAATGTGACTCAAAGTCACACCGTGGTAGGATTAGGGTTTTATTTTCATAAAAAAGTAAGACGACGGAACCCTTTGCTCACGAGTCTGACTCGCATTTGGACGATTTTGTCTGTATGTTTTCCCCCAAATTAGGAGAAAATAATTAATATTCAATACATCCATAAAAAAAAAAAAAATGTACAGTGTCAGCAGTCCTATACAGAACCAAGCCTAGCTTCTCTTAACCATTTTTGTGTGTGTTATTTTTTCCACGAAATGGAAGGGACCTACAGCTTCTTGCCGACTCGGAACGGCGAGTTGGGAAGCTTCTCATGACAAATGATAGTCTTTGATTGCTTGTCAGTCATTCGAAAGAGGTGGAACCGTGAAAAAAATTTTAGTAGTTTTTGCTGAAAATTAACCCGGGCAGCATGCGTAGTGGTCCAACGCACGCACTAACCACTACGGCCACGGCGACCGTAATGTATCTATAACTTTTCCAAAACATACCTTTTAAGTCCTGCGGATTCAATTTCATCAACAAAAACCGAACGAATTGGAAACTTCAAATTGTTCGCGTTTTTCACTTCCGACCGTTTCTGAGCACACCCCTTAGCAGCGTTGCCAGTTTGGGACTATTTGCGCAGTGGATTCTCTAAAAAATTCAGTAGATTGAATTTTAAGTGGTAACGCTGCCCCTTAGCCTAAATTCGGGCGAATTCAGTGCGAAAATCAGTACATACATACACCGAAACATTGAATTATATTTTTAACACTTTAACAATTACAATAATTGCGATAAACAACTGGGAATTGGTTGGGAACTACTTTTTAGATACTACTATACACAAAATTAAAAAAAAACAAATACCTTGGCCTAGGGCGACCCGAAACGTCAAAACAGCTTGACAGTCAAAGTGTTGAGCTAAAGTCAACAATAGTGAAATTAGTGATGGAAGCTACAAACTAATAATAACAAACTAATGATAACATACATAATATGCACTATAAAAGAAACATGTATCATTTTACTAATTTGTTAATGCAAAAAGTGTATTTTAGTTCCGTTTTAAATTGTGCTGCATTATTTACTCTTCTAATTTGTCGCGTAGTATTATTCCACAAAATCAGAGTTGACAAAAAATTGACGCTCATACATCAGGTTAATGATGAGCAGGTATAGGATTTTTCTCACTTTGCTTTTTTTGCACAATCGTATGACACTATAGACTTTAAACAAAACGTTTGACGTCCTGCTGGTGCCAAATATATGTATTTTATTTTGCCTTTTTTTGCCTTTTTTCATATTTTCCTTCTTTTTAGTCTTTTTCAAAGTTATACGTACAGAAGACTCATATATACAAACATAAAGTAAATTGACTCAATGTTCATAGATGCATACATTGGATCCACATTCCTTTTTGTATGCATTGACCGTTTAGCTCAACACAAACATTTCGAATGAATACGAATAGATCTATGTAACATTGTAACTTGTTTGCCATCCCATTGATTGCTTTTTATTCGTGACCCGGCGGCGGGCAACAACGGAATAAAGTTGTGTGAAACATATACACGTGTGCAGCTTCGAAAAAAACAAAACAAATATGCATATTATTTGTTAGGCATTTAGAATGAAGTCTACAGAAAAATAATCTCTTTGATTTTTTTATTTTAGATGACTATTGAAGGCTGTGTGCTTCCCCAAAATAGCACACCTTTTTTGCGAGGGCTCCACTTTTACATAAAAAATTATAAACAAATTTATGTAAAATGAAGTCGAAACATTTTTTTTTGTATACTTTAAAGTTCCAATAAAAACATGTAAAAATTACAAAACGATCGCATTTTATTTTCTTGTTAAAAAAAATTCACGAAAAAACGTCGAAATTTCAGCCGTCACAGTGGACCTTATATTCTTTACAAAATCCCATCCCTGATGACGAGTGTCAAGGATTACATCCAACGTGCTGTGTGAATATCTGAAACCTTTCTGCAGCACACTAATCGGCACATACCAGTGTGGCTTCCGGCCCTCCGAATTATTTCGAACATGCACCGGATGTCGGCATGGAGATGCGCTATCGTGTGATTTCTTCAATCTTGCGCTGGAACAGATAAGTGCGCAGGGCAAGTGTGAACACGGAAGGCACTATCTTTCACAAATCTCTCCAGCTACTGGGATACGCAAATGATATCAACATCATCGGCCGTTCCTAGCGCGCCGTGTTAGAGGCTTTTACGGCAATTGAAGAGCAGCCGAAACGAGTTGGCCTGGAAGTGAATGAGGACAAAACCAAGTACATGTTGTCAACAAACAAAGAAACATTTGTCCACCGCCTAGGGCAAAACGTCACTGTTGGCAGCAGTAACTTCGAAGTGGTTTCCTACCTCGGAGTAAATATCAACTCCACGAATGACACCTTATTGGAGCTTCGACGAAGACTACCCTAGGGAACCGCTGCTACTTCGGTTTGGCAAAACAAAAAACTTGAAAACTCCTAACTCGGAAGACTAAATACATGCTCTACAAACCATTGACTCTGCCAGTCCTGCTGTATGGAGCCGAGTGTTGGACGATAAGCAGGAAAGCGGAGCAGATTTTGAATACTTTAGAAAGAAAAATTCTTCGTCGGTTATTCGGTCCCGTATGCGAGGAGGGCGAATGGACAACAATTCTCCAGCAAAGAGGATCTTCGAATCACAGCCCCCAGGTTCGTGACGACAAGGAAGACCGAACCTCCTTTCGTAGGATCAAGCTACCATCGCGGATGCCAGTGCGCTTGGTCTAGAGCTGGAAGCAGCGTGGCCGGGATCGAAGAGAGTTGGGCTGCTGTGTCTCAGGCAGAGACTCTTCACGGGTCTGGAGCCCGTTAAGTTAGTAAAGTCGCCGATTACATACTTAACTGTTCGGAACTATTTGGCGAAAACTCTTAGTTCTTTCATAAAGTCGGTTTCTAGTTTAGCAAAATATCAGCGAAAAGACATATGGTACGAAACTCCAGAAGCCTATCAGATGACATACTATATAAACGAGATGAGAAATCAGAGACACTATCATACCTCCGTACGCCGAAAATATAACGGAGACAACATAAAGCTTCCGTTTACTAGCGTAGCTATACATTTCAAATAGATTTCATTTGTTTATTCTCCAACTCGCAGATACTCCCACTTAGACATCTTTACTTTTACAAAGTCCTAAAAATATTTTATATAAGAAGTGGCTACTTATTGAATCAGAATTTAACAGCCTCTAACCTCCGCAGCAATCAACGATATTTGGAATCTTAAATCTCAACAAAATGCTTTCACCCCACAATAATTTCTTCCTTAGGTTTTTTTTCATTATAAAGTTCCATACACCCGCCACTAGTTCTATAACTATAGGATGTATCTGTTATATTTCTCTTTTAATTTCGAGTAAAGTACACTATTTAAGCTAGTATATAAGACATAAATATTATACTTAAGTACATATTAATCCATAATTGTTAGTTAGAATACATTGATTGAAATAAAAATTGAATTGAATTGAATTGAATTCAAAATAACCATCGGTTAATACGGGCATAATCAGATTTTCGCAATAACAACAATGGTAGCCAACTACGCCAGCGACCCAATTCTGTGGTGCACAAACTTTGGTAGTATTTTTTAATCATTGTTAAAAAGTCGGGTAATACTACGGTTACACCAAAACAAAATCCGAGATTTCGCAGTTGAAATCTTGGTACCTCAAAAGGGTGTTTACACCGAAAAAAAAGATTTCATTTGACACTTCATGTTCACATTGGAAAAAATAGTTGTGAAGGTATTTTTCTGGAAACACAAATTGTAAGTGCAATGTTTTTTTTAAATTAATAATATGCAATTATAAAGAAAAATATATTATTTACAGAGGTACTTTCTGAGAATAAGAAGTAACCTGCAAATCGGACCAGAAGGAATTGAAGTTGATGGACCTGGGGAGCAATTCTTCAGTTAACGTGGACACTCTGGAATCAGTTGCGATCATGGAAGGCCCACTGAGTGACATGCCATCTTAGAAAACGAAATGAATAAAAATACACTTACTTTTATAACCAAGCGATTCGTTTACTTATCAATGACAATGCTATCCTCGACGAAGTGTTCCTCCAGTTCTCCAAGAATGGCACTTTTATTTTGATTACCATTTTGATGGAGAATCTCACGAAGAACCTTTAGTTTTTTTTTTCCACACAAAAATATTCAACCTGTATTTATTTGTCAGATTGTGTAGGTAGTTTAATTTTAATTTCTTCGGGCGAAAAATTAATGTTTTTGTGCGAAATATGATGCCATTTCCTTGTGGTTTTTTTTCTAGCACCACGGAGATCATCATATATTTCCTCCCACAATACAATGCTAAACTTTTCATCCTGCAGGTGCCAGATTCTTCTTGTTTTATTTTCTTCCGTTGTCTCCATTTTAATTTGTTCCCTGAAAATTAAATTCATTTATTTAATTGTACCTACTCAGCAAAGCGATTCAAAACAAACTTTTCGTAACTATTTTTGTTTTACACCATTACAAAATGATGTGGTGAATTATTAAAAATGTGTGTTCGATTTGACGACCTGCCAACTGCATTGAGATTTCAGCAGGATTTCACGAAATCTCGATGAAATCCAAGATTTCGGTGACAGAAAAATGTGTGGCGAAATCTCCTCGAAATCTCGAGATCTCGTGAAAAATCTAGTACGTCGCTGAAATCTCGAATTTCGGCTCGGTGAAAACGTATAACGTCAAATTCTGCATGATGAAAGTGCAAATTGTACTGAATATTTTGACACATGTCAAAAATAGTTTTTCTTGTATGTATGTAATAAGGTTTGGTCTGATACTCTGATTACTAAAGTATCTGTTGAGAAGATTTCTGGGATTTTCGTCAGCAAATTAGAACCACAACTCTGTTTTTACTTCAGTTGATTATGCTAAAAAATTCCTGAAACAATTATGTATAACAATATCAATAAGTAAGTTAAATAAATTAAATTCTGACTTCAGTATTCTCCTTCTTCGTGCTGTCGATGTTCCAAGATCCGCCAAAAACCTCGTGCTAAAGAAAATGGCAGAACAAGAGCGAAAACGATTTGCTTTCTTTGACATTTATTTATTAGGATGCGTTTGGATTATTGATAGCTCGCAATGGCGTTGCCAGATCTGTCGCAACACTCCCCCCGGTATTTCCTCTGGAGGGCCTATCCTATCTTCTGGCTGACGGCGATCCAGGACGGCGATCCTCGTAGCAGGTCTCATGTACAATCCCGTGGCTGTCTTTACCAAAGCACTTCTTACTTGACCATCTGAACCCTTTTTGACTGCCATGATTCGCCCTTTAGGCCAGCAATTCCTCGGGCTATCAGGATCCGTAATGTATACGATGTCATCGACTTCAATTGGTTTCACGTTTTCAAACCATTTGCAGCGCCTGGTGATTACGGGTAGGTACTCGCGAACCCATCTTCTCCAGAAGGCATCCGCAAGCTGCTGCGCCGTTTGCCAATTTCTGCGTAGTTGTATTCTTTCGCTTGTGTTGTCTATAAGAGGCTTTGCACCGCTAGAGCTGCCCAGCAAGAAATGGTTTGGCGTAAGTGCTTCCTCCTCTTCGTGACTGATGGGAATATATGTAAGCGGCCGAGTGTTGACAATCATCTCCACTTCCATTAAGGCGGCGCGCAGAAGCTCATCAGTTGGATTGCGCGATGAAAGTACTTTATAAAGAACGTCCTTTACCGAACGAACCAGACGTTCCCAGGCACCTCCCATGTGGGGTGAAGCGGGTGGTATAAACTGCCATTTCATAGAAGAGGTTGTAAAGGCCTTTATCAACTCGTTCTGATCCACTAAAGCAAACGCTTTCTTGAGTTCACGCTCAGCACCCTTAAAATTGGTGCCATTGTTGCTCCACAATTCAATCGGAGAACCTCGCCCGGCAATAAAGTTGCGAATAGCCAAGATGCAGGAATCGGCTGATAGTGAGTAAGCCACCTCCAGATGAACCGCTCTAGTTGTCAAGCAAGTCAGTAACACACCGTATCTTTTTTCGCTGCTTCGCCGCACGGCCACGAACAGGGGTCCAAAATAGTCCACACCGACATAAGCAAATGGCCGGCAGAATGATGCAAGGCGGAAGACATCCCATTCTTGGTGGTAATGGCTGTACTCGACGGTTCATGCAAGTATGGCAAGTCCGCCGCGCTTTGTTTAGAATCACTCTAAGTCTCGGGATCCAAAACTGTTTTCCGAATTTCGTTGACCACGGTTTCGTGGTTGGCGTGATGATATCTAGAATGATAATCAAGACGAATTAAGTTGGTTATATACTGACCACTGGGTAATATAACAGGGTCCTCTTTATTTTCAATCGTCACTCTTCCACTCAAACGGATTAGGCCATCGCCATCAAGATAAGGAGAAAGCTTATAAATGGAGCTTGATTTCTTTAACGCTTTCCCTTTTGACAGCAGGATTATCTCTTCAATATACGCATTTGCTTGAGCTTCTTTCCAAAGCATGATTTCGGCAAGCCGGATTTGGTCTTATGATGGTTTGTTGCTACTCAATGGGTGTCTTCCAACTATATCCCTCCAGATGCGTGCAAAGTGGATCACCTTTGCTGTTATTCGTACAACTTTCTTCCAAGTGGAGAAGCGCTCAGGTCCTATCGATATAAACGGTTTGTTGGCCAAGTTATCGTTGGGGTGGTGGCTGATAAATTGGGCTCGCAGTTCTTGATCCGTCGATGTGCTTGTAAGATGTTGATCCTTCTCTCGTGGCCACGCAACTTGATCCAGCTTTAGGAACGCCGGACCATTGAGCCATCGGCTGTTATTGGAAAAGTCAGTGGTCCTCTGCCATTTCATAGCTTCTTCTGCTACATTCTCCGCAGTGGGAATCCATCTCCAGTCGGTTAGAGCTGTCAGCTCCAAAATTTCGCTGACACGAAAAGCCACAAATTGTCGGTAACGTCGATGATCGGAGCGTAGCCACGACAATACGGTGCGAGAATCTGACCAAAATGTCTGCTTCAATATTCGTACCGAGTGAGTAGCCATTAGGGTCTTCGCTAGACGTGCTCCAAGAACAGCGGCCTGGAGTTCCAACCGTGGTATAGACTTCAAAGGTGCCACTCTGGTTTTGCACCCTAACAAAACACAGTCCACAATATTCCCATCAGAACATCTTAAATAGCTCACAGCTGCATACCCGTCCTCACTCGCATCAACGAAGGTGTGCAGGTCCATATCAGGGAAACGGTTGAAATAAGCCTTCACGTAACACCTAGATATTTTCATCGCCGCTACCTCTGGCAGCAATCGCAGCCAACGCAACTACTTAGAAAATTGTTCGTCGTGAATTTCTTGGAAGATGATTTTCGCGTACATAACGTAGAATGCGAGAAGGCCTAGTGGATCGAAAATTGTCATTACCAGACATAGTACCTCTCTTTTGGTAGGTCGCTGTATTCCCAGTAGTACGTCCTCATTCTTATATCGTTTTGATACTCGAAATACGAAGCAGTCATCCACGGTGGACCACCACATGCCTAGCACCCTTTCAGTGGTCATTTCGAGCTCTGCATCAAGGTTTAGCTCATCAACGGATTGAGTATTTAGCGCATGTAGTACGGCTCTAGAGTTGGATACCCAGTTGCGCATACGAAAGCCACCTTTCGAATGCACAAAGTAAACGTCACGCGCTAGTTTGATGGCCTCCTCCTCAGTGTCAACACTGTCCAACATATCATCTACGTAATGGTTCTCCAATATACTCTGTACTGCTCTAGGATACTGGTCATGAAATTCCTTGGCGTTTTCATTCTTCACGTATTCCGCGCAGCTGGGCGAACACGTAGCGCCAAATGTCATTACTCTCATGACGTAATGTACTGGATCTGGAGAACCATGCTTGATCCACAGGAACCGCTGGTAATTTTGATCTTCTTCACGAACCATTACTTGGTGATACATTTCTTCAAGGTCTCCGCCGATAGCTACACGCCTCTGTCGAAATTTCCGCAGTGTAGATACCAGCGATGTTAACTGGTCTGGCCCCTTTAGAAGCATGCTATTTAGGGAGATGCCATCAGCTTTAGCGGCTGCATCCCATACGAGGCGAATTTTTCCTGGTTTGTTTGGGTTATTTACGAAAAATACCTTTTAACATCGACCTCATCTGGGCGCAACTGTCTGGCGTATCCTTTAGTTGCATAGTCATCGATCTCAGATTTGAGCACGTCGGCTAAAGCAGGATCTCGTTGCATTTTCATGTACAGACATTGAGCTCTCCGCTTAGCCATGAGAAGACTGTCCGGATGAGTCATGTTTTCCATCTTCCATAGCAGGCCGGTTTGAAATCGATCTCCAATCCTTTGTGTGAACTTCTGCAACTGTTTGCAGGCATGTTGATCATCATTAGACATCGTCATCTCCTTTTTGATTCGCTTCCCAAATTGTCAAGGCAGATGTAGTTCTTGACAATTTCCAATAATTCAACGTTTGCAGCTATGTCGCAATCACAAATGTGGAAGACATGGTGACTAGTTGCCCTTTCAAAGGAATGGTGTTCAGTTGACCGGCCCTTTATCGTCCAACCCAGCCGAGTTTTCTCCACAACTGGTTCTGAGTCTGCGCCCTCTCTCAATTTTGAACTTAGTCCAAGTCGGCAGTTGTTAAGGCCAATAAGCAGCTTTGGTAACGCGTCTGTGTATGACTTTAAGGGCAGGCCCTTTAAATGTTTATATTGAGCTTGCAATTTCTTCACGTCTAGCGTTTGCAGCGGAAGATCTAGTTTCCTCACTGTGTGGACGTCCTTAAGCGGAAATCTCACTGCGCCACCTTCTTCGGATATTTCCAAGTTCACGAGCACCGAATCATCTTCGTAGCGATGAGTATTCGAAGTCCATCGCAGACACAATGGCTGTGGAGTACCACTTAACTTCAATGCCGCTATCAAATCTTCATCGATTAGCGTTAGAGACGATCCGTCATCCAGAAACGCAAAGGTTGATAGCTCTACACCTCTTCCGTATAAGGTGACTGGAAGCACGCGAAAAAGGACTGGGTTATGATCTTCAGAATGAGTATTGCAGTTCGTGCCCGTGGAAGAGCAGAAACAGTCGAAACTTCCTTCTTGTGCAGACGAGGATGGTGAATATATCGGCATCCGTCGATGCCGCAAACGGCGGTAGAAAGACATGGCTTCGGATAATGTGGCTTTAGACATCTTCGGCAAAGTTGGTAAGTCCTCACTGCTCTCCACTTCTCAGGTCTACTCAGTTTAATGACGGCATTGCAATTTCCCACGTTGGGGCAGTCGCTTTGGCAGATAATACAGATTTCTGTACTGATATCCTCGGTCGCCTCGATATGAGTGTTCAACGCTCCTCGTCGACGTATTTTATTCGATGCGTTAGGAATTAAAACGTTGTTTGCACCCTCAGCTAGTTGAAGTAACCAGTTGCTAAAGTCGTCCAACGTGGAAGATGTTAATGTGAGCTTGTACATTCCCCAAAATGGGCCCAAAAGGCCAGGAAGCTTGCTGACTAATTGTTGCTCTAGCTCCGGATTATTTAGGTGGTTCAGTAGTCCAGACGCCTTCATGGTAGCACATATGTTTTGGACTTCGATTGCAAAGTCAACGATGGTTTCTGGACGACTTTCTTTGGGCGGAGGCATTTCTCTTATTTGTGAAAGTAGAACGTTTATAATAAGTTCCGGTCGCCCGAACTTCATGCGCAAGGTTGATATTATTTGCGGAACACAGGAAGCGTGAAGTAACAAGTTCTTCACTGCATTGCGTGCTGGCCCGTCTAAAGCCTGCCGGAGGCATATCAAATTTTCGTAATCAGAAAACCCACAAAGCGCAGTGGTCTGATCGTAGCTAGCCACGAACAAAGGCCATTCCTCGGGGTTGCCCACGAACTTGGGCAGTTCCTTAGAGATTCCATTGCGCGCCGCTAACTGATTGCGAGAAACGCGATGGGTACAATTTTGCTCCTGGCGAGTAGCGGTGGTGGCTTCATTCTCGTTAATGTTATGAGTTAGGTTCCTAGGGAACACAGTCGCCAGCCATTCCGATGTAGACGTATTGACGACTTTCAGCGTACACTTCAGCTCCAACATGCGTAGTTTTTCCAAGATTTGTCGCAAGAGCGGGTCCCGCTGTTGTACTAGAGAGTCACCACTGGTTTTATTCTCGGCCAAGAGCTGTGGCTGCCTTAACCCTTGATCTACAGTTTCAACTTTTGTTCCATAGGCACCAGCATGCATGGTATTTATTACATGGCTTTCCTTTAACCAACTTTCAACTTGAGCATGGCTTTCATTATCATCGTCAATTTCCGAACAATTGTCCATTTCATCTTCAAGCTGAACAAGCACATCTCTCTACCTACGTAATAAGGCTTCCTTTTGCTGCACAAGAGTCTCCCTTTGTTGCAAAATAAGTTGTTCTTCTCGCAGAAATTGCATTTCAGCGTGCAACAAATGAATGCTAGAAGAGGACGCCTTGGAGCCCTGAGAACGCGTGGACTTAGCAGTTACTCTTACAGCTCGATTGCCGGAGGAGGTTAGACGACCGGTAACAGAAGGAGTGGGGGCGCTAAAAGCCGCGTTAGCTGATGCATTTGGCATGAGGGTGGGGCGTAGAGGAGGGCTTTGGAAGGTATGTAGACTTGCAACCGAACACGCTGTGTTGACTTCGTCCTCATCACGTGGTTTACTACTTATAGCTGGCACCTTATCCGCTTGCATCTCATTAGGAGTTTGTTCTGCACTCTCAATTCTAGACTTGTCTTGTGCGTGCATTTGAGCTGAACCGTTTGGAACCTGCAATTGAGCAGCGGCCAATGTTTGCTGAGATTCCATTAAGGCGACTGACCGCAACTCAGAGCACGATTTGCAGCTCCAATCTCGATACGCAACTGTGGATGTTACACCAACACACAAGTAGTGGTACCATCCGTCACAGTTATCGCATCGCACCATACGCAGATTATCCTCCTTGTTACATGCGAGGCAACTGTAGAATTTCGGCTTAGCTCCACCAGCAACGGGCTTATGTATCTTCGGCGGCATCTTGTGATCGAATTGAAGAATTTTTTAGAGTGTTGAGAAGATTTCTGGGATTTTCGTCAGCAAATTAGAACCACAACTCTGTTTTTACTTCAATTGATTATGCTAAAAAATTCCTGAAACAATTATGTATAACAATATCAATAAGTAAGTTAAATAAATTAAATTCTGACTTCAGTATTCTCCTTCTTCGTGCTGTCGATGTTCCAAGATCCGCCAAAAACCTCGTGCTAAAGAAAATGGCAGAACAAGAGCGAAAACGATTTGCTTTCTTTCACATTTATTTATTAGGATGCGTTTGGATTATTGATAGCTCGCAATGGCGTTGCCAGATCTGTCGCAACAGTATCCTTAGCTTATCCACCGCAAAAGTGGGAATATATGGAATGCTCTGATTTTGATGCGTCATTTTTTTGATTTTCGGATGAATATAAATTGCATAAGCGTTCTTCAGCAATGTTTAGAACCAAGCACCTTGCTAATTGTTATTTGATCCATCCATATCCTCCCTCAGCATTTTAATATCGGTGAGACTGAATAAGAGCCTCCTTATGAAATAAGAAGCGGTAGAATTATTGCACCTAGACCTAGAATGTATCGAAATGGTATTTTGTATATTCTGTATTTTTTAAATTTTACCTTAACTTAAGTTAAACTTGCCTAAACAATGCACTAACATTTATTTTTGCTACTCTTATGAATTTGACTAATCTCTCAGCATCCTTCGATACTTCACCCGGAACTTAAATACGTACGGGTTTTCTAATAGCTTCCTTCATTCTCTTTAATAATTACAGTAATTAAAACATCGAAACCTATTTTAAAATGCTTTATTAAAAGTGCTATTAAATTTCCTTTGACAGACAAAACATCCAACAACGATATTTTTAGGGTTTTCCCCAATTTGAATTTATTTCATTTTGTGCGTATTGCAGCAACATCCTTTCTAGCTCCGTTCGGTTTTGAATTAGCTTTGAGTTTTCAAGCCGGTTGGAATTGATTACAGGTGTGATTTGGTTACATGTTATGATGTTTTACAATTTGCAATTATGTTAATTTCTTACGTTAGTGCAAGTAAAGTAGCTGTGAGGAGTGTGCATACATTAATTTATTTATTTAAGCCATTGGCAATTATTTATTACACAAAATTATTTCTTAAAAACACGACTTATCTTAGAATAATTTTCAATTACAAATACCAACAATGAAGCTGTCAAACCAAATGCTAAACAATTCCAAGCGAATTGCAAATCATTTACTGTCAAAGGAGACGGTCCCTTCTGCGATTTTTCTGTTGATTCCATTAAACCGGCCATATATCCCTGCCAAACTGCATCGCGTAACCATTTCTGTCTCAAACCCGTATCTCTGATCCGCATAATGAAATTGTTTAAAATTTCTAAAAATGGTGAATGATGAATCGTCGAAAATCCCAAATTGAAAGTTGTCAAACTGTCACGAGTTACAGTAAACTTCGATTTGGCAAAACGATTGTGCAAATCAATCAAAAATTCGGCTTTTTGAATAACACCTGTGAAGGAAATACTTGTGTTCGCCAATGAATTCCTCTGTTTGTTGTACTCAGCTGGATCAAGTAATACGATAATGTTCTCTAAGCCCGGATGAAGAAGCTCGGACTTAGTAATCAATTGCCATGTCATTTCGCCTGTAATCACAGGGAAGTTGTTATCAATCAGGTCCTGTGTTGTTTCGAATTGTTTTACCTTTATAAACTCCGTTAGAAATGATGTCAAATAGACGACATAAAGATTGTGCACGATAAAAGAAAATAGCAAAACTAGAATATGAATTCGATAGTCAGTAGTTATCTGTCTCTCAGTAGGCAGAGAGAGTAGTTGTAAAAATGTTTGACTTATGTAGGACCACAAGTTGATAGATCCGTTGGTATAATAGTCTTTAAGGCAATACATGAGAATGATATAGACAAAGGTGAATCCAATAAGTATCCATGCGCCTGGTGTGAATGGTCTCAGGAAGTACTGATTGGGATCCACATTGCCATTGATTGGAACCATAATAACTAGTTTCGATTGATCTAGCGGATAACTCTCTTTAATTAATTCATTAGCTATTCCGGAAACGTCAGTAATGCTTATATCGATATCACCATTTAAAAGTGCGTTAACTATGCCCATTCCAGACAGCTCAGATGAATTGTTAGTTAAAATTTCTGTAAATGTTGCATTATGCGTCTGCAGGAATGCGAGAAACACTTGTCCCGCAGTTCCTCCAATAGTCCGTTCGCCGCGTTTATCGTTGTACCAGAAAACATTTGGAAAATCCGTCTTCACTGTGGTACGCAAACTTAAGCCGTTTAAGTCTTTCATTGCATTGGGAAGAGGTTGGTCGCCTTTGGGCAGCTCTTTGACTGGAATATCTGCATAGGGAAGGTAGGCAAATTGTATACGTTCTACAGTACCAAAGATCCTCGTAAATTTAAGCTCCGTGAAATACTGAAAATATTCCTCCAGCAATTCAGCACTGCTTGCGATAATAACGACGAACTTCCGAGTCGGCAGGCGCACCACAAAATTCTCTACCAGTGCTAGGTACTGTTGGTTTTTACTGCAAGCCCTATCGACTTCCACTACCAAAATGCCGTCTCTGTCAAACGTTTTGACGTCTTTCAATTCACTTGGAAAACGATTAAAAATTACCACGGGAATAATAAATTCCGATTTCAAAATTTCACTTAAACGTTCATCACTGATGCCGATAAAATATACTGTTGCCGTATCGGCTTCACTGTGAATCCTTTTGATGAGATCACGTACCTCACTTGAATCGCTGTATACACCGATGGCGACGACTATAAGCCAAAACGTCGTGGCTCGCAGGAGGTTCATTTTGAAATGAATAAAATTTCAGTCTGGCGATTTAAGGAAGCTACACCAGGACTACTTAGCGACAAGATTTAAATGATTACAGATCGTTGCATTATAATTTCAAACAAAAGTAATTGCTTGATGCGTATTTTAGATAAAATCTATAAAAAAAATATATTTAAACTCGCTAAAAAGGCTGGTTCCGACTAATGGATTTCGTGAATACTCGTAATGGAGTGATAATTAGAGTAAACACATCAATTTAACTACCTACAGGTGATCTTATATGAATGATATAGCTTCTGTGTGTAATTTTCTAAAAACACGCAACCAATGTATGTACTACGAGCTGACCCGTGCTCGCGTTGCTTCGCCCCCCCTGCCACTCTTAAGGCAAAACAAATTGTATTGGAGATGAGTGCCGAATTATTTTTCCGAATTCCGAATGGGATTACAAAAAATACTCTCTAAGTGGATGTTTATGTTATTACAGCAATGTACTGTCCAAATTTCAGCCCTTTACGTTCATCGATCGGTTTGGTCTGTGCGTTGTCTGTCAGACAGTCAGTGAACTGTTTTATGTTCATAGAGATAGCTGACCCGTGCTCGCCATTCTTCGCCCATCTGCAACTTTTAATAGAAAACAAATTGTTTTCTTCTAATACATTTCTATAGTATAGGTTCAGCTGTTGCCCGCCCGCCATTGCTCGTGCACTTTTTTAAAATTTGAATTTGCTTTTACAATCATATTTATCGTAGTAGGCATCAATAGAATGCTATTTCAGTAAGTACGCAGAAATTCAAATATGCCACATACACACACCATGACGTCACCCACTGCTGCATGGCTGTTGGCTTCGGTCTCCACTGATGGAAATGATTTCATGAATTTTTTTATGTTTTTAAAATAGTTATTTATTTATTTCTCAGCATGTACGTAAAGTTAAGAAAATATTAAGATCTTAAAATTTGCGTATATGTATTGACTTTATGCAAACATTTTTGTTTTGCCAATTCGTTTAACTGGTTTAAAGTTAGGAGTTAATATGTGGGACAATCTCAAAAAAATGGATATAAAAATATAAAAAAGTTACATTTTCTTAAGAACAAACAATATTTTAACAAAAAAAAACAGCCTAACTGGTTTTAACGAAAATAACGATTATTATAGAATTTATTTCACGTTAATCGGTGCAGTATTTGCGGATATCATCGGTAACAAAGGTTTTTGAAGTTACGTCTTTATATAATAGTAATGATAAAAAAGTAAGAATACGGAACTCTTTGAATGCGAGTCTGACTCGCGGTCGGCCGGTTTTTTTTTTGCTAACACTTGCATTCCACCCAGCAATAAAAGAGCTCAGATTCCAAAAGCTATGAGCTGCAGTCGATCAAAAAGTGCTGTAGAATGCATACAAGGTAGTCTAGGAGCTACGAGAACCGCGGAATGTTCCTTGCAATCTGAATGATTTGATGGGTCGATATGTACCTGGCCGTCGCATTCCTAATGATTAATGTGCTATACGGACTCAAGAAAAGTCTGCGTCCAGTGCAAATGAAAAGTTGGCCCTTACAAAAGCAAAATATAAAGAATGCCTCAATGTGCTTTTGAAATTGTTATTATTTCTATATTCTATCTACCTAAGTATGTGTGCTTTTATTTAGTCACTATATATCTATGATATCAACCTATCCTATGTAAGAATTCAATAGAATCAATAACTAAATACACATGTATATGTAATGCTTTTTCTACTTCATAGCGATAAATAACCCTCACCTCGTCGAAAATGTTTACTATGGTTGGTTGGTTGGTTTGTGAGGGTGAGGAAAAAGGTTTTTCCTTTTCACGTAGGCCTCGAGTCGGGCCCGTTGTGTTCCCCTCAAGAACTGATCTGAGAAAAAGGGGGGTTGGGTGGTTTGTTAGTGAAAGGGTTTATTTTTGGGGGGAGAATGGAAAGGTAAGAAGTAGGTATAAGTGGATTTATGAAAAGCGCTCTGTGTGTCGTGTAAACTCCAGTGTTTTCGAGAAATCGATGGATCTAAGCGATGTCAGCCCAGGTAGGATATGTCTTCCTAGGTATTTGTGCCTTATTTTACATAAAGCAGGACAATCGCAGAGGAAGTGAGCGATACTTTCGTCCTCTTCTTCACAACCCGGGCAGATGCTATGTTGCACTAGTCCCAGTCTGTTCGCATGTTTGTTCAAGTTGATGTGTCCCGTATATAGGCCAATCATCAATTTTAGTTGTGCTCTGCTTAGATTTAGTACTTTCTTGGCCCGTTGGGGGCTTAAGTTTTCTATCATATCTTTGGCAGCCTTACATGTTTGGATTTGACTCCACATTTGCGAATGGCGTTTAGCAAAGGAAAGACTGTAAGCCTTTTTCACCGCTTGAATCGCCGTACCTATGGTGGTAACCGTGGGGCTTTCTACGTCTTCAGCTCCTGCTCTTGCTAGTTCGTCTGCTCTTTCGTTGCCCGGTATATCGTTATGGCCAGGAACCCAGGGCAGATTTACCATGCAGGATCTTGCAAGGTTGTTGAGTTTTTCTTCACATTCCTTCACTAGCTTAGAGTTAGTTGTAGGGTTTGCAAGTGCTTTAAGCGTGGCCTGGCTGTCCGAGCAGATGTGTACGCAAGTGTCTCTGGTATCTGCATTGACGAGTTCGTCTACACACCTGAGGATTGCAAATACTTCCGCCTGAAAAACAGTCACTGAGGGTTCTAAATGAATGGATATATTTATTGGAGGATCAGGACAGTGTACACCGGCACCCGATTCCCCGCTTATATGTGATCCATCCGTGTAAGCTATTATACCTCCAGCTTCGGTAATAGCTGTGCCTTGCTGCCAGTTTTCTCGGGTGGGAAAATTGACTGTATAGTCGGTTTTGAAAAGGTTTTCTTTCTCTATGAGATCACTTGGGTTGCTGACAAGTCCAGAGGATTCTGAAACTTCCTTCCAGATAGCTCTGTGTCCTGTGAGCCTCTCGGCTTTAAAGTGACCCAGGGTCCACAATCTGATTGCAGAAAGCCCCGCTGTCCTTTTGACCGCAGGTTCCATAGGAAGAATGTTAAGAATGGTTTCCATGGCTGCCGTGGGTGTGCTGGATTGGGCTCCAGTAATCCCTAGGCAGACCATCCGTTGGGGGATTGTTAGTGGTGTTTTTGCGTATTTTTTGTTCACAGCCGGCCACCATACTAACACTCCGTAGAGTAAGATGGGTTTGACTACACAGAAGTAGATCCATTGAACTAGTTTTGGTTTCAAACCCCACGTCTTGCCGAAAGCCCTCCGACAGATCCAGAAGGCTCTTTTGGCTTTGTTAATTCTATATTCCAAATTCTTTCTCCAAATGTTTACTATAATATGTATGACGTACGTACATATGTATATTGTATACTAGAGTAACTCCAGGTATTGTGGTATACATGATTCCTTTATCACTGTATCTAGCAAAGTATTCTGTTAATTTCCAAGAAAATGTGCATTCTTATAAAATAAAGTATTGGCTACCATATCCTGCTTCCGACTACTTCCTTTCTATCATACCCGAATGACTACGTGCGCAGGCAACGCCGCGCGTTGTAGCGAAGCGGGTAACGGCTAGTTTATATAATTACGCATTCATTGGACAAAGCGGCATGCGACCGTGGCTATACTCTGAAAATCATCGTTTCGTTTCATCTTGTTTCGTACTTTTAGTTAGTTTTCCCCATAGTCGGGTTTAGTTGTTTAAACTTGTTTTTTTTATTTTTTACAACAGCAAATGTAGCCCCCAGGGTAATACTTTATTTCTTTTGATTTCATTATACAACATTGTAAATTTGTGGGAGGAACTTCGAAAGTCTCATTGAAGGACATCACTTTATTCAAGACAACCATTTTGCGTCGATTCCGCATTATAGCTTTCCATTCTTAAAATTTGTGTTAAATGAATAATGACGAAGTAATGACGTAAACACCTTACACGATCAGTTATACCTATGACAATTTCGGCAGTAATATTTAAAAAATATTTGGCTTCAGCAGTCCTAGCTAGAACCAAGCCTAACTTCCCGCAACCATTTGTGTGTGCGCGTTATATTTTTGCACAAATGGAAGGGACAGTTTTCTGCCGTCTCCGAATGGCGAGTTGGGAAGCTTTACATGACAAATGATACTCTTGAATGCTTGTCAGGCATTCGGAAGAGGTGGGCACTGTGAAAAACTTTTGAGGTGTTTGCGGCGGGATTCGAACCCAAGACCGCTGGCTCAGTAGTTCGACGCACTAACCACTTGCGCTACGGTGCCCATTTCGGCAGTAATGAAGCTTTAAAATCAGAAAGTCCGGATTTTCGTCTTAACCGCCCATCATTCCAAGTAATGACAGTATTGTCCACCTTACACGATCAATATGTCAATATTGGTATGTACTGACATTTTTATTGAGTGTGTAAGCGGAGCTCAATGATGAAAATTAAAAGGAGTCGCTTATTCACTTTCTGTGCAAATGTCCGGCTCTAGCGAGCGCCAGAAAACGCACAAAGGGCAAACATTTCTTCGATGACCTTAAAGAGATAACCGAGAAATGGAGGGGAAAACTGTTCCTCTTCCTTAACTTTACACGGTGGAAATAAATATCTCAAACTAAGGTTGTGGTACCAAAATGGCCCCTTTTGCGCTATTTGAGTTTTATTCCATGGAAACCACCACTTCTACCTACCTATGTATATACTAGACGTCCCCCCTTCAATAATTTAATGACCGCATTCTTGACATTGGTGTGCACTGTGCCCATCAGCTCTTCTAAATTCGACAGTCCAGAACCGAATTGGGTTCAACTGCACTGCGATGGCCTCAATCAAAAGTTCTCATACCCAACATACATTGGTTGCGTGTTTATAGAAAATTACACACAGAAGCGATATCATTGACATAAGATCACCTGTAGGAAGTTAAATTGATGTGTTTACTCTAATTATCACTCCATTAGGAGTATTCACGAAATCGATTAATGGCAACCTGCCTTTTTAGCGAGTTTTAATATATGTAGTTTTTATAGATTTTATCTAAAATAACCGTTAAACAATGAATTTTGTTTTAAATTATAATGCAACGACCTATAATTATTTAAACCCTAAGTAATCCTGGTGTAGCTTCCTTAAATCGCCAGACTGAAATTTTATTCATTTCAAAATGAACCTCCTGCGAGCCACGACGTTTTGGCTTATAGTCGTCGCCATCGGTGTATACAGCGATTCAAGTGAGCTACGTGATCTCATCAAAAGGATTCACAGTGAAGCCGATACGGCAACAGTATATTTTATCGGCATCAGTGATGAACGTTTAAGTGAAATTTTGAAATCGGAATTTATTATTCCCGTGGTAATTTTTAATCGTTTTCCAAGTGAATTGAAAGACGTCAAAACGTTTGACAGAGACGGCATTTTGGTAGTGGAAGTCGATAGGGCTTGCAGTGAAAACCAACAGTACCTAGCACTGGTAGAGAATTTTGTGGTGCACCTGCCGGCTCGGAAGTTCGTCGTTATTATCGCAAGCAGTGCTGAATTGCTGGAGGAATATTTTCAGTATTTCACGGAGCTTAAATTTACGAGGATCTTTGGCACTGTAGAACGTACACCTTTTATCTACCTTCCCTATGCAGATATTCCAGTTAAAGAGCTGCCCAAAGGCGACCAGCCTCTTCCCAATGCAATGAAAGACTTAAATGGCTTTAGTGTTCATACCACAGTGCAGACGGATTTTCCACAAGTTTTCTGGTACAACGATAAACGCGGCGAACGGACTATTGGAGGAACTGCGGCACAAGTGTTTCTCGCATTTCTGCAGACACATAATGCAACATTTACAGAAATTTTAATTGACAATTCATCTGAGCTAAATCCAATGGGTATAGAGGATGCACTTTTAAAATCTGATATCGATATAAGCATGAATGCCTTTGGCAATATTTCCGAGAAACTACTTGTGAGTTATCCGCTAGAACAAACAAAATTAGTTATTATGGTTCCAATAAATGGTTTATTGGATCCCAATGAGTACTTCCTGAGACCATTCACACCAGGCGCATGGATACTTATTGGATGCACCTTTGTTTATATCATTCTCATGTATTGCCTTAAGGACTATTATGCCAACGGATCTATCAACTTGTGGTCCTACATAAGTCAAACATTTTTACAACTACTCTCTCTGCCTCCTGAGAGACAGATAACTACTGACTATCGAATCCATATTCTAGTTTTGCTGTTTTCTTTCATCATGGGCAACCTTTATATCGTCTATTTGACATCATTTCTAACGGAATTTATAAAGATAAAACAATTCGAAACCATACAGGATCTGATTGATAACAACGTCCCTGTGATAACAACCGAATTCGTATGGGGAGAGCTTACTAAACCGGAAGTTTATCGTCCGGGTTTAGAGAACATTATCATATTACTTGATGACAAAGAGGTCGACAAACAATGGACTTCTAATGTGAACACAAGTGTTGCTTGGATTGCCGCTACTTATGGAAGTGAATTCTTCATCGCTATGCACAATCGTTTTGGCAAATCGAAGTTTGCTGTAACTCGTGATGATTTGTTAACTTTCGATTTCGGATTTTTGACGATTCACCATTCACCATTTTTAGAAATTTTAAACAATTTCATTATGCTGATCAGAGATACGGGTTTGAGGCAGAAATGGTTACGGGATGCAGTTTGGCATGGATATAAGGCCGGTTTAATGGAATCAACAGAAAAACCACAGCCGGGACCGTCTCCTTTGACAGTAAATGATTTGCAATTCGCTTGGAATTGTTTAGCATTTGGTTTGACAGCTTCATCGTTGGTATTTGTAATTGAAAATTATTCTAAAATTAGACGTGTTTTTAAGAAATAATTTTCTATAATAATTAATTGCCAATGGCTTAAATAAATAAATTAATATATGCACACTCCTCACAGTTACAAATATGGAGGAAAAGCGTACAAATGTCTTTCGTAATCAGCTGTTGGGTGCTTCCTCTGTTAAAGAAAAATAATATTTTTTTGTTAAATTTAGTAGCACTTTTAATAAAGCATTTAAAAATTGATTTCAGTGTTTCAATTACTATCATTATAAAAGAGGAGTAAGCAGAGGAAGCAATTAGAAGGTGCGCACGAATTTAAGTTCCGTGCAAATGCGAAGGTATAGAGTATAGACTATAGAGAATAGACTATAAGTCAAATCCGTTAGATAAGCACTCTAACAGGCAAGTTAAACTAATGACGGAATGCTAAGCAGCATTTTTGTTTAGGTGAGATATTGGTTAGTGACCTGGTTAAAATGAAATTATTTTTACCATTAGATAAACAAATTGGAAGGCGACATCAAGGCAGCCTTACCCGTTTAAGCCAAAAAAAAAAATAAGTGTGCCAAAGTCAAAGTTTCTAGGAAGAACGATTCTTGATGTTTTTATGGTTCCACATTACCATATGGGTACGGAACCCTAAAAACAGCAACAAATTTTTGTGTTAAAATAACACGAATGGATATCACATTTCGAGCATATGCAATGTATTTACTATGTTTTGAAAATTTTGCATTTTTTTACCACAATCCGTATCATTTGTCATGAGAAGCTTCTCAACTTGCCGTTCATCGGTTCATTAGAACTTGAGAAATCATATCAGACGTGTTGGAAAAAGTAGTTTCGAGACAAACGCATTTAATTAAATACGATACAACGACCTTCACATAGAGATAGAGCAAAAATTAAACAACGCCTTAGAAATACACCCTGTGATAAAGATAGTATAAGTAGTTCCCATCAAATTGATGAAAAAATTTAATTTTTTACAAATTCCTTACTGGAAAGTGTTGATGAGTCCGTTCCCAAAAAATCAAAAGCAACAAGAACAACTGCTCTTCCACAGTACATTCGGAATTTAATCAAACAAAGAAATAGTTTTAGAAGTCAGTGGAAAAGATTTAGACAGGTTTATGATTTTAATGAAATGAACATATACACAAAACAAATAGCTTTCGAAATTTCAAAATTCAGAAACAAAACATGGAATAAGAAACTTTGTTCTCTTGATCCAAATTCAAAAACAAAAACAAATTTATTCCTCACTTAGAACACAATAATTCATTGTTAATAACTAGTAAAGAAAAGGCAGAAGTTTTTGCAGATTCCTTTAAAAAAAAAATTTAATAATCCGTTGATTAATGAAATCAGCTCAATTGACAGCGTAGTAAATGAGACTATAAATGTTATAAATCTTCCTAATGAATCCTTACCAGAAGACGTTTTTGTTTGCAACGAAGATATCGAAGATATTATTCAAAATATGCGTAATAATAAAGCACCAGGAATAGATTCTCTTAAAAATATATACTTCAAACAGCTACCAATCATTGGAGTAACTTTTATATGCTTTATTATTAATGCTTGTATCAAGTTACAATACTTTCCAAGCAAATGGAAAACTGCGAAAATTATACCAATTCCTTAACCAGGAAAACCACCTAAAAATCCCAATAGCTATCGCCCAATAAGTCTGCTAAGTAACTTGAGCAAAATATTAGAAAAAGTAATAAAAACAAAACTTATAGATTTTCTTGAGTCCCCAAATGTTCTGCCAGACCAACAATTTGGTTTCAGACAGGGTCATAGCACTACATACCAGGTTTTAAGAATCTGCAAACATATTAAAGAATAAATGAGCGTAAAACAGTCTACGGGTCTTGTCCTTTTGGATGTTGAAAAGGCTTTTGATAGCATATGGCATGAAGGTATTCTGCATAGACTGAAATCATTTGGTTGTCCTTTATATATCATAAAAATAATACAAAGTTTTCACGGAAACAGAAAATATCAAGTAAATTTAAATAACACACATTCATCTTTAAAGAATATAACATCGGATGTACCTCAAGGATCAGTATTGGCTCCATTATTGTACGTAACCTACGTTGCTGATTTTCCGGAATTATGGAACTGTGAAATAGCAATGTTTGCGGATGACACCGCCATTTACAGCTCAAATAATTCTGGCCATGAAATTGAGAACCATTTTGTGGAAAGTCAAACTCAATGCTGACAAAACACAGGCCATATTTTTCACTAGAAAAAGAAAAGCTTGTGCCTTACCACTTGGTCAGCTTAAAATAAACAATTGTGATGTCCCGTGGGTTAATTCTATCAAATATCTAGGTGTATATTTAGACAAGACGTTAACTTTTAGTGGTCGCCGTGGCCGTGGTGGTTAGTGCGTTGGACTACCACGCAATGTTGCCCGGGTTCAACTCCTGGCCGGGTCCAACACCTTAAGAGTTTTTTCGCGGTGCCCACCTCTTTGGAATGTCTGACAAGCATCAAAGATTTTATTCAAAATATGCATAATAATAAAGCACCAGCAATAGATTCTCATTTGTCACGATTGAGCTTCTCAACTCGCCGTTCGGAGTCGGCAAAAAATTGTAGATCCCTTCCATTCGTGCAAAAATATAACACGCACACACAAATGGTTGCGAGAAGCAGGCCCAGGTTCACCTCGAGCTGTAGCGCCAACTAAGTAAGTAAGTAAGTTAACTTTCCAAAACCATATTACAAATACCCTCAACAAAATAAGTAGGATCATAGTTTTCCTTCAAATGTAATCTAAAATTCAAATTATCTTAAAATGTTTATAAAATTTTTCAGTTATAAGATATAATTTAAATATCAAATCTCTGAGCAAGCTGCGTATTATAAACATTTGTAAAAAAAAAAGCCTTTATCTATGAAAATAAAATATCAAATAATATAAAAAATAATTGTGTATAAGAGACTTTCTGTAGGATAATTAAGGAAACGTTTGGAGGATACATTTTGAAGGTCTAATCTTTAAAAATATGAAATAAAAAAAAAACGATTTTTTCAAAATTCTAGACTAGAATACCCCCTTAAATTGAATCTTTTTTATCTTCTTTGACATATTCATCCAAAGGAAGTTTACAGTTTGGAATTCTGTTGGCCCTGATTATTCCTAAAGCACGCTCTTCCACTCTTCTACGCAAATATACCAATACCTTTCCCGGAGAACTCATTTCAACTACAGTGGGTGATCAAATTATTACGGCCACTAGAAAGAATACGACTTTTTGAAAAAGAAACGCACATAACTTTTTCTAATTTTTAGACACAATGGCGCAAATTCATAGTCAGCCTTTAATTAGGGTATAAAATCGATTCTATTTAAACCCGGTTTTAAATTTAAAACCATATTTTAAGTTTTGTTATTCATAGACACATTTTTCCCATCCTCTAACGAGTTCCTACTTTAAAACGTATTTTAAATGTTTTTTCATCAAACAAACCCAAACGTAAACATAATCTGACAGAAATCTAATAAATTCACATAAAAAAATAATTCAAACTTCAAAATGGATACAAAAATAGAAACGAAGGCAATTTCCGTTATTATTTTTAATTTAAAAGAATTAGTTCTTATGCATGTATGTACATATGTACATACATATATGTATATGTATTCCGATAAAACGAGACAGGGGACAGAATTGGGAATCGATGGAAAGGGAAATGCTACGGCAATTTGTGGAATGGCATTTTGGAAGTGGTGGAAAACAAAGGCAATGAGCTTAAGATGAAAATATCAATGGATAGTAATTTGTGTAATTTGCTTATAAGAAAATATATATTTATATATCTTACCAACATTACACTGATTCTTCCAACAAAATGTATATGTATTAGAATTGGTAGCGCACGATTCGTTTGAGGTTATTTCATATCAAGGATATCAATAAAAAATTTAGCAGTGGTTTTGTCGAACCTATACATCGAATAAAATTCTTGTTCATCTAACTCCTCAAATGGGTTCGATCGGGTTTTATACATTTTTGATTTTGTTATCAATTTAACATCTTTAACCCAAGCTGTTCGAAAGCATTGTCTATGACACAGTTTTTTTTCATTGCAAGCCCATATTTTCTCAAAACCAACACGGCTTTCTTAAAGGTAGATCAACCACCACTAACCTAACTGAGTTTGTGTCAAAGACCCTGTATGCTCTGGAGGAAGGAAAGGAAGTGGATGTTGTTACCACTGACTTTAGCAAGGCCTTCGACAAAATCTCACACAAAATAATCATTCTAAAACTTAAAATCCTCGCTTTTCCCCCGTGGTTTATAACATGGATTAAATCTTACCTGGAAGACCGCCAATACAAAGTCCTTTTTAGATCTTCCATATCAGATCCATTCAAAGCTACCTCTGGTGTTCCCCAAGGAAGCCACCTCGGACCGCTGATCTTCATCTTGACAATCAACGATGTCGACTGTATCATCAAAGACTCCTATATTTCTGTCTATGCTGATAACATGAAAATCTACAGGCACATTTTATCCCTCGCCGACTCGCGCCCACTTCAAGAAGACTTAAACAGGTTTTCTATCTGGTGCCAAAAAAACTTCCTGGTACTCAATGTGAACAAATGCCAATCTATCACATACTCTCGTAAACGTCTTCCACCACCTCCCAGACATTACTTTCTCTGCAACGAGCCCGTGCCCTTGGTCACTTCATTACGTGATTTGGGTATTATCTGTGATAAAGAACTCACCTTCCACTCCCACATTGATGGCATTATTTCCAGAGCCAACTCTATGCTTGGTTTTGTTAAGCGTTGGTCTAAGGAGTTTTCAAACCCCTATGTCACTAAATCCCTATATATTACCTTTGTTAGGCCCCTGCTTGAATATGCCAGCCAAATATGGTCCCCTCATTACGAAGTCCATACTAAACGCATCGAAGCCGTCCAGCGTAGGTTCATACGGTTTGCCCTTCGCGGTCTTCCTTGGGTTGACCGCTACAACCTTCCACCCTATAGAGACCGATTGAAACTGATCAATCTTCAGTCTCTCGAAAAACGTCGTGATGTTGCCGATATACTCTTTATTCAACAACTCTTAGTAGGTAACATCGATTGTCCCGCACTCCTTCAAATGATTTCCCTTAACACTAACCCGCGTAATCTCAGGTCCGTTCCCCTCTTTCATCTCGTCTTTCATCGTACCAATTATGGGTTAAACGAACCAATGTCTAGAATGCTGCAAAAAGCCAACAGCATTCCAAACCATTTTAATTTTCATTGCAGTAGATTAACACTACAGAACGCACTTTATACCTCCTCCTGATCTACTTACCGCCTTACCATCTTACCCTCTATATGTTAGTTTTAAGCTTTAGTTTGTGTAAGTCTAAGTTTGGTTAAGTCTAAGTTTGCTTAAGGCTTAGTTTGTTTAAGTCTTAGTTTTCTTTAAGTCTTAGTTTGTTTAAGTTGTTGCTTGCATTAAGCTAATAAATAAATAAATAAATAAATAAATCTTCGAAAATTTGGAAATCACGATCCCCGGAATCATTTTAATAACTTTCTTTATTGAATGCTGAAAAAAGCTGTTTTTATTTACTTAAAATGACGTTTGACTCATTTTAAATGGCTTTCTAAGTTTAATATAGACTTTATGACAACTATGAATACCAAAAAACCGGTTTTAGCTTAACTAGGTGATTAAATATTTTTAAAATCGGTTCTATCTGACTATGAATTTGCGCCAATTATTTTTTTTAATTAGAAACAACTTATAAACTAACAAAAAAAAATAGTTTTATTAAGAAAGCGTACAGTAAAAAAATAAAAAAATTAATATTTTGTTACACCTCCTCTTGCAGCTATAACAGACTGAACCCTTTTTGGCATACTTTGAATGTAAAGGGTGATTTTTTAGCTGGTTTGGTTTTGGCAACACTGGTTTTGACAGCTGACGTGTGTTTAGTACCTTGTGTCACTGTCAAACAGCTTCAGTTTGGTTTGCAATTTAACCATGGATCGTCTTACAAATGAACAACGCTTGCAAATTATTGAATTTTACTATCAAAATTCGTGCTCGGTTCGAAATGTTCATCGCGCGCTGCTTCCGCTTTTTTATCGAAAAATTGTGTTCAGCGATGAGGCTCATTTTTGGTTGAATGGGTACGTAAATAAGCAAAATTGCCGCATTTGGAGTGAAGATCAGCCAGAAGCATTGCAACAGCTACCAATGCATCCCGAAAAAGCCACTGTTTGGTGCGGTTTATGGGCCGGCGGCATTATTGGGCCATATTTCTTCAAAGATGATGCGAATCGCAGCGTTACTGTCAATGGTGAACGCTACCGAGCGATGATAACAAACTTTTTTTTGCCCGAAATGGAAGTTCTTGACTTGCATGATATGTGGTTTTAACAAGACGGTGCCACATGCCACACAGCACGCGAAACAATGGCGCAATTGCGAGGCGAGTTTGGTGAACAGTTAATTTCACGTTTCGGGCCGGTCAATTGGCCGCCTAGATCGTGCGATTTGACACCACTAGATTATTTTTTGTGGGGGTATGTCAAGGCTAATGTCTATAGGGACAAGCCCGCTTCGATTGACGCACTGGAAGCCAACATCCATGCATTCATTCGTGAGATACCGGCCGATATGTGTGAAAGAGTATGCCAAAATTGGACTCAGCGGATGGGCTACCTGAGACGCAGCCGCGGTCAACATTTGCATGAAATTATCTTTAAACATTAAATTGCAAGGTTCAAACTATCGATTCAAATAAATATTTCATTCAATTTTTCGAATTTTTTGTGTTTTTTTTTTAAAAAAAGTTCTCAACCTCTTAAAAAATCACAATATTTTAAGCAATTATTTTTGATGTTTTCGCTCCTATGCCAAACATCAGTGAGGCGTTCTATAAGTGCTCATTTATTCCTTACTTTTTCCCTGCCTATTTCTCTTTTCATCAGTTTCCATAGATTCTTTATGGGGTTAAGGTTTGGAGAGTTTCCCGGCCATTCCAGAACTTCAACATTTTCTCCTGCTAAAAGGCACATACTTTTTTTGCTTAATGACAAGGTGAAAAGCCATTCATAAACACGAAATTGCCATTTGGAAACCATTTCTGCACATTTTCGGTGTCAAGACTTCAATATAGTGGTCTTGACGCATTGTTCCATCAACAATGTGGAGACGTTCAGTTCCTTGTCCACTAATGATTGACCAGCCCATAATGCTTAACGGATGTTTCACCCGTTCCACTATGCAATCTTTCTGACACTTCTCATTCGCTGTCCTTCTCATAAACTCAGACTTATCCGACAAAATCTAAACTGTTGATTCATTGGAAAACTGACCCGCAATAAAAACACATGTAAGGAAAATCATAAAAATATTCCTTCAAAAGATAAGAAAAACATATTAAGAAGTCGACTGAACACGTTCTTAACTTTAGCCAGTCTTCGGATGTTCTAGTCCTTATGTGACTTAGCCCATTTAAGACGTTTTTTCATCATCGCTTTTGTTAGAAGTGACTTCTTTGCTGGACAGTGGCAAGTAAAAAAAAAATATATATTTAAGGCGATGTCGGGCTGTCATGCCGGAAATCTCAATTCCTGACTCCTGCATCAAAATTTTCAGGATCCTTTAGTGGCTTCTTTCTGTTTTGAACCAGATTGTCCGACTCTCATAGGCGCAAGGACGGCATTTTTGTTGAGTTTAGTTTTTATTTTGTCCACCGACGAATTTGCCACTCTTGCGATTGTTGCTATTTTCCTCTGAGAATGCTCAGTGCTTATTTTCAGATTTCATCTAATCGTGAAAATGAGTTATTTTTTAAGGTGGCCGTAATAATTTGATCACCCACTATATACATCTCATTATAAATTGGTCATCTTCAGGTGATATTTCCTCGGGAATGTAATCTGGATCCTCAAGTTCATCATCATATTTATTTAGTTTGCGGTATTGTACGCCTGTACACCACCGCGTCTTTAACCGAACTCTAACTTTTTAAATCACTATATTTCTTTCAAAATATTTCGATATACATATTTATTTCAAAATATTAATTTTTCTAAAGTTTGCAGTGGTGCACGTCCGTACACCACCGCGTCTAAGGAACAACTCTCTTTTGTATTAATTTTATTTCGTATATTTTGTTGGCGGTGGTGTACGTCCGTACGTCGTAAGATCAACTCTTTGTACATTTCTTAACTTTTCTTTTTCGTTATCTTTTCTAGCTCCGTATACGTATACCTACATATATATTTGCACATGTCATTCTCTGGAAGAGATATATGAAACTTTTGGGATCGCAGGTAATGATAATAAATTACCGAAATTCGAATCCTAGCAGGTGCAAGGACCTTCAAAAGAAATATTTGTACCCAAATATAGAAATTTGAGTACCAGCATGGGCAAGGATATTCAAAGACAAATTCGATTGCACTTGTTGAGAAAAACTATATGAAAATTGAAATGTAATAATGAAGTGAAGGTATGCGTACTTTTGCATGCAACAGTATCCAGAGCAGAATACTCACGTGTCATTGACTGTAGTCTCATCAATTTGGAAATACTCACAACCCTGTGAGTAAATTTTATACATGAGTGTCATTTTATACATCAAAATATGATTATCTTTCTAGGGTTAAAACATCCTGCGTTTTCGGCAAAAAATCATCGATTTTAACTATTGCAAAAATTCCGCTATTTGACACATAAGGTTACTTAGTTTTTTATCCGACGCACAGTGGAGGCAAGAAGCCCTCAAAGTGTGTATTAAATCAAATATTTATCTTATTATCATCAAATTTGCGCCACAGTTCAAAGATAATATTACAATTGTGATGTGTGAATTTAAAATAAATCGAATGAGAAAAAAGGGAGATATTAGGACAATTAATAATAATATAATAATAGAAACCCTAAAATCATTCCTTTTTTCTTTTTGATTTTAACTGTAACAGTTTTAAAATATATCTATTTATTTATTTTTTTTTTGTAATAAAGAGGAAATGCTTGATGCACCGTCATGGTCGGCCATGAGTCCTTGATGTGTCTGTGGTTATTCGTACCACCAATTAAACACTCATTTTGGGTTTTTTAACTTTTATTAAAAGGCACAAATACTTAACTCTAATTTACAATATTCTTGATGCGCACGCGGGTAGCTCGAAATACAGACTTAGACTAATTACATTTCTTTTCTACTGCTCTCGGGTTCGTTACGTCAGGTCGTCAAAGTCAACGTCGTCACGAGCTTTGTGTTTGTATTGTATGTCAGACTATGGGATGTGTGAAGTGCACTCATGAACTTTCTGTATGTGTTGGTGCGTGATGAATGGATGAATGGATGAATGTGATGAATCGATGAATTGGTATTACATTAGTCGTTATGTGGTTCGCCACATGTCTACCGATTAAATCCTCTGCATCTTCAGGCAAATCTATTTGGAATTGCTTCTTGCATTACTTCAGGGTGCGGTGCCACTTTTGTTAAGCCTCTATGGTGCTTCAATCCTTTATATCTCGGTGTCACAATTGTAACAAATCAAGAGCTTCTTTTGGGAATCGTTTTTGTTCTTTTTGGGTAATTGTCTTGTGCACGTTATTAGTGGGTCCTAACTTAGCAAAAACAATTCAGAACATCTCGAATAGTTTCTTCGCGACTAGTTTTTCTTAGAGTGATGTTCTCTAAACCTCTTAAAATCTTTATTTATTGCTTCTTAGGCCTGTTAGCTGGCCTATCGGTAAATTATTTCATGCCCGTGAATAAAATACATGTGGAGTGTTGGGTACATATTATACCAGGCATACTTACATATGAACAAAGTATTTTTCGGTATCTTCACCAAATTGACGAAACTTGTTAACATTAATCCACACACAAAATACAACTACATACTAATATTGTGTGCATCTTTTTGATTAGTTGTTTCTCTGGTGAAGAACAGAAAACTGAAAACTGAAAAATAATGAAAATATTGTAGCTCTGTGCTATTGCCACTGCGTCTGGAGAGATTTTGCGATCGAACGACACGTTTAAAAAAAAAACATATTTTGGGAGAAATTGGAAGAATTCTATAAAAAAAAAAAACTTCCTGCGTTTTACAAGCATGCTCTGTTTCGCTATTTGGAAACACTTATGCGTGTAAACAGATTTTCAGTTGCATGAAGTAAGTACATATATACATTATATCACAAGTGAGAACACGAATTAATGATGTTCATTTGGAAAATGTTTGCGTATAGTGACAAATCAGTCGAGATCAATTTTGATGCATTTAGTTCTGCAAAAATAAGTCAGATGTCTCAATTGTAAAAGTTGTAAAATTATTTGATACCTACTCAGTTGTTTTATTTTTCATCAACAAAATAAATACATTATTTATTTTATTACATTAAACCAGGGACCTGTACCACAAAACAACCAGCATGGTATAAAAGCTGAATTTTAACAAGTACCGTCAAACAGTAATACTTTGACCGATTTTAGATTTTAAACTCTTACAGAGGTTCCAAAACTGACAATATATGCGAAAACTTCACCACACATCTGCGGGCGTTGCCATACCAACAAGATTTTAGTATTTTCGAATGTTTAAGACTGCTGCACGAAATATTCAAATATTTTTTATGATTTTAATAAAAAAATAAACAACAACTGTTTCTTCTTGGGCTTTAAATATACAGTGCGATACACTTGATTAGACGCACACAGTTTGTTTCCTTAAATCTTGATTTGTTTCCCCGAATTTGGATCAATAAGCAAACAATTGCATTCAGCAGAAATGTTAGCAATTTATCCGTAAAATGACATAAAAAAATTTTGGTGAGAGACACCTAACGGTACTTTTGCACTCTTTCCCCTCAATTATGTCAAAATTGCAGCATTTTTTCGGTTCACTTGATTAGACGCCCGGGAAAATTTAGTTAATAGACAAAGAGTAATCGAGCAAACTGCAGTGAAATATTAATTTGTAATTAAAGTAAGTTTTTGTCTTTTACTTAGGAAAGAAATGGGCAAAAAAAAACTGTTAACCTTGGAGGAAAGAGCAAAAATAGATGCCCACCATTCGGAAGGTCTTTCAAACTGCGAAATAGCCCGTAAAATAGAGCGGAGTGAACGTGCTGTGCGAAATTAAATTAATAATCAAGATTCCTATGGGAGCAATCACAAAGAAAGAATTTAAACAGTGTTTCCGCCTCAAGACAAGCGGAAAACTAAGAGGTAAGCATCCAATTCTCGGCTCACTCTACAAACAAAATCAGGGCATTAGCTGTGGTTACTGCCAGAAAATCAACTGTTCGTCGCCCAATTATGAGCCCTCAATACTTAAAGCTAAGAAAAAATCGTCCCCTTCATCCTGCACAAAAGCAACAGCGACTATAATTTGCAAAGATCAGATGACATCGAATGTGCAAACTACCGGTGTTTAAAATGACTTGGGCAAAGTTGTCTTTTTGGATGAAAATAAATTCAATTTGGACGGTATTCGAAAGAACAACAACCGCAATCGTCTGGTCCGTCTTCCGTCTTCCGTCTTCCGAACAACTATCGTTTGTTTTCTTTTGCATTCGACATTTTTAAAGATTAAACTGGTCAAAGTAAAACTGTAAAAATTGGCGGTCAAAGTTTTACGATTTTTGATTTTTTAGGAAGACGTTTATATAACCTGAACCAAACGGCCAATCGTCACGATTTATACCTCAATTAAAACAAAAAACAGTATTCTACTTCCTCTGAGTAAATTCAAGTGGATAACATAGTTTTTAATTAAAAACACGGAACCTCTTTAAGGATCTTTAAGAATCTAAAATGAACACATAAAATTGCACTGACATTTTTGAATGTTACCAGATACATTTGAATATTTTCACCACAACTTATTTACCTCAACTCAGGAAATCTATCTAGGTTTCGATCCTCACTTACTGCACTAAATTATCTCAAATAGAGATGACGCTAGAGTTAAAATAAAAGTTCGATTTCGGTCACTGGTCAAAGTATTGCTTTTTGACGGTAACACGAGTTTCTGTACGGCGAACCTCTTTTTACTTGTTAAAATTCGCCTTTTGTACAATGCTTGTTATTTTGTGGTACAGGCCCCAGGCAAGCGTTTGACCACTATCTCACCTAACTGGGAAACGACGATGAGCTCGAACTTGTAGCACGCTTGCTTGTTTACTTTAATTAACAAAAAATAAACTTGGTGACTGGCCCGGCAGAAAATATTTTTTCTGAAATTTGGCTCGCTTGCTGAAAAGTTCTCACACCAAACAAACATACATTCATTGCGTGTCTTGTAAAAATAACCGCGATTATTGATAAGCCATTTGTGAAAAAATGTATCACGCACACATAAATGGTTGCGAGAAGTAGGGCCTGGTTCACCCCGAACTCTAGAGCCACGTAAAGAATATAGTTAGTTAGTTTTAATATAGTTTTTTATAGATTATATCTAAAATACGCATTTTTTTAATCGTTTTCCAAGTGAATTGAAAGACGTCAAAACGTTTGACAGAGACGGCATTTTGGTAGTGGAAGTCGATAGGGCCTGCAGTGACAATGAACACTACCTAGCACTTGTAGAGAATTTCGTGGTGCGCTTGGGGATTCGGAAGTTCATCGTTATTATCGCAAGCAGTGCTCAATTGCTTGAGGAATATTTTAAGTATTTTACGGAGCTTAAATTTACGAGGATCTTTGGCATTATAGAACGCACACCTTTTGCCTACCTTCCCTATGCAACTATATATTAAAGTCAAAGAGCTGCCCAAAGGCGATCAACCTCTTCCCAATGCAATGAAAACGGCTTTAGTTTTCGCACCACAGTTCATACGGATTTTCCAGGAACTTTCTGGTACTATTGGAGGAGCTGTGGCACAAGTGTTTCTCGCATTCCTGCAGACATATAATGCAACATTTACAGAAATTTTAACCAACAATTCATCTGAGCTATCTACAATGGGCGTACTGAATACACTTTTAAATGGTGATATCGATATGAGCATGAATGTCATTGGCGGAATCACTGAGGAATTACTTGAAGAGAGCTATCGGCTAGATAATTTTTGGTTTGGCTGATAGCCGTCTACCAAATATTGACGATTATTTGTAAAATTTATAAAAAAAAATTTAATTTTAACTTAAATATGTTTATATATGTGTGTATGTATAACTTAAAGAGTTCTCCTCTATTACATTTCTTCTATAGTACAGGGCATGAGATGCGTAGCCACATATATAATAAATCCATTCCTTGCTGTCTATTTAAAATGAAGATTGTTTCATCTTCACTCAAGATGGTTGATCCAAAGTACTTTTAAAATTGGGCATACGGCTAGAAAATTGGAACACATCTTGCACATCTTTTCTCGTACAAACTTTTACCTGTTTTTGCTAGCAGAGTTATAAGTTGATTCCTCACTAACTCTGGCTGTACATCTGGTAGAATGCTCAGGCTTAAGCCGCAAAAATTAGTTTTGTTGCTATAATGTGTGTAAGAGCAATGATCGGTAGCCATTTTGCATCCATTGGCATAACTTTGACTATATACATATATAGTCCAAGTGTATTTTCAAAGTTTCTAAAAACATATGTATGTAGGTGGCATCGCAGTTTCCAAATGTAACATGTCGTTCGGTGTATTACACGGTAGTTTAAATACTCGCTTCAGGAAATATTGGAGACATTTCTCTACTGCTGGGTAAGTACGATATCCCCAAACTAACTTCGGCTCCATAAAAAAGTATTGATGCTGCTGTTGCGCGAAACAGTTTTTATTTTAAGGTAACAAAGAGACTGCGCGCATAGCTCATAGCATCAGAAAGTTTCGACTGTGTTTATTCAAATTGCCTGATATTAGAATTTATAGATATTTGTATTTGCATACATTTTCAATAGCCTCATCGCGATACATCCACTTTTCGCTTCTTGAAAATCTGCCGCCTCCTTCTCTGAACCCTTGAAGCTTTACGTGACAAATGATAGTCTTGAGTGCTTGTCAGGCATTCGGAAGAGGTGGCCACTGTGAAAAACTTTTTTAGGTGTTTGCGGCGGGACTCGAACCCAAGACCGCTGGCTCAGTAGTCCGACGCACTAGCCACTTGCGCTACGGTGCCCATAGTATAAATTATACTATACATATACACTACTGCTTCACCCCCATTATTGGTGGGAATTCATCAGATATCGATTCTCCATCCCATACACATGCTACATTGTTTTCATACATTAGGATATAAGTATCTATATGACTTAGCTAGAAATTCCAATTTGTTTCTAATATAACCAATAACACCAATAATAATCTACATTCAGAGTCATGCAAATGTTAGGATAGTATTATTCAACATCGAATAATATGTTTTCCAGTAAAGTTTTGAAAAATATTTCGTTCTATGTTTCCAATGTCTTGAGTTATATTTACATTTAATCTTATGCTCCTATTCTGGTTGTGATGTGGTCACAACTCACGAATGTCAGTGATGCGAAAAATGTGATGCTTCTCTTGTGAGGTTTATTGTGAGCGATCAGCTGTTCGGTATTCTGGCCAACACCTCACAAGAAAACACCCAAGAATAGTTACCACGGTGTGGTGAATTCATTGTCATGTCAAAAAATTATTTTTTTGACAATCATTATTTTCGTTTCCATTTCCACATCAAGTTGGAAATAGAAGATTGGGTAATAAATAATAAAATTACCAATAATGGCGGAAATAACGAATAAAACTATGAATGAGAATGCATCATTTCTTTCCCGCAATTTCCGTAGAATTCTTCTACGCGGTTATCTACCGTAAAAGAATTGAAATATTAACTACATTTGTATACCTACTGTCCAACAAGAAATAAATATATTTTGTAACTTTCATCTTTTTTATTTATTTCACTCACAAGCAGCAAAATCAAAACTTCTTCCTCCATTTGTTTTTCAAATTTAAAATATGTAATTCTTTATTTTTCTCGTGTGATCGGCTTGTGAGCTGTTCAATCTTCAATCGGACATCACAATTTTGACAGTTATTGTGGTGCTCACAACTTGTGAGGTTTTGGTTACAATACGCAAACCTCACAAATTGTGACTCACCGTAAATCTTCTTCCGAATAAATACGGCCTAAAATACTTCGTGGCCTAAACTATAGCCAAAAGCTCTTTCTCAATGGTACTACCATATATCGCTATTCATGACCATTAAGGGAGCGACTTCCATAGCTAATTGCTCTATTATTTTGCATCAAAACTGCTCCTAAGGCATAGTTGCATGCATCGGTAATTACTGTAAATTAATACTGAAATCTGAATGCACTAGGATCGGGTCATTCTTTATTAGTTCCTTAAGTTTATTGAAAGCTTCTAAAAATCTACCTTTTGTATGTATTAACCTTTAAATTTTTCTTTGGAATAGTCCTTGATAAAGCGTCTGTAATATCCTGTGATGCCCAAAAATGATTTGATTTCCTTCTGAATTTTCGGATTATTAATTTTATCTATGGCTTCTACTTTCTGTGGATTAGTTTTCATAACTTCTGGGGTAATAACGTACCCTAAAAATCTGGTTTCTGTTTTAAGAAAGCTACATTTTTTTAACTGTATTTTAAAATTAGATTGGCCAAGGCGTTTAAGAATTAAATTTAGTGATTCCATATGTTCTTCGATACCGGTTAAAAAAATTAGGATGTGGTCCAGATAGACAAGACATATTTTTCCAATATATTGTTACTAAGTCGTTGGAAAGTAGCGGGATCGTTGCGTAGGCCAAAGGGCATACCAATATATTCGTAATGTCCATTAGAGGTGAAAAACGCAGTTTTGTGTCTCTCGCCGGGGTGCATTTTAATCTAGTGAAAGACCTAAGCAAGATCCAATATACTAAAGTACTGGCATCTTCCTAATTTATCAAATTTCTCTTCGATATTTGGAATAGGAAATCGATCTTCAGACGTAATATCGTTAAGCTTACTATAATCGATGACGATACGCCAATTTTGTTTACCCGCTGCTTCTATCTTTTTGGGGACAACCCAAATTGGGCTATTGTAAGGACTATTTGATTCTTTTATTATATCCTGACTAAGCATTTCCTCGATCTGTTTATTAACTTCGTCTCTATCAATTTGAGGGTATCTGTATAACTTTGAAAAAACGGGACGTTCATGTTTAGTACTTATGCGGTGTTTTATCTCGTTAGCAAACGTTACCTTGTTGATAGAAGGCATTCTTGTGGTTTTTGATAGTGTTGGTTAAACATCGATAGTTTCCATTTCCGATATTATCGATAGTTTTGGGAAAAAACTATCGATACTATCGATACTATCGATAGTTTTACCAAATTTTTAAAAAGCCTTAAAAAACTTTTCTATTAGGTACAATACCTTATGAATACTAAAAATCTGATGAAAAACTTAATATTTAAATTTAAAACTAGTTTAAAGCAATTAGAAATCTATCCTTTCAATAGTTAACTTGCTTTTTAAGATATACATATCTATGAAAACAAAAAAAAAAGAGCTGGATGGATGGTAGCCCCAAAATAATATTTAGAGCTCATCGATACCAATTTTTCCACGGGATATCAAAATAAAATACCTAAAGCTATATATTTGTAGAGAGGTGAACGGCACACCAGCAAATAACCCAACCCATACACTGCCAGCCTCGTTCGTTAGAATCCGCTAAACACATATGTAAATAGTTATGCACTGCATAAAGATTTATATTGCCACTATACAACGATGCATAAATCGTTATTCATAAAACATTTTTCAGCCCATTAGAGGCCCCGCGCACAACAGACTTTCTATCGGCCGATAGTTTGGTCGGGCTCTTAATCAGAATGAAAATATATGAGAGTGCGCACTCAACAACGTTTCGGTATCGGCCGATAAATAAGTTTGATATGCTACACGATTGCCTTCAAACTAAAGTATCGGCAAACTATCGGCCGACTACTTAATCAGTACGGCGCTCTTTCACGCGCGCACACTACCGACTATAAAGTCGGCCGATTTTGTCGATAGCTCAGTTTGCTCTGAGTTTTAAATGAGTTCTGGATGATTCTTTTATGGAATTATGGACACTTTTTGGGGTAAAGCAATGATTACATCTCTGGAATTTTTCTTACTAACTACCATTAAGCGACTGTTCTCTGCAAAATCTGTTTGACGATTAGCAATAGCCAATCGGTCGACAACAGTCGGTCTAGTGTGCTTACTCACTACCAACCCGACTATTTAATCGGCCCAGTGTGCGCACCAATCAGCCCAACCCGAAGAAACGGTCGGCCGATAGAAAGTCTGTAGTATGCGGGGGCTCTTATAGTTATAATGAGCTTGTGTCAAAAAAAGTACCCAAAAAGGGAAATTTATTACATTTCGCCATTATAACATAGTTCGGTTGGCACTGAGCAGTCTTCTTCAAAGAAAAAGCATAAGCGAGAGCCGAGAGCTATAGTACGTATTCAACGAACTGCAATCTGCAAACAAATTTAATAAAGGTCAACGAGAATCACAATCACATATAATTTATAATGACAATGTCAGCAAAAAATCTCAAGTTGCAATGACAATGATGAGACGTGAAGTTTTCCAGTATCTACTGTGGATTTCCAGTATTTTTTAGTTGAAAATAATTTGGATTTTGGAAGTATTAAAACTATCGATAGTTCTTTTGATAGTTTTTTTTAAAACTATCGATGTACGCGATAGTATTTTTTACTATCGATACTATCGATGTTAAACCAACCCTAGTTTTTGATTACCTTATTATATTTGATATTTGATATTTATTGATAGGTAGATTTAACATGGCACTACAAGACTTTGATCTTATATAAAGTACCTAAACTAAAATAACAAGTTAGTTAATAATTTGGTAATGTATAAAAGAGAAATTAAATTTAAAAGCCAAAAAAAAAGTATGTGTACATAGGATTTAAATAAAGAATTAAAATTATTTTCTAAGTAGAAGTATTTACTGAGCTTATTCCAATTGAGCAGCGGGCGTCAACTATTCAATACCGCCATCGGATAAAATGCAGTGTAACTTGAGTTACACCATGCAAGGTGAATTCGTGAGCATGAGCGATAAGTAGTATACTGAGCGTACTGTCCTTTGACAAGATGATAGAAATTTTTTCAGATTCGGGAATCGATTCATTTTTTAGTCTACCGTCAAGTCTTAGGATCACTTCGGTGTCTAAAGATGGATTACGAATCTTACTCCTCACAGGAATCGGCTTGCCTTGAGAGAAACAAGGAAGTTCATTAATAAAATATATATTATGTTGAACATGCCTTATCCAGAATTGTAAGGCGTCTCTTCGTTCTTGGGCTGTGCACCACATGAAATTTTCGTGGGGTGTTCGCCTAGCAGCATCTACGAACCGCCTACATCAGGCGGTAACAGCAATAACCTAGTCTAGACGGGAATATTTACTTAGCATCTTGTGCTCTTCTGGTTGTACCGCAGCAAAGAGGGCAGTGACCAAGGCATTTCTTTGCTAACAGACGTCTGAAAACAGGCCACTTGTCCTCGTTTTCGACCAGCCAACTTGGTCCAAGCCACCACAATTCATACGTTTCGAGTTGTGCGTGGTACAAGCCGCGAGAGGCAACATCAGCTGGGTTGCTTGCCGATGGTACATACCTCCAGCAGTCAATAGCAGTGAGCTCTTGTATTTTCGTAATGCGATTGGCAACATACTGTTTATATTTACCAGAATGAGATTTGATCCAACTCAGCGTTGTCCTAGAATCCGACCAGCAGAAAGTTCGAAGTGACTTAACGTTTAGTACCTCTGTCACCTTCGCACACACTTTAGCTTCCAGCAACGCACCGTTGAGCTCCAAGCAGGGAATCTGAATTTTCGTTAGCGGGGCGACCTTTGACCCCGATACTCTGGTCGCAACATCTCGAGATTCCACCCTTAGGTAGGCCACGGAAGCATAGGCGGCTTACGAAGCGTCGGCGGACACGTGTAGCTGTACGTTGTAATCATCTGGGGCTGTGAAGACCCATCTTTGAATTTTGATGTTTTCATTCAGTGGCAGCTCTGCTCGAAACTTAAGCCATTCCTGCTGCAGTGATTCAGGTATGGCTTCATCCCATCCGCAACCTGCGAGCCAGACCTATAGGCAGACGAATTTCCCAGGAACTTTAACCGGTGCCAACAGACATGACGGGTCATAAATTGTTGCTATGTCGAACAGCTGCTGGCGTTTTGTGACAGGTCCTGTGGATGAGTTGATATAGACACGGTTCCCAATATGATCGGTCTGACAGCACCAGTAGATTCCCAGAGTGGTCCGATCTGCATTCAGGTCGCAGAGAGCACTCGATACAACCAATTAATCTGGGAGGCTTTGAAGAAACGTTGACCAATTTGAGTTCCACTTTCGTAGTGTGAAACCACTTCTCGGAAGCAGCCGCTGAAGCTGCTCTCGAAGAACTAGAGTCTCGTCCACTGCATCCGCCCCATGAAGACAATCATCCAAGTAGAACCATTCTTTCAGTATCCGTACTGCTTCTGGAAACTCTGCTTCTTCGTCCTTGGCCAATGTATGCAGTGTTTTTATCGCGAGATACGGAGAACAGTTCAATCCGTACGTCGGAGTCAGCAAGCGGTAGATAGCCGGGACTCCATCCTTATTCTTCCCACATATACGCTATGTGTCCATATCACCCTGGTCGACAAGGATCTGACGATAGCATTTTTCTATGTCGGCGGTAAAACCAATACGGTGGTTACACCACCTTAGCAGTATAATGGACAGATCATTCTGCAGCTTAGGTCCCACATGTAGGCAATCGTTGAGTGACATACCTTATTTGGGTCTTCTCGATGCGTTGAAAACCGTTCTCAGTTTTGTCGTGGTGCTGGCATCCTTATAAACTCCATGATGAGGAATATAATAGACACGGTTCGGCTTAATGTCTTCTTCAAAGAGTTGTCATATAATCCTTTTAAGTTAAACTCTTTCTCCGGGCGCTTTTCGAGAGAGCAAAGAGCTTGAATGAATCAGATTTTGTGTCGCCTAAATGCTCTGGCTTGAAGGAGGACCTGACTGGATAGCGGATAACGTATCGTCCAGATCTAGTGCGATGGACAGTTTGTTCATAAAACATCTCGCAGTGTACTTCATCTTGGGACAAGTGGGATGAGATCTGAATATCTTCTTTTTCATGGAACTGCCACAGATCTTGCATTTATACATCGAGATCCAAGTAAGTGCACAAGTGATGGTGGGCAACTCTAGAGAAGTTGTTGGTGGCAAGCGCCCATAAACCACCAACCCTAAGTGCGTATTTTGTGCTACAGGAGCACTCGGACTTAACTGTTTGATATCTTTTCGCAGTATCGAACCATAGAGATCAGTGCCTAGAACGAGATCGATTGCCCCAGGCTTAGCGAAGTTGGGGTCCGCCGGTTCCAGATTCAAGAACGGATGAAATTGTGCTAAATCCAGCTGCCTAGCAGGCAGTAAATGTCCCAGTCGTGGAAGTACCAGCGCGGCGCAATCGATGTGGAACTCTGGGTGCTTAAGAGAGCATATAATAAGTTGAACCAGACTCGTCGACGGGCCTACCAAAATACCTCCAACGCCAGTCACAGGGACCGAGGTTCTAATTCGTCGAAGATGCAGTTGCAGATTGCTAATAAACGATGCTTGTGAGCCGCTATCTAGCAGCGCTCGGAGCTGAAGAAAATGTCCAATCGCAGATCGAGCACCCACCAGAGCCATGGCGAGTAACGCAGGTGTGATTGGAGCTTACCTGGCCCAATGTAGATTGCACGTCATCGTGCAGCATCGTGTGATGCTTCTGCTGGCATTTGGCACATGTATACGCTTACGTACACGTGCTAGATCGATGATCAGCTCGCAAACAAGTCCAGCATAACTTCGCCTTCTTCATGAATCATGATCTCCATACGCTGAGCCGGGGTTTTCTGCCAGTGCAACTGCGACAGGTTCGAGGAACTGTTGCTTGATGACTCCACATCGTATTACTGTTCGATGTTGTTTGACCGACTTGTCTGGATTTGGTCTTTTTGCCAATAGATGCCATAGCTACGAGCCCTTGAAGGCGATTTTCAACGAATTTGTTCAGTTCTGCATAAGTGGGAAGGGAGTTTGGGGATTCTAATGGCATCTGCCAATTTTTGCGAGTGACGGAGTCCAATTTATCGGTTAACAGGACCACCAACCAGTCGTCCCATTACTCCTAACTCACCGTTGATAATTGTAAAATGTCCCGCAAATATGCTTTTACCAAACGACGTTTGCTGTCGTAGCGGGTCATCAGCGTGTCCCACGCTGTAGTAAAATTAGCCTCGGTCACTGCTATGTTTTGAATGAGGACATTGGCTTCCCCTTGGACTGAACTCGTTAAATAATGCAACCGCTGTACGTCCGAGAGGAAACTATCCCGAATTACACAGATGGTGAACCAATCTTTGAATGCCAGCCATTCTTGAAACATGCCGTTGAACTAAGGAACCTCGATCGCTGGGAGAATGGACCTAGCAGCAAGCGCCTCGCTTCTCACCATTTGACTGCCAGCGGTGCTGCCTTGACTCTGACGTAATAGGTTTTAAAATTTGTCATTTTGAGTTCACCCAACGCTGCTGAATATGCGCTTTCAATGGAGATAAAATATTCGATTGTCATACCTTTACTTGCGGCTTCAGTAGCTCAGTCTACTTGGAGTTCATCATATTCAGCGGCGAATTTCTCCCAGTAACTGTTTAGCAGATTTTTTTCTGCCAATGAAATATCCCTTTGTCTGCTTTTCCTTTGCAGTTTTGTTTGTGTTGCTGATAAGATTCTGAATCAGCTTTGCGGTTGCCCCTGCCTTGTTGGCTGACATATTTCACTATCGTGTTTTGATTTTATTTTATAGAAAACTGGTTCCCCGCAAGAGATGCCAAAATGTTAAGCGATAAATTAAAAACGAAGTGATAACTCAGCAAAAACTTTATTTTATTAGAGCACATGCGTGCATATGACACCAGAGTCGTAATTAAAAAGAAAGAGGAAATGGCTAATAAATATGCCGTAATGTGTGTAGTTACCAAGTGCAACCACCTTCAGAGCTTAAGGGGCTGGTGCAACTTTCGAGCATATATACATACAAAAATAAGTAAATGGATGGCTTTGCCATCTGCCTGATTGGCAATTAATTTTTTAAAAACGTTTGCAAATAGAATTCCACAAGTTCTAATTTAAAAAGTGCTCAGTAATAATTCTGTTTCCATAAAAAAGTGCTATTTTTCAGTATTAGCTTCTCGGTTATGAAGCTCATTTGGGGGCCAGAATCCATCAATACATACATATGTGACATGCTCTGACTTTCGTGTGTCATTCTCTGATTTTCGGATGTATATAAATTGGGGGCAAAACATAAGCGTTCTTTAGCAATGTTTAGAATTAAGAACTTTGCTTAATGTCGATCACCCATATCCGCCCCCTGCATTTTAATATCGGTGAGACTGAAGAAGAGCCTCTTACTGAAATAGGAAGCGGTACAATCTCAGCTGGCACGTATCGAAATACTGTTTTGTTTATAGAGTTCGACCTAACCCTCTAATGTCTAATAGGTAAGGCTGCGCTGATGCCGCTTTCAAATTTGTTTACCTGGTGGCTAAATTAGCAATTCTTTTTAACCTTCTCACTAAATTCGTGCTTCTTATACCAATATCTCACCTAAACCAAAATTCTACTTTACATTCCGTCATTAGTTTCACTTTGCCTGTTAGAAGGCTTATCTAATAGATTTGACTCATCTCTCAGCATTCCTTGATACCTTCGCATTCGCACAGAACTTAAATTCGTTCGCACCTTCTAATTGCTTCCTCTGCTTACTCCTCTTTAATAATGACAGTAATTGAAACACCAAAATCCATTTTTAAATGCTTTATTAAAAGTGCTACTAAATTTAGCAAAAAAATATTATTTTTCTTTTACATATTGTTACTGTGAAGAATGTGCATAAACTATTTTATTTGCTTAAGTCACTGGCAATTAGTTATTGAAAAAGTATTATTACTTAAAAACACGTCTAATTTTTGAATAATTTTCAATTACAAATACCAACAATGAAGCTGTCAAACCAAATGCTAAACAATTCCAAGCGAATTGCAAATCATTTACTGTCAAAGGAGACGGTCCCGGCTGTGGTTTTTCTGTTGATTCCATTAAACCGGCCTTATATCCATGCCAAACTGCATCCCGTAACCATTTCTGCCTCAAACCCGTATCTCTGATCAGCATAATGAAATTGTTTAAAATTTCTAAAAATGGTGAATGGTGAATCGTCAAAAATCCGAAATTGTAAATTGCCAAATTGTCACGAGTTACAGCAAACTTTGATATGGCAAAACGATTGTGCATATCAATAAGAAATTCAGCTTTGTTCAAACGGATTATCCGAGCAATACTTGTGTTCACCATAGAAGTCCTTTGTTTTACGTACTCATCTTGATCAAGTAATACGATAATGTTCTCTAAGCCCGGAGGATAAAGCTCGGACTCAGTAAGGAGTTTCCATACGGGTTTGGATGTAATCACAGGGAAGTTGTTATCAATCAGATCCTGTGTTGTTTCGAATTGTTTTACCTTTATAAACTCCGTTAGAAATGATGTCAAATAGACGACATAAAGATTGTGCACGATAAAAGAAAATAGGAAAACTAGAATGTGAATTCGATAGTCAGTAGTTATCTGTCTCTCAGTAGGCAGAGAGAGTAGTTGTAAAAATGTTTGACTTATGTAGGACCACAAGTTGATAGCTCCATTGGTATTATAGTCTTTAAGGCAATACATGAGAATGATGTAGACAAAGGTGAACCATGCGCCTGGTGTGAATGGTCTCAGAAAGTACTCATTGGGATCCAATAAACCATTTATAGGCACCAAAACAACTAATTTTTCTTGATCTAGCGGATAACTCTCTTTAATTGATTCGTCAGAAAGTCCGCCAATGGCATTCATGCTTATCTCGATATCACCATTTAAAACTGAATTTTTTATGCCCCTTCCATATAGCTCAGATGAATTGTTTATCAAAATGTCTGCAAATGTTGCATTATGTGTCTGCAGAAATGCGAGAAACACTTGTGCCACAGTTCCTCCAATAGTCCGTTCGCCGCGTTTATCCTTGTACCAGAAAGTTCCTGGAAAATCCGTCTGCACTGTGGTACGAAAACTAAAGCCATTTAAATCTGTCATTGCATTGGGAAGAGGTTGGTCGCCTTTGGGCAGCTCTTTAACTGGAATATCTGCATAGGGAAGGTAGACAAAAGGTATACGTTCTACAGTGCCAAAGATCCTCGTAAATTTAAGCTCCGTGAAGTACTGAAAATATTCCTCCAGCAGTTCAGAACTGCTTGCGATAATGACGACGAACTTCCGAACCGGCAGGCGCACCACAAAATTCTCTACCAGTGCTAGGTACTGTTGGTTTTCACTGCAAGCCCTATCGACTTCCACTACCAAAATGCCGTCTCTGTCAAACGTTTTGACGTCTTTCAATTCACTTGGAAAACGATTAAAAATTACCACGGGAATAATAAATTCCGATTTCAAAATTTCACTTAAACGTTCATCACTGATGCCGATAAAATATACTGTTGTCGTATCGGCTTCACTGTGAATCCTTTTGATGAGATCACGTAGCTCACTTGAATCGCTGTAAACACCGATGGCGACGACTATAAGCCAAAACGTGGCTCGCAGGAAGTTCATTTTGAAATGAATAAAATTTCAGTTTGGCGATTTGAGGAAGCTACACCAGGATTACTTAGGGACAGGGTTTAAATAATTACAGATCATTGCATTATAATTTCAAACAAAAGTAATTGCTTGATGCGTATTTTAGATAAAATCTATAAAAAAAGCTATATTTTAACTCGCTTAAAAGGCAGGTTGCCATTAATCGATTTCGTGAATACTCGTAAGGGAGTGATAGTTAGAGTAAACACATCAATTTAGCTACCTACAGGTGATCACTGATATCGCCTCTGTGTGTAGTTTTCTATAAACACGCAACCAATGTATGTTGGGTATGAGAACCTTTGATTGAGGCCATTGCAGTGCAGTTGAACCCAATTCGGTTCTTGACTGTCCAGTTTAGAAAAGCTCGGTACTCTCCGGATCTATTTTTAAAATATTTCTAACTTTTATGAATACTATTTTCATGGTAATGGATTGTTTGTCACCTGTTTCTAATATTATCTGATTCTTAAATAGATTTAATGCTTTTTCTGTGATGGGAATAAAATCTGCACTATATAAGTATCTGCACTGTGTACGGTGTTGGAATCGATAAACTCACTAATTCGTTGTCACTTTCAGTTTTCTGATAACTTATTCTGTCGGCTAGTACATTCTCCTTGCCTTTGATATATTCCACATTGAAATCAAATTCTGTTAATTTAATCTTCGAGCGTTGGAGCCTGCTATTTGGTTCCTTCAGAGAATTTAACAATACCAAAGGCCTGTAATCCGTTTTAATCGTAAATCTTCTTCCGAATAAATACGGCCTAAAATACTTCGTGGCCCAAACTATAGCCAAAAGCTCTTTCTCAGTGGTACTACCATTAAGGGAGCGACTTCCATAGCATGCATCGGTAATTACTGTAAATTTATATTGAAATCTGAATGTACTAGGATCGGGTCATTCTTTATTAGTTCCTTAAGTTTATTGAAAGCTTCTATATAAACTCTATCTTTTGTATGTATTAACCTTTGAATTTTTCTTTGGAATAGTCCTTGATAAAGCGTCTGTAATATCTGGTTTCTCTTTTAAGAAAGCTACATTTTTCTAACTGTATTTTAAAATTGGATTGGCCAAGGCGTTTAAGAATTAAATTTAGTGATTCCATATGTTCTTCGATACCGGTTAAAAAAATTAGGATGTGGTCCAGATAGATAAGACATATTTTTCCAATATATTGTTACTAAGTCGTTAGAAAGTAGCGGGATCGTTGCGTAGGCCAAAGGGCATACCAATATATTCGTAATGTCCATTAGAGGTGAAAAACGCAGTTTTGTGTCTCTCGCCGGGGTGCATTTTAATCTAGTGAAAGACCTAAGAAAGATCCAATGTACTAAAGTACTAGCATCTTCCTAATTTATCAAATTTCTCTTCGATACTTGGAATAGGAAATCGATCTTCATACGTAATATCGTTAAGCTTACGATAATCGATGACGATACGCCAATTTTGCTTACCCGCTGCTTCTATCTTTTTGGGGACAACCCAAATTGGGCTATTGTAAGGACTATTTGATTCTTTTATTATATCCTGACTAAGCATTTCCTCGATCTGCTTATTAACTTCGTCTCTATGAATTTGAGGGTATCTGTATAACTATGAAAAAACGGGACGTTCATTACGGGACGTTACCTTGTTGATAGAAGGCATTCTTGTGGTTTTTGATAGTGTTGGCTAAACATCGATAGTTTCCATTTCCGATATTATCGATAGTTTTGGGAAAAAACTATCGATACTATCGATACTATCGATAGTTTTACCAAATTTTTAAAAAGCCTTAAAAAAACTTTTCTATTAGGTACAATACCTTATGAATACTAAAAATCTGGTGAAAAACTTAATATTTGAATTTAAAACTAGTTTAAAGCAATTAGAAATGTATCCTTTCAATTGTTAACTTGCTTTTTAAGATATACATATCTATGAAAACAAAAAAAAAAGAGCTGGATGGATGGTAGCCCCAAAATAATATTTAGAGCTCATCGATACCAATTTTTCCACGGGATATCAAAATAAAATACCTAAAGCTATATATTTGTAGAGAGGTGAACGGCACACCAGCAAATAACCCAACCCATACACTGCCAGCCTTGTGCATTAGAATCCGCTAAACACATAAATAGGTATGCACTGCATAAAGATTTATATTGCCACTATACAACGATGCATAAATCGTTATTCATAAAACATTTTTCAGCCCATTAGAGGCCCCGCGCACAACAGACTTTCTATCGGCCGATAGTTTGGTCGGGCTCTTAATCAGTATGAAAATATATGAGAGTGCGCACTCAACAACGTTTCGGTATCGGCCGATAAATAAGTTTGATATGCTACACGATTGCCTTCAAATTAAAGTATCGGCAAACTATCGGCCGACTACTTAATCAGTACGGCGCTCTTCCACGCGCGCACACTACCGACTATAAAGTCGGCCGATTTTGTCGATAGCTCAGTTTGCTCTGAGTTTTAAATGAGTTCTGGATGATTCTTTTATGGAATTATGGACACTTTTTGGGGTAAAGCAATGATTACATCTCTGGAATTTTTCTTATTAACTACCATTAAGCGACTGTTCTCTGCAAAATCTGTTTGACGATTAGCAATAGCCAATCGTTCGAGAACAGTCAGTCGATTGTTGTCTAGTGTGCTTACTCACTACCAACCCGACTATTTAATCGGCCCAGTGTGCGCACCAATCAGCCCAACCCGAAGAAACAGTCGGCCGATAGAAAGTCTGTAGTATGCGGGGGCTCTTATAGTTATAATGAGCTTGTGTCAAAAAAAGTACCCAAAAAGGGAAATTTATTACATTTCGCCATTATAACATAGTTCGGTTGGCACTGAGCAGTCTTCTTCAAAGAAAAGGCATAAGCGAGAGCCGAGAGCTATAGTACGTATTCAACGAACTGCAATCTGCAAACAAATTTAATAAAGGTCAACGAGAATCACAATCACATATAATTTATAATGACAATGTCAGCAAAAAATCGCAAGTTGCAATGACAATGATGAGACGTGAAGTTTTCCAGTATCTACTGTGGATTTCCAGTATTTTTTAGTTGAAAATAATTTGGATTTTGGAAGTATTAAAACTATCGATAGTTCTTTTGATAGTTTTTTTAAAACTATCGATGTACGCGATAGTTTTTTTACTATCGATACTATCGATGTTAAACCAACCCTAGTTTTTGATTACCTTATTATATTTGATATTTGATATTTATTGATAGGTAGATTTAACATGGCACTACAAGACTTTGATCTTATATAAAGTACCTAAACTAAAATAACAAGTTAGTTAATAATTTGGTAATGTATAAAAGAGAAATTAAATTTAAAAGCCAAAAAAAAAGTATGTGTACATAGGATTTAAATAAAGAATTAAAATTATTTTCTAAGTAGAAGTATTTACTGAGCTTATTCCAATTGAGCAGCGGGCGTCAACTATTCAATACCGACATCGGATAAAATGCAGTGTAACTTGAGTTACACCATGCAAGGTGAATTCGTGAGCATGAGCGATAAGTAGTATACTGAGCGTACTGTCCTTTGACAAGATGATGGAAATTTTTTCAGATTCGTGGATCGATTCATTTTTTAGTCTACCGTCAAGTCTTAGGATCACTTCGGTGTCTAAAGATGGATTACGAATCTTACTCCTCACAGGAATCGGCTTGCCTTGAGAGAAACAAGGAAGTTCATTAATAAAATATATATTATGTTGAACATGCCTTATCCAGAATTGTAGGGCGTCTCTTCGTTCTTGGGCTGTGCACCACATGAAATTTTCGTGGGGTGTTCGCCTAGCAGCATCTACGAACCGCCTACATCAGGCGGTAACAGCAATAACCTAGTCTAGACAGGAATATTTACTTAGCATCTTGTGCTCTTCTAGTTGTACCGCAGCAAAGAGGGCAGTGACCACAGGCATTTCTTTGCTAACAGACGTCTGAAAACAGGCCACTTGTCCCCGTTTTTGACCAGCCAACTTGGTCCAAGCCACCACAATTCATACGCTTCGAGTTGTGAGTGGTACAAGCCGCGAGAGGCAACATCAGCTGGGTTGCTCGCCGATGGTACATACCTCCAGCAGTCAATGGCAGTGAGCTCTTGTATTTTCGTAATGCGATTGGCAACATACTGTTTGTATTTACCAGAATGAGATTTGATCCAACTCAGCGTTGTCCTAGAATCCGACCAGCAGAAAGTTCGAAGTGACTTAACGTTTAGTACCTCTGTCACCTTCGCACACACTTTAGCACACACACGCACCGTTGAGCTCCAAACAGGGAATCGGAATTTTCTTTAGCGAGGCGACCTTCGACCTCGCCATTCGAATCGATACTCTGGTCGCAACATCTCGAGATTCCACCCTAAGGTAGGCCACGGAAGCATAGTTTAGTTTAGTTTAGTTTATTTATTCAATGAACGCCTACACACATTAAGAATATACTTCTTATAAATTAGTGCTGAACTCAAATTATGCAAAACTTTAACATTGGAAAAAAACTACTTCAAATGAAAATCAGTTGGTTTTGTACACCATTCTTTTTGTTAAATTAAAATAAAAATAACATTCCATTAAGATCAAAAGTTCATGAGATTCCTAACAAATATACAAAACATTACATATCTACATCTTTCATTCAAACAAATACATAAATCCCCATTCAATATAAAAGGATAAAAAAAAATAAAATAAAGAAAACTCAGAATTAGTTCTAATTATGACTTTGAAGGTAAATTCGTAGCTCTCTACGAAACTGTGTTTCGTCCCTCACTCTTCTCACGTGCCTTGGCAAAGAGTTCCACATACGGATAGAGTTGATGAAGAATTGTCGCTCCGAGGTCAGACAAGAATAACGAGGATGGATTAGTTGCTGGGATCTATTTGAGGAACCAAACCGAAACCTTTCAAATAGACTAAGGGGTTCCTGTGACTCGATTATCTATCTATCTTCTATCTTCTATCTATCTATCTTATCTTATCTTATCTTCTTATCTTCTTCTTATCTTCTTACTATTTATAAAGACGTAATTACTTTTATGTATGTTCTGGCTAATCTCGGGAACTACTGAACGGATTTTGATAAAACCGCTAAAATATTTGTTGAGTTCCTCTGTAATGGATTGCATATATATTATCGTGCTTTATACTTTTAACTATGCACAAAAATTATTTTTTTTATTTGTATGCTTACAATTTAAACACTCCCATGCACTTTACGTGATAACGCGTGCACCTATTTCAATGAAATTAATTTGGTTGATTTCAGCATTTCTTGCCAAAGATTATAAGGTATAAATCATTTTCCTACGTTACCTAGAAGCTGCGAAATAGACATAAATAATGTGATTGTTAATGGTTTTAATTATTTAAAAAGCACAGAAAACCATTGAAATTGTCTGTCAACCTGCTGGGAGAGGATCACGTTGTTGCATTACGAGTATGTTAGCTTTTCTCTTCGCTTTTGCTCCTGCAGTATGCTGGGTAACTGGCCGAACACAATGGTGGAGCTGTAGTGGAAGTAGAAAGTTGAAGTTGGTTGAACTTTGTGCTTCACCATACAATTCATACTACAGCATCAGCTTCGCATTGTGTTCGCGCTATAGGGTTTACGTGTATTTTAACTTTGACAGCGCTGCCTACTTCCACTACAGCTTCGCCATTTTGTTCGGGCAGTGAATCGTGTTTTGTTTTTGTGTGGTCGGTCTGGCGATCATTTTCATCGCTCATCCGATGGTGATGATGATGGCTGATGAAACTTTGGGGAGTTGCTGTGTGCGTGCGCATACTGGTGAAGGTTATACATAATCTTTATTCATACATGTGCATATAAAAATGAATTTCTGTTTGATTGTGTTTTTTCGATAAATTCCGATTTCCGAACTACTTTGCCGATTGAGCTCAGACTTGGACATAAAGTATGTTTTGAAGAGAGAAAGACTAAGCACATAATACAATTACTTTACGGTAGGTGAACAAAGTTATATTAAGGACAAAAAAAAAACTTTTTATACAACTGAGTTATAAGGGAGACAATCTAATATGTACAAATTAAAGTTTGTTTGTTCGTCTTTTCTCCGTTCGCGCATCGTTCATCTGATTGGCATGAAACTTTGGCAAGTTATCATATGAACCGCGTTCGGAAAAATTCTGGAATCGGTTCAGTAGATAGTTTCAGAGATTACCCCTTACATACAAATTTCACCTCTTATTTCAGAAACCTTCCCCGGCGTGCGTACAACAACTCCTTTTGAAAAATGATGCTTAACCTACCTCAGTACCACTCCGCTATTGACCTGCATTTGGAAGCCAATGTGATATTGATTGTAATCCCTGTGATCAGTCCCGTGAGAGTTTTAAGGTCACTTCTGTGTATGTACTTTTTTAAGAAGATAATGACAAATGAAAATACATAATTCATAGAATTAAAGGTCATTCATCACACTACCAAACATGTGCCGTGCGTGGATATGACGGAGAGTGGCCGGGGATTTAGGTCAACGCAACATATTTAAAATAATTAACGTTTGACAGATTTTTCAAACAAAATCATCTTCAGCGATGAGGCGAATTATTATCTTGATGGCTTTGTTAACCATCGAAATTGTCGTATTTGGGATTCAGAAAATCCAGGAGTGATTGTTAAGAAAGAAATGCATCCACAAAATGTCACTGCATGGTGCACATTTTGGGCTGGACGCATTGTCGGACCATTTTTCTTTGAAAATGCGGCTGGTCAGACAGTAACAGTAAATAGTGCTAGCTATCGCAACATGATAATCCAGTTTTTTGTGCCAAAATTGCAAGATATGGATATGGATGACATGTGGTTTCAACAAGAGGGTTCCTTTACTTACTTTATGAATCGATAGAAAAAATAAGAACCGGTGTCTTCTATCAAAATTACTTCCTGCGTGAACTTTGGGACACCCTTTATACATATAAAGTGAACTGTCTCATAACCGGACACTGACGGTACCGAGAAATTTGTCCGGTTAGAAGAGGTATCCGGTTATGGGAGAAAAAAATAAATTGATATTTTTTAAAAAAAAAGTAACACAATAGACATGTTGTATTCATTTTATTTTATAAACGTATTCATTTTTATGTGATAAACGCAAATTACCGAAAAATACTTATTTCTGGCACATACATTTAAAACACAAACCTATTTAAAAAACGCAATAGGATTTATAAATGCACATACATAGGTGTTGAATAACACTGCCGTCAATGGTTGAGGAAATTAGCGGGGCCATGACAATTTTAGGTATGTTAGGAAAAGACGGGATACCCTGACGAGAAATACAGGATGCTTCCATATTCCGGCATTATTTGTCCTATCAGAGACAAATTTTCACTTCACTGTGACCAGCGGAATCATTTTAATCTTTATACAAAATTCGCACAATATAATATAAAATATCTCTCAAAATGTCGGAAACATGCGTATGTAATTCTAGCGTTCCCCGAAGAAAATCAGTGTCCGCGAACGTGATAGTAAAGCGAAGGCACACTCCATACCTTACATTTTTGTTTCGTTTCTTTGCAAAGTGTAAAGAGGAGGAGAACAAAACAAAAACAAAATAAAGTATTTGTCAATTTGTCCATTTAAGAGAGAGAGCGACATTCTATTGCGGTTACGAAAATTGGTGTCCGTGTACGGTTAAGAGAGAGTCCGGTTATGGGAGAATTTTTTTATATGGAAAATCGTGTATTTATTTCCGTTCTTTGAAATCTGTCCGGTTATAAGAGGTGTCCGGTTATGAGAGGTGTCCGTAAGGAGAGAGTACATTGTATACATATAGCAATATATTAGAAGAAAATATTTTGTTTTCTATTTAAAGTTGCTGGAAGGCGAAGCAAGGCGAGCACGGGTCAGCTAGTATTGAATAATAAGATAATGGTTCTATGCCACAATAATTGGTCAAAGGAAAGATCATATATTTGGATTGAAAAACTTGATATGTGATCAAAACGGCGCAAGCCAAATATGTAACGCGCGGTATTGTTGAATGCTACATTAAGTTTTCTCCTGCTGGCAGCATCACAGTTGCAAAAAACTTCACACCCGTACGTAAGTATTGGTAAAACCAGCGTTTTAGCCAACATTAAACGTGTTTTTAAAGGAGTAAAATGCTGCGAGTTTCATAACGTTCGGAGCACACCATACACTTTTCCCACAGCCACGTTGATGTGCGTATCCCAAGACAAAGTCCTGTTGAATAAAAGGCCAAGATTTCTTGCGGTTCGAGTGTAAGCAATTGGGGAACCATTTATGTATAAGCTGGGAAAATATTCTAAGTTCAGAGCTTTTCTACTAATCACAAGACATTTGGACTTTCGAGGATTAAGGAACAATCCATTACTATCCGACCAGCTTGAAATCTCTTCTAGATCTCTATTGATAGTATATGCACAGTCTGCACATTTCAATAGTATGCACATTTCAATAGAGCATCTAGTTATCTTTGTGGGAAGCTCATTTATATACAGGGAGAAAAGAAGAGGTCCCAGAATTGAGCCCTGAGGAACTCCTCTAGTGGTCGAAAGAAAACTTGAAAGTTTATTGGCAACTGAAACCGCTTGCTTTCTATCTCGCAAGTAAGAGGATATTAATCGCACCGCAGAAGATGACAGTCCATATAGCGTTGAAAGTTTTCGGCATAAATTATCGTGCTCCACAGTATCGAAGGCTTTAGAAAAGTCAAGAAGTATAAGGAAGGTAACATGGTCATCATCCAAAGCCAGTCTGATATCTTCAACTATGTTAATAATGGCAGTTGTACTTGCTTTTGGCGGAAACCAAACTGCCTGGGAGATAGGATGTGATGTGTTTTAATGTAGACATTAAGTTGTTTTTGCATCACCCTTTCTAAAACTTTCGACAAAAAAGGAAGCACAGAGATAGGCCTGTATTCATTACCATTGCGACTTTTCGGAATTGGTAGAGTTTTAGCTAACTTCCACTGACTTGGAAAAGTTCCAGTCATTAGGATAGTGTTAAAGGTGTGCGTAATGTACGGAAGGATAATAGGTAATATAGACTTAACGAACATTGGATGTCAATGCCAACTGCATTGGATTTAATAGATAGTAAACTCTCTACAATGTCTGCGCTATCAACTCCTGTGAACTGAAAAGAGACATCTGATGGGAGCTCGTTAAGAGGTCCTTCAGAGGAAACCCCAGAAAGGGTTGGAAGTGGTAACGTTACGAATTGATGATTTAGTGAGTTGACATCAATATTTTCCTCACAACTTCGCTTGTTGTTGCCTATACCCATTTCCCTTAAGTTCTTCCATAGTTGACGCATATTCGTGGGTGAACTTAACCTACTATGATATAGGTGGGTTTTTGCGGTTCTTATCATGCGAACGACTTGGTTTCTTAAGGTACGGTAAATTTGGTGGTGAATTTCCAATCTATAACGTTTCCATTCGTTGTAGGCTTGATCTCGCTGTAATAATAGTCTGCGAATTTCGTTAGAAAAACAGGGGCGTTGACCGTGCTTGATTGTTTTTAATCTAAGTGGAACATTACTATTAAACAAATTGTCAATGTTTTTGTTAAGGAATTCAATTTGGTCATTAGAAGTGGGCAGTATCTTGGTCCAGGCGGGCATAATCGATGCTCCTGAAATCTCATATCATATCTCATACGAAGTTTCTAAACAATTAATTTTAAAATCGAAGGTTAAGTATATGAGGTCGTGCTTAGAGAATGTAGGTGCTGACAACTGGTCGTACAATAGAACATCGCTTATATTGCTTACAAAGAAAACATCTAATAGTGTTTGTGATGCCCTGGAAAAGTGAGTGGCACAGGACGTATTAACTGGAAACAAATTAAATGTACTCATGCCTTCAATGAAAGAGGTGTCCACTAAAAGGTTGCTGTCTATGTCGCCACAAACGATAATCTAAGATGGATACACGGATATCGTTTTCAAGAGTGTGAGCAATGTCGAAAAATCGATATTATTATTAGGTCTATATACAGCCCCAATAAGAAGAGAACTTTCTTCAGCGACAATATCTAAAACTAAATAATCTATCTCACTACCTATTTCTGATTTACAATTTATTTTGCAGGAAATACCTTTACGTACATAAATCGCGGCTCCTCCGCCACGTCTGCCAAGTCTATCAGCACGAAAAAGCCTAAATCCAGCGACCCCATACATTGCATCGTTATTTGCATCCGAAGACCATGTTTCAGTAACACAGATGACATCCAACTTCGATCCCTCAAACAGGTCCCTAAACTCATCAATTTTGCAATGTAAACTTTGTACATTTAAATGACACACCTAAAGGCCTACCTTCTGTCTACTTAAAATTTTGATCATGGAGTGAAGAATTCCATCATCTCCGCCGCCTGCAGAAACTCCTCTATATGCATCATTATCCATTGCTATCATATAATAACAAAAAGATAGTAAAACGCACGTAAATTTGAGGGTGGGACTCGGACAGACTCAAGAGCACATACTCGTATTGACCTTAAATCATTCTGACGAGAAATTTATAATGTTTAAAAAAATAATAATAATAATAAATGAAAAAAATGGTGGGCACCGTAGCGCAAGTGGTTAGTGCGTCGGACTACTGAGCCATCGGTCTTGGGTTCGAATCCCGCCGCAAACACCTAAAAGTTTTTCAGCGTGCCCACCTCTTTCGAATGTCTGACAAGCATCAAAGAGTATCATTTGTCACGATTGAGCTTCTCAACTCGCCGTTCGGAGTCGGCAAAAAACTGTAGGTCTCCTCCATTCGTGCAAAAATATAACACGCACACACAAGTGGTTGCGAGAAGCAGGCCCAGGTTCACCTCGAACTGTAGCGCCAACTAAGTAAGTAAAAAAAAATGATAGGGATATTATGTAGAACAAGATAATATAAAGAATTACCAAAGAAAGAAGAAAATATAAAAAATAAAAAGCAATAAATAAGAGCAATGAAAACTGTATAATTTAAAGATAAAAGGAATAATATAAAAATAAAAAAAATTAAAATAAAGAATTAAGTGAAAAAGAGAAATCAGTTTGACAAACACTGTATTAAGAAGTCAATTATTTGTGCAGAAGGCTGCATAGGCGGCTGACGAAGCGTTGCTATATTTAAAGAGTCGTCCAACAACGAAAGGTGTTTCGTCTTGCACAGCGGTCGGCTTTCCGATGCATTTGAAGTGCGGCAAGGAGTGAGACAAGGAGACGTACTGTCACCGATTCTGTTCTTACTTGCACTTGATGATGTAATGACTGCCACGGTGGGTACAAACGAGAGACTTGGTATTCAATGGAACCCGTTTGATAAGCTAAGCCATTTAGACTACGCTGATGATATCTGTTTCCTGGCAAATAACATTGGTGCCCTTAACCAAATGAGTCATTCACTGCAACAGAATGGGGAGGTGGCTGGTTTCAGGATAAATGCCAACAAGACAAAAATTATGCACACTAGCCGAGACCAACAACAGCAGGTTATCTTGAGACGGGAGACGCAGTTCAACTATCTGGGTAGTTACGTGTCACTCGTTGGTGGAACGGACCTGGATGTCGGAAATAGACTGAACAAAGCTCGTAGTGCATTTGGCATCCTTTCTCCTGTGTGGAACTCAAGCAAAATATCGCTTCGCACTAAGTTAAAACTGTTTGAATCCAATGTAAGATCTGTACTGATTTACGCATGCGAAACGTGGAAATGCTCCGCCAACATCTCGAGCAGGTCACAAGCTTTTGTTAATCGTTGTCTGCGTTACATCTCCAATAATGAATTGTGGCTTAGGACTGGACAAACAAAAGGGATGTTGACATCAAACAGAGAAAATGGCGCTGAATTGGCCATACATTGAGGAAACCAGATGACAACATAGCGAAGCAGTGCTTCCAATGGAACCCTCAAGGTGTAAGGCGAGTTGGTAGGCCAAGAGCAACATGGAGGTCAACTGTTTTGACACAGCTGAGGTATCGAGCTGCAAACAGAGAGAGATGGAAGGACCTGGTTGGCGCCCTATGCTCCAGGAGGAGTAAAAGTGTTGCTGCGTGAGCAGCTCCCGGAACAAAAGAACAAGCGTCGGCGGATACGTGTAGCTGTACGATGTAATCATCCCAGAGCCTTATCATCTTTGAATTTTGGTGTTTTCATTCAGTGGCAGCTCTGCTCGAAACTTAAGCTATTCCTGCTGCAGTGATTCAGGTATGGCTTCATCCCATCCGTAACCTGCGCGCCAGACCTGTTGACAGATGAATTTCCCAGGAACTTTAAGCGGTGCTAACAGACATGACGGGTCATAAATTGTTGCTATGTCGGACAGCTGCTGGCGTTTTGTAATAGGTCCTGTGGATGAGGTGATATAGACACGGTACCCAATATGATCGGTCTGACAGCACCAGTAGATTCCCAGAGCCTTAGTGGTCCGATCTGCATTAAGGTCGCAGAGAGCGCTCGGTACAACGAATTAATCTGGGAGGCTTTGAAAAAACGTTGACGAATTTCAGTTCCACTTTCGTAGTGGGACACCACCTCTCGGAAGCAGCCGCTGACGCTGCTCTCGAAGAACTGAAGCCTCGTCCACTGTATCCGCCTCATGAAGACAATCATCCATGTAGAACCATTCTCTAAGTATCCGTGCTGCTTCTGGAAACTCTGCTTCTTGAATGCATAGCGGATAACGTATCGTCCAGATCTAGTGCGACGGACAGTTTGTTCATAAAACATCTCGCAGTGTACTTCATCTTGGGACAAGTGGGATGAGATCTGAATATCTTCTTTTTCATGGAACTGCCACAGGTCTTGCATTAATACATCGAGATCCAAGTAAGTGCACAAGTGATGGTGGGCAACTCTAGAGAAGTTGTTGGTGGCAAGCGCCCATATACCACCCACCCTAAGTGCGTATTTTGTGCTACAGGAGCACTCGGATTTAATTGTTTAGTCTCTTTTCGCAGTATCGAACCATAGAGATCAGCGCTTAGAACGAGATCGATTGCCCCACGCTTAGCGAAGTTGGGGTCTGCCGGTTCCAGATTCAAGAACGGATGAAATTGTGCTAAATCCAGCTGCCTAGCAGGCAGTAAATGTCCCAGTCGTGGAAGTACCAGCGCGGCGCAATCGATGTGGAACTTTGGGTGCTTAAGAGAGCCTATAATAAGTTGAACCAGACTCGTCGACCGGCCTACCAAAATACCTCCAACGCCAGTCACAGGGACCGAGGTTCTAGTTTGTCGAAGATGCAGTTGCAGTTTGCTAATAAACGATGCTTGTGAGCTGCTATCAAGCAGCGCTCGGAGCTGAAGGAAATGTCCAGTAGCAGATCGAGCACCCACCAGAACCATGGCGAGTAACGCAGGTGTGATTGGAGCCCAATGTAGATTGCGCGTCATCGTGCAGCATCGTGTGATGCTTCTGCTGGCATTTGGCACATGTATACGTTTACGTACACGTGCTAGATCGATGATCAGCTCGCAAACAAGTCCAGCATAACTTCACCTTCTTCATGAATCATGATCTCCATACGCTGAGCCGGGGTTTTCTGCCAGTGCAACTGCGACAGGTTCGAGGAACTGTTGCTTGATGACTCCACATCGTGTTACTGTTCGATGTTGTTTGACCGACTTGTCTGAATTTGGTCTTTTTGCCAATAGATGCCATAGCTACAAGCCCTTGAAGGCGATTTTCAACGAATTTGTTCAGTTCTGCATAAGTGGGAAGGGAGTTTGGGTATTCTAATGGCATCTCCCAATTTTTGCGAGTGACGGAGTCCAATTTATCGGTTAGCAGAACCACCAACCAGTCATCCCATACTTCTCACTCACCGTTGATAATTGTAAAATGTCCCGCAAATAGGCTTTTACCAAACGACGTTTGCTGTCGAAGCCGGTCATCAGCGTGTCCCACGCTGTAGTAAAATTAGCCTCGGTCACTGCTATGTTTCGAATGAGGACATTGGCTTCCCCTTGGACTGAACTCGTTAAATAATGCAACCGCTGTACGTCCGAGAGGAAACTATCCCGAATTACACAGATGGTGAACCAATCTTTGAACCAATTCTTGAAACATGCCGTTGAACTAAGGAACCTCGAGCGCTGGGAGAATGGACCTAGCAGCAGGCGCCTCGCTTCTCACCATTTGACTGCCAGCGATGCTGCCTTGACTTTGACGTGATAGGTCTTAAATTTTGTCATTTTGAGTTCACCCGACGCTCCTGAATATGCGCTTTCAATGCAGATAAAATATTCGATTGTCATACCTTTACTTGCGGCTTCAGTAGCTCAGTCTACTTGGAGTTCATCATATTCAGCGGCGAATTTCTCCCAGTAACTGTTTAGCAGATTTTTTTCTGCCAATGAAATATCCCTTTGTCTGCTTTTCCTTAGCGTAGTGATAACTCAGCAAAAACTTTATTTTATTAGAGCACATGCGTGCATATGACACCAGAGTCGTAGTTAAATAAGAAAAAGGAAATGGCTAATAAATATGCCGTAATGTGTGTAGTTACCAAGTGCAACCACCTTCAGAGCTTAAGGGGCTGGTGCAACTTTCGAGCATATATACATACAAAAATAAGTAAATGGATTGGCAATTAATTTTTTAAAAACGTTTGCAAATAGAATTCCACAAGTTCTAATTTAAAAAGTGCTCAGTAATAATTCTGTTTCCATAAAAAAGTGCTATTTTTCAGTATTAGCTTCTCGGTTATGAAGCTCATTTGGGGGCCAAAATCCATCAATACATACATATGTGACATGCTCTGACTTTCGTGTGTCATTCTCTGATTTTCGGATGTATATAAATTGGGGGCAAAACATAAGCGTTCTTTAGCAATGTTTAGAATTAAGAACTTTGCTTAATGTCGATCACCCATATCCGCCCCCTGCATTTTAATATCGGTGAGACTGAAGAAGAGCCTCTTACTGAAATAGGAAGCGGTACAATCTCAGCTGGCACGTATCGAAATACTGTTTTGTTTATAGAGTTCGACCTAACCCTCTAATGTCTAATAGGTAAGGCTGCGCTGATGCCGCTTTCAAATTTGTTTACCTGGTGGCTAAATTAGCAATTCTTTTTAACCTTCTCACTAAATTCGTGCTTCTTATACCAATATCTCACCTAAACCAAAATTCTACTTTACATTCCGTCATTAGTTTCACTTTGCCTGTTAGAAGGCTTATCTAATAGATTTGACTCATCTCTCAGCATTCCTTGATACCTTCGCATTCGCACAGAACTTAAATTCGTTCGCACCTTCTAATTGCTTCCTCTGCTTACTCCTCTTTAATAATGACAGTAATTGAAACACCAAAATCCATTTTTAAATGCTTTATTAAAAGTGCTACTAAATTTAGCAAAAAAATATTATTTTTCTTTTACATATTGTTACTGTGAAGAATGTGCATAAACTATTTTATTTGCTTAAGTCACTGGCAATTAGTTATTGAAAAAGTATTATTACTTAAAAACACGTCTAATTTTTGAATAATTTTCAATTACAAATACCAACAATGAAGCTGTCAAACCAAATGCTAAACAATTCCAAGCGAATTGCAAATCATTTACTGTCAAAGGAGACGGTCCCGGCTGTGGTTTTTCTGTTGATTCCATTAAACCGGCCTTATATCCATGCCAAACTGCATCCCGTAACCATTTTTGTCTCAAACCCGTATCTCTGATCAGCATAATGAAATTGTTTAAAATTTCTAAAAATGGTGAATGGTAAGTCGTCAAAAATCCGAAATTGTAAGTTAAAAAATCATCACGAGTTGCAGCAAACTTCGATTTGCCAAAACGATTGTGCATAGCGATAAAGAATTCACTTCCATAAGTAGCGGCAATCCAAGCAACACTTGTGTTCACATTAGAAGTCCATTGTTTGTCGACCTCTTTGTCATCAAGTAATACGATAATGTTCTCTAAACCCGGACGATAAACTTCCGGTTTAGTAAGCTCTCCCCATACGAATTCGGTTGTTATCACAGGGACGTTGTTATCAATCAGATCCTGTATGGTTTCGAATTGTTCTATCTTTATAAATTCCGTTAGAAATGATGTCAAATAGACGATATAAAGGTTGCCCATGATGAAAGAAAACAGCAAAACTAGAATATGGATTCGATAGTCAGTAGTTATCTGTCTCTCAGGAGGCAGAGAGAGTAGTTGTAAAAATGTTTGACTTATGTAGGACCACAAGTTGATAGATCCGTTGGCATAATAGTCCTTAAGGCAATACATGAGAATGATATAAACAAAGGTGCATCCAATAAGTATCCATGCGCCTGGTGTGAATGGTCTCAGGAAGTACTCATTGGGATCCAATAAACCATTTATTGGAACCATAATAACTAATTTTGTTTGTTCTAGCGGATAACTCACAAGTAGTTTCTCGGAAATATTGCCAAAGGCATTCATGCTTATATCGATATCAGATTTTAAAAGTGCATCCTCTATACCCATTGGATTTAGCTCAGATGAATTGTCAATTAAAATTTCTGTAAATGTTGCATTATGTGTCTGCAGAAATGCGAGAAACACTTGTGCCGCAGTTCCTCCAATAGTCCGTTCGCCGCGTTTATCGTTGTACCAGAAAACTTGTGGAAAATCCGTCTGCACTGTGGTATGAACACTAAAGCCATTTAAGTCTTTCATTGCATTGGGAAGAGTCTGGTCGCCTTTGGGCAGCTCTTTGACTGGAATATCTGCATAGGGAAGGTAGGCAAATGGTATACGTTCTACAGTACCAAAGATCCTCGTAAATTTAAGCTCCGTGAAGTACTGAAAATATTCCTCCAGCAGTTCAGAACTGCTTGCGATAATGACGACGAACTTCCGAACCGGCAGGCGCACCACAAAATTCTCTACCAGTGCTAGGTACTGTTGGTTTTCACTGCAAGCACTATCGACTTCCACTACCAAAATGCCGTCTCTGTCAAACGTTTTGACGTCTTTCAATTCACTTGGAAAACGATTAAAAATTACCACGGGAATAATAAATTCCGATTTCAAAATTTCACTTAAACGTTCATCACTGATGCCGATAAAATATACTGTCGCCGTATCGGCTTCACTGTGAATCCTTTTGATGAGATCACGTAGCTCACTTGAATCGCTGTAAACACCGATGGCGACAACTATAAGCCAAAACGTCGTGGCTCGCAGGATGTTCATTTTGAAATGAATAAAATTTCAGTTTGGCGATTTGAGGAAGCTACACCAGGATTACTTAGGGACAGGGTTTAAATAATTACAGATCATTGCATTATAATTTCAAACAAAAGTAATGGCTTGATGCGTATTTTAGATAAAATCTATAAAAAAAACTATATTTAAACTCGCTTAAAAGGCAGGTTGCCATTAATCGATTTCGTGAATACTCGTAATGGAGTGATAGTTAGAGTAAACACATCAATTTAACTACCTACAGGTGATCTTATGTCAATGATATCGCTTTTGTGTGTAATTTTCTATAAACACGCAACCAATGTATGTTGGGTGTGAGAACTTTTGATTGAGGCCATTGCAGTGCAGTTGAACCCAATTCGGTTCTGGACTGTCGAATTTAGAAGAGCTGGTGGGCACAGTGCCCACCAATGTCAAGAATGATCTCATTAAATTATTGAAGGGGGGACGTCATTTATAGATACCCAGTTCTTGTTTTGGAGACAACTTCCCAATAAAAAGCGCTGCTGATATTTCCATTGCCTGGAGTGTGCTAAAAATGAGTCAGGTCATAAGTGTGCAAAACCTTCAGGTATATACTTACATAGGTAGGTAGAAATGGTGGTTTCGATGGAATAAAACTCAAAGAGCGCAAAAGGCGCCATTTTGATACCACAACCTTAGTTTGAGATTTTTATTTCCACCATGTAGAGTTAAGGAAGAGGGCCAGTATTCCACTCCTTTTCTCGGTTATCTCTTTAAGGTCGTCGAAGAAAAGTTTGCCCATTATGCGTTGCATGGCTCTCGCTAGAGCCGGACATTTGCACAGAAAGTGAATAAGCGACTCCCTTTCGAATCGCCGCAAAATGGTTGTGTTGAATAAAGTGATGTTCTTCAATGAGACTTTCGAAGTTCCTCCCACAAATGTACAATCTTGTATAATGAAATCAAAAGAAATAAAGCATTAACCTGGGGGCTACATTTGCTGACTTAAAAAAAAAAAACGTTTAAACAACTAAAACCCGACTATGGGGAAAACTTACTAAAAGTACGAAACAAGATGAAACGAAACGATGACTTTCAGAGTATAGCCACGGTCGCATGCCGCTTTGTCCAATGAATGCGTAGTTGTATAAACTAGCCATAACCCGCTTCGCTACACCGCCCGGCGTTGCCGGACCATATGTATACAGAAAATACCATTTCTACACAAAAAACATCAGTTGTCCGTCCGTCTGTCTGTATGTCTATCAGTCTGTCTGCCTATCTGTCTATTTATCTATCTGTTTGTATGTCTATCTATCTATCTGTCTGTCTATCTATCTGTCTGTCTGTCTGTCTATCTACATATCTGTCTGTCTATCTATAGTATCTAAAATTGTAATCATTGAGCGAAGAATTCCATCACCTCCATCGCCTGTAGAAACTCCTCTCTATGCATCATGATCCATTGCTATCATGTAGTAACAAAAAGATGGTAAAACGCACTTAAATTCGAGGGTAGGACACGGACAGACTCAAGAGCACATACTCGAATTTACCTTCAATAATTCAGACGGAAAATTTATAATTTACTAGTGGTTACCTGGTGCATTTCGTTACACCCATTGTGAACAGTGCTTATGTCATTAAATGTTCTGAAATTTTTTCGAGTAACTTTTGGTGTACCGAACGATGCCATCTGGAAGCACGAATTGCATTTGCTAGTATTTTTAAAGAAGTGCTTGGAATTGAATACATATTTATGTACACATTGCACGTACAGTCAGCGTCAAAAGTGAAAAGACAAGAATGCATACATTAATAACATTCACTTTTCTTATAAAAACAAAAAAGATACAAAATATTGAAAAACGATTAAGCAAGGTTTTGTTCATGTGTAACAAGAAGTTCATAGAAAACAACAACAAACATTTTTTTTTTTAATATTAATGTTAAATAGTCCATACATAAAATATAGGAAAAGTGAATATTAACAATGTATGCATTGTTGTCTACTCACTTTTGATGCTGACTGTAAATAAAATTCTGAATCAATTTTCATCGTGCATTACTTTAGTACTAATTTTGAGATTTTAGTTTTCAGCGCCATCTATCGGAAAACTTGGAAAACTTTTGACTTACAAACATTTCTCACTTAATAACAAATATATTTTGTAGGTTTCAGCTCAACCGGATGGTTTTGAAATTTTGGTGTTTCAGCGCCATCTATCGGAAAGCTTGAAAACTCCAATATTCACGCAATCGATTAATGGCAACCTGCCTTTTTAGCGAGTTTAAATATAGTTTTTTTTATAGGTTTTATCTAAAATACTCATCAAGCAATTACTTTTGTTTGAAATTATTATGCAACGATCTGAAATTATTTAAATTCTGTCCCTAAGTAATCCTGGTATAGCTTCCTTAAATCGCCAGACTGAAATTTTATTCATTTCAAAATGAACATCCTGCGAGCCACGACGTTTTGGCTTATAGTTGTCGCCATCGGTGTTTACAGCGATTCAAGTGAGCTACGTGATCTCATCAAAAGGATTCACAGTGAAGCCGATACGGCGACAGTATATTTTATCGGCATCAGTGATGAACGTTTAAGTGAAATTTTGAAATCGGAATTTATTATTCCCGTGGTAATTTTTAATCGTTTTCCAAGTGAATTGAAAGACGTCAAAACGTTTGACAGAGACGGCATTTTGGTAGTGGAAGTCGATAGGGCTTGCAGTGAAAACCAACAGTACCTAGCACTGGTAGAGAATTTTGTGGTGCGCCTGCCGGTTCGGAAGTTCGTCGTCATTATCGCAAGCAGTTCTGAACTGCTGGAGGAATATTTTCAGTACTTCACGGAGCTTAAATTTACGAGGATCTTTGGTACTGTAGAACGTATACCATTTGCCTACCTTCCCTATGCAGATATTCCAGTCAAAGAGCTGCCCAAAGGCGACCAGACTCTTCCCAATGCAATGAAAGACTTAAATGGCTTTAGTGTTCATACCACAGTGCAGACGGATTTTCCACAAGTTTTCTGGTACAACGATAAACGCGGCGAACGGACTATTGGAGGAACTGCGGCACAAGTGTTTCTCGCATTTCTGCAGACACATAATGCAACATTTACAGAAATTTTAATTGACAATTCATCTGAGCTAAATCCAATGGGTATAGAGGATGCACTTTTAAAATCTGATATCGATATAAGCATGAATGCCTTTGGCAATATTTCCGAGAAACTACTTGTGAGTTATCCGCTAGAACAAACAAAATTAGTTATTATGGTTCCAATAAATGGTTTATTGGATCCCAATGAGTACTTCCTGAGACCATTCACACCAGGCGCATGGATACTTATTGGATGCACCTTTGTTTATATCATTCTCATGTATTGCCTTAAGGACTATTATGCCAACGGATCTATCAACTTGTGGTCCTACATAAGTCAAACATTTTTACAACTACTCTCTCTGCCTCCTGAGAGACAGATAACTACTGACTATCGAATCCATATTCTAGTTTTGCTGTTTTCTTTCATCATGGGCAACCTTTATATCGTCTATTTGACATCGTTTCTAACGGAATTTATAAAGATAAAACAATTCGAAACCATACAGGATCTGATTGATAACAACGTCCCTGTGATAACAACCGAATTCGTATGGGGATTGCTTACTAAACCGGAAGTTTATCGTCCGGGTTTAGAGAACATTATCGTATTACTTGATGACAAAGAGGTCGACAAACAATGGACTTCTAATGTGAACACAAGTGTTGCTTGGATTGCCGCTACTTATGGAAGTGAATTCTTCATCGCTATGCACAATCGTTTTGGCAAATCGAAGTTTGCTGTAACTCGTGATGATTTGTTAACTTTCGATTTCGGATTTTTGACGATTCACCATTCACCATTTTTAGAAATTTTAAACAATTTCATTATGCTGATCAGAGATACGGGTTTGAGGCAGAAATGGTTACGGGATGCAGTTTGGCATGGATATAAGGCCGGTTTAATGGAATCAACAGAAAAACCACAGCCGGGACCGTCTCCTTTGACAGTAAATGATTTGCAATTCGCTTGGAATTGTTTAGCATTTGGTTTGACAGCTTCATTGTTGGTATTTGTAATTGAAAATTATTCAAAAATTAGACGTGTTTTTAAGTAATAATACTTTTTCAATAACTAATTGCCAGTGACTTAAGCAAATAAAATAGTTTATGCACATTCTTCACAGTAACAATATGTAAAAGAAAAATAATATTTTTTTGCTAAATTTAGTAGCACTTTTAATAAAGCATTTAAAAATGGATTTTGGTGTTTCAATTACTGTCATTATTAAAGAGGAGTAAGCAGAGGAAGCAATTAGAAGGTGCGCACGAATTTAAGTTCCGTGCGAATGCGAAGGTATAGAGATAAGTCAAATCCATTAGATAAGCACTCTAACAGGCAAAGTTAAACCACAGACAAGAGAAATATACAGATGTAGAATGGTACAACAAAAGCATGTTACAAAAAAAAAATTTAAAACCAGCATACTAAAATCCAAAAACCAGCATACTATCATACAATACCTCGTTTGAAATGGCTGCAACATGAACGAACTCAAAGAATGGTGTATGATTCGAGCAAAAATGTTCGTTTCTTTTTTTCCTTTTCTGTGTTGGACTTCCTTGTGTGTTGTGGATGTTGTTGTTGTATTCCCATTGCTACTTAAATTCGTTTTCTTTAGTTTCACGAAAACCGGTTTTAGTTTTTTTTCTATGTACATATGTGTGTGTGATGTAATAATGTTGTTTTTTTTTCTTTTCGTTTTAATTTCTTATTAAGTAATGCAAGTTTAAAAGGGCATATATGGAAGGGGAATAGCGACTATACCATAGCTGTGTGATTTTCATAGTGCTGCAGCACGTGTTCAAATTGTTTGAATGGAAATTGTGCTACCGCGTATTCGTTTGTGCATACAGCATACACATGTATGTACATATTTGTATGTACATAGGTATATGCGATGGCCCAACAGAAGGGCGGGAAAAGTAGATCATTTCGTTTGTTTTTGTGATCGCAATAAAATATGTACAGTACGCCCTCGGTAAAAGCAACCGATAAAAATTCGAGCAGTTGCGTTAATTGAGGTTGTTGCAATAACCGAGTCACAAAAGAGTATGAAAAATAAAAGAATAATCTTCGTCGTAAAAGAAACGAAAAACAATATGTATATTTAATTCTGAGAGAAGTAACTGTAAAATAACTGCCCAGTTATAGTAAAACCAAACGCCAAAAAATAGAAACAAATATAAAACCGAATAAGAGATCATGTATGGAAAGTTGCGTTTACTGAGTCACATTTTTTTGAAAAGTTGCAATTACTGAGTCACTAATGGTAGCAATTTGGCTGCTGCTTTGACCGAGGTATTGCGATTATCGAGGGTTGCTTTTACCGAGGGCGTACTGTACATATGTATGTACATATGTATGTATGTAATTTCTTTGAAAACGTTAATTTCATTAACAGAGTACATTCCTTTAATGGCATAGACTAGAGTTGGGCTAAGTCGTGAATTTATGTTCACTGGTATAACTGTGAACGTGATTTTTTATTCACTGTGAATATAACTAGTGAACGTGAATTCACGACGATGCGACAATGAAACTACATAAACTTCTATAAAACTACATATAATTTACATACAATGAATTATTGACTATGTAATTCGTAAATATGCATGTAAATACATACGTTTGCATGTATACTAGCCGTACTAGCCGTTAACAACATTTCGACGCAATAATTCAAAAATAAACTTACCCCAGAAAGTAATGATATTAACGGACGCTCGATTTCCATATGCCTTTTCAAATTGCACATATTACATTTTACGAAACTTTCGTCAATTCAAAGAATTTCCACAAAAAACAAGTTTTTCTTCGTTTTTTTTTTGTAAATACGTAGTCCAAACACTAAACAAACAAATGCATGTAAATTTCCTTAAAATCACATATTCGCATGCACAGAACTAAACTAGCACACACAAATTCTTAGAACCGCTACGAAGTTCAACCTTCATCCCTTTTTTCAGCGGCAATTTTCAATGCAACCCAGCGAACAATATACATAACACACTGTACATCCATGTTTGTGTGCGCAAGGCAGCATTATTCAGTATAGTGTACACAATATCGTTCACCGCGTTCTGCTTTGTTCTACGTATCATTCACTGCCTCGCACCTCAAGTTCATACTCACGACCGCGACTTTTGTTGTGAAATCGTTATTTGCGAATTCCAAACTGTGACGTGAAACTATTCACGTTTTAGCGATTCACTGTTTATTTCCAAGTCGTTAACAGACGTTAACAGTTATTTTTCGTTCACGGTGAATAATTCACTGGTAGTGATTTTATGCTCATCACTAGCATAGACATAGACATCCACTTAAAGAGGATTTTTTGAAATTCTATCTCTAGGTGGGTAAATTCGGAAAAAAAAATCGGAACTCATCTCCAATTTGTTTTGCCTTAACAGTGGCAGCGGGGGCGAAGCAAGGCAAGCACGGGTCAGCTAGTCAAATATAATATATGTACATAGATACATGATACAGAAAACAGTAGGTAGGCATTGTTTTGATTTCCAGTTTGTAAGCCTTTACAGGAGCCCAACAAAATATTTGCCCTCGATTTTAAAACTACATACATTTAGTATGTCTATGTAATGAATGCCTCTACAAATTACTCAAATTTTTGTTTTTTCATTTGAAGGACATGTAAAAATTGTCGGAGAAATTTTCTTATTGATTTCTTATAAATCAAAAATTCGCTCAACCATAAATCAAAGAGCATCGAAATTTCACAGAAATGTGAAAATAAAACCAAACAAAAACAACAACCACAGATCAAAATATGACCACCATATACACACACAAACACACCACCGTTTAAAATCCAGAAACACCGACCAGCCAGTCAATCGTTCGTATATGTTCGTTCGGAAGATCGATTGAGATAAGTAGACAAAATAAAGGGTTTCAATTGCAACAAAATGAAATATAAAAAATATGTGTTTATACCAAAGTCACATTGTCACAACACACTGGAGGATGGTTGACTCGCAGCAGCGCCTCCTATATGTGAAACAGGCCGTAATGCTCCGCGAAAATGTCAAATGCCACGTGCACCTCTTGGCTTACAGAAAATGTAAACAAATGTACTGCGGAAGCCAAGAGAAACTCTAAATCTAACTTTGCCACATTATTATTGAATGAAATATTAATAGATGTGACTTGCAAATACTACAATTTGCAATGAAATAAATTGGTTTATAAATTGATATAGAAGTTTAGTGCGTTATTTCAAAGAATGTGCTGTATTTCGGGAACGAATTTTCTCGAAAAAATATATACCATAATAATGGAAGCCAAGAGCAATTTTTGGTTTAATTATTGTACAATTCTTAAATAAAAAAATGCCGAAATGTGTTTTGATATATTTATATTTTTCGCAACTACACGAATTGGCTTACTTAAGTACATAAATTGTTTCCTCAATATTTAGGGGAATATTTACGAATTTGTTTTGTAAATAATTCAGTGTTTTATTTTGCCGCATACGGCGTAGGTTCACAAATGTATGTATGCAAGGTATGGAAATATCTTCCGTAGATGCAATTTTCAAGAAAACCTTGACTGTGAAATCTGTCCCAGTGAGCACTTATAAACCGCAATCTTGTAGTTGAAGAGAATGATGCAAGTATCATACTTACTTATTTTATGTGCGTACCTTAACTGAAAAGAAAAGCCACCTTCTAAGACTTCTAAAATTTTAGGAACACGTTGGAGAAAAAAAATACAAAAAGCATAGAAAAAGACATGTCTGGTATTTTAAGTACATATATACATATGCATTTATTTTAATTGTCAACAAAAACGACATACAAAACTTTGTTTGAAACTCAACCTATAATTATGTACAAACTTTACAATCATATACATACTAACACTTGTAAAATAAGCTACGAGATTTACATACAAATAAATATATCCATGCAAATGAAATAGAACCTATAATAATATAAAATACATCTTTTCATAACATCTTAATATAAATCAGAATTATGTATTTGAACATAAACACAGGTTAGGACAATTTATGGATTATTAAAGTAAACTTACTTACTAGGCAAAAATGTTCAAAATAATACGTACAAACATATATGTTTACTTAAATAGTATATATGTATTTACAACTACATATCTTAATTTCTAATTTTATTCGGAATGCATGTTTACAGCATATCAATCAACAAAAACTTGAATATTTTTAATCCTCTAAGAACACAATATCGGCTACATATGTGAACACATAACATACTATGAAAATATGAATCACGAATTGGCCAACAGAACGATATTGTAAATATTTTGCCGAAACGTGCAGAGTAGAATACAAATTACAATAATTATAATTAATAGCGGTATTATATATTTAATTTGTTATTAAATGAAAAATTGAAAACTCAAACAACGCGTACAATATGCAACGCAAACACACACGGGAGAAACCGATTCACACTGAGAACATAAAAAAAACACTCAAAAACGAAAAATTTTCTTCATTTTTTTAGCACATTATATGCCTTCATCAATTACTAATAATTTAAAACCACATTTAACTTTTAATGATACCTATAACACTTTCAATTATTGAATTCTTTGTCCCGAAAGAATATTTACCCCGATTTTTCTATACGATTTGACGTTTGGCAGACGAAATTGTAAGCCAAGAGCACCACGTGTAGTTTTGTTACATTACGGCCTGTTTCACATATAGGAGGCGCTGCTCGCAGCGTTGCCACTTCAAAAAGAGGTGCGCAGTAGATCATTAAAAAAAATGCAGTAGAATGGATCTTTCCGCACGAACTAGTACGAAATGCTGCCCGGGTTAAATCCCACCTAAAGAGTTTTCTTCACGGTGCCACCTCTTTTGAATGTCTGACAAGCATCAGAGAGTATCATTTGTCACGATTGAGCTTCTCAACTCGCCGTTCGGAGTCGGCAAAAAACTGTAGGTCCCTTCCATTTGTGCAAAAATATAACACTGTGTGTGGTTGCGAGAAACAGGCCCAGGTTCACCTCGAGATGTAGCGCCAACTAAGTAAGTAAGTAAGTCTGAGTACGCCCATAAATTCCGCCACTAAATCTGTTTAGTGGTTCTCGAGATAAGCGTGTTCATACAGAAAGGCACATTTTTGGGACTTCCTTTTATACTATGTATAGATTTTACTGCCTGTTGACGTTGGAGAAGGGAAAGCGTTTCACTTTTGCGTCTGATTCAGGCAAATTTGTCCTACCGCGCTAAAGAAGTTTCACTTCAAAAATTAAATTCTCAAGAGTACTTACGTTAAGTTTGTTTCGTAGTTCATTTTTTACTTGGCTTACAATCGAAAACTTTGGCTCTGCAACAGCACTACTATGGGGAGGTGAACACAAAATCAACATATACTCGCAAGGTTCGACATATAGTTGTTCTCCCAGAGCGTTTTTTGTATCGAGTAAATTAAACCAAAATATTGAACAATCTAAAGCATCATAGTATTTACATAAGAGGTCTTGGTTCCCTAGTAAAGACCTCCACTGACGTTCGTTTAGCAGAAAACGAGAACATAACAAAACATAGACAGATACAGAGATTTGCTTCATGAATGAAAGCATCCAACTTATTTGATATGTCAAAAGAGAATGTGGCCAAGTTCACAATAAGTTGGTGGCTTCGTTCAGACGTTCTTTACACCGGTTATTTTTATGCATGGTTTTTGTACAGCTGTCCAAGAGAAGGTTTATCAAAGAAAAAAGTGCAGTAGATTGGATTTAGTGGCAGCAGATTTATTTTTTGCGAAAAGTGCAGTAGATCTACTGCTATTGCAGCAAAGTGGCAACGCTGTTGACTCGCACGACCATGTAACCTAAAACCTGCATGATCATAGAATAAACGAAAAACAAATTGGAAGGCGACATCGAGGAAGCCTTACCTGGTTAACCCTTTGGCACGGGAATCAATTGCGACCGTATTAAAATTATGTGGGTGATATTTTTAGATCAATAATGCTTCAAATACATATCATGTTTTGAGATTTTCAGTTGAAAAAAAAGTTTTGAAGATGGGTTTTAGAAATGTACATTTAAATGTACAATCCGCTCCAATTACAATAATTCGTGCTCCAAATAAACAAAAAATAACTTCTCGATTTATTTGCAGATTTATTTGCAGATCAAACATTCGCATTTGACCAGTATCTCACCTAACTGGGAAACGACGATGTGCTTGTTAACTTGTAGCCAGTGTGACCATAGTGGAATATAATATTCCATAGTGGAATATTTTAGACCTGCAGAGAATATATTTTTTTCAGAAAATATGCGCATATAAAAGTGGAATATTTTTTTCTCCAAAAGGAATATTTAGATAAAAAAATTATTCTCCATAAATTAGAATTAAATTATTCAGTGAAGTTAATTTTATTACTTCTAAGTCACAAAATTCACGGAGTTTGGAGCTATAGCAACACTATTTTATGTTTATTTGCTTCTGAAGTAACCGCAGTGCAGTAACAGGCTTCTTTTCTGTGCGGGTGTTCGTTTTGCACTATACTCGTACATAGTAGTAGTCCGTTTCAAATCACGGTGGACTTTTGTCCCGCATATCTTCTCTTTTCTGTACATAAGAAAGGTTCACTCGAAAAGAAAAAAAAAATGCAGGTGCATCCAAAAATACTGAGATTAGTTTAAAAAAAAAAAATTGAAACTTAACAGATAAACCCTTTTTTAAATGAATAACATAATCAGTTGTACTTTGTTAGACAATGTAAGAAATGTTTTTCTTTAATATTTTGAGGTTTTCAATTTTTTGTTCCTCATTTGATACCGAAATTTTTTGACTTGAGTATTGTAAGAACCTCAATAAAAACAACTGTCCGAATTTCTACTATATAGTTAATTTTGTTGAGGTCGTACTGTACCAAGTGGAATATAAAAGTGGAATATAAAAATATTGAAGTGGAATATGAATATTCCACTTTTCGTAGTAAGTGGAATATTTTTGAGAGAAGCTAATGGTCACACTGCTTGTAGCACGCTTGCTTGTTTACTTTAATTAATAAAAAATAAATAAACTTGGTGAGTGGCCCGGCAGAAAATTTTTTTTCTGAAATCTGGCCCGCCTGCTGAAAAGTTCTCACACCAAACATACATTCATTACGTGTCTTGTGAAAATTACCGCGATTATTGATAAGCAATTCGTGAAAAAATGTATCACGCACACATAAATGGTTGCGAGAAGTAGGGCCTGGTTCACCCCGAACTCTAGAGCCACGTAAAGAATGAAAAGGTAAGCAGCCTTTTTAGCTAGTTTAAATATAGTTTTTTATAGATTATATCTAAAATACGCATCCAGCAATTAATTTTGTTTGCAATTATAATGCAACGATATGTAATTATGTGTTTAAAACCAAAGAAATGCTGGTTTAACTTCGTTAGATCGCCAAACTGAAATTTTATTCATTTCAAAATGAACATCCTGCGAGCCACGACGTTTTGGCTTATAGTTGTCGCCATCGGTGTTTACAGCGATTCAAGTGAGCTACGTGATCTCATCAAAAAGATTCACAGCGAAGCCGATACGGCGACAGTATATTTTATCGGCATCAGTGATGAACGTTTAAGTGAAATTTTGAAATCGGAATTTATTATTCCCGTGGTAATTTTCAATCGTTTTCCAAGTGAATTGAAAGACGTCAAAACGTTTGACAGACAAGCCATTTTGGTACTGGAAGCCGATAGGGCCTGCAGTGACAATGAACAGTACCTAGCACTTGTAGGGAATTTCGTGGTGCGCTTGGAGATTCGGAAGTTCATCGTTATTATCGCAAACAGTGCTGAATTGCTTGAGGAATATTTTAAGTATTTTACGGAGCTTAAATTTACGAGGATCTTTGGCGTTGTAGAACGTATAACTTTTGCCTACCTTCCCTATGCAGATATTCCAGTCAAAGAGCTGCCCAAAGGCGACCAACCTCTTCCCAATGCAATGAAAACGGCTTTAGTTTTCGCACCACAGTGCATACGGATTTTCCAGGAACTTTCTGGTACAAGGATAAACGCGGCGAACGGACTATTGGAGGAACTGTGGCACAAGTGTTTCTCGCATTCCTGCAGACATATAATGCAACATTTACCGAAATTTTAACTTAACATTCATCTGAGCTATCTACAATGGGCGTAGTGAATACACTTTTAAATGGTGATATCGATATGAGCATGAATGTCATTGGCGGAATCACTGAGGAATTACTTGAAGAGAGCTATCGGCTAGATAATTTTTGGTTTGGCTGATAGCCGTCTACCAAACATTGACGATTATTTGTAAAATTTATAAAATAAAATTAAATTTTAACTTAAATATGTTTATATATGTGTGTATGTATAACTTAAAGAGTTCTCTTCTATTACATTTCTTCTATAGTACAGGACATAAGATGCGTAGCTATATAATAAATCAAATCCTTGCTGTCCATTTAAAATGCAGATTGTTTCATCTTCACTCAAGATGGTTGATCCAAAGAATCCGAGGCGCAGTTCTTTTAAAATTGGTCAAACGGCTAGAAAATTGGAACAGATCTTGCACAAAATTGGTAGTTTAAATATAGTTCTTATTTTATCCATTGAATTTGAGTTGAGAAAATACGTACTTTCTTGCAAATTATTGCCCCTATTTCGTAAGACAATTTTTGTTAAGTTGAGTTGAAATTTGGTTGAAATTTGAAATTCGGTATTACTGAACACAACTCTGAGAAAAAGAGTTGCCTGTCAACATAAAACCAAGATGGTGAATCCTCTTAAAGTTGTGTGCGTACTTTTTCTGGTATTATGATAGACAACTCAGTTGTATTTTGGTTGCTAGAGCTGTCAAAGACTAACAACTGATTTTTAGCAGTTGTTTGGGAGTAAATGTTGAGATACGAAAGGTGGAAAATTAACAAAAAGACGTATATAGGACAATTAAAATAATGCAATAATATTATTAATAACGTAATTAAAAAAATTTGAGCAGTTTAAAAGCATATAGTCCACATTAGTTGGAGAAAATAGTTTTACATCTTCAGCACTCGGAATTGGTAGTGGTATTGTAGTTGAGTGTCGTTGCAATTTTAAGAAATCTTTAGTTTCGATTTGAACGTGCTTCTTTGTTCAGTACAAAAACACTTGTAAATATTGTGTAGCTGGTACCGGTTAACCGGCAGCCGGGTATGTGTGAAATGGCTCTAACAATATTATCTTCATTATTATCATTTAAAAAATTAAAAAAAACAAATCAAAACTTCTTTTCATTCTGTTTTTATTAAATATTGAGTTTCTGTTGACAATTTTTTTTTCTTCTTCGACCACTAGAAGTCAGATTTACGTTAAATAGTCAATTTGTAGTTGTAATTCGCATCTTAAAGTATGCAATTTCTTTTTACAATCACAACTGAAAAAGGTTGTTTTATGTGCATAATATGAAAAATTCGTTTAGTTGTGTGATAGTGGAGTTGTGTTATGGAATAGGGGCATATATCTCAGCTTACTATAATATAACCGATGCTAGGACAGTAGCTGTTATGTCGTTGATGAATAATATAAATAGTAGTACACTTAATAATATAGTATACACCACTGCAAACTGTTTTATAAAAATTTCCATTACGTACAGGTGCAACTATTAAAAAAACCTAAGTAAATATTGAATACAACCTTGAAATAATAAAATAACATAAAAAAAGAATTAATTTAATGTGCATTTAACCCAATATTTGGTTATTCCAATTTTTTTCTTAGTGAAGTCATCAATCCTGTTTGGCATCGAATCAAACAATTTTTTTATATGGGAAATTGTTAAATCTTTATACCAGATGTCTTATTTTACTTTCCAGTTGAGTAACAGATGTTGGAATTGTCTCTCTAATTTTTTTGCCCATGTAATGCCAACAGTTTTCTCTAGGGTTAAGATCCGGGCTACTGCCAGGCCAGGCCATGGAAGAGAAAGAATCCCCAAAGAATCCGTGTAGTTTAGTACCCAAAATTAGAGTAAAGTAACAAAAGTTTATAAAAATGTTAGTTTACGGATCACACGCAGCAGAAAAGCTTAGCGATTTTGCTCTATGTGCAAACCTAAATCGTCCTGAAAATTCACACTACCAACACTGCGGTAAAGTTGCTATAAAGTAGGGACAACATCGTTTTCTATAATTTTTTCTTATTCTTGGCATTTACTGAGCCTCTAAGGATTACAATTTATCAAACACCAGATCTGGTTATTGCCCCCCATACCATCATATAAGGGGAATGCTTAACGGTGGGTAAAATGCAATAATCTGAATACCGTTCATCTTTTCTTCGGTGAACCACCGCGTTCCCGTCTGGGCCAAATAAATTGAATTTGGTCTCATTCGAAAATATCACTCTTGCCCTTTCGGCCTGAGTCCAATTTGCATAAGTTTTTGCCCATTTAAGCCTTAGTTTTTTCATTCGCGGTGTTAACAGTGGTTTTTTCTGCAGGACGACTTACATTACCTCCAATTCCATTAAGCAACCACGATACTGTCCGATCATTTATTGTTTCCCATTTTGCTTCTGGAGTAACCAGTCAAGATCCCCAGTATGTACAAATCGGTTTTTTAAACAAATTCGCTAGATCAGACGCTAATCTCTAGGAGATGTCTTTCTGGGCCTTCCGCTTCCAGCTTTCCGAGCAATAGAGCTCTCTGAAAATTTTTTCAAAATGTTACGCACACTCCATTCATTAGACCCCAGCTGACTAGCAAATTCACGATTTGACACTTTTTCCGTACGCAAAGCAACAATATACGCTTTCTCTTCAAAAGTTAACACCATTTCAAATCTTTGAAAAAATTAACCCATTGTGACTTATTACCAAATAAAAAAAAAATACAGAGCGCTTACCAGTAGTCTTGAAGGATATTCAGATAGTTAAAATATTGGTAATAACTAAAAAAAATATATGCTTATAAATTATTTCACCATACATAAATTGGCTAATTATTTCGAATGCGACGGTTTTTTTGTCCACGGGTGTACATTGTTTTCATACATTAGGATATAAGTAACAGTTCGGCTGAAAAGTTCGTATCGTTCCTATGAGAGGGCGCCACTTGAATTACATGTTAATGAAACACACTTCCTTCCGCATCCACCGTATTCTCCAGATCTGGCCCCCAGCGACTTTTTCCTGTTGTCAGACCTTAAGAGAATGCTCGCTGGAAGGAAATTTAGCGCCGATGACGAGGTAATCGCGGAGACTGAGGCCTATTTCGAAGCAAAGGACAAATCGTACTACAAAAATGGTATCGAAAAGTTGAAAGATCGCTGTAATCGGTGTATCGCCCTCGATGGCCACTATATTGAATAATAAAATCGAGTTTTTCAAAAAAAAATGTTTCAGCCGAACTGTTATGTATATGACTTAGCTAGAAATTTTCAGATGCTCCTGTTATTACGTTACACAAAAATGGAGAAAATACGAGTCTCAACAATTACCGTCCAATTTCACTTTTACCAGTATTTTCTAAAAATTTTGAAATAAACAATGTTATCCTTTTTGGACAAAAGTAATTTCTTCAGCGTTTACCAATTCGAATTCAAAATAGGTAAATCAACAGAAGAAACTGTCTTGAGACTCTGTGGCGAACCTTATAATAGCTTAAATGAATCCGAGATTGCAGCTTCCCTGTTCATTGACAGCACCAAGGCTTTCGACATGGTGGACCATGATTTGCTGCTTTATAAAGCTTAGGAGGCAGGTTTTCGGGGGTTTGTTTATGATTGGCTGCTTCTTATCAAAGGGACCGGAAACAAAAAGATAAGGTTAAGGATAACTTAAGTTCGGAAAAAGGTGTTTTTCATAGTACCGTTTTGGGCACAACCATATTCTTAATTTTTGTCAATTCACTTTTCGATCAATGTTTTGAGCGGAAAATAACAGCTTTTGCTGATGACACTGCCTTATCCCACTCTGAAAAAACTATTTTAATTTGTTTATTACTGTCTATAAGGACCTTTGTAGCGGCTGGTTCCCAATTTTAAGTGAGAAGAGCGATGGTTGGGCAATCAGGGACGCGGCGATTGGTTGTCCCACTCTTCCAATGTAGCGGCTGCTGGTATGTGCCGAAAGGGGTTCTTACTTTCAGTGGAGAGTGATGGTCGGGGAATTTGAGAAACGGAGATTTGGTTGTTTCTCTGCCGCGTTTATGCTGTCCGGGGATCGCAGTAACCGTTGAATAGAAAAACGTACAAATCCTTGTGCCGCGTTTATATCCAGCAATTGAATAATATGTTGGGTTCTCTTTTCTTAAGTTTTATTTGCAGCGAAAAAATATATACAATTTACAATTTGATAGACAAATTGGCGCGCACAAGTGTGGGATCTCGGGAGCGGCGGCGGTAAAAAACCTCCGACATATGAAATCGCAAACCTGTGTAAAGGGCTGCGGGTGTATCACTTTTAAAGAGGCGTTTGTATAACGTCCGTCAGCCGAAATGAGAAACACGAGTAAATCTGCACCCGCCACTGTACCGCCTTTTATACAAATTCTATTGAGCTTTTACATTTGTTTACAGGATTGGTCAATTAGCAGCTTTTACATTTGTTTTCATGATTTGTTTTGGTTACTTGATCAATAAAGCTTTTATCAGTGCTGCCATATTTCTTTTACAATGTGTAGCAACTTTAGTATTAGCAATAGTATTAAGTATTAAGTATTAACAATTTATTATGGGTAATTCATTATTAATATAAGTATAAACATAAGTATAGGAAATTGATTATAAATATTTATTGTAGTATAGGTAAATTATTATTCATTATTAATATAGTTCATTATCATGTGGCAAGATTTACGAATTGAAATAAAAATATATATTTATTTTACATGTGTGCGCAATATGGAGTGTTACACCTTGAAATTTCGCGCAAATGGTTTTTTGCACATAAACTAATCATAAGTGACAAAACGAAATTCATGTAATTGAATATCAAGGATTCTATCTGTGAAGATATGACATTGAGTTATCATTCACCCAGCTGTCCTAAATATACAGTGGTGGTCCAATATAACGAATGATATAATGTCCAGTTGCATTCGCTATATCGAAAAATTCGTAATATCGAACACATTTTCCTTGTACGAAACATAAAATAAATGTACAAATACTGTTTCTAATTCATAACACTTTATTTAATTTATTCATCAAGTCAACAAACAAGTTAAATAGTAGAAAAATAAGTAAAAGAAACTAAAACAAAATTAATTTATTTCCTTTTCTTTTCCAAAAAGCAATCGCCAATAAGGACATGCTTTTGCAAACGTTCAACGCAGAAATTTGTAGCTATTTCCCGTAGACTTATTAGAACAACGTTGGAAAACAGTGAACAAGTTTTGCAGAACTTCCAATGTTGTTCTATTTGGCTCAGTTAATACACTCTCAACTGCCTCGAATGGGCTCATACGCTTATCTTCTTGAAGAAACATTTCAGTATTGTTCCAAGATTCCAAATCCTCCGCTAAGCTTAACTAAGCGAATGGTTGGATCAAGGAGCTTACCTTCGGCTTCGGTTGCATGTACAACACCCAAATGTTTCCATCGACCGTTTCCTAAACATTATTGTATTTCTTAGGTAAATTTGTCTCGATCTATTTTTTAAGGCATGTACACAGATATTGTAGCAACATTCGTTATATCGAATATCATTTTTTTGTTCGTTCGCTATATAGAGCCGATAATGCATGTCTGAGAATGCACATCGCGTAAACAAATTACCAAACATCGACTACATCACCCTATTTCGATATTTAGCTTTGCATTATAATTCTAAATTTAATTCTTATTTTCTTTTGCTAACTCAATATCACTTGTACATAATATTGTAACGTTAATGTTTTTTGCTGTCTTTTTCTATCATGCATTGCCGCTCAAACGGCATTCTAACAAAAGCTTTTATTCTTCTACATTGTTTATGTACTGCAGACATTTGTAAGCTTAACTGGCACGCTCTCTCATTACCACGCATTGCCGCTTCACAGCATTCGTGATTCAACCTTCGACCAGTGAGCATCTAATCTTCTTAACGTAAACAAGTTACACATTACACAATTACACTTTATATTAAAACACAGTAAACACACATTACATTAAATATTGGTTTTTTATCCAGTTGTTAAAACGAATTACTTTATAATCTTGTATTGAACACTAAACATATTATCGAACATTATACACATTTTTTATGAAAACACAAATCACACACATAGTTTTTTTTATTATACAATACACACATTGCAATCATACACAATTCGAAGCATACATATGTACACCACACGCCACTCACCAAATACAACATATACACACATCATCATCGGGATTTCGCCGTCGTCGTTGCTGCTGGTCAAAGGGAGTTACATATGAGCTACATATGTTACACATGCATGTTATTTTTTGGTTTGTATGAAACATATTTATTATAATTGTGAATTATACAAATCATCATCTACAATATCCAATATTTTGAACCATTCACCAACATAAATTTCTGGTCCTTCTAAAGCCGAATAAAATAAAAGTGAAGTGTTTAATAAAACAATTGATTTGATTGCTCTTTTTCATATATATACATTCATACAAAAATTACTGTTCTTGAAACAAGATTTAACGCATGCATTTATGTACTTTTTCTAACCGGTAATCTCGTGATTCATATCGAATAACTGTAATCAAATCTCGCCATCTATACTGTACTGTACATATAAGTACAGTAACTTAACATTGAAACTTAACATACATAATTGCATGAGCATAAACTTTTTTCGTTGTTCCGCATGCTACGGGTTTTTTCATATACATATATATTTGTGCATGGTCAAATATCAGTGCCGTTTTAAATCGCGATCTCACATATAGACATACATATAAAAATCACGCAGTATATACATATGTACCGCTTTACATAACTGAAAGATCACGCGTTTATATCAAACGGGACAAACTTTTAAATTGTTTCGCGCCTATTGACTTTTTCGTTCGTCGCATTGAATTTTTTTTGAATTACCTTTTTTTTTATAAAGTTGTGATCAATTTAAAAATAAAAATGAATAAGGTAGTTGCAAAACGCGGTCGTGTTAAGGGTTGCTTAACTGCTTTGGCAACATTCGCTGATAAGATTGATGAAACCACGTCCCTATCAGCCGTTGAAGTTCGTATCAAAAGGCTTGATGAAGCATTTAAAGAATTTGTTACCCTGCAAAATGAACTCTTTAATTTTATCGACAACCCAGACTACATCGATCGTGAACCCGAGTTTTCTGAGTATGAAGAAAAATATTTTCATGCTCATTCTCTTTTTTCTGACGCGATAAACCGCCTAAAGACCGAGGAACAAATCGAAAATCGTGAAGATGCGCAAAGCGTGTCATCGGCCAAAGATTCTGTTCCTGTTGATCCGCCTAAATCCGTACATTTGCCTAAAATAACTGTTCCGCATTTTTCCGGAGACTACAAAGATTGGCCTGCCTTCCGTGATCTATTTACCGCAACGGTTGATTCCAACACTACCATCACGTGCACCCGAAAAATGCACTATCTTAAATCTTTTCTTCGTGGTGATGCCGCAAATTTGATAAAACACATATCGTGTTCTGAACCGAATTACATTGAGGCCTGGGATCGATTAGAAAAACGTTACTCTTGCCCAAAATGCAAGGGTGATCATACGCTCTCTCACTGCGTACAATTTACATCGCTTACCACTGCAGATCGTCGTGAATTTGTAAAAACCAAATCTCTCTGCTTCAATTGCTTACGACAAGGTCATGCGTCAAATATGTGCAGATCTAACTTTCGTTGTCGTCAATGCAATTCACCTCATCATACGTTGGTGCATCCAATTAATTCACCAACACAAGGACAAACCGACTCCTCTCCACAAACTGAATCTGTCCAACCAAACTCGTCCGTCGAAACGCCACTTCTTTCAAGCCAAGCCTTAAAATGTAATCGTCATCTTTCAACCATTCTACCAACCGCGCTCGCACAAGTCCAGGACGATCAAGGAAACAATGTCGTCGTTAGGATTTTACTCGATTCGGGATCCCAGGTATCGTTTGTAACCGAGCAAATCGCTCAAAGCTTGGGATTGCCCCGAAAACGTTGTCGTGTCCCAATTCTAGTAATCGCCTCCACATCAGCTGGAGTAACCAATGGATTAATCAACTTAAAAATCAATTCGCGCTATAATTCTGACTATGTCGAAGCCAGCTGTTATGTTTTGCCTAAAATCTCCTCCTCTCTTCCTCCATTCGCCTTCGACTCCATCTCTCTCGACAAGCTCCCAGCCGATCTCGCGGACCCTCAATTCTTTTCACCGGGTCCCATAGATATCTTGTTAGGAGCTGATAGATTCTTCAATATCATTAAAGGGACAAGAAAAATACAGTCTGATGGAGGCTTAGTATCGATACCAACCATTTTCGGCTTCATCATAGCAGGAAGCCACTCACAGTTATCGCCTTCATCATCGAACATTAACACCAATTGCACTCGGTTAGATCAATATCAAAAATTTGACTTAGAACGATTTTGGAGGTTAGAAGAAATACCGTTTGATTCACCCGCATCGCTAGATGAACAACTAGCTGAAGAAAACTTCGTCGAAACCCATATTCGCCGAACAGATGGCAAATATGAGGTTCAATTGCCTTTCAAGCCTGGTACTGAGTTCAATTTCGCAAATTCGTTTCACACTGCCCTCAATCGTTTCTACTCAATTGAACGAAAATTGAATTCCAGCATTGATCTAAAAAATCAGTACTCTGCCTTCATTGAAGAATATTTGTCGCTTGGGCATATGGAAGAAATATCGCCCAGTGAAATCTTACGAACTAAGAATCATCCAAGCTACTATCTCCCGCATCATGCCGTATTCAAATCCGACAGCAGTACGACAAAGATTCGAGTCGTTTTTGACGCTTCCGCCAAGTCACATAATTCGATGTCCCTGAACGAAACTTTGCTTGTTGGTCCTTCCATTCAACGTGACATATTTTCAATATGCTTACGATCTCGACGGCATGCATATCTTATCACAGGTGACATCGAAAAGATGTACAGACAGATCTGGGTCTTACCACAACACTGTGATTATCAAAGGATTCTTTGGCGTAAAGGTCCAGAAGATACTGTACGTCACTATCGCCTCCTTACAGTTACGTATGGAACTTCGGCTGCCCCGTTTCTCGCAGTACGCGTTTTGCAGCAACTGGCTGCAGATTCAGCAAGCACACATCCACGTGCATCAGCAACAATCATGAATGATTTCTACGTCGACGACGTTATCACAGGCGCAGACACCATCGATGAAGTCATTGCCCTACGCACAGAGTTAGTTGATGTCCTGAAAACCGCAGGTTTTAATTTGCGTAAATGGACAACAAACTGTTGGCCACTTCTTATTTCAATCCCTGAAGATCAACGAGAGTTATCTCCGGTTGATTTCGAAGAATCCAATGCTGTTAAGATGCTCGGTTTACAATGGTGTCCATCGCGGGACTGCTTTTCATACAAGGTCAAACTTTCAAATTCAGGCACATGTACAAAACGACGTATACTATCCGATGCTTCTCGCATATTCGACCCTCTCGGGTTCCTCTCGCCAATCGTAATCGCAATAAAAATTATGTTCCAGGAGCTTTGGAGAATGCATCTTAAATGGGACGAAGAAGTTCCGGACAATTTGGCACAGCAGTGGACAACTATACGAAACGAATTACCACTCGTCGAATTGTTATCTGTTCCCCGAATTATGATAACCAATAAGGATAATTGGGAGTTTCATGGTTTCTGCGACGCATCTTTAGATGCCTATTCAGCCGTCGTGTACTGTAGAAGCATTAATACAGACAACTCCATATCGGTTACCTTGGTTGCAGCCAAGACAAAGGTCGCTCCGTTGAAGGTGTTGCCTCTCCCGAGGCTCGAATTATGTGGCGCACTTTTACTTACTCGCTTACTCAATAAAATAAAGATCTCATTACAGGAACCCAACATAAAAACCTTTGCCTGGACCGACTCATCTATAGTACTCCATTGGCTGTCGGCAACCCCAAAGAAATGGTCGGTATTTATAGGAAACAGAACATCGGAAATCCTCACATCCATTCCAATCAAATCTTGGAATCACGTTCGATCGGCATTTAATCCTGCAGATGTGGCAACACGAGGAATGTCACCCTCTTCACTGTCGCAATCGGAGTTATGGTGGAATGGACCCCGATGGCTGAGGGAAGAAAGAAGTCAATGGCCCTTATCGTGTTACAAAATTAAAGACATCGACCCTGCTCAACTGGAAGAGAGGAAGGTATCTTCAACACAGGTATTCGCATTAACTAAAAGTACAATAAATATCTTTGAAACGATTTTGCATAACACATCAAGCTGGTATAAATCGGTACGCGTTATATCCTACGTTCTACGTTTCATCAAAAATAGTCGGGTATCGTTCAATGTTCGCCAATTTGAAGCTCTACAAACTACAGAGCTATCGCTTGCAAAAACACAACTTATCAAGGCTACTCAAAATTCTTTATTCCGCGACGAAATCATAGCATTAAAACATAACTCAGAAGTACCAACAAAAAACAAATTGCTGTCCTTGAGCCCTTTTATCGATTCGTTTGGTGTTCTTCGGGTCGGCGGTCGAATAGAACACTCGAACTTAACATATTCTGAAAAACATCCTATTCTTTTATGCAAGTCCCATCCAATCTCTAAACTTATCGTTGAACACTTGCATAAAAAATACTTACACGCGGGTGTGTCCCTCTTATTCGCATTAACAAAACAATCGTTCTATATTCTCGGTGGCAGAAATCTTTGCCGAAGGGTTGTTCATGATTGTATAATATGTTTTCGGCAAAGACAATTGACAACCAAGCAACTTATGGGAAATCTTCCCAGCGAACGTGTTCGCTACTCGCGTCCCTTCAGCAGAGTCGGCTGCGACTATGCAGGCCCAATTACGCTGCGCCTGAATCGGGGAAGAAATCCAAAATTCCAAAAGGCATACATCGCATTATTCGTTTGCTTTGTTAAAAAAGGCGGTTCATATAGAGCTCGGTGGCGACTTATCTTCAGCTGCATTTCTTTTGGCCCTGGATCGCTTCGTAGCCCGTCGAGGAAAACCTATTGAGATTTGGAGCGATAACGGGACAAATTTTCACGGCGCCAAGCGACTACTGAACGAGCTTTACCAACATCTTTGCAGTCAACACCATCACACCATTATCATCGATCATTTAGCCAAGGACAACATCAACTGGAAATTCATACCACCGTCCTCACCCCACTTTGGGGGTTTGTGGGAGTCTGGTGTGAGATCAGTCAAACTGCACCTCAAACGAGTAATAGGAGATACTAAACTCACCTATGAGGAAATGTACACCCTGCTCTCTAAAATAGAGGCATTGCTGAACTCTCGACCCTTATGGCAAACGTCTGACCTTGATCCTATAGCCCTCACACCCTCTCATTTCTTGATAGGGGAAGCATATACCGCTGTTCCTCAGACTGATAATCCTACTGATGTTTCAATATCCACTAATTGGTCTCTTTTACAGGCAATGCAACAAGGTTTCTGGAAACGCTGGCATAATGAGTTTCTCACTTCGTTGCAGCAGCGCTCTAAATGGCAAAAATCTAAGCCCAACCTCGAAGTTGATGACGTCGTCCTAATCAAGGAGCCCAAATTGCCTCCGTCCAAGTGGATTATTGGTCGTATTTTAAAAACTCATCTTGGAAGTGACAACAAATGCAGAGTTGTAACCATCCGAACAAAATTTGGTGACTATGTTCGACCAACAATTAAGGTTGCGCCGTTGCCTATTGCTAAAAGACCGTAGTCTTTTAGGGGGGGCTGGATGTCTGAGAATGCACATCGCGTAAACAAATTACCAAACATCGACTACATCACCCTATTTCGATATTTAGCTTTGCATTATAATTCTAAATTTAATTCTTATTTTCTTTTGCTAACTCAATATCACTTGTACATAATATTGTAACGTTAATGTTTTTTGCTCTCTTTTTCTATCATGCATTGCCGCTCAAACGGCATTCTAACAAAAGCTTTTATTCTTCTACATTGTTTATGTACTGCAGACATTTGTAAGCTTAACTGGCACGCTCTCTCATTACCACGCATTGCCGCTTCACAGCATTCGTGATTCAACCTTCGACCAGTGAGCATCTAATCTTCTTAACGTAAACAAGTTACACATTACACAATTACACTTTATATTAAAACACAGTAAACACACATTACATTAAATATTGGTTTTTTATCCAGTTGTTAAAACGAATTACTTTATAATCTTGTATTGAACACTAAACATATTATCGAACATTATACACATTTTTTATGAAAACACAAATCACACACATAGTTTTTTTTATTATACAATACACACATTGCAATCATACACAATTCGAAGCATACATATGTACACCACACGCCACTCACCAAATACAACATATACACACATCATCATCGGGATTTCGCCGTCGTCGTTGCTGCTGGTCAAAGGGAGTTACATATGAGCTACATATGTTACACATGCATGTTATTTTTTGGTTTGTATGAAACATATTTATTATAATTGTGAATTATACAAATCATCATCTACAATATCCAATGTTTTGAACCATTCATCAACAATGCACTTGAAAAAAGTGTACGTTCTATCGATCATTCGTTACATCGGCATTCGTTATACTGGACCACCACTGTAATTTAAATGTATGTGCCCGTCAATTTTGCGAAACCGCCTTTAATTCAAACACACAATGTTCTGTGGGTTGCCTTAATATCGAACGTGTTGACAGCTTTAAGTATTTAGGAATAATATTGGATAAAAGGTTAAGCTAAAAAGATCACACTTTAAATCTGGCAAAATACTTAAATAATGTTTTGAGAGAGTCTTATCACCTCAGCCTTTACTGAAGGCAGCATATTTTAAAATTACATAGTATAATGATGGTTTATTTAAATTGAAAAATCAGCTTATTTTGATTCAAAAATTACATTGATTAAGTGATTGTCGGTTAGAACGATGTTGAAAGTAAAAACTGTGCAAAACCTTGAAAAGATTTTCCCCGACAAAGACTAAAACTGAAAATGTCAGGCCACAAAGCAAACAAGTCCAAGCAAAGTGCAAATGATGAATCGTCAATGGAAACAGTAATATGTCTGGCTCGTGTTTCACATCAATTATACCGGCTGAGTAGCCCTGCACAACTGCGTCATTAGCCCATTTAAGCATCAAACCCGTATCCATGATTCGGATGATAAAATTATTTAAAATCTCCATGAACGGTGAATGCTTAGCCAGGAGGAAACCCAAATAGTAGTCTAGCAAACTGTCACTGATTGTGTTAAATTTTGGTTTGCCGAAACTCATTTGCAAGTCCATAAGGAACTGAGCCTTATCCAGAGCGGTGGGATAGGCAAAGCTTGTGTTTTGCATTGAGTTCCTTTCTCTGTTGACAACATCATTGTCAACTAGTAGAACAATGTTTTCGAATCCTGGTTGATGGAGCTCTGGCTCAGAAATCAAGTCCCATTCGTAGTCGACCATCATCACAGGGACTTTATTATCAATCAGATCCTGTATTGTTTCGAATTGTTTTACCTTTATAAATACCGTTAGAAACGATGTCAAATAGACAACATAAAGATTGTGCACGATAAAAGAAAATAGCAAAATTAGAATGTGAATTCGATAGTCAGTAGTTATCTGTCTCTCAGTAGGCAGAGAGAGTAGTTGTAAAAATGTTTGACTTATGTACGACCACAAGTTGATAGCTCCGTTGGTATAATAGTCTTTAAGGCAATACATGAGAATGATGTAGACAAAGGTGACTCCAATAAGTATCCATACGCCTGGTTTGAATGGTCTCAGGAAGTACTCATTGGGATCCACATTGCCATTGATTGGAACCATAATCGTCCAGCTGAGGAGTCCTAAGGGATAGCTCAACTCTAGGGCTTCGGTATCGGTGTAGGTGTTCATGCTGATGTCAACAGCACCAATTAACGTTGCATTCACCACGCCCGGTATAAAAAGTTTCCTTGAGTTGCCGATCACAATTTCTGTAAATGTTGCATTGTGTGTCTGCAGGAATGCGAGAAATAATTCCGCCACAATGCCTCCAATAGTCCAGTTGCCTCGTTTATCTTTGTACCAGAAAACTCTTGGAAAATCATCCTGCGCCGTGGTGCGAAAATTGAAGCCGTTTAAGTCCTTTAATGCGTCGGGAAGAGGTTGGTCGCCTTTGGGCAGCTCTTTGACTGGAATATCTGCATAGGGAAGGTAGGAAAAAGGTGTACGTTCTACAGTGCCAAAGATCCTCGTAAATTTAAGCTCCGTGAAGTACTGAAAATATTCCTCAAGCAGATCAGCACTGCTTGCGATAATAACGACGAACTTTCGAGCCGGCAGGCGCACCACAAAATTCTCTACCAGTGCTAGGTACTGTTGGTTTTCACTGCAAGCCCTATGGACTTCCACTACCAAAATGCCGTCTCTGTCAAACGTTTTGACGTCTTTCAATTCACTTGGAAAACGATTAAAAATTACCACGGGAATAATAAATTCCGATTTCAAAATTTCACTTAAACGTTCATCACTGACGCCGATAAAATATACTGTTGCCGTATCGGCTTCGCTGTGAATCCTTTTGATGAGATCACGTAGCTCACTTGAATCGCTGTAAACACCGATGGCGACAACTGTAAGCCAAAAAGTCGTGGCTCGCAGGAGGTTCATTTTGAAATGAATAGAATTTCAGTTTGGCCAATTAAGGAAGCTACACCGGCATTACTTAGGGACAGGGTTTAAATAATTACAGATCATTGCATTATAATTTCAAACAAAAGTAATTGCTTGATGAGTATTTTAGATAAAATCTATAAAAAAAACTATATTTAAACTAAGGCAGGTTGCCATTAATCGATTTCGTGAATACTCGTAAGGGAGTGATAGTTAGAGTAAACACATCAATTTAGCTACCTACAGGTGATCACTGATATCGCCTCTGTGTGTAGTTTTCTATAAACACGCAACCAATGTATGTTGGGTATGAGAACCTTTGATTGAGGCCATTGCAGTGCAGTTGAACCCAATTCGGTTCTTGACTGTCCAGTTTAGAAAAGCTCGGTACTCTCCGGATCTATTTTTAAAATATTTCTAACTTTTATGAATACTATTTTCATGGTAATGGATTGTTTGTCACCTGTTTCTAATATTATCTGATTCTTAAATAGATTTAATGCTTTTTCTGTGATGGGAATAAAATCTGCACTATATAAGTATCTGCACTGTGTACGGTGTTGGAATCGATAAACTCACTAATTCGTTGTCACTTTCAGTTTTCTGATAACTTATTCTGTCGGCTACTACATTCTCCTTGCCTTTGATATATTCCACATTGAAATCAAATTCTGTTAATTTAATCTTCGAGCGTTGGAGCCTGCTATTTGGTTCCTTCAGAGAATTTAACAATACCAAAGGCCTGTGATCCGTTTTAATCGTAAATCTTCTTCCGAATAAATACGGCCTAAAATACTTCGTGGCCCATACTATAGCCAAAAGCTCTTTCTCAATGGTACTACCATATATCGCTACTCATGACCATTAAGGGAGCGACTTCCATAGGTAATTGCCCTATTATTTTGCATCAAAACTGCTCCTAAGGCATAGTTGCATGCATCGGTAATTACTGTAAATTTATATTGAAATCTGAATGTACTAGGATCGGGTCATTCTTTATTAGTTCCTTAAGTTTATTGAAAGCTTCTAAAACTCTATCTTTTGTATGTATTAACCTTTGAATTTTTCTTTGGAATAGTCCTTGATAAAGCGTCTGTAATATCCTGTGATGCCCAAAAATGATTTGATTTCCTTCTGAATTTTCGGATTATTAATTTTATCTATGGCTTCTACTTTCTGTGGATTAGTTTTAATACCTTCTGGGGTAATAACGTACCCTAAAAATCTGGTTTCTCTTTTAAGAAAGCTACATTTTTCTAACTGTATTTTAAAATTGGATTGGCCAAGGCGTTTAAGAATTAAATTTAGTGATTCCATATGTTCTTCGATACCGGTTAAACAAATTAGGATGTGGTCCAGATAGACAAGACATATTTTTCCAATATATTGTTACTAAGTCGTTGGAAAGTAGCGGGATCGTTGCGTAGGCCAAAGGGCATACCAATATATTCGTAATGTCCACTAGATGTGAAAAACGCAGTTTTGTGTCGCTCGCCGGGGTGCATTTTAATCTAGTGAAAGACCTAAGCAAGATCCAATGTACTAAAGTACTAGCATCTTCCTAATTTATCAAATTTCTCTTCGATATTTGGAATAGGAAATCGATCTTCAGACGTAATATCGTTAAGCTTACGATAATCGATGACGATACGCCAATTTTGTTTACCCGCTGCTTCTATCTTTTTGGGGACAACCCAAATTGGGCTATTGTAAGGACTATTTGATTCTTTTATTATCCTGATAAGCATTTCCTCGATCTGTTTATTAACTTCGTCTCTATGAATTTGAGGGTATCTGTATAACTTTGAAAAAACGGGACGTTCATGTTTAGTACTTATGCGGTGTTTTATCTCGTTAGCAAACGTTACCTTGTTGATAGAAGGCATTCTTGTGGTTTTTGATAGTGTTGGTTAAACATCGATAGTTTCCATTTCCGATATTATCGATAGTTTTGGGAAAAAACTATCGATACTATCGATACTATCGATAGTTTTACCAAATTTTTAAAAAGCCTTAAAAAACTTTTCTATTAGGTACAATACCTTATGAATACTAAAAATCTGATGAAAAACTTAATATTTAAATTTAAAACTAGTTTAAAGCAATTAGAAATCTATCCTTTCAATAGTTAACTTGCTTTTTAAGATATACATATCTATGAAAACAAAAAAAAAAGAGCTGGATGGATGGTAGCCCCAAAATAATATTTAGAGCTCATCGATACCAATTTTTCCACGGGATATCAAAATAAAATACCTAAAGCTATATATTTGTAGAGAGGTGAACGGCACACCAGCAAATAACCCAACCCATACACTGCCAGCCTCGTTCGTTAGAATCCGCTAAACACATATGTAAATAGTTATGCACTGCATAAAGATTTATATTGCCACTATACAACGATGCATAAATCGTTATTCATAAAACATTTTTCAGCCCATTAGAGGCCCCGCGCACAACAGACTTTCTATCGGCCGATAGTTTGGTCGGGCTCTTAATCAGAATGAAAATATATGAGAGTGCGCACTCAACAACGTTTCGGTATCGGCCGATAAATAAGTTTGATATGCTACACGATTGCCTTCAAACTAAAGTATCGGCAAACTATCGGCCGACTACTTAATCAGTACGGCGCTCTTTCACGCGCGCACACTACCGACTATAAAGTCGGCCGATTTTGTCGATAGCTCAGTTTGCTCTGAGTTTTAAATGAGTTCTGGATGATTCTTTTATGGAATTATGGACACTTTTTGGGGTAAAGCAATGATTACATCTCTGGAATTTTTCTTATTAACTACCATTAAGCGACTGTTTTCTGCAAAATCTGTTTGACGATTAGCAATAGCCAATCGTTCGAGAACAGTCAGTCGATTGTTGTCTAGTGTGCTTACTCACTACCAACCCGACTATTTAATCGGCCCAGTGTGCGCACCAATCAGCCCAACCCGAAGAAACAGTCGGCCGATAGAAAGTCTGTAGTATGCGGGGGCTCTTATAGTTATAATGAGCTTGTGTCAAAAAAAGTACCCAAAAAGGGAAATTTATTACATTTCGCCATTATAACATAGTTCGGTTGGCACTGAGCAGTCTTCTTCAAAGAAAAGGCATAAGCGAGAGCCGAGAGCTATAGTACGTATTCAACGAACTGCAATCTGCAAACAAATTTAATAAAGGTCAACGAGAATCACAATCACATATAATTTATAATGACAATGTCAGCAAAAAATCTCAAGTTGCAATGACAATGATGAGACGTGAAGTTTTCCAGTATCTACTGTGGATTTCCAGTATTTTTTAGTTGAAAATAATTTGGATTTTGGAAGTATTAAAACTATCGATAGTTCTTTTGATAGTTTTTTTAAAACTATCGATGTACGCGATAGTTTTTTTTACTATCGATACTATCGATGTTAAACCAACCCTAGTTTTGGATTACCTTATTATATTTGATATTTGATATTTATTGATAGGTAGATTTAACATGGCACTACAAGACTTTGATCTTATATAAAGTACCTAAACTAAAATAACAAGTTAGTTAATAATTTGGTAATGTAAATACAAGAATTAAAAAAAAGAGACAAGAAATAAAAGAGAAATTAAATTTAAAAGCCAAAAAAAAAGTATGTGTACATAGGATTTAAATAAAGAATTAAAATTATTTTCTAAGTAGAAGTATTTACTGAGCTTATTCTTTGCAACTCAACAGGAAGATTATTCCAACTGAACAGCGGGCGTCAACTATTCAATACCGCCATCGGATAAAATGCAGTGTAACTTGAGTTACACCATGCAAGGTGAATTCGTGAGCATGAGCGATAAGTAGTATATTGAGCGTACTGTCCTTTGACAAGATGATGGAAATTTTTTCAGATTCGGGAATCGATTCATTTTTTAGTCTACCGTCAAGTCTTAGGATCACTTCGGTGTCTAAAGATGGATTACGAATCTTACTCCTCACAGGAATCGGCTTGCCTTGAGAGAAACAAGGAAGTTCATTAATAAAATATATTTTATGTTGAACATGGCTTATCCAGAATGTAAGGCGCCTCTTCGTTCTTGGGCTGTGCACCACATGAAATTTTCGTGGGGTGTTCGCCTAGCAGCATCTGCGGACCGCCTACATTAGGCGGTAACAGCAATAACCTAGTCTAGACGGGAATATTTACTTAGCATCCTGTGCTCTTCTGGTTGTACCGCAGCAAAGAGGGCAGTGACCACAGGAATTTCTTTGCTAACAGACGTCTGAAAACAGGCCACTTGTCCTCGTTTTCCACCAGCCAACTTGGTCCAAGCCACCACAATTCATACGTTTCGAGCTGTGAGTGGTACAAGCCGCGAGAGATCAGCTGGGGTGCTTGCCGATGGTACATACCTCCAGCAGTCAATAGCAGTGAGCTCTTGTATTTTCGTAATGCGATTGGCAACATACTGTTTGTATTTACCAGAATGAGATTTGATCCAACTCAGCGTTGTCCTAGAATCCGACCAGCAGAAAGTTCGAAGTGACTTAACGTTTAGTACCTCTGTCACCTTCGCACACACTTTAGCTTCCAGCAACGCACCGTTGAGCTCCAAGCAGGGAATCGGAATTTTCGTTAGCGGGGCGACCTTTGACCTCGCCATTAGAATCGATACTCTGGTCGCAACATCTCGAGATTCCACCCTTAGGTAGGCCACGGAAGCATAGGCGGCTGACGAAGCGTCGGCGGACACGTGTAGCTGTACGTTGTAATCATCTGGGGCTGTGAAGACCCATCTTTGAATTTTGATGTTTTCATTCAGTGGCAGCTCTGCTCGAAACTTAAGCCATTCCTGCTGCAGTGATTCAGGTATGGCTTCATCCCATCCGCAACCTGCGAGCCAGACCTATAGACAGACGAATTTCCCAGGAACTTTAACCGGTGCTAACAGACATGACGGGTCATAAATTGTTGCTATGTCGGACAGCTGCTGGCGTTTTGTAACAGGTCCTGTGGATGACGTACACGTGCTAGATCGATGATCAGCTCGCAAACAAGTCCAGCATAACTTCGCCTTCTTCATGAATCATGATCTCCATACGCTGAGCCGGGGTTTTCTGCCAGTGCAACTGCGACAGGTTCGAGGAACTGTTGCTTGATGACTCCACATCGTATTACTGTTCGATGTTGTTTGACCGACTTGTCTGGATTTGGTCTTTTTGCCAATAGATGCCATAGCTACGAGCCCTTGAAGGCGATTTTCAACGAATTTGTTCAGTTCTGCATAAGTGGGAAGGGAGTTTGGGTATTCTAATGGCATCTGCCAATTTTTGCGAGTGACGGAGTCCAATTTATCGGTTAGCAGAACCAGCAACCAGTCATCCCATACTTCTCACTCACCGTTGACAATTGTAAAATGTCCCGCAAATAGGCTTTTACCAAACGACGTTTGCTGTCGAAGCCGGTCATCAGCGTGTCCCACGCTGTAGTAAAATTAGCCTCGGTCACTGCTATGTTTCGAATGAGGACATTGGCTTCCCCTTGGACTGAACTCGTTAAATAATGCAACCCCTGTACGTCCGAGAGAGAACTATCCCGAATTACACAGATGGTGAACCAATCTTTGAATGCCAGCCATTCTTGAAACATGCCGTTGAACTAAGGAACCTCGATCGCTGGGAGAATGGACCTAGCAGCAAGCGCCTCGCTTCTCACCATTTGACTGCCAGCGGTGCTGCCTTGACTCTGACGTGATAGGTATTAAAATTTGTCATTTTGAGTTCACCCAACGCTGCTGAATATGCGCTTTCAATGGAGATAAAATATTCGATTGTCATACCTTTACTTGCGTCTTCAGTAGCTCAGTCTACTTGGAATTCATCATATTCAGCGGCGAATTTCTCCCAGTAACTGTTTAGCAGATTTTTTTCTGCCAATGAAATATCCCTTTGTCTGCTTTTCCTTTGCTGTTTTGTTTGTGTTGCTGATAAGATTCTGAATCAGCTTTGCGGTTGCCCCTGCCTTGTTGGCTGACATATTTCAGTATCGTGTTTTGATTTTATTTTATGGAAAACTGGTTCCCCGCAAGAGATGCCAAAATGTTAAGCGATAAATTAAAAACGAAGTGATAACTCAGCAAGAACTTTATTTTATTAGATCACATGCGTGCATATGACACCAGAGTCGTAATTAAAAAGAAAAAGGAAATGGCTAATAAATATGCCGTAATGTGTGCAGTTACCAAGTGCAACCACCTTCAGAGCTTAAGGGGCTGGTGCAACTTTCGAGACATACAAAGATCAGTAAATGCATAGCTTTGCCATCTGCCTGATTGGCAATTAATTTTTTAAAAACGTTTGCAAATAGATTTCCACAAGTTCTAATTTAAAAAGTGCTCAGTAATAATTCTGTTTCCATAAAAAAGTGCTATTTTTCAGTATTTGCTTCTCGGTTATGAAGCTCATTTGGGGGCCAGAATCCATCAATACATACATATGTGACATGCTCTGACTTTCGTGTGTCATTCTCTGATTTTCGGATGTATATAAATTGGGGGCAAAACATAAGCGTTCTTTAGCAATGTTTAGAATTAAGAACTTTGCTTAATGTCGATCACCCATATCCGCCCCCTGCATTTTAATATCGGTGAGACTGAAGAAGAGCCTCTTACTGAAATAGGAAGCGGTATAATCTCAGCTGGCACGTATCGAAATACTGTTTTGTTTATAGAGTTCGACCTAACCCTCTAATGTCTAATAGGTAAGGCTGCGCTGATGCCGCTTTCAAATTTGTTTACCTGGTGGCTAAATTAGCAATTCTTTTTAACCTTCTCACTAAATTCGTGCTTCTTATACCAATATCTCACCTAAACCAAAATTCTACTTTACATTCCGTCATTAGTTTCACTTTGCCTGTTAGAAGGCTTATCTAATAGATTTGACTCATCTCTCAGCATTCCTTGATACCTTCGCATTCGCACAGAACTTAAATTCGTGCGCACCTTCTAATTGCTTCCTCTGCTTACTCCTCTTTAATAATGACAGTAATTGAAACACCAAAATCCATTTTTAAATGCTTTATTAAAAGTGCTACTAAATTTAACAAAAAAATATTATTTTTCTTTTACATATTGTTACTGTGAAGAATGTGCATAAACTATTTTATTTGTTGAAGTCACTGCAATTAGTTATTGAAAAAGTATTATTACTTAAAAACACGTCTAATTTTTGAATAATTTTCAATTACAAATACCAACAATGAAGCTGTCAAGCCAAATGCTAAACAATTCCAAGCGAATTGCAAATCATTTACTGTCAAAGGAGACGGTTCCGGCTGTGGTTTTCCTGTTGATTCCATTAAACCGGCCTTATATCCATGCCAAACTGCATCCCGTAACCATTTTTGTCTCAAACCCGTATCTCTGATCAGCATAATGAAATTGTTTAAAATTTCTAAAAATGGTGAATGATGAATCGTTGAAAATCCCAAATTGAAAGTTGCCAAACTGTCACGAGTTACAGTAAACTTCGATTTGGCAAAACGATTGTGCAAATCAATCAAAAATTCGGCTTTTTGAATAACACCTGTGAAGGAAATACTTGTGTTCGCCAATGAATTCCTCTGTTTGTTGTACTCAGCTGGATCAAGTAATACGATAATGTTCTCTAAGCCCGGATGAAGAAGCTCGGACTTAGTAATCAATTGCCATGTCATTTCGCCTGTAATCACAGGGAAGTTGTTATCAATCAGGTCCTGTGTTGTTTCGAATTGTTTTACCTTTATAAACTCCGTTAGAAATGATGTCAAATAGACGACATAAAGATTGTGCACGATAAAAGAAAATAGCAAAACTAGAATATGAATTCGATAGTCAGTAGTTATCTGTCTCTCAGTAGGCAGAGAGAGTAGTTGTAAAAATGTTTGACTTATGTAGGACCACAAGTTGATAGATCCGTTGGTATAATAGTCTTTAAGGCAATACATGAGAATGATATAGACAAAGGTGAATCCAATAAGTATCCATGCGCCTGGTGTGAATGGTCTCAGGAAGTACTGATTGGGATCCACATTGCCATTGATTGGAACCATAATAACTAGTTTCGATTGATCTAGCGGATAACTCTCTTTAATTAATTCATTAGCTATTCCGGAAACGTCAGTAATGCTTATATCGATATCACCATTTAAAAGTGCGTTTACTATGCCCATTCCAGACAGCTCAGATGAATTGTTAGTTAAAATTTCTGTAAATGTTGCATTATGCGTCTGCAGGAATGCGAGAAACACTTGTCCCGCAGTTCCTCCAATAGTCCGTTCGCCGCGTTTATCGTTGTACCAGAAAACATTTGGAAAATCCGTCTTCACTGTGGTACGCAAACTTAAGCCGTTTAAGTCTTTCATTGCATTGGGAAGAGGTTGGTCGCCTTTGGGCAGCTCTTTGACTGGAATATCTGCATAGGGAAGGTAGGCAAATTGTATACGTTCTACAGTACCAAAGATCCTCGTAAATTTAAGCTCCGTGAAATACTGAAAATATTCCTCCAGCAATTCAGCACTGCTTGCGATAATAACGACGAACTTCCGAGTCGGCAGGCGCACCACAAAATTCTCTACCAGTGCTAGGTACTGTTGGTTTTCACTGCAAGCCCTATCGACTTCCACTACCAAAATGCCGTCTCTGTCAAACGTTTTGACGTCTTTCAATTCACTTGGAAAACGATTAAAAATTACCACGGGAATAATAAATTCCGATTTCAAAATTTCACTTAAACGTTCATCACTGATGCCGATAAAATATACTGTTGCCGTATCGGCTTCACTGTGAATCCTTTTGATGAGATCACGTACCTCACTTGAATCGCTGTATACACCGATGGCGACGACTATAAGCCAAAACGTCGTGGCTCGCAGGAGGTTCATTTTGAAATGAATAAAATTTCAGTCTGGCGATTTAAGGAAGCTACACCAGGACTACTTAGCGACAAGATTTAAATGATTACAGATCGTTGCATTATAATTTCAAACAAAAGTAATTGCTTGATGCGTATTTTAGATAAAATCTATAAAAAAAATATATTTAAACTCGCTAAAAAGGCTGGTTCCGACTAATGGATTTCGTGAATACTCGTAATGGAGTGATAATTAGAGTAAACACATCAATTTAACTACCTACAGGTGATCTTATATAAATGATATAGCTTCTGTGTGTAATTTTCTAAAAACACGCAACCAATGTATGTACTACTAGCTGACCCGTGCTCGCGTTGCTTCGCCCCCCCTGCCACTCTTAAGGCAAAACAAATTGTATTGGAGATGAGTGCCGAATTATTTTTCCGAATTCCGAATGGGATTACAAAAAATACTCTCTAAGTGGATGTTAATGTTATTACAGCAATGTACTGTCCAAATTTCAGCCCTTTACGTTCATCGATCGGTTTGGTCTGTGCGTTGTCTGTCAGACAGTCAGTGAACTGTTTTATGTTCATAGAGATAGCTGACCCGTGCTCGCCATTCTTCGCCCATCTGCAACTTTTAATAGAAAACAAATTGTTTTCTTCTAATACATTTCTATAGTATAGGTTCAGCTGTTGCCCGCCCGCCATTGCTCGTGCACTTTTTTAAAATTTGAATTTGCTTTTACAATCATATTTATCGTAGTAGGCATCAATAGAATGCTATTTCAGTAAGTACGCAGAAATTCAAATATGCCACATACACACACCACGACGTCACCCACTGCTGCATGGCTGTTGGCTTCGGTCTCCACTGATGGAAATGATTTCATGAATTTTTTTATGTTTTTAAAATAGTTATTTATTTATTTCTCAGCATGTACGTAAAGTTAAGAAAATATTAAGATCTTAAAATTTGCGTATATGTATTGACTTTATGCAAACATTTTTGTTTTGCCAATTCGTTTAACTGGTTTAAAGTTAGGAGTTAATATGTGGGACAATCTCAAAAAAATGGATATAAAAATATAAAAAAGTTACATTTTCTTAAGAACAAACAATATTTTAACAAAAAAAAAACAGCCTAACTGGTTTTAACGAAAATAACGATTATTATAGAATTTATTTCACGTTAATCGGTGCAGTATTTGCGGATATCATCGGTAACAAAGGTTTTTGAAGTTACGTCTTTATATAATAGTAATGATAAAAAAGTAAGAATACGGAACTCTTTGAATGCGAGTCTGACTCGCGGTTGGCCGGTTTTTTTTTTGCTAACACTTGCATTCCACCCAGCAATAAAAGAGCTCAGATTCCAAAAGCTATGAGCTGCAGTCGATCAAAAAGTGCTGTAGAATGCATACAAGGTAGTCTAGGAGCTACGAGAACCGCGGAATGTTCCTTGCAATCTGAATGATTTGATGGGTCGATATGTACCTGGCCGTCGCATTCCTAATGATTTATGTGCTATACGGACTCAAGAAAAGTCTGCGTCCAGTGCAAATGAAAAGTTGGCCCTTACAAAAGCAAAATATAAAGAATGCCTCAATGTGCTTTTGAAATTGTTATTATTTCTATATTCTATCTACCTAAGTATGTGTGCTTTTATTTAGTCACTATATATCTATGATATCAACCTATCCTATGTAAGAATTCAATAGAATTAATAACTAAATACACATGTATGTACATATGTATTAAATGCTTTTTCTACTTCATAGCGATAAATAACCCTCACCTCGTCGAAAATGTTTACTATGGTTGGTTGGTTGGTTTGTGAGGGTGAGGAAAAAGGTTTTTTTTTTCCTTTTCACGTAGGCCTCGAGTCGGGCCCGTTGTGTTCCCCTCAAGAACTGATCTGAGAAAAAGGGGGGTTGGGTGGTTTGTTAGTGAAAGGGTTTATTTTTGGGGGGAGAATGGAAAGGTAAGAAGTAGGTATAAGTGGATTTATGAAAAGCGCTCTGTGTGTCGTGTAAACTCCAGTGTTTTCGAGAAATCGATGGATCTAAGCGATGTCAGCCCAGGTAGGATGTGTCTTCCTAGGTATGTATGCCTTATTTTACATAAAGCAGGACAATCGCAGAGGAAGTGAGCGATACTTTCGTCCTCTTCTTCACAACCCGGGCAGATGCTATGTTGCACTAGTCCCAGTCTGTTCGCATGTTTGTTCAAGTTGATGTGTCCCGTATATAGGCCAATCATCAATTTTAGTTGTGCTCTGCTTAGATTTAGTACTTTCTTGGCCCGTTGGGGGCTTGGGTTTTCTATCATATCTTTGGCAGCCTTACATGTTTGGATTTGACTCCACATTTGCGAATGGCATTTAGCAAAGGAAAGACTGTAAGCCTTTTTCACCGCTTGAATCGCAGTACCTATGGTGGTAACCGTGGGGCTTTCTACGTCTTCAGCTCCTGCTCTTGCTAGTTCGTCTGCTCTTTCGTTGCCCGGTATATCGTTATGGCCAGGAACCCAGGGCAGATTTACCATGCAGGATCTTGCAAGGTTGTTGAGTTTTTCTTCACATTCCTTCACTAGCTTAGAGTTAGTTGTAGGGTTTGCAAGTGCTTTAAGCGTGGCCTGGCTGTCCGAGCAGATGTGTACGCAAGTGTCTCTGGTATCTGCATTGACGAGTTCGTCTACACACCTGAGGATTGCAAATACTTCCGCCTGAAAAACAGTCACTGAGGGTTCTAAATGAATGGATATATTTATTGGAGGATCAGGACAGTGTACACCGGCACCCGATTCCCCGCTTATATGTGATCCATCCGTGTAAGCTATTATATCTCCAGCTTCGGTAATAGCTGTGCCTTGCTGCCAGTTTTCTCGGGTGGGAAAATTAACTGTATAGTCGGTTTTGAAAAGGTTTTCTTTCTCTATGAGATCACTTGGGTTGCTGACAAGTCCAGAGGATTCTGAAACTTCCTTCCAGATAGCTCTGTGTCCTGTGAGCCTTTAAAGTGACCCAGGGTCCACAATCTGATTGCAGAAAGCCCCGCTGTCCTTTTGACCGCAAGTTCCATAGGAAGAATGTTAACAATGGTTTCCATGGCTGCCGTGGGTGTGCTGGATTGGGCTCCAGTAATCCCTAGGCAGGCCATCCGTTGGGGGATTGTTAGTAGTGTTTTTGCGTATTTTTTGTTCACAGCCGGCCACCATACTAACACTCCGTAGAGTAAGATGGGTTTGACTACACAGAAGTAGATCCATTGAACTAGTTTTGGTTTCAAACCCCACGTCTTGCCGAAAGCCCTCCGACAGATCCAGAAGGCTCTTTTGGCTTTGTTAATTCTATATTCCAAATTCTTTCTCCAAATGTTTACTATAATATGTATGACGTACGTACATATGTATATTGTATACTAGAGTAACTTCAGGTATTGTGGTATACATGATTCCTTTATCACTGTATCTAACAAAATATTCTGTTGATTTCCAAGAAAATGTGCATTCTTATAAAATAAAGTATTGGCTACCATATCCTGCTTCCGACTACTTCCTTTCTATCAAACCCGAATGACTACGTGCGCAGGCAACGCCGCGCGGTGTAGCGAAGCGGGTAACGGCTAGTTTATATAATTACGCATTCATTGGACAAAGCGGCATGCGACCGTGGCTATACTCTGAAAATCATCGTTTCGTTTCATCTTGTTTCGTACTTTTAGTCAGTTTTCCCCATAGTCGGGTTTAGTTGTTTAAACTTGTTTTTTTTATTTTTTACGACAGCAGATGTAGCCCCCAGATTAATGCTTTATTTCTTTTGATTTCATTATACAACATTGTAAATTTGTGGGAGGAACTTCGAAAGTCTCATTGAAGGACATCACTTTATTCAAGACAACCATTTTGCGTCGATTCCGCATTATAGCTTTCCATTCTTAAAATTTGTGTTAAATGAATAATGACGAAGTAATGACGTAAACACCTTACACGATCAGTTATACCTATGACAATTTCGGCAGTAATATTTAAAAAATATTTGGCTTCAGCAGTCCTAGCTAGAACCAAGCCTAACTTCCCGCAACCATTTGTGTGTGCGCGTTATATTTTTGCACAAATGGAAGGGACATACATTTTTCTGTCGTCTCCGAATGGCGAGTTGGGAAGCTTTACATGACAAATGATACTCTTGAATGCTTGTCAGGCATTCGGAAGAGGTGGGCACTGTGAAAAACTTTTGAGGTGTTTGCGGCGGGATTCGAACCCAAGACCGCTGGCTCAGTAGTTCGACGCACTAACCACTTGCGCTACGGTGCCCATTTCGGCAGTAATGAAGCTTTAAAATCAGAAAGTCCGGATTTTCGTCTTAACCGCCCATCATTCCAAGTAATGACAGTATTGTCCACCTTACACGATCGTTATGTCAATATTGGTATGTACTGACATTTTTATTGAGTGTGTAAGCGGAGCTCAATGATGAAAATTAAAAGGAGTCGCTTATTCACTTTCTGTGCAAATGTCCGGCTCTAGCGAACGCCAGAAAACGCACAAAGGGCAAACATTTCTTCGATGACCTTAAAGAGATAACCGAGAAATGGAGGGGAAAACTGTTCCTCTTCCTTAACTCTACACGGTGGAAATAAATATCTCAAACTAAGGTTGTGGTACCAAAATGGCCCCTTTTGCGCTATTTGAGTTTTATTCCATGGAAACCACCACTTCTACCTACCTATGTATATACTAGACGTCCCCCCTTCAATAATTTAATGACCGCATTCTTGACATTGGTGTGCACTGTGCCCATCAGCTCTTCTAAATTCGACAGTCCAGAACCGAATTGGGTTCAACTGCACTGCGATGGCCTCAATCAAAAGTTCTCATACCCAACATACATTGGTTGCGTGTTTATAGAAAATTACACACAGAAGCGATATCATTGACATAAGATCACCTGTAGGAAGTTAAATTGATGTGTTTACTCTAATTATCACTCCATTCGGAGTATTCACGAAATCGATTAATGGCAACCTGCCTTTTTAGCGAGTTTTAATATATGTAGTTTTTATAGATTTTATCTAAAATAACCGTTAAACAATGAATTTTGTTTTAAATTATAATGCAACGACCTATAATTATTTAAACCCTAAGTAATCCTGGTGTAGCTTCCTTAAATCGCCAGACTGAAATTTTATTCATTTCAAAATGAACCTCCTGCGAGCCACGACGTTTTGGCTTATAGTCGTCGCCATCGGTGTATACAGCGATTCAAGTGAGCTACGTGATCTCATCAAAAGGATTCACAGTGAAGCCGATACGGCAACAGTATATTTTATCGGCATCAGTGATGAACGTTTAAGTGAAATTTTGAAATCGGAATTTATTATTCCCGTGGTAATTTTTAATCGTTTTCCAAGTGAATTGAAAGACGTCAAAACGTTTGACAGAGACGGCATTTTGGTAGTGGAAGTCGATAGGGCTTGCAGTGAAAACCAACAGTACCTAGCACTGGTAGAGAATTTTGTGGTGCACCTGCCGGCTCGGAAGTTCGTCGTTATTATCGCAAGCAGTGCTGAATTGCTGGAGGAATATTTTCAGTATTTCACGGAGCTTAAATTTACGAGGATCTTTGGCACTGTAGAACGTACACCTTTTGTCTACCTTCCCTATGCAGATATTCCAGTTAAAGAGCTGCCCAAAGGCGACCAGCCTCTTCCCAATGCAATGAAAGACTTAAATGGCTTTAGTGTTCATACCACAGTGCAGACGGATTTTCCACAAGTTTTCTGGTACAACGATAAACGCGGCGAACGGACTATTGGAGGAACTGCGGCACAAGTGTTTCTCGCATTTCTGCAGACACATAATGCAACATTTACAGAAATTTTAATTGACAATTCATCTGAGCTAAATCCAATGGGTATAGAGGATGCACTTTTAAAATCTGATATCGATATAAGCATGAATGCCTTTGGCAATATTTCCGAGAAACTACTTGTGAGTTATCCGCTAGAACAAACAAAATTAGTTATTATGGTTCCAATAAATGGTTTATTGGATCCCAATGAGTACTTCCTGAGACCATTCACACCAGGCGCATGGATACTTATTGGATGCACCTTTGTTTATATCATTCTCATGTATTGCCTTAAGGACTATTATGCCAACGGATCTATCAACTTGTGGTCCTACATAAGTCAAACATTTTTACAACTACTCTCTCTGCCTCCTGAGAGACAGATAACTACTGACTATCGAATCCATATTCTAGTTTTGCTGTTTTCTTTCATCATGGGCAACCTTTATATCGTCTATTTGACATCATTTCTAACGGAATTTATAAAGATAAAACAATTCGAAACCATACAGGATCTGATTGATAACAACGTCCCTGTGATAACAACCGAATTCGTATGGGGAGAGCTTACTAAACCGGAAGTTTATCGTCCGGGTTTAGAGAACATTATCGTATTACTTGATGACAAAGAGGTCGACAAACAATGGACTTCTAATGTGAACACAAGTGTTGCTTGGATTGCCGCTACTTATGGAAGTGAATTCTTCATCGCTATGCACAATCGTTTTGGCAAATCGAAGTTTGCTGTAACTCGTGATGATTTGTTAACTTTCGATTTCGGATTTTTAACGATTCACCATTCACCATTTTTAGAAATTTTAAACAATTTCATTATGCTGATCAGAGATACGGGTTTGAGGCAGAAATGGTTACGGGATGCAGTTTGGCATGGATATAAGGCCGGTTTAATGGAATCAACAGAAAAACCACAGCCGGGACCGTCTCCTTTGACAGTAAATGATTTGCAATTCGCTTGGAATTGTTTAGCATTTGGTTTGACAGCTTCATTGTTGGTATTTGTAATTGAAAATTATTCAAAAATTAGACGTGTTTTTAAGTAATAATACTTTTTCAATAACTAATTGCCAGTGACTTAAGCAAATAAAATAGTTTATGCACATTCTTCACAGTAACAATATGTAAAAGAAAAATAATATTTTTTTGCTAAATTTAGTAGCACTTTTAATAAAGCATTTAAAAATGGATTTTGGTGTTTCAATTACTGTCATTATTAAAGAGGAGTAAGCAGAGGAAGCAATTAGAAGGTGCGCACGAATTTAAGTTCCGTGCGAATGCGAAGGTATAGAGATAAGTCAAATCCATTAGATAAGCACTCTAACAGGCAAAGTTAAACCACAGACAAGAGAAATATACAGATGTAGAATGGTAGAACAAAAGCATGTTACAAAAAAAAAATTTAAAACCAGCATACTAAAATCCAAAAACCAGCATACTATCATACAATACCTCGTTTGAAATGGCTGCAACATGAACGAACTCAAAGAATGGTGTATGATTCGAGCAAAAATGTTCGTTTCTTTTTTTCCTTTTCTGTGTTGGACTTCCTTGTGTGTTGTGGATGTTGTTGTTGTATTCCCATTGCTACTTAAATTCGTTTTCTTTAGTTTCACGAAAACCGGTTTTAGTTTTTTTTCTATGTATGTGTGTGTGATGTAATAATGTTGTTTTTTTTTCTTTTCGTTTTAATTTCTTATTAAGTAATGCAAGTTTAAAAGGGCATATATGGAAGGGGAATAGCGACTATACCATAGCTGTGTGATTTTCATAGTGCTGCAGCACGTGTTCAAATTGTTTGAATGGAAATTGTGCTACCGCGTATTCGTTTGTGCATACAGCATACACATGTATGTACATATTTGTATGTACATAGGTATATGCGATGGCCCAACAGAAGGGCGGGAAAAGTAGATCATTTCGTTTGTTTTTGTGATCGCAATAAAATATGTACAGTACGCCCTCGGTAAAAGCAACCGATAAAAATTCGAGCAGTTGCGTTAATTGAGGTTGTTGCAATAACCGAGTCACAAAAGAGTATGAAAAATAAAAGAATAATCTTCGTCGTAAAAGAAACGAAAAACAATATGTATATTTAATTCTGAGAGAAGTAACTGTAAAATAACTGCCCAGTTATAGTAAAACCAAACGCCAAAAAATAGAAACAAATATAAAACCGAATAAGAGATCATGTATGGAAAGTTGCGTTTACTGAGTCACATTTTTTTGAAAAGTTGCAATTACTGAGTCACTAATGGTAGCAATTTGGCTGCTGCTTTGACCGAGGTATTGCGATTATCGAGGGTTGCTTTTACCGAGGGCGTACTGTACATATGTATGTACATATGTATGTATGTAATTTCTTTGAAAACGTTAATTTCATTAACAGAGTACATTCCTTTAATGGCATAGACTAGAGTTGGGCTAAGTCGTGAATTTATGTTCACTGGTATAACTGTGAACGTGATTTTTTATTCACTGTGAATATAACCAGTGAACGTGAATTCACGACGATGCGACAATGAAACTACATAAACTTCTATAAAACTACATATAATTTACATACAATGAATTATTGACTATGTAATTCGTAAATATGCATGTACATACGTTTGCATGTATACTAGCCGTACTAGCCGTTAAAAACATTTCGACGCAATAATTCAAAAATAAACTTACCCCAGAAAGTAATGATATTAACGGACGCTCGATTTCTATATGCCTTTTCAAATTGCACATATTACATTTTACGAAACTTTCGTCAATTCAAAGAATTTCCACAAAAAACAAGTTTTTCTTCGTTTTTTTTTTTTGTAAATACGTAGTCCAAACACTAAACAAACAAATGCATGTAAATTTCCTTAAAATCACATATTCGCATGCACAGAATTAAACTAGCACACACAAATTCTTAGAACCGCTACGAAGTTCAACCTTCATCCCTTTTTTCAGCGGCAATTTTCAATGCAACGCAGCGAACAATATACATAACACACTATACATCCATGTTTGTGTGCGCAAGGCAGCATTATTCAGTATAGTATACACAATATCGTTCACCGCGTTCTGCTTTGTTCTACGTATCATTCACTGCCTCGCACCTCAAGTTCATACTCACGACCGCGACTTTTGTTGTGAAATCGTTATTTGCGAATTCCAAACTGTGACGTGAAACTATTCACGTTTTAGCGATTCACTGTTTATTTCCAAGTCGTTAACAGACGTTAACAGTTATTTTTCGTTCACGGTGAATAATTCACTGGTAGTGATTTTATGCTCATCACTAGCATAGACATAGACATCCACTTAAAGAGGATTTTTTGAAATTCTATCTCTAGGTGGGTAAATTCGGAAAAAAAAATCGGAACTCATCTCCAATTTGTTTTGCCTTAACAGTGGCAGCGGGGGCGAAGCAAGGCAAGCACGGGTCAGCTAGTCAAATATAATATATGTACATAGATACATGATACAGAAAACAGTAGGTAAGCATTGTTTTGATTTCCAGTTTGTAAGCCTTTACAGGAGCCCAACAAAATATTTGCCCTCGATTTTAAAACTACATACATTTAGTATGTCTATGTAATGAATGCCTCTACAAATTACTCAAATTTTTGTTTTTTCATTTGAAGGACATGTAAAAATTGTCGGAGAAATTTTCTTATTGATTTCTTATAAATCAAAAATTCGCTCAACCATAAATCAAAGAGCATCGAAATTTCACAGAAATGTGAAAATAAAACCAAACAAAAACAACAACCACAGATCAAAATATGACCACCATATACACACACAAACACACCACCGTTTAAAATCCAGAAACACCGACCAGCCAGTCAATCGTTCGTATATGTTCGTTCGGAAGATCGATTGAGATAAGTAGACAAAATAAAGGGTTTCAATTGCAACAAAATGAAATATAAAAAATATGTGTTTATACCAAAGTCACATTGTCACAACACACTGGAGGATGGTTGACTCGCAGCAGCGCCTCCTATATGTGAAACAGGCCGTAATGCTCCGCGAAAATGTCAAATGCCACGTGCACCTCTTGGCTTACAGAAAATGTAAACAAATGTACTGCGGAAGCCAAGAGAAACTCTAAATCTAACTATGCCACATTATTATTGAATGAAATATTAATAGATGTGACTTGCAAATACTACAATTTGCAATGAAATAAATTGGTTTATAAATTGATATAGAAGTTTAGTGCGTTATTTCAAAGAATGTGCTGTATTTCGGGAACGAATTTTCTCGAAAAAATATATACCATAATAATGGAAGCCAAGAGCAATTTTTGGTTTAATTATTGTACAATTCTTAAATAAAAAAATGCCGAAATGTGTTTTGATATATTTATATTTTTCGCAACTACACGAATTGGCTTACTTTAGTACATAAATTGTTTCCTTGATATTTAGGGGAATATTTACGAATTTGTTTTGTAAATAATTCAGTGTTTTATTTTGCCGCATACGGCGTAGGTTCACAAATGTATGTATGCAAGGTATGGAAATATCTTCCGTAGATGCAATTTTCAAGAAAACCTTGACTGTGAAATCTGTCCCAGTGAGCACTTATAAACCGCAATCTTGTAGTTGAAGAGAATGATGCAAGTATCATACTTACTTATTTTATGTGCGTACCTTAACTGAAAAGAAAAGCCACCTTCTAAGACTTCTAAAATTTTAGGAACACGTTGGAGAAAAAAAATACAAAAAGCATAGAAAAAGACATGTCTGGTATTTTAAGTACATATATACATATGCATTTATTTTAATTGTCAACAAAAACGACATACAAAACTTTGTTTGAAACTCAACTTATAATTATGTACAAACTTTACAATCATATACATACTAACACTTGTAAAATAAGCTACGAGATTTACATACAAATAAATATATCCATGCAAATGAAATAGAACCTATAATAATATAAAATACATCTTTTCATAACATCTTAATATAAATCAGAATTATGTATTTGAACATAAACACAGGTTAGGACAATTTATGGATTATTAAAGTAAACTTACTTACTAGGCAAAAATGTTCAAAATAATACGTACAAACATATATGTTTACTTAAATAGTATATATGTATTTACAACTACATATCTTAATTTCTAATTTTATTCGGAATGTATGTTTACAGCATATCAATCAACAAAAACTTGAATATTTTTAATCCTCTAAGAACACAATATCGGCTACATATGTGAACACATAACATACTATGAAAATGTGAATCACGAATTGGCCAACAGAACGATATTGTAAATATTTTGCCGAAACGTGCAGAGTAGAATACAAATTACAATAATTATAATTAATAGCGGTATTATATATTTAATTTGTTATTAAATGAAAAATTGAAAACTCAAACAACGCGTACAATATGCAACGCAAACACACACGGGAGAAACCGATTCACACTGAGAACATAAAAAAAACACTCAAAAACGAAAAATTTTCTTCATTTTTTTAAGCACATTATATGCCTTCATCAATTACTAATAATTTAAAACCACATTTAACTTTTAATGATACCTATTACACTTTCAATTATTGAATTCTTTGTCCCGAAAGAATATTTACCCCGATTTTTCTATACGATTTGACGTTTGGCAGACGAAGTTGTAAGCCAAGAGCACCACGTGTAGTTTTGTTACATTACGGCCTGTTTCACATATAGGAGGCGCTGCTCGCAGCGTTGCCACTTCAAAAAGAGGTGCGCAGTAGATCATTAAAAAAAATGCAGTAGAATGGATCTTTCCGCACGAACTAGTACGAAATGCTGCCCGGGTTAAATCCCACCTAAAGAGTTTTCTTCACGGTGCCACCTCTTTTGAATGTCTGACAAGCATCAGAGAGTATCATTTGTCACGATTGAGCTTCTCAACTCGCCGTTCGGAGTCGGCAAAAAACTGTAGGTCCCTTCCATTCGTGCAAAAATATAACACTGTGTGTGGTTGCGAGAAACAGGCCCAGGTTCACCTCGAGATGTAGCGCCAACTAAGTAAGTAAGTAAGTCTGAGTACGCCCATAAATTCCGCCACTAAATCTGTTTAGTGGTTCTCGAGATAAGCGTGTTCATACAGAAAGGCACATTTTTGGGACTTCCTTTTATACTATGTATAGATTTTACTGCCTGTTGACGTTGGAGAAGGGAAAGCGTTTCACTTTTGCGTCTGATTCAGGCAAATTTGTCCTACCGCGCTAAAGAAGTTTCACTTCAAAAATTAAATTCTCAAGAGTACTTACGTTAAGTTTGTTTCGTAGTTCATTTTTTACTTGGCTTACATCGAAAACTTTGGCTCTGCAACAGCACTACTATGGGGAGGTGAACACAAAATCAACATATACTCGCAAGGTTCAACATATAGTTGTTCTCCCAGAGCGTTTTTTGTATCGAGTAAATTAAACCAAAATATTGAACAATCTAAAGCATCATAGTATTTACATAAGAGGTCTTGGTTCCCTAGTAAAGACCTCCACTGACGTTCGTTTAGCAGAAAACGAGAACATAACAAAACATAGACAGATACAGAGATTTGCTTCATGAATGAAAGCATCCAACTTATTTGATATGTCAAAAGAGAATGTGGCCAAGTTCACAATAAGTTGGTGGCATCGTTCAGACGTTCTTTACACCGGTTATTTTTATGCATGGTTTTTGTACAGCTGTCCAAGAGAAGGTTTATCAAACAAAAAATTGCAGTAGATTGGATTTAGTGGCAGCAGATTTATTTTTTGCGAAAAGTGCAGTAGATCTACTGCTATTGCAGCAAAGTGGCAACGCTGTTGACTCGCACGACCATGTAACCTAAAACCTGCATGATCATAGAATAAACGAAAAACAAATTGGAAGGCGACATCGAGGAAGCCTTACCTGGTTAACCCTTTGGCACGGGAATCAATTGCGACCGTATTAAAATTATGTGGGTGATATTTTTAGATCAATAATGCTTCAAATACATATCATGTTTTGAGATTTTCAGTTGAAAAAAAAGTTTTGAAGATGGGTTTTAGAAATGTACATTTAAATGTACAATCCGCTCCAATTACAATAATTCGTGCTCCAAATAAACAAAAAATAACTTCTCGATTTATTTGCAGATTTATTTGCAGATCAAACATTCGCATTTGACCAGTATCTCACCTAACTGGGAAACGACGATGTGCTTGTTAACTTGTAGCCAGTGTGACCATAGTGGAATATAATATTCCATAGTGGAATATTTTAGACCTGCAGAGAATATATTTTTTTCAGAAAATATGCGCATATAAAAGTGGAATATTTTTTTCTCCAAAAGGAATATTTAGATAAAAAAATTATTCTCCATAAATTAGAATTAAATTATTCAGTGAAGTTAATTTTATTACTTCTAAGTCACAAAATTCACGGAGTTTGGAGCTATAGCAACACTATTTTATGTTTATTTGCTTCTGAAGTAACCGCAGTGCAGTAACAGGCTTCTTTTCTGTGCGGGTGTTCGTTTTCACTATACTCGTACATAGTAGTAGTCCGTTTCAAATCACGGTGGACTTTTGTCCCGCATATCTTCTCTTTTCTGTACATAAGAAAGGTTCACTCGAAAAGAAAAAAAAAATGCAGGTGCATCCAAAAATACTGAGATTAGTTTAAAAAAAAAAAAATTGAAACTTAACAGATAAACCCTTTTTTTAAATGAATAACATAATCAGTTGTACTTTGTTAGACAATGTAAGAAATGTTTTTCTTTAATATTTTGAGGTTTTCAATTTTTTGTTCCTCAATTGATACCGAAATTTTTTGACTTGAGTATTGCAAAAACCTCAATAAAAACAACTGTCCGAATTTCTACTATGTAGTTAATTTTGTTGAGGTCGTACTGTACCAAGTGGTATATAAAAGTGGAATATAAAAATATTGAAGTGGAATATAAATATTCCACTTTTCGTAGTAAGTGGAATATTTTTGAGAGAAGCTAATGGTCACACTGCTTGTAGCACGCTTGCTTGTTTACTTTAATTAATAAAAAATAAATAAACTTGGTGAGTGGCCCGGCAGAAAATTTTTTTTCTGAAATCTGGCCCGCCTGCTGAAAAGTTCTCACACCAAACATACATTCATTACGTGTCTTGTGAAAATTACCGCGATTATTGATAAGCAATTCGTGAAAAAATGTATCACGCACACATAAATGGTTGCGAGAAGTAGGGCCTGGTTCACCCCGAACTCTAGAGCCACGTAAAGAATGAAAAGGTAAGCAGCCTTTTTAGCTAGTTTAAATATAGTTTTTTATAGATTATATCTAAAATACGCATCCAGCAATTAATTTTGTTTGCAATTATAATGCAACGATATGTAATTATGTGTTTAAAACCAAAGAAATGCTGGTTTAACTTCGTTAGATCGCCAAACTGAAATTTTATTCATTTCAAAATGAACATCCTGCGAGCCACGACGTTTTGGCTTATAGTTGTCGCCATCGGTGTTTACAGCGATTCAAGTGAGCTACGTGATCTCATCAAAAAGATTCACAGCGAAGCCGATACGGCGACAGTATATTTTATCGGCATCAGTGATGAACGTTTAAGTGAAATTTTGAAATCGGAATTTATTATTCCCGTGGTAATTTTCAATCGTTTTCCAAGTGAATTGAAAGACGTCAAAACGTTTGACAGACAAGCCATTTTGGTACTGGAAGCCGATAGGGCCTGCAGTGATAATGAACAGTACCTAGCACTTGTAGGGAATTTCGTGGTGCGCTTGGAGATTCGGAAGTTCATCGTTATTATCGCAAACAGTGCTGAATTGCTTGAGGAATATTTTAAGTATTTTACGGAGCTTAAATTTACGAGGATCTTTGGCGTTGTAGAACGTATAACTTTTGCCTACCTTCCCTATGCAGATATTCCAGTCAAAGAGCTGCCCAAAGGCGACCAACCTCTTCCCAATGCAATGAAAACGGCTTTAGTTTTCGCACCACAGTGCATACGGATTTTCCAGGAACTTTCTGGTACAAGGATAAACGCGGCGAACGGACTATTGGAGGAACTGTGGCACAAGTGTTTCTCGCATTTCTGCAGACATATAATGCAACATTTACCGAAATTTTAACTTAACATTCATCTGAGCTATCTACAATGGGCGTAGTGAATACACTTTTAAATGGTGATATCGATATGAGCATGAATGTCATTGGCGGAATCACTGAGGAATTACTTGAAGAGAGCTATCGGCTAGATAATTTTTGGTTTGGCTGATAGCCGTCTACCAAACATTGACGATTATTTGTAAAATTTATAAAATAAAATTAAATTTTAACTTAAATATGTTTATATATGTGTGTATGTATAACTTAAAGAGTTCTCTTCTATTACATTTCTTCTATAGTACAGGACATAAAATGCGTAGCTATATAATAAATCAAATCCTTGCTGTCCATTTAAAATGCAGATTGTTTCATCTTCACTCAAGATGGTTGATCCAAAGAATCCGAGGCGCAGTTCTTTTAAAATTGGTCAAACGGCTAGAAAATTGGAACAGATCTTGCACAAAATTGGTAGTTTAAATATAGTTCTTATTTTATCCATTGAATTTGAGTTGAGAAAATACGTACTTTCTTGCAAATTATTGCCCCTATTTCGTAAGACAATTTTTGTTAAGTTGAGTTGAAATTTGGTTGAAATTTGAAATTCGGTATTACTGAACACAACTCTGAGAAAAAGAGTTGCCTGTCAACATAAAACCAAGATGGCGAATCCTCTTAAAGTTGTGTGCGTACTTTTTCTGGTATTATGATAGACAACTCAGTTGTATTTTGGTTGCTAGAGCTGTCAAAGACTAACAACTGATTTTTAGCAGTTGTTTGGGAGTAAATGTTGAGATACGAAAGGTGGAAAATTAACAAAAAGACGTATATAGGACAATTAAAATAATGCAATAATATTATTAATAACGTAATTAAAAAAATTTGAGCAGTTTAAAAGCATATAGTCCACATCAGTTGGAGAAAATAGTTTTACATCTTCAGCACTCGGAAGTGGTAATGGTATTGTAGTTGAGTGTCGATGCAATTTTAAGAAATCTTTAGTTTCGATTTGAACGTGCTTCTTTGTTCAGTACAAAAACACTTGTAAATATTGTGTAGCCGGTACCGGTTAACCGGCAGCCGGGTATGTGTGAAATGGCTCTAACAATATTATCTTCATTATTATCATTTAAAAAATTAAAAAAAACAAATCAAAACTTCTTTTCATTCTGTTTTTATTAAATATTGAGTTTCTGTTGACAATTTTTTTTTCTTCTTCGACCACTAGAAGTCAGATTTACGTTAAATAGTCAATTTGTAGTTGTAATTCGCATCTTAAAGTATGCAATTTCTTTTTACAATCACAACTGAAAAAGGTTGTTTTATGTGCATAATATGAAAAATTCGTTTAGTTGTGTGATAGTGGAGTCGTGTTATGGAATAGGGGCATATATCTCAGCTTACTATAATATAACCGATGCTAGGACAGTAGCTGTTATGTCGTTGATGAATAATATAAATAGTAGTACACTTAATAATATAGTATACACCACTGAAAACTGTTTTATAAAAATTTCCATTACGTACAGGTGCAACTATTAAAAAAACCTAAGTAAATATTGAATACAACCTTGAAATAATAAAATAACATAAAAAAAGAATTAATTTAATGTGCATTTAACCCAATATTTGGTTATTCCAATTTTTTTCTTAGTGAAGTCATCAATCCTGTTTGGCATCGAATCAAACAATTTTTTTATATGGGAAATTGTTAAATCTTTATACCAGATGTCTTATTTTACTTTCCAGTTGAGTAACAGATGTTGGAATTGTCTCTCTAATTTTTTTGCCCATGTAATGCCAACAGTTTTCTCTAGGGTTAAGATCCGGGCTACTGCCAGGCCAGGCCATGGAAGAGAAAGAATCCCCAAAGAATCCGTGTAGTTTAGTACCCAAAATTAGAGTACAGTAACAAAAGTTTATAAAAATGTTAGTTTACGGATCACACGCAGCAGAAAAGCTTAGCGATTTTGCTCTATGTGCAAACCTAAATCGTCCTGAAAATTCACACTACCAACACTGCGGTAAAGTTGCTATAAAGTAGGGACAACATCGTTTTCTATAATTTTTTCTTATTCTTGGCATTTACTGAGCCTCTAAGGATTACAATTTATCAAACACCAGATCTGGTTATTGCCCCCCATACCATCATATAAGGGGAATGCTTAACGGTGGGTAAAATGCAATAATCTGAATACCGTTCATCTTTTCTTCGGTGAACCACCGCGTTCCCGTCTGGGCCAAATAAATTGAATTTGGTCTCATTCGAAAATATCACTCTTGCCCTTTCGGCCTGAGTCCAATTTGCATAAGTTTTTGCCCATTTAAGCCTTAGTTTTTTCATTCGCGGTGTTAACAGTGGTTTTTTCTGCAGGACGACTTACATTACCTCCAATTCCATTAAGCAACCACGATACTGTCCGATCATTTATTGTTTCCCATTTTGCTTCTGGAGTAACCAGTCAAGATCCCCAGTATGTACAAATCGGTTTTTTAAACAAATTCGCTAGATCAGACGCTAATCTCTAGGAGATGTCTTTCTGGGCCTTCCGCTTCCAGCTTTCCGAGCAATAGAGCTCTCTGAAAATTTTTTCAAAATGTTACGCACACTCCATTCATTAGACCCCAGCTGACTAGCAAATTCACGATTTGACACTTTTTCCGTACGCAAAGCAACAATATACGCTTTCTCTTCAAAAGTTAACACCATTTCAAATCTTTGAAAAAATTAACCCATTGTGACTTATTACCAAATAAAAAAAAAATACAGAGCGCTTACCAGTAGTCTTGAAGGATATTCAGATAGTTAAAATATTGGTAATAACTAAAAAAAATATATGCTTATAAATTATTTCACCATACATAAATTGGCTAATTATTTCGAATGCGACGGTTTTTTTGTCCACGGCTGTACATTGTTTTCATACATTAGGATATAAGTAACAGTTCGGCTGAAAAGTTCGTATCGTTCCTATGAGAGGGCGCCACTTGAATTACATCCATATCATTTTTAGATAGTACCAACCTACAAAAGACACGTGTACAAATTTGACAGCTGCTGGACTATTAGTTTGTGAGATATAGCATTTTGAGTGAAGCAATTTTTGTTATTTTGAAAAAAAAAATGGATAAAACGGAATTTCGTGTGTTAATGAAACACACTTCCTTCCGCATCCACCGTATTCTCCAGATCTGGCCCCCAGCGACTTTTTCCTGTTGCCAGACCTTAAGAGAATGCTCGCTGGAAGGAAATTTAGCGCCGATGACGAGGTAATCGCGGAGACTGAGGCCTATTTCGAAGCAAAGGACAAATCGTACTACAAAAATGGTATCGAAAAGTTGAAAGATCGCTGTAATCGGTGTATCGCCCTCGATGGCCACTATATTGAATAATAAAATCGAGTTTTTCAAAAAAAAATGTTTCAGCCGAACTGTTATGTATATGACTTAGCTAGAAATTTTCAGATGCTCCTGTTATTACGTTACACAAAAATGGAGAAAATACGAGTCTCAACAATTACCGTCCAATTTCACTTTTACCAGTATTTTCTAAAAATTTTGAAATAAACAATGTTATCCTTTTTGGACAAAAGTAATTTCTTCAGCGTTTACCAATTCGAATTCAAAATAGGTAAATCAACAGAAGAAACTGTCTTGAGACTCTGTGGCGAACCTTATAATAGCTTAAATGAATCCGAGATTGCTGCTTCCCTGTTCATTGACAGCACCAAGGCTTTCGACATGGTGGACCATGATTTGCTGCTTTATAAAGCTTAGGAGGCAGGTTTTCGGGGGTTTGTTTATGATTGGCTGCTTCTTATCAAAGGGACCGGAAACAAAAAGATAAGGTTAAGGATAACTTAAGTTCGGAAAAAGGTGTTTTTCATAGTACCGTTTTGGGCACAACCATATTCTTAATTTTTGTCAATTCACTTTTCGATCAATGTTTTGAGCGGAAAATAACAGCTTTTGCTGATGACACTGCCTTATCCCACTCTGAAAAAACTATTTTAATTTGTTTATTACTGTCTATAAGGACCTTTGTAGCGGCTGGTTCCCAATTTTAAGTGAGAAGAGCGATGGTTGGGCAATCAGGGACGCGGCGATTGGTTGTCCCACTCTTCCAATGTAGCGGCTGCTGGTATGTGCCGAAAGGGGTTCTTACTTTCAGTGGAGAGTGATGGTCGGGGAATTTGAGAAACGGAGATTTGGTTGTTTCTCTGCCGCGTTTATGCTGTCCGGGGATCGCAGTAACCGTTGAATAGAAAAACGTACAAATCCTTGTGCCGCGTTTATATCCAGCAATTGAATAATATGTTGGGTTCTCTTTTCTTAAGTTTTATTTGCAGCGAAAAAATATATATAATTTACAATTTGATAGACAAATTGGCGCGCACAAGTGTGGGATCTCGGGAGCGGCGGCGGTAAAAAACCTCCGACATATGAAATCGCAAACCTGTGTAAAGGGCTGCGGGTGTATCACTTTTAAAGAGGCGTTTGTATAACGTCCGTCAGCCGAAATGAGAAACACGAGTAAATCTGCACCCGCCACTGTACCGCCTTTTATACAAATTCTATTGAGCTTTTACATTTGTTTACAGGATTGGTCAATTAGCAGCTTTTACATTTGTTTTCATGATTTGTTTTGGTTACTTGATCAATAAAGCTTTTATCAGTGCTGCCATATTTCTTTTACAATGTGTAGCAACTTTAGTATTAGCAATAGTATTAAGTATTAAGTATTAACAATTTATTATGGGTAATTCATTATTAATATAAGTATAAACATAAGTATAGGAAATTGATTATAAATATTTATTGTAGTATAGGTAAATTATTATTCATTATTAATATAATTCATTATCATGTGGCAAGATTTACGAATTGAAATAAAAATATATATTTATTTTACATGTGTGCGCAATATGGAGTGTTACACCTTGAAATTTCGCGCAAATGGTTTTTTGCACATAAACTAATCATAAGTGACAAAACGAAATTCATGTAATTGAATATCAAGGATTCTATCTGTGAAGATATGACATTGAGTTATCATTCACCCAGCTGTCCTAAATATACAGTGGTGGTCCAATATAACGAATGATATAATGTCCAGTTGCATTCGCTATATCGAAAAATTCGTAATATCGAACACATTTTCCTTGTACGAAACATAAAATAAATGTACAAATACTGTTTCTAATTCATAACACTTTATTTAATTTATTCATCAAGTCAACAAACAAGTTAAATAGTAGAAAAATAAGTAAAAGAAACTAAAACAAAATTAATTTATTTCCTTTTCTTTTCCAAAAAGCAATCGCCAATAAGGACATGCTTTTGCAAACGTTCAACGCAGAAATTTGTAGCTATTTCCCGTAGACTTATTAGAACAACGTTGGAAAACAGTGAACAAGTTTTGCAGAACTTCCAATGTTGTTCTATTTGGCTCAGTTAATACACTCTCAACTGCCTCGAATGAGCTCATACGCTTATCTTCTTGAAGAAACATTTCAGTATTGTTCCAAGATTCCAAATCCTCCGCTAAGCTTAACTAAGCGAATGGTTGGATCAAGGAGCTTACCTTCGGCTTCGGTTGCATGTACAACACCCAAATGTTTCCATCGACCGTTTCCTAAACATTATTGTATTTCTTAGGTAAATTTGTCTCGATCTATTTTTTAAGGCATGTACACAGATATTGTAGCAACATTCGTTATATCGAATATCATTTTTTTGTTCGTTCGCTATATAGAGCCGATAATGCATGTCTGAGAATGCACATCGCGTAAACAAATTACCAAACATCGACTACATCACCCTATTTCGATATTTAGCTTTGCATTATAATTCTAAATTTAATTCTTATTTTCTTTTGCTAACTCAATATCACTTGTACATAATATTGTAACGTTAATGTTTTTTGCTGTCTTTTTCTATCATGCATTGCCGCTCAAACGGCATTCTAACAAAAGCTTTTATTCTTCTACATTGTTTATGTACTGCAGACATTTGTAAGCTTAACTGGCACGCTCTCTCATTACCACGCATTGCCGCTTCACAGCATTCGTGATTCAACCTTCGACCAGTGAGCATCTAATCTTCTTAACGTAAACAAGTTACACATTACACAATTACACTTTATATTAAAACACAGTAAACACACATTACATTAAATATTGGTTTTTTTTCCAGTTGTTAAAACGAATTACTTTATAATCTTGTATTGAACACTAAACATATTATCGAACATTATACACATTTTTTATGAAAACACAAATCACACACATAGTTTTTTTTATTATACAATACACACATTGCAATCATACACAATTCGAAGCATACATATGTACACCACACGCCACTCACCAAATACAACATATACACACATCATCATCGGGATTTCGCCGTCGTCGTTGCTGCTGGTCAAAGGGAGTTACATATGAGCTACATATGTTACACATGCATGTTATTTTTTGGTTTGTATGAAACATATTTATTATAATTGTGAATTATACAAATCATCATCTACAATATCCAATATTTTGAACCATTCACCAACATAAATTTCTGGTCCTTCTAAAGCCGAATAAAATAAAAGTGAAGTGTTTAATAAAACAATTGATTTGATTGCTCTTTTTCATATATATACATACATACAAAAATTACTGTTCTTGAAACAAGATTTAACGCATGCATTTATGTACTTTTTCTAACCGGTAATCTCGTGATTCATATCGAATAACTGTAATCAAATCTCGCCATCTATACTGTACTGTACATATAAGTACAGTAACTTAACATTGAAACTTAACATACATAATTGCATGAGCATAAACTTTTTTCGTTGTTCCGCATGCTACGGGTTTTTTCATATACATATATATTTGTGCATGGTCAAATATCAGTGCCGTTTTAAATCGCGATCTCACATATAGACATACATATAAAAATCACGCAGTATATACATATGTACCGCTTTACATAACTGAAAGATCACGCGTTTATATCAAACGGGACAAACTTTTAAATTGTTTCGCGCCTATTGACTTTTTCGTTCGTCGCATTGAATTTTTTTTGAATTACCTTTTTTTTTATAAAGTTGTGATCAATTTAAAAATAAAAATGAATAAGGTAGTTGCAAAACGCGGTCGTGTTAAGGGTTGCTTAACTGCTTTGGCAACATTCGCTGATAAGATTGATGAAACCACGTCCCTATCAGCCGTTGAAGTTCGTATCAAAAGGCTTGATGAAGCATTTAAAGAATTTGTTACCCTGCAAAATGAACTCTTTAATTTTATCGACAACCCAGACTACATCGATCGTGAACCCGAGTTTTCTGAGTATGAAGAAAAATATTTTCATGCTCATTCGCTTTTTTCTGACGCGATAAACCGCCTAAAGACCGAGGAACAAATCGAAAATCGTGAAGATGCGCAAAGCGTGTCATCGGCCAAAGATTCTGTTCCTGTTGATCCGCCTAAATCCGTACATTTGCCTAAAATAACTGTTCCGCATTTTTCCGGAGACTACAAAGATTGGCCTGCCTTCCGTGATCTATTTACCGCCTTAAAATGTAATCGTCATCTTTCAACCATTCTACCAACCGCGCTCGCACAAGTCCAGGACGATCAAGGAAACAATGTCGTCGTTAGGATTTTACTCGATTCGGGATCCCAGGTATCGTTTGTAACCGAGCAAATCGCTCAAAGCTTGGGATTGCCCTGAAAACGTTGTCGTGTCCCAATTCTAGGAATCGCCTCCACATCAGCTGGATTAATCAACTTAAAAATCAATTCGCGCTATAATTCTGACTATGTCGAAGCCAGCTGTTATGTTTTGCCTAAAATCTCCTCCTCTCTTCCTCCATTCGCCTTCGACTCCATCTCTCTCGACAAGCTCCCAGCCGATCTCGCGGACCCTCAATTCTTTTCACCGGGTCCCATAGATATCTTGTTAGGAGCTGATAGATTCTTCAATATCATTTAAGGGACAAGAAAAATACAGTCTGATGGAGGCTTAGTATCGATACCAACCATTTTCGGCTTCATCATAGCAGGAAGCCACTCACAGTTATCGCCTTCATCATCGAACATTAACACCAATTGCACTCGGTTAGATCAATGTCAAAAATTTGACTTAGAACGATTTTGGAGGTTAGAAGAAATACCGTTTGATTCACCCGCATCGCTAGATGAACAACTAGCTGAAGAAAACTTCGTCGAAACCCATATTCGCCGAACAGATGGCAAATATGAGGTTCAATTGCCTTTCAAGCCTGGTACTGAGTTCAATTTCGCAAATTCGTTTCACACTGCCCTCAATCGTTTCTACTCAATTGAACGAAAATTGAATTCCAGCATTGATCTAAAAAATCAGTACTCTGCCTTCATTGAAGAATATTTGTCGCTTGGGCATATGGAAGAAATATCGCCCAGTGAAATCTTACGAACTAAGAATCATCCAAGCTACTATCTCCCGCATCATGCCGTATTCAAATCCGACAGCAGTACGACAAAGATTCGAGTCGTTTTTGACGCTTCCGCCAAGTCACATAATTCGATGTCCCTGAACGAAACTTTGCTTGTTGGTCCTTCCATTCAACGTGACATATTTTCAATATGCTTACGATCTCGACGGCATGCATATCTTATCACAGGTGACATCGAAAAGATGTACAGACAGATCTGGGTCTTACCACAACACTGTGATTATCAAAGGATTCTTTGGCGTAAAGGTCCAGAAGATACTGTACGTCACTATCGCCTCCTTACAGTTACGTATGGAACTTCGGCTGCCCCGTTTCTCGCAGTACGCGTTTTGCAGCAACTGGCTGCAGATTCAGCAAGCACACATCCACGTGCATCAGCAACAATCATGAATGATTTCTACGTCGACGACGTTATCACAGGCGCAGACACCATCGATGAAGTCATTGCCCTACGCACAGAGTTAGTTGATGTCCTGAAAACCGCAGGTTTTAATTTGCGTAAATGGACAACAAACTGTTGGCCACTTCTTATTTCAATCCCTGAAGATCAACGAGAGTTATCTCCGGTTGATTTCGAAGAATCCAATGCTGTTAAGATGCTCGGTTTACAATGGTGTCCATCGCGGGACTGCTTTTCATACAAGGTCAAACTTTCAAATTCAGGCACATGTACAAAACGACGTATACTATCCGATGCTTCTCGCATATTCGACCCTCTCGGGTTCCTCTCGCCAATCGTAATCGCAATAAAAATTATGTTCCAGGAGCTTTGGAGAATGCATCTTAAATGGGACGAAAAAGTTCCGGACAATTTGGCACAGCAGTGGACAACTATACGAAACGAATTACCACTCGTCGAATTATTATCTGTTCCCCGAATTATGATGACCAATAATGATAATTGGGAGTTTCATGGTTTCTGCGACGCATCTTTAGATGCCTATTCAGCCGTCGTGTACTGTAGAAGCATTAATACAGACAACTCCATATCGGTTACCTTGGTTGCAGCCAAGACAAAGGTCGCTCCGTTGAAGGTGTTGCCTCTCCCGAGGCTCGAATTATGTGACGCACTTTTACTTACTCGCTTACTCAATAAAATAAAGATCTCATTACAGGAACCCAACATAAAAACCTTTGCCTGGACCGACTCATCTATAGTACTCCATTGGCTGTCGGCAACCCCAAAGAAATGGTCGGTATTTATAGGAAACAGAACATCGGAAATCCTCACATCCATTCCAATCAAATCTTGGAATCACGTTCGATCGGCATTTAATCCTGCAGATGTGGCAACACGAGGAATGTCACCCTCTTCACTGTCGCAATCGGAGTTATGGTGGAATGGACCCCGATGGCTGAGGGAAGAAAGAAGTCAATGGCCCTTATCGTGTTACAAAATTAAAGACATCGACCCTGCTCAACTGGAAGAGAGGAAGGTATCTTCAACACAGGTATTCGCATTAACTAAAAGTACAATAAATATCTTTGAAACGATTTTGCATAACACATCAAGCTGGTATAAATCGGTACGCGTTATATCCTACGTTCTACGTTTCATCAAAAATAGTCGGGTATCGTTCAATGTTCGCCAATTTGAAGCTCTACAAACTACAGAGCTATCGCTTGCAAAAACACAACTTATCAAGGCTACTCAAAATTCTTTATTCCGCGACGAAATCATAGCATTAAAACATAACTCAGAAGTACCAACAAAAAACAAATTGCTGTCCTTGAGCCCTTTTATCGATTCGTTTGGTGTTCTTCGGGTCGGCGGTCGAATAGAACACTCGAACTTAACATATTCTGAAAAACATCCTATTCTTTTATGCAAGTCCCATCCAATCTCTAAACTTATCGTTGAACACTTGCATAAAAAATACTTACACGCGGGTGTGTCCCTCTTATTCGCATTAACAAAACAATCGTTCTATATTCTCGGTGGCAGAAATCTTTGCCGAAGGGTTGTTCATGATTGTATAATATGTTTTCGGCAAAGACAATTGACAACCAAGCAACTTATGGGAAATCTTCCCAGCGAACGTGTTCGCTACTCGCGTCCCTTCAGCAGAGTCGGCTGCGACTATGCAGGCCCAATTACGCTGCGCCTGAATCGGGGAAGAAATCCAAAATTCCAAAAGGCATACATCGCATTATTCGTTTGCTTTGTTAAAAAAGGCGGTTCATATAGAGCTCGGTGGCGACTTATCTTCAGCTGCATTTCTTTTGGCCCTGGATCGCTTCGTAGCCCGTCGAGGAAAACCTATTGAGATTTGGAGCGATAACGGGACAAATTTTCACGGCGCCAAGCGACTACTGAACGAGCTTTACCAACATCTTTGCAGTCAACACCATCACACCATTATCATCGATCATTTAGCCAAGGACAACATCAACTGGAAATTCATACCACCGTCCTCACCCCACTTTGGGGGTTTGTGGGAGTCTGGTGTGAGATCAGTCAAACTGCACCTCAAACGAGTAATAGGAGATACTAAACTCACCTATGAGGAAATGTACACCCTGCTCTCTAAAATAGAGGCATTGCTGAACTCTCGACCCTTATGGCAAACGTCTGACCTTGATCCTATAGCCCTCACACCCTCTCATTTCTTGATAGGGGAAGCATATACCGCTGTTCCTCAGACTGATAATCCTACTGATGTTTCAATATCCACTAATTGGTCTCTTTTACAGGCAATGCAACAAGGTTTCTGGAAACGCTGGCATAATGAGTTTCTCACTTCGTTGCAGCAGCGCTCTAAATGGCAAAAATCTAAGCCCAACCTCGAAGTTGATGACGTCGTCCTAATCAAGGAGCCCAAATTGCCTCCGTCCAAGTGGATTATTGGTCGTATTTTAAAAACTCATCTTGGAAGTGACAACAAATGCAGAGTTGTAACCATCCGAACAAAATTTGGTGACTATGTTCGACCAACAATTAAGGTTGCGCCGTTGCCTATTGCTAAAAGACCGTAGTCTTTTAGGGGGGGCTGGATGTCTGAGAATGCACATCGCGTAAACAAATTACCAAACATCGACTACATCACCCTATTTCGATATTTAGCTTTGCATTATAATTCTAAATTTAATTCTTATTTTCTTTTGCTAACTCAATATCACTTGTACATAATATTGTAACGTTAATGTTTTTTGCTCTCTTTTTCTATCATGCATTGCCGCTCAAACGGCATTCTAACAAAAGCTTTTATTCTTCTACATTGTTTATGTACTGCAGACATTTGTAAGCTTAACTGGCACGCTCTCTCATTACCACGCATTGCCGCTTCACAGCATTCGTGATTCAACCTTCGACCAGTGAGCATCTAATCTTCTTAACGTAAACAAGTTACACATTACACAATTACACTTTATATTAAAACACAGTAAACACACATTACATTAAATATTGGTTTTTTATCCAGTTGTTAAAACGAATTACTTTATAATCTTGTATTGAACACTAAACATATTATCGAACATTATACACATTTTTTATGAAAACACAAATCACACACATAGTTTTTTTTATTATACAATACACACATTGCAATCATACACAATTCGAAGCATACATATGTACACCACACGCCACTCACCAAATACAACATATACACACATCATCATCGGGATTTCGCGCGTCGTCGTTGCTGCTGGTCAAAGGGAGTTACATATGAGCTACATATGTTACACATGCATGTTATTTTTTGGTTTGTATGAAACATATTTATTATAATTGTGAATTATACAAATCATCATCTACAATATCCAATGTTTTGAACCATTCATCAACAATGCACTTGAAAAAAGTGTACGTTCTATCGATCATTCGTTACATCGGCATTCGTTATACTGGACCACCACTGTAATTTAAATGTATGTGCCCGTCAATTTTGCGAAACCGCCTTTAATTCAAACACACAATGTTCTGTGGGTTGCCTTAATATCGAACGTGTTGACAGCTTTAAGTATTTAGGAATAATATTGGATAAAAGGTTAAGCTAAAAAGATCACACTTTAAATCTGGCAAAATACTTAAATAATGTTTTGAGAGAGTCTTATCACCTCAGCCTTTACTGAAGGCAGCATATTTTAAAATTACATAGTATAATGATGGTTTATTTAAATTGAAAAATCAGCTTATTTTGATTCAAAAATTACATTGATTAAGTGATTGTCGGTTAGAACGATGTTGAAAGTAAAAACTGTGCAAAACCTTGAAAAGATTTTCCCCGACAAAGACTAAAACTGAAAATGTCAGGCCACAAAGCAAACAAGTCCAAGCAAAGTGCAAATGATGAATCGTCAATGGAAACAGTAATATGTCTGGCTCGTGTTTCACATCAATTATACCGGCTGAGTAGCCCTGCACAACTGCGTCATTAGCCCATTTAAGCATCAAACCCGTATCCATGATTCGGATGATAAAATTATTTAAAATCTCCATGAACGGTGAATGCTTAGCCAGGAGGAAACCCAAATAGTAGTCTAGCAAACTGTCACTGATTGTGTTAAATTTTGGTTTGCCGAAACTCATTTGCAAGTCCATAAGGAACTGAGCCTTATCCAGAGCGGTGGGATAGGCAAAGCTTGTGTTTTGCATTGAGTTCCTTTCTCTGTTGACAACATCATTGTCAACTAGTAGAACAATGTTTTCGAATCCTGGTTGATGGAGCTCTGGCTCAGAAATCAAGTCCCATTCGTAGTCGACCATCATCACAGGGACTTTATTATCAATCAGATCCTGTATTGTTTCGAATTGTTTTACCTTTATAAATACCGTTAGAAACGATGTCAAATAGACAACATAAAGATTGTGCACGATAAAAGAAAATAGCAAAATTAGAATGTGAATTCGATAGTCAGTAGTTATCTGTCTCTCAGTAGGCAGAGAGAGTAGTTGTAAAAATGTTTGACTTATGTACGACCACAAGTTGATAGCTCCGTTGGTATAATAGTCTTTAAGGCAATACATGAGAATGATGTAGACAAAGGTGACTCCAATAAGTATCCATACGCCTGGTTTGAATGGTCTCAGGAAGTACTCATTGGGATCCACATTGCCATTGATTGGAACCATAATCGTCCAGCTGAGGAGTCCTAAGGGATAGCTCAACTCTAGGGCTTCGGTATCGGTGTAGGTGTTCATGCTGATGTCAACAGCACCAATTAACGTTGCATTCACCACGCCCGGTATAAAAAGTTTCCTTGAGTTGCCGATCACAATTTCTGTAAATGTTGCATTGTGTGTCTGCAGGAATGCGAGAAATAATTCCGCCACAATGCCTCCAATAGTCCAGTTGCCTCGTTTATCTTTGTACCAGAAAACTCTTGGAAAATCATCCTGCGCCGTGGTGCGAAAATTGAAGCCGTTTAAGTCCTTTAATGCGTCGGGAAGAGGTTGGTCGCCTTTGGGCAGCTCTTTGACTGGAATATCTGCATAGGGAAGGTAGGAAAAAGGTGTATGTTCTACAGTGCCAAAGATCCTCGTAAATTTAAGCTCCGTGAAGTACTGAAAATATTCCTCAAGCAGTTCAGCACTGCTTGCGATAATAACGACGAACTTTCGAGCCGGCAGGCGCACCACAAAATTCTCTACCAGCGCTAGGTACTGTTTGTTTTCACTGCAAGCCCTATCGACTTCCACTACCAAAATGTCTAACGTTTTCACGTCTTTCAATTCACTTGGAAAACGATTAAAAATTACCACGGGAATAATAAATTCCGATTTCAAAATTTCACTTAAACGTTCATCACTGATGCCGATAAAATATACTGTCGCCGTATCGGCTTCACTGTGAATCCTTTTGATGAGATCACGTAGCTCACTTGAATCGCTGTAAACACCGATGGCGACAACTATAAGCCAAAACGTCGTGGCTCGCAGGAGGTTCATTTTGAAATGAATAAAATTTCAGTCTGGCGATTTAAGGAAGCTATACCAGGATTACTTAGGGACAGAATTTAAATAATTTCAGATCGTTGCATAATAATTTCAAACAAAAGTAATTGCTTGATGCGTATTTTAGATAAAATCTATAAAAAAAACTATATTTAAACTCGCTTAAAAGGCAGGTTGCCATTAATCGATTTCGTGAATACTCGTAATGGAGTGATAGTTAGTTAGTTGATATCGCCTCTGTGTGTAGTTTTCTATAAACACGCAACCAATGTATGTTGGGTATGAGAACCTTTGATTGAGGCCATTGCAGTGCAGTTGAACCCAATTCGGTTCTTGACTGTCCAGTTTAGAAAAGCTCGGTACTCTCCGGATCTATTTTTAAAATATTTCTAACTTTTCTGAATACTATTTTCATGGTAATGGATTGTTTGTCACCTGTTTCTAATATTATCTGATTCTTAAATAGATTTAATGCTTTTTCTGTGATGGGAATAACATCTACACTATATCAGTATCTGCACTGTGTACGGTGTTGGAATCGAAAAACTCACTAATTCGTTGTCACTTTCAGTTTTCTGATAACTTATTCTGTCGGCTACTACATTCTCCTTGCCTTTGATATATTCCACATTGAAATCAAATTCTGTTAACTTAATCTTCGAGCGTTGGAGCCTGCTATTTGGTTCCTTCAGAGAATTTAACAATACCAAAGGCCTGTGATCCGTTTTAATCGTAAATCTTCTTCCGAATAAATACGGCCTAAAATACTTCGTGGCCCAAACTATAGCCAAAAGCTCTTTCTCAGTGGTACTACCATTAAGGGAGCGACTTCCATAGCTAATTGCTCTATTATTTTGCATCATAACTGCTCCTAAGGCATAGTTGCATGCATCGGTAATTACTGTAAATTTATATTGAAATCTGAATGTACTAGGATCGGGTCATTCTTTATTAGTTCCTTAAGTTTATTGAAAGCTTCTAAAACTCTATCTTTTGTATGTATTAACCTTTGAATTTTTCTTTGGAATAGTCCTTGATAAAGCGTCTGTAATATCCTGTGATGCCCAAAAATGATTTGATTTCCTTCTGAATTTTCGGATTATTAATTTTATCTATGGCTTCTACTTTCTGTGGATTAGTTTTCATACCTTCTGGGGTAATAACGTACCTTAAAAATCTGGTTTCTCTTTTAAGAAAGCTACATTTTTCTAACTGTATGTTAAGATTGAATTGGCCAAGGCGTTTAAGAATTAAATTTAGTGATTCTAGTGATATGTTCTTCGATACCAGTTAAAAAAATTAGGATGTGGTCCAGATAGACAAGACATATTTTTCCAATATATTGTTACTAAGTCGTTGGAAAGTAGCGGGATCGTTGCGTAGGCCAAAGGGCATACCAATATATTCGTAATGTCCATTAGAGGTGAAAAACGCAGTTTTGTGTCTCTCGCCGGGGTGCATTTTAATCTAGTGAAAGACCTAAGAAAGATCCAATGTACTAAAGTACTAGCATCTTCCTAATTTATCAAATTTCTCTTCGATACTTGGAATAGGAAATCGATCTTCATACGTAATATCGTTAAGCTTACGATAATCGATGACGATACGCCAATTTTGCTTACCCGCTGCTTCTATCTTTTTGGGGACAACCCAAATTGGGCTATTGTAAGGACTATTTGATTCTTTTATTATATCCTGACTAAGCATTTCCTCGATCTGTTTATTAACTTCGTCTCTATGAATTTGAGGGTATCTGTATAACTATGAAAAAACGGGACGTTCATGTTTAGTACTTATGCGGTGTTTTATCTCGTTAGCAAACGTTACCTTGTTGATAGAAGGCATTCTTGTGGTTTTTGATAGTGTTGGTTAAACATCGATAGTTTCCATTTCCGATATTATCGATAGTTTTGGGAAAAAACTATCGATACTATCGATACTATCGATAGTTTTACCAAATTTTTAAAAAGCCTTAAAAAAACTTTTCTATTAGGTACAATACCTTATGAATACTAAAAATCTGATGAAAAACTTAATATTTGAATTTAAAACTAGTTTAAAGCAATTAGAAATCTATCCTTTCAATAGTTAACTTGCTTTTTAAGATATACATATCTATGAAAACAAAAAAAAAAGAGCTGGATGGATGGTAGCCCCAAAATAATATTTAGAGCTCATCGATACCAATTTTTCCACGGGATATCAAAATAAAATACCTAAAGCTATATATTTGTAGAGAGGTGAACGGCACACCAGCAAATAACCCAACCCATACACTGCCAGCCTCGTTCGTTAGAATCCGCTAAACACATAAATAGTTATGCACTGCATAAAGATTTATATTGCCACTATACAACGATGCATAAATCGTTATTCATAAAACATTTTTCAGCCCATTAGAGGCCCCGCGCACAACAGACTTTCTATCGGCCGATAGTTTTGTCGGGCTCTTAATCAGAATGAAAATATATGAGAGTGCGCACACAACAACGTTTCGGTATCGGCCGATAAATAAGTTTAATATGCTACACGATTGCCTTCAAATTAAAGTATCGGCAAACTATCGGCCGACTACTTAATCAGTACGGCGCTCTTCCACGCGCGCACACTACCGACTATAAAGTCGGCCGATTTTGTCGATAGCTCAGTTTGCTCTGAGTTTTTAATGAGTTCTGGATGATTCTTTTATGGAATTATGGACACTTTTTGGGGTAAAGCAATGATTACATCTCTGGAATTTTTCTTATTAACTACCATTAATCGACTGTTTTCTGCAAAATCTGTTTGACGATTAGCAATAGCCAATCGTTCGAGAACAGTCAGTCGATTGTTGTCTAGTGTGCTTACTCACTACCAACCCGACTATTTAATCGGCCCAGTGTGCGCACCAATCAGCCCAACCCGAAGAAACAGTCGGCCGATAGAAAGTCTGTAGTATGCGGGGGCTCTTATAGTTATAATGAGCTTGTGTCAAAAAAAGTACCCAAAAAGGGAAATTTATTACATTTCGCCATTATAACATATTTCGGTTGGCACTGAGCAGTCTTCTTCAAAGAAAAGGCATAAGCGAGAGCCGAGAGCTATAGTACGTATTCAACGAACTGCAATCTGCAAACAAATTTAATAAAGGTCAACGAGAATCACAATCACATATAATTTATAATGACAATGTCAGCAAAAAATCTCAAGTTGCAATGACAATGATGAGACATGAAGTTTTCCAGTATCTACTGTGGATTTCCAGTATTTTTTAGTTGAAAATAATTTGGATTTTGGAAGTATTAAAACTATCGATAGTTCTTTTGATAGTTTTTTTAAAACTATCGATGTACGCGATAGTTTTTTACTATCGATACTATCGATAGACTATCGATGTTAAACCAGCCCTAGTTATTATATTTGATATTTGATATATATTGATAGGTAGATTTAAATGGCACTACAAGACTTTGATCTCATATAAAGTACCTAAACTAAAATAACAAGTTAGTTAATAAATTGGTAATGTAAATACAAAAATTAAAAAAAAAGAGACAAGAAATAAAAGAGAAATTAAATTTAAAAGCCAAAAAAAAGTATGTGTACATAGGATTTAAATAAAGAATTAAAATTATTTTCTAAGTAGAAGTATTTCCTGAGCTTATTCTTTGCAACTCAACAGGAAGATTATTCCAATTGAACAGCGGGCGTCAACTATTCAATACCGACATCGGATAAAATGCAGTGTAACTTGAGTTACACCATGCATGGTGAATTCGTGAGCATGAGCGATAAGTAGTATACTGAGCGTACTGTCCTTTGACAAGATGATGGAATTTTTTTCAGATTCGGGAATCGATTCATTTTTTAGTCTACCGTCAAGTCTTAGGATGCCCTCGGTGTCTAAAGATGGATTCAATTTACGAATCTTACTCCTCACAGGAATCGGCTTGCCTTGAGAGAAACAAGGAAGTTCATTAATAAAATATATATTATTTTGAACATGCCTTATCCAGAATTGTAAGGCGTCTCTTCGTTCTTCGGCTGTGCACCACATGAAATTTTCGTGGGGTGTTCGCCTAGCGGCATCTGCGAACCGCCTACATCAGGCGGTAACAGCAATAACCTAGTCTAGACGGGAATATTTACTAAGCATCTTGTGCTCTTCTGGTTGTACCGCAGCAAAGAGGGCAGTGACCACAGGAATTTCTTTGCTAACAGACGTCTGAAAACAGGCCACTTGTCCTCGTTTTCCACCAGCCAACTTGGTCCAAGCCACCACAATTCATACGCTTCGAGTTGTGAGTGGTACAAGCCGCGAGAGGCAACATCAGCTGGGTTGCTTGCCGATGGTACATACCTCCAGCAGTCAATAGCAGTGAACTCTTGTATTTTCGTAATGCGATTGGCAACATACTGTTTATATTTACCAGAATGAGATTTGATCCAACTCAGCATTGTCCTAGAAGCCGACCAGAACTTTCTGCTGGTCGGCTTCTAGGAAGTGACTTAACGTTTAGTACCTCTGTCACCTTCGCACACAGTTCCAAGCAGGGAATCGGAATTTTCGTTAGCGGGGCGACCTTTGACCTCGCCATTAGAATCGATACTCTGGTCGCAACATCTCGAGATTCCACCCTTAGGTAGGCCACGGAAGCATAGGCGGCTGACGAAGCGTCGGCGGACACGTGTAGCTGTACGTTGTAATCATCTGGGGCTGTGAAGACCCATCTTTGAATTTTGATATTTTCATTCAGTGGCAGCTGTGCTCGAAACTTAAGCAATTCCTGCTGCAGTGATTCAGGTATGGCTTCATCCCATCCGCAACCTGCGAGCCAGACCTATAGACAGACGAATTTCCCAGGAACTTTAACCGGTGCTAACAGATATGACGGGTCATAAATTGTTGCTATGTCGGACAGCTGCTGGCGTTTTGTAACAGGTCCTGTGGATGAGGTGATATAGACACGGTTCCCAATATAATCGGTCTGACAGCACCAGTAGATTCCCAGAGTGGTCCGATCTGCATTCAGGTCGCAGAGAGCACTCGATACAACCAATTAATCTGGGAGGCTTTGAAGAAACGTTGACCAATTTGAGTTCCACTTTCGTAGTGTGAAACCACTTCTCGGAAGCAGCCGCTGAAGCTGCTCTCGAAGAACTAGAGTCTCGTCCACTGCATCCGCCCCATGAAGACAATCATCCAAGTAGAACCATTCTTTCAGTATCCGTACTGCGTCTGGAAACTCTGTTTCTTCGTCCTTGGCCAATGTATGCAGTGTTTTTATCGCGAGATACGGAGAACAGTTCAATCAGTACGTCGGAGTCAGCAAGCGGTAGATAGCCGGGACTCCATCCTTATTCTTCCCACATATACGCTATGTGTCCATATCACCCTGGTCGACAAGGATCTGACGATAGCATTTTTCTATGTCGGCGGTAAAACTAATACGGTGGTTACACCACCTTAGCAGTATAATGGACAGATCATTCTGCAGCTTAGGTCCCACATGTAGGCAATCGTTGAGTGACATACCTTATTTGGGTCTTCTCGATGCGCTGAAAACCGTTCTCAGTTTTGTCGTGGTGCTGGCATCCTTATAAACTCCATGATGAGGAATATAATAGACACGGTTCGGCTTAATGTCTTCTTCAAAGAGTTGTCATATAATCCTTTTAAGTTAAAGTCTTTCTCCGGGCGCTTTTCGAGAGAGCAAAGAGCTTGAATGAATCAGATTTTGTGTCGCCTAAATGCTCTGGCTTGAAGGAGGACCTGAATGGATAGCGGATAACGTATCGTCCAGATCTAGTGCGATGGACAGTTTGTTCATAAAACATCTCGCAGTGTACTTCATCTTGGGACAAGTGGGATGAGATCTGAATATCTTCTTTTTCATGGAACTGCCACAGATCTTGCATTTATACATCGAGATCCAAGTAAGTGCACAAGTGATGGTGGGCAACTCTAGAGAAGTTGTTGGTGGCAAGCGCCCATAAACCACCAACCCTAAGTGCGTATTTTGTGCTACAGGAGCACTCGGACTTAACTGTTTGATATCTTTTCGCAGTATCGAACCATAGAGATCAGTGCCTAGAACGAGATCGATTGCCCCAGGCTTAGCGAAGTTGGGGTCCGCCGGTTCCAGATTCAAGAACGGATGAAATTGTGCTAAATCCAGCTGCCTAGCAGGCAGTAAATGTCCCAGTCGTGGAAGTACCAGCGCGGCGCAATCGATGTGGAACTCTGGGTGCTTAAGAGAGCATATAATAAGTTGAACCAGACTCGTCGACGGGCCTACCAAAATACCTCCAACGCCAGTCACAGGGACCGAGGTTCTAATTCGTCGAAGATGCAGTTGCAGATTGCTAATAAACGATGCTTGTGAGCCGCTATCTAGCAGCGCTCGGAGCTGAAGAAAATGTCCAATCGCAGATCGAGCACCCACCAGAGCCATGGCGAGTAACGCAGGTGTGATTGGAGCTTACCTGGCCCAATGTAGATTGCACGTCATCGTGCAGCATCGTGTGATGCTTCTGCTGGCATTTGGCACATGTATACGCTTACGTACACGTGCTAGATCGATGATCAGCTCGCAAACAAGTCCAGCATAACTTCGCCTTCTTCATGAATCATGATCTCCATACGCTGAGCCGGGGTTTTCTGCCAGTGCAACTGCGACAGGTTCGAGGAACTGTTGCTTGATGACTCCACATCGTATTACTGTTCGATGTTGTTTGACCGACTTGTCTGGATTTGGTCTTTTTGCCAATAGATGCCATAGCTACGAGCCCTTGAAGGCGATTTTCAACGAATTTGTTCAGTTCTGCATAAGTGGGAAGGGAGTTTGGGGATTCTAATGGCATCTGCCAATTTTTGCGAGTGACGGAGTCCAATTTATCGGTTAGCAGAACCACCAACCAGTCATCCCATACTTCTCACTCACCGTTGATAATTGTAAAATGTCCCGCAAATAGGCTTTTACCAAACGACGTTTGCTGTCGAAGCCGGTCATCAGCGTGTCCCACGCTGTAGTAAAATTAGCCTCGGTCCCTGCTATGTTTCGAATGAGGACATTGGCTTCCCCTTGGACTGAACTTATTAAATAATGCAACCCCTGTACGTCCGAGAGAGAACTATCCCGAATTACACAGATGGTGAACCAATCTTTGAATGCCAGCCATTCTTGAAACATGCCGTTGAACTAAGGAACCTCGATCGCTGGGAGAATGGACCTAGCAGCAAGCGCCTCGCTTCTCACCATTTGACTGCCAGCGGTGCTGCCTTGACTTTGACGTGATAGGTTTTAAATTTTGTCATTTTGAGTTCACCCGACGCTGCTGAATATGCGCTTTCAATGGAGATAAAATATTCGATTGTCATACCTTTACTTGCGGCTTCAGTAGCTCAGTCTACTTGGAGTTCATCATATTCAGCGGCGAATTTCTCCCAGTAACTGTTTAGCAGATTTTTTTCTGCCAATAAAATATCCCTTTGTCTGCTTTTCCTTTGCTGTTTTGTTTGTGTTGCTGATAAGATTCTGAATCAGCTTTGCGGTTGCCCCTGCCTTGTTGGCTGACATATTTCAGTATCGTGTTTTGATTTTATTTTATAGAAAACTGGTTCCCCGCAAGAGATGCCAAAATGTTAAGCGATAAATTAAAAACGAAGTGATAACTCAGCAAGAACTTTATTTTATTAGATCACATGCGTGCATATGACACCAGAGTCGTAATTAAAAAGAAAAAGGAAATGGCTAATAAATATGCCGTAATGTGTGCAGTTACCAAGTGCAACCACCTTCAGAGCTTAAGGGGCTGGTGCAACTTTCGAGACATACAAAGATCAGTAAATGCATAGCTTTGCCATCTGCAATTAATTTTTTAAAAACGTTTGCAAATAGATTTCCACAAGTTCTAATTTAAAAAGTGCTCAGTAATAATTCTGTTTCCATAAAAAAGTGCTATTTTTCAGTATTAGCTTCTCGGTTATGAAGCTCATTTGGGGGCCAGAATCCATCAATACATACATATGTGACATGCTCTGACTTTCGTGTGTCATTCTCTGATTTTCGGATGTATATAAATTGGGGGCAAAACATAAGCGTTTTTTAGCAATGTTTAGAATTAAGAACTTTGCTTAATGTCGATCACCCATATCTGCCCCCTGCATTTTAATATCGGTGAGACTGAAGAAGAGCCTCTTACTGAAATAGGAAGCGGTACAATCTCAGCTGGCACGTATCGAAATACTGTTTTGTTTATAGAGTTCGACCTAACCCTCTAATGTCTAATAGGTAAGGCTGCGCTGATGCCGCCTTCAAATTTGTTTACCTGGTGGCTAAATTAGCAATTCTTTTTAACCTTCTCACTAAATTCGTGCTTCTTATACCAATATCTCACCTAAACCAAAATTCTACTTTACATTCCGTCATTAGTTTCACTTTGCCTGTTAGAAGGCTTATCTAATAGATTTGACTCATCTCTCAGCATTCCTTGATACCTTCGCATTCGCACAGAACTTAAATTCGTGCGCACCTTCTAATTGCTTCCTCTGCTTAATCCTCTTTAATAATGACAGTAATTGAACCACCAAAATCAATTTTTAAATGCTTTATTAAAAGTGCTACTAAATTTAACAAAAAAATATTATTTTTCTTTTACATATTGTTACTGTGAAGAATGTGCATAAACTATTTTATTTGTTGAAGTCACTGCAATTAGTTATTGAAAAAGTATTATTACGTAAAAACACGTCTAATTTTTGAATAGTTTTCAATTACAAATACCAACAATGAAGCTGTCAAGCCAAATGCTAAACAATTCCAAGCGAATTGCAAATCATTTACTGTCAAAGGAGACGGTTCCGGCTGTGGTTTTTCTGTTGATTCCATTAAACCGGCCTTATATCCCTGCCAAACTGCATCGCGTAACCATTTCTGTCTCAAACCCGTATCTCTGATCAGCATAATGAAATTTTTTAAAATTTCTAAAAATGGTGAATGATGAATCGTTGAAAATCCCAAATTGAAAGTTGCCAAACTGTCACGAGTTACAGTAAACTTCGATTTGGCAAAACGATTATGCAAATCAATCAAAAATTCGGCTTTTTGAATAAAACCTGTGAAGGAAATACTTGTGTTCGCCAATGAATTCCTCTGTTTGTTGTACTCATCTCCATCAAGTAATACGATAATGTTCTCTAAGCCCGGACAAATAAGCTCGGTCTTAGTAGCAATTGCCATGTAATTTTGGCTGTAATCACAGGGAAGTTGTTATCAATCAGGTCCTGTATTGTTTCGAATTGCTTTACTTTTATAAATTCCGTTAGAAATGATGAACGATAAAAGAAAATAGCAAAACTAGAATGTGAATTCGATAGTCAGTAGTTATCTGTCTCTCAGTAGGCAGAGAGAGTAGTTGTAAAAATGTTTGACTTATGTAGGACCACAAGTTGATAGATCCGTTGGTATAATAGTCTTTAAGGCAATACATGAGAATGATGTAGACAAAGGTGAATCCAATAAGTATCCATATGCCTGATTTGAATGGTCTCAGGAAGTACTGATTGGGATCCACATTGCCATTGATTGGAACCATAATAACTAGTTTCGATTGATCTAGCGGATAACTCTCTTTAATTAATTCATTAGTTAATCCGGAAACGTCAGTAATGCTTATATCGATATCACCATTTAAAAGTGCGTTCCCTATGTTGCTTATAGATAGCTCAGATGAATTGTTAGTTAAAATTTCTGTAAATGTTGCATTATGCGTCTGCAGGAATGCGAGAAACACTTGTCCCGCAGTTCCTCCAATAGTCCGTTCGCCGCGTTTATCGTTGTACCAGAAAACATTTGGAAAATCCGTCTTCACTGTGGTACGCAAACTTAAGCCGTTTAAGTCTTTCATTGCATTGGGAAGAGGTTGGTCGCCTTTGGGCAGCTCTTTGACTGGAATATCTGCATAGGGAAGGTAGGCAAATTGTATACGTTCTACAGTACCAAAGATCCTCGTAAATTTAAGCTCCGTGAAATACTGAAAATATTCCTCCAGCAATTCAGCACTGCTTGCTATAATAACGACGAACTTCCGAGCCGGCAGGCGCACCACAAAATTCTCTACCAGTGCTAGGTACTGTTGGTTTTCACTGCAAGCCCTATCGACTTCCACTACCAAAATGCCGTCTCTGTCAAACGTTTTGACGTCTTTCAATTCACTTGGAAAACGATTAAAAACTACCACGGGAATAATAAATTCCGATTTCAAAATTTCACTTAAACGTTCATCACTGATGCCGATAAAATATACTGTTGCCGTATCGGCTTCACTGTGAATCCTTTTGATGAGATCACGTACCTCACTTGAATCGCTGTATACACCGATGGCGACGACTATAAGCCAAAACGTCGTGGCTCGCAGGAGGTTCATTTTGAAATGAATAAAATTTCAGTCTGGCGATTTAAGGAAGCTACACCAGGACTACTTAGCGACAAGATTTAAATGATTACAGATCGTTGCATTATAATTTCAAACAAAAGTAATTGCTTGATGCGTATTTTAGTAAAATCTATAAAAAAAACTGTATTTAAACTCGCTTAAAAGGCAGGTTGCCATTAATCGATTTCGTGAATATTCGTAATAGAGTGACAGTTAGAGTAAACACATCAATTTAGCTACCTACAGGTGATCGTATGTCACTGATATCGCCTCTGTGTGTAATTTTCTAAAAACACGCAACCAAAATATGTTTGGTATGAGAACTTTTGATTGAGGCCATTGCAGTGCAGTTGAACCCAATTCGGTTCTGGACTGTAGAATTTAGAAGACCTGATGGACAATGTCCACTGATGTCAGAAATTATGCCATGAAATTATTGAAGGCGGCCGGACGTCAACAATAGGCGCGTTTTTTTTTTCAAATCTATATAGATTTTGAAAAGGCTTTCCATACAAAAATAAGACTGGATAATTATCCAGGCTAAGGTTTTGTTGTATTTTATATTGAAAACATGTTACGGAAACATGTTTAGCCTATATAGGTTTGAAAAAAAACACGACTAATAGAGACGCAATCTCTGCTTGTGAGATAAGTTCCCAATGAAAAGCGTTTCCGATGTTTCCTGGAGATGGTCTGGAGTTGGCTAAAAATGGTTAAGGGTTTTCCACTGAAAAGCAAGATCTCGGCCTAAATTATGAAATATCGCCACTTTTTCAGTCACGAAATTCAAAATGTCGGTACAATTTTATTTAATTTAGGTACAATTCATTTGCAATGCAAATAATTCAAAACAAATGAAACAGGTGACTTTCACAGATATTTCACTTTTTATCGGAAGAAATTTGTTCAGTAAGAATGCGTAAGATTTTTTAGTGAGGGGAATTTTTACCCTCTCGTTGCCTCTCTCTTTTACTACTTTTTGAAGTGAAACTTTTTTAGCCGCGGTAGGGCAAATTTGCCTGGATCAGACGAAAATGTGAAACGATTCCCCTTCTCCAACTTCAACAGGCAATAAAATAAATTCTAAAAAAATACACATACATATCGAGCCACGAAATATCAAAAGCACAAGCAAACGAAGAAAACAACAACAAAACAAGCCAATAAAATAAAATTCTTATTTTCAACCCCACCATGCAAACATTGGGCCACCGCACGCACACGAGATGATTTTTGCCGACAGAAAATCGGTTTTGTAGGCGAAGGTACTGAGGTCTGCGATAAGAAACGACTGAAAATCTTCTACGGATTTTGCTCCGAAAAAATACTACCGAGTAAAAAGGGGTTTATGTATACAATTGACCACATTTTCAACGGCAAAAATTACTCGCAACCGAACGATTTGTTGCATTGATTCAATAAATTGGTTTCAAACCATTTTAAGTTACATGGTCGTGCGAGTCAACCATCCTTCAGTGTGTTGTGACTTCGGTATACACACATTTTTTTCGTATTTCATTTTGCTGCAACCCTTTATTTTGTCTTACTTATGTCAATCGGTCTTGCGATCGAACATATACGAACGGCTGGTCTGTTTCTGGATTTTAAGGTCTGGTGTGTTTGGGTGTATATGGTGGGGTGGTCATATTTTGATTTGTGGTTGTGTATATGTATATTCTCCGTCTATGTTGTTTTTGTTTGGTTTTATTTTCGCATTTCTGTGAAATTTGGATGTTCTTTAATTTATGGTTGAGTGAATTTTTTTTTTCGATTTGTAAGAAATCAATAAGAAAATTTTCCCGACTTGAACATTAGGCGTGTTTTTTTTTGTAACCTGTATAGGCTAAACATGTTTCAGCGGCATGCTTACCCATGTAAAATACAACAAAACCTTAGCCTGGATAATTAACGAGTCTTATTTTTACTCTGAAAGCTTTTTCGAAGTCTATATAGGTTACAAAAAAAACACGCCTATTTTTGAATGTCTTTCAAACGAAAAAAATTAGATTTTGAGTAATTTGTGGAAGCATATCTATACATAATCAGGCCTATCGTGAACAAAGTTTCCCGGGAAATATTTCCCATTCAGCAATTCACGATAACCCTGAATGTGTAGGTACATAGACATAAATAGTAGTAGTAAAAGTGAGGGCAAATATTCTGTTGGATTCCTGTAAATGCTTACAAACTTGAAATCAAAACAATGCCTGCCCACCTACTGTTTTCTGAATTCTAAGTTTGTATCATTAAGCCAGTCTGTACGCTACGTGTATTGATTTTTGATGAAATTAGAATTCCTCCAAATCTTAGGCTGAGTTCCAAAACTTCAAAAAAATGCGAATCGGGGAATGCACCACTGCCGTTGTTATGCGATGAAACGATGCTTTAATTTTGCGGAGCATCACGATGCTTTAAAAATTTAACTTTTTGGAACTGTTTGCTGTGAATCATTTCATTTTCAAATGTCTAAGATATTCAGTCCATTTTTTCTGAAAATGTTTGAATAGGAAGAAAAATGGATTTAATTATCTGTATCAAATAATATGAAATGCATTATATAGGAACCTATAGAAAATAAATTGACAATCTGTCTTAGTCTTAGACTTAGACCAACTGAATTTGAAAAAAAAAAAAAATAGTTTTCGTTTGGTAGCGGCAACACCATGGGTGGGTAGTGCTTTTCAAGCGACAAAAATATATTAAGGCAGTTCAGGTCAAAAATCCTGCTTATAATGAGGTAAAACAATTTCTGTCTTACAAAGGCAATACATACCTAGCAGGATCTCTACCATATACTAATCCTCCAAGAAACTTTTGTTAAAGGAATAAACAGACAATATTAGGTGTGTTTGGTATCTTTTTTGGCACACGGAATTGAGATCTGTCAAATAGTAGAATCCTCTCAAAGAGAGAGAACTCCTCTCGAAGACAGAAAACTTGCACAAAAGTAAGCAAACGCTTTTCAAACAACACTTGGTCAAACCTATCAAATTGTTTTTGTTTTCCACTAACAATGAAGATTATGACATTTCACAAACTATCAGATGGCTGGTTTGACAGAGTTGGCTCGGCCCACCCCGAGGAATTTGTCTTGCAGATAATTCATCGCAAATAGAGATCCAAAAGAGAGTAAAAAAAATTGAGAGCCATGAAACTGTCAGATTCTATGTAGTTTACGTAGAACTTTCGAAAACTAGCATGTTACCAAACAGACCTACCTATTAAGTACAAATGCATATCGCACTAATAATACAATATGTACCGTTGCAACTCAAAGTATGACTTCTTTGTGAATCATCGAAAAACTGATCACCTACATACATACATATGTTTACTTTCTGTTATAGATTATAAAAATATTAATATGTAGTTTATTAGAGTTAGGTATTAATAACTACATACCTATATTTTGTTTCTTGCACTATTTTAACGTAAGTCTTATTGACGCGTAGAGAAGTGATTTTTACGTTTGAATATGATGATATCTCAAATTTTACAAATTGTGAGTTACCGACAACAGTATTGTATTATTAGTGCGATATGTACCTACATAAGTATGTAATGGTTTATTCAAGAAGGTTGACTATTTTATTTACTCTTGGGAAATTTATTTTCTATTATTCTCAGTAAAGGTGTTAATGACCTTGGAATGTATGTATGTATAGGTATAAGACTAACAAACATCGAAAACTCGAACTGGTTTAATAAGCTCTCTGTGTATCTCAAATAACTTTCTTATATACTTTGCACTTCTTGCTCTTTTGCGAAAACATTGTGCCTGGAAAATACAAAAAAGTACCTATTACATACCTACCAGTAAATATCAAAAACAAATCGAAAAACAAAAATGCAAAACAATTACTTAAAACCAACACCCCAAGAAATGACAACTTGCTTGCTATTAAATGTTTTTATCGCTAGATTTACTTTCCTGCGCTAATCCCTTCTCAGTTATCTTGAAAAAATTAAAATAACCTTGACCAAAAAACTCCTTGCATTGAAAGGCAGGGCAGATGACGAAATCACAATCAAAAAAACGAAAACAAACGCACAACAAAATAAAACGAATGAAAGGAAAAGGAAAAATAAAAACATAAGAACAAAGCAAACACGCAAAGATCAAAAGCAACTTGTCGAACCAACAATATTTTGGAAGAACATCATGTCTTAGCTTAATTCGAACGAGTTCGATCAAACTGGGACGCAAGAGTAAAGCCAGAACTACATCGGAACAAAAGTGATAAAAAGTAGAAGTGTGCACACACTGAAAGCACTGCCGACAGAAAATCGGTTTTGTAGGCGAAGGTACTGAGGTCTGCGGTAAGAAACGACTGAAAATCTTCTACGGATTTTGCTCCGAAAAAATACTACCGAGTAAAAAGGGGTTTATGTATACAATTGACCACATTTTCAACGGCAAAAATTACTCGCAACCGAACGATTTGTTGCATTGATTCAATAAATTGGTTTCAAACCATTTTAAGTTACATGGTCGTGCGAGTCAACCATCCTTCAGTGTGTTGTGACTTCGGTATACACACATTTTTTTCGTATTTCATTTTGCTGCAACCCTTTATTTTGTCTTACTTATGTCAATCGGTCTTGCGATCGAACATATACGAACGGCTGGTCTGTTTCTGGATTTTAAGGTCTGGTGTGTTTGGGTGTATATGGTGGGGTGGTCATATTTTGATTTGTGGTTGTGTATATGTATATTCTCCGTCTATGTTGTTTTTGTTTGGTTTTATTTTCGCATTTCTGTGAAATTTGGATGTTCTTTAATTTATGGTTGAGTGAATTTTTTTTTTCGATTTGTAAGAAATCAATAAGAAAATTTTCCCGACTTGAACATTAGGCGTGTTTTTTTTTTTGTAACCTGTATAGGCTAAACATGTTTCAGCGGCATGCTTACCCATGTAAAATACAACAAAACCTTAGCCTGGATAATTAACGAGTCTTATTTTTACTCTGAAAGCTTTTTCGAAGTCTATATAGGTTACAAAAAAAACACGCCTATTTTTGAATGTCTTTCAAACGAAAAAAATTAGATTTTGAGTAATTTGTGGAAGCATATCTATACATAATCAGGCCTATCGTGAACAAAGTTTCCCGGGAAATATTTCCCATTCAGCAATTCACGATAACCCTGAATGTGTAGGTACATAGACATAAATAGTAGTAGTAAAAGTGAGGGCAAATATTCTGTTGGATTCCTGTAAATGCTTACAAACTTGAAATCAAAACAATGCCTGCCCACCTACTGTTTTCTGAATTCTAAGTTTGTATCATTAAGCCAGTCTGTACGCTACGTGTATTGATTTTTGATGAAATTAGAATTCCTCCAAATCTTAGGCTGAGTTCCAAAACTTCAAAAAAATGCGAATCGGGGAATGCACCACTGCCGTTGTTATGCGATGAAACGATGCTTTAATTTTGCGGAGCATCACGATGCTTTAAAAATTTAACTTTTTGGAACTGTTTGCTGTGAATCATTTCATTTTCAAATGTCTAAGATATTCAGTCCATTTTTTCTGAAAATGTTTGAATAGGAAGAAAAATGGATTTAATTATCTGTATCAAATAATATGAAATGCATTATATAGGAACCTATAGAAAATAAATTGACAATCTGTCTTAGTCTTAGACTTAGACCAACTGAATTTGAAAAAAAAAAAAAATAGTTTTCGTTTGGTAGCGGCAACACCATGGGTGGGTAGTGCTTTTCAAGCGACAAAAATATATTAAGGCAGTTCAGGTCAAAAATCCTGCTTATAATGAGGTAAAACAATTTCTGTCTTACAAAGGCAATACATACCTAGCAGGATCTCTACCATATACTAATCCTCCAAGAAACTTTTGTTAAAGGAATAAACAGACAATATTAGGTGTGTTTGGTATCTTTTTTGGCACACGGAATTGAGATCTGTCAAATAGTAGAATCCTCTCAAAGAGAGAGAACTCCTCTCGAAGACAGAAAACTTGCACAAAAGTAAGCAAACGCTTTTCAAACAACACTTGGTCAAACCTATCAAATTGTTTTTGTTTTCCACTAACAATGAAGATTATGACATTTCACAAACTATCAGATGGCTGGTTTGACAGAGTTGGCTCGGCCCACCCCGAGGAATTTGTCTTGCAGATAATTCATCGCAAATAGAGATCCAAAAGAGAGTAAAAAAAATTGAGAGCCATGAAACTGTCAGATTCTATGTAGTTTACGTAGAACTTTCGAAAACTAGCATGTTACCAAACAGACCTACCTATTAAGTACAAATGCATATCGCACTAATAATACAATATGTACCGTTGCAACTCAAAGTATGACTTCTTTGTGAATCATCGAAAAACTGATCACCTACATACATACATATGTTTACTTTCTGTTATAGATTATAAAAATATTAATATGTAGTTTATTAGAGTTAGGTATTAATAACTACATACCTATATTTTGTTTCTTGCACTATTTTAACGTAAGTCTTATTGACGCGTAGAGAAGTGATTTTTACGTTTGAATATGATGATATCTCAAATTTTACAAATTGTGAGTTACCGACAACAGTATTGTATTATTAGTGCGATATGTACCTACATAAGTATGTAATGGTTTATTCAAGAAGGTTGACTATTTTATTTACTCTTGGGAAATTTATTTTCCCAATTATTTTTTTCAGATTCGGGAATCGATTCATTTTTTAGTCTACCGTCAAGTCTTAGGATGCCCTCGGTGTCTAAAGATGGATTCAATTTACGAATCTTACTCCTCACAGGAATCGGCTTGCCTTGAGAGAAACAAGGAAGTTCATTAATAAAATATATATTATTTTGAACATGCCTTATCCAGAATTGTAAGGCGTCTCTTCGTTCTTCGGCTGTGCACCACATGAAATTTTCGTGGGGTGTTCGCCTAGCGGCATCTGCGAACCGCCTACATCAGGCGGTAACAGCAATAACCTAGTCTAGACGGGAATATTTACTAAGCATCTTGTGCTCTTCTGGTTGTACCGCAGCAAAGAGGGCAGTGACCACAGGAATTTCTTTGCTAACAGACGTCTGAAAACAGGCCACTTGTCCTCGTTTTCCACCAGCCAACTTGGTCCAAGCCACCACAATTCATACGCTTCGAGTTGTGAGTGGTACAAGCCGCGAGAGGCAACATCAGCTGGGTTGCTTGCCGATGGTACATACCTCCAGCAGTCAATAGCAGTGAACTCTTGTATTTTCGTAATGCGATTGGCAACATACTGTTTATATTTACCAGAATGAGATTTGATCCAACTCAGCATTGTCCTAGAAGCCGACCAGAACTTTCTGCTGGTCGGCTTCTAGGAAGTGACTTAACGTTTAGTACCTCTGTCACCTTCGCACACAGTTCCAAGCAGGGAATCGGAATTTTCGTTAGCGGGGCGACCTTTGACCTCGCCATTAGAATCGATACTCTGGTCGCAACATCTCGAGATTCCACCCTTAGGTAGGCCACGGAAGCATAGGCGGCTGACGAAGCGTCGGCGGACACGTGTAGCTGTACGTTGTAATCATCTGGGGCTGTGAAGACCCATCTTTGAATTTTGATATTTTCATTCAGTGGCAGCTGTGCTCGAAACTTAAGCAATTCCTGCTGCAGTGATTCAGGTATGGCTTCATCCCATCCGCAACCTGCGAGCCAGACCTATAGACAGACGAATTTCCCAGGAACTTTAACCGGTGCTAACAGATATGACGGGTCATAAATTGTTGCTATGTCGGACAGCTGCTGGCGTTTTGTAACAGGTCCTGTGGATGAGGTGATATAGACACGGTTCCCAATATAATCGGTCTGACAGCACCAGTAGATTCCCAGAGTGGTCCGATCTGCATTCAGGTCGCAGAGAGCACTCGATACAACCAATTAATCTGGGAGGCTTTGAAGAAACGTTGACCAATTTGAGTTCCACTTTCGTAGTGTGAAACCACTTCTCGGAAGCAGCCGCTGAAGCTGCTCTCGAAGAACTAGAGTCTCGTCCACTGCATCCGCCCCATGAAGACAATCATCCAAGTAGAACCATTCTTTCAGTATCCGTACTGCGTCTGGAAACTCTGTTTCTTCGTCCTTGGCCAATGTATGCAGTGTTTTTATCGCGAGATACGGAGAACAGTTCAATCAGTACGTCGGAGTCAGCAAGCGGTAGATAGCCGGGACTCCATCCTTATTCTTCCCACATATACGCTATGTGTCCATATCACCCTGGTCGACAAGGATCTGACGATAGCATTTTTCTATGTCGGCGGTAAAACTAATACGGTGGTTACACCACCTTAGCAGTATAATGGACAGATCATTCTGCAGCTTAGGTCCCACATGTAGGCAATCGTTGAGTGACATACCTTATTTGGGTCTTCTCGATGCGCTGAAAACCGTTCTCAGTTTTGTCGTGGTGCTGGCATCCTTATAAACTCCATGATGAGGAATATAATAGACACGGTTCGGCTTAATGTCTTCTTCAAAGAGTTGTCATATAATCCTTTTAAGTTAAAGTCTTTCTCCGGGCGCTTTTCGAGAGAGCAAAGAGCTTGAATGAATCAGATTTTGTGTCGCCTAAATGCTCTGGCTTGAAGGAGGACCTGAATGGATAGCGGATAACGTATCGTCCAGATCTAGTGCGATGGACAGTTTGTTCATAAAACATCTCGCAGTGTACTTCATCTTGGGACAAGTGGGATGAGATCTGAATATCTTCTTTTTCATGGAACTGCCACAGATCTTGCATTTATACATCGAGATCCAAGTAAGTGCACAAGTGATGGTGGGCAACTCTAGAGAAGTTGTTGGTGGCAAGCGCCCATAAACCACCAACCCTAAGTGCGTATTTTGTGCTACAGGAGCACTCGGACTTAACTGTTTGATATCTTTTCGCAGTATCGAACCATAGAGATCAGTGCCTAGAACGAGATCGATTGCCCCAGGCTTAGCGAAGTTGGGGTCCGCCGGTTCCAGATTCAAGAACGGATGAAATTGTGCTAAATCCAGCTGCCTAGCAGGCAGTAAATGTCCCAGTCGTGGAAGTACCAGCGCGGCGCAATCGATGTGGAACTCTGGGTGCTTAAGAGAGCATATAATAAGTTGAACCAGACTCGTCGACGGGCCTACCAAAATACCTCCAACGCCAGTCACAGGGACCGAGGTTCTAATTCGTCGAAGATGCAGTTGCAGATTGCTAATAAACGATGCTTGTGAGCCGCTATCTAGCAGCGCTCGGAGCTGAAGAAAATGTCCAATCGCAGATCGAGCACCCACCAGAGCCATGGCGAGTAACGCAGGTGTGATTGGAGCTTACCTGGCCCAATGTAGATTGCACGTCATCGTGCAGCATCGTGTGATGCTTCTGCTGGCATTTGGCACATGTATACGCTTACGTACACGTGCTAGATCGATGATCAGCTCGCAAACAAGTCCAGCATAACTTCGCCTTCTTCATGAATCATGATCTCCATACGCTGAGCCGGGGTTTTCTGCCAGTGCAACTGCGACAGGTTCGAGGAACTGTTGCTTGATGACTCCACATCGTATTACTGTTCGATGTTGTTTGACCGACTTGTCTGGATTTGGTCTTTTTGCCAATAGATGCCATAGCTACGAGCCCTTGAAGGCGATTTTCAACGAATTTGTTCAGTTCTGCATAAGTGGGAAGGGAGTTTGGGGATTCTAATGGCATCTGCCAATTTTTGCGAGTGACGGAGTCCAATTTATCGGTTAGCAGAACCACCAACCAGTCATCCCATACTTCTCACTCACCGTTGATAATTGTAAAATGTCCCGCAAATAGGCTTTTACCAAACGACGTTTGCTGTCGAAGCCGGTCATCAGCGTGTCCCACGCTGTAGTAAAATTAGCCTCGGTCCCTGCTATGTTTCGAATGAGGACATTGGCTTCCCCTTGGACTGAACTTATTAAATAATGCAACCCCTGTACGTCCGAGAGAGAACTATCCCGAATTACACAGATGGTGAACCAATCTTTGAATGCCAGCCATTCTTGAAACATGCCGTTGAACTAAGGAACCTCGATCGCTGGGAGAATGGACCTAGCAGCAAGCGCCTCGCTTCTCACCATTTGACTGCCAGCGGTGCTGCCTTGACTTTGACGTGATAGGTTTTAAATTTTGTCATTTTGAGTTCACCCGACGCTGCTGAATATGCGCTTTCAATGGAGATAAAATATTCGATTGTCATACCTTTACTTGCGGCTTCAGTAGCTCAGTCTACTTGGAGTTCATCATATTCAGCGGCGAATTTCTCCCAGTAACTGTTTAGCAGATTTTTTTCTGCCAATAAAATATCCCTTTGTCTGCTTTTCCTTTGCTGTTTTGTTTGTGTTGCTGATAAGATTCTGAATCAGCTTTGCGGTTGCCCCTGCCTTGTTGGCTGACATATTTCAGTATCGTGTTTTGATTTTATTTTATAGAAAACTGGTTCCCCGCAAGAGATGCCAAAATGTTAAGCGATAAATTAAAAACGAAGTGATAACTCAGCAAGAACTTTATTTTATTAGATCACATGCGTGCATATGACACCAGAGTCGTAATTAAAAAGAAAAAGGAAATGGCTAATAAATATGCCGTAATGTGTGCAGTTACCAAGTGCAACCACCTTCAGAGCTTAAGGGGCTGGTGCAACTTTCGAGACATACAAAGATCAGTAAATGCATAGCTTTGCCATCTGCAATTAATTTTTTAAAAACGTTTGCAAATAGATTTCCACAAGTTCTAATTTAAAAAGTGCTCAGTAATAATTCTGTTTCCATAAAAAAGTGCTATTTTTCAGTATTAGCTTCTCGGTTATGAAGCTCATTTGGGGGCCAGAATCCATCAATACATACATATGTGACATGCTCTGACTTTCGTGTGTCATTCTCTGATTTTCGGATGTATATAAATTGGGGGCAAAACATAAGCGTTTTTTAGCAATGTTTAGAATTAAGAACTTTGCTTAATGTCGATCACCCATATCTGCCCCCTGCATTTTAATATCGGTGAGACTGAAGAAGAGCCTCTTACTGAAATAGGAAGCGGTACAATCTCAGCTGGCACGTATCGAAATACTGTTTTGTTTATAGAGTTCGACCTAACCCTCTAATGTCTAATAGGTAAGGCTGCGCTGATGCCGCCTTCAAATTTGTTTACCTGGTGGCTAAATTAGCAATTCTTTTTAACCTTCTCACTAAATTCGTGCTTCTTATACCAATATCTCACCTAAACCAAAATTCTACTTTACATTCCGTCATTAGTTTCACTTTGCCTGTTAGAAGGCTTATCTAATAGATTTGACTCATCTCTCAGCATTCCTTGATACCTTCGCATTCGCACAGAACTTAAATTCGTGCGCACCTTCTAATTGCTTCCTCTGCTTAATCCTCTTTAATAATGACAGTAATTGAACCACCAAAATCAATTTTTAAATGCTTTATTAAAAGTGCTACTAAATTTAACAAAAAAATATTATTTTTCTTTTACATATTGTTACTGTGAAGAATGTGCATAAACTATTTTATTTGTTGAAGTCACTGCAATTAGTTATTGAAAAAGTATTATTACGTAAAAACACGTCTAATTTTTGAATAGTTTTCAATTACAAATACCAACAATGAAGCTGTCAAGCCAAATGCTAAACAATTCCAAGCGAATTGCAAATCATTTACTGTCAAAGGAGACGGTTCCGGCTGTGGTTTTTCTGTTGATTCCATTAAACCGGCCTTATATCCCTGCCAAACTGCATCGCGTAACCATTTCTGTCTCAAACCCGTATCTCTGATCAGCATAATGAAATTTTTTAAAATTTCTAAAAATGGTGAATGATGAATCGTTGAAAATCCCAAATTGAAAGTTGCCAAACTGTCACGAGTTACAGTAAACTTCGATTTGGCAAAACGATTATGCAAATCAATCAAAAATTCGGCTTTTTGAATAAAACCTGTGAAGGAAATACTTGTGTTCGCCAATGAATTCCTCTGTTTGTTGTACTCATCTCCATCAAGTAATACGATAATGTTCTCTAAGCCCGGACAAATAAGCTCGGTCTTAGTAGCAATTGCCATGTAATTTTGGCTGTAATCACAGGGAAGTTGTTATCAATCAGGTCCTGTATTGTTTCGAATTGCTTTACTTTTATAAATTCCGTTAGAAATGATGAACGATAAAAGAAAATAGCAAAACTAGAATGTGAATTCGATAGTCAGTAGTTATCTGTCTCTCAGTAGGCAGAGAGAGTAGTTGTAAAAATGTTTGACTTATGTAGGACCACAAGTTGATAGATCCGTTGGTATAATAGTCTTTAAGGCAATACATGAGAATGATGTAGACAAAGGTGAATCCAATAAGTATCCATATGCCTGATTTGAATGGTCTCAGGAAGTACTGATTGGGATCCACATTGCCATTGATTGGAACCATAATAACTAGTTTCGATTGATCTAGCGGATAACTCTCTTTAATTAATTCATTAGTTAATCCGGAAACGTCAGTAATGCTTATATCGATATCACCATTTAAAAGTGCGTTCCCTATGTTGCTTATAGATAGCTCAGATGAATTGTTAGTTAAAATTTCTGTAAATGTTGCATTATGCGTCTGCAGGAATGCGAGAAACACTTGTCCCGCAGTTCCTCCAATAGTCCGTTCGCCGCGTTTATCGTTGTACCAGAAAACATTTGGAAAATCCGTCTTCACTGTGGTACGCAAACTTAAGCCGTTTAAGTCTTTCATTGCATTGGGAAGAGGTTGGTCGCCTTTGGGCAGCTCTTTGACTGGAATATCTGCATAGGGAAGGTAGGCAAATTGTATACGTTCTACAGTACCAAAGATCCTCGTAAATTTAAGCTCCGTGAAATACTGAAAATATTCCTCCAGCAATTCAGCACTGCTTGCTATAATAACGACGAACTTCCGAGCCGGCAGGCGCACCACAAAATTCTCTACCAGTGCTAGGTACTGTTGGTTTTCACTGCAAGCCCTATCGACTTCCACTACCAAAATGCCGTCTCTGTCAAACGTTTTGACGTCTTTCAATTCACTTGGAAAACGATTAAAAACTACCACGGGAATAATAAATTCCGATTTCAAAATTTCACTTAAACGTTCATCACTGATGCCGATAAAATATACTGTTGCCGTATCGGCTTCACTGTGAATCCTTTTGATGAGATCACGTACCTCACTTGAATCGCTGTATACACCGATGGCGACGACTATAAGCCAAAACGTCGTGGCTCGCAGGAGGTTCATTTTGAAATGAATAAAATTTCAGTCTGGCGATTTAAGGAAGCTACACCAGGACTACTTAGCGACAAGATTTAAATGATTACAGATCGTTGCATTATAATTTCAAACAAAAGTAATTGCTTGATGCGTATTTTAGTAAAATCTATAAAAAAAACTGTATTTAAACTCGCTTAAAAGGCAGGTTGCCATTAATCGATTTCGTGAATATTCGTAATAGAGTGACAGTTAGAGTAAACACATCAATTTAGCTACCTACAGGTGATCGTATGTCACTGATATCGCCTCTGTGTGTAATTTTCTAAAAACACGCAACCAAAATATGTTTGGTATGAGAACTTTTGATTGAGGCCATTGCAGTGCAGTTGAACCCAATTCGGTTCTGGACTGTAGAATTTAGAAGACCTGATGGACAATGTCCACTGATGTCAGAAATTATGCCATGAAATTATTGAAGGCGGCCGGACGTCAACAATAGGCGCGTTTTTTTTTTCAAATCTATATAGATTTTGAAAAGGCTTTCCATACAAAAATAAGACTGGATAATTATCCAGGCTAAGGTTTTGTTGTATTTTATATTGAAAACATGTTACGGAAACATGTTTAGCCTATATAGGTTTAAAAAAAAACACGACTAATAGAGACGCAATCTCTGCTTGTGAGATAAGTTCCCAATGAAAAGCGTTTCCGATGTTTCCTGGAGATGGTCTGGAGTTGGCTAAAAATGGTTAAGGGTTTTCCACTGAAAAGCAAGATCTCGGCCTAAATTATGAAATATCGCCACTTTTTCAGTCACGAAATTCAAAATGTCGGTACAATTTTATTTAATTTAGGTACAATTCATTTGCAATGCAAATAATTCAAAACAAATGAAACAGGTGACTTTCACAGATATTTCACTTTTTATCGGAAGAAATTTGTTCAGTAAGAATGCGTAAGATTTTTTAGTGAGGGGAATTTTTACCCTCTCGTTGCCTCTCTCTTTTACTACTTTTTGAAGTGAAACTTTTTTAGCCGCGGTAGGGCAAATTTGCCTGGATCAGACGAAAATGTGAAACGATTCCCCTTCTCCAACTTCAACAGGCAATAAAATAAATTCTAAAAAAATACACATACATATCGAGCCACGAAATATCAAAAGCACAAGCAAACGAAGAAAACAACAACAAAACAAGCCAATAAAATAAAATTCTTATTTTCAACCCCACCATGCAAACATTGGGCCACCGCACGCACACGAGATGATTTTTGCCGACAGAAAATCGGTTTTGTAGGCGAAGGTACTGAGGTCTGCGATAAGAAACGACTGAAAATCTTCTACGGATTTTGCTCCGAAAAAATACTACCGAGTAAAAAGGGGTTTATGTATACAATTGACCACATTTTCAACGGCAAAAATTACTCGCAACCGAACGATTTGTTGCATTGATTCAATAAATTGGTTTCAAACCATTTTAAGTTACATGGTCGTGCGAGTCAACCATCCTTCAGTGTGTTGTGACTTCGGTATACACACATTTTTTTCGTATTTCATTTTGCTGCAACCCTTTATTTTGTCTTACTTATGTCAATCGGTCTTGCGATCGAACATATACGAACGGCTGGTCTGTTTCTGGATTTTAAGGTCTGGTGTGTTTGGGTGTATATGGTGGGGTGGTCATATTTTGATTTGTGGTTGTGTATATGTATATTCTCCGTCTATGTTGTTTTTGTTTGGTTTTATTTTCGCATTTCTGTGAAATTTGGATGTTCTTTAATTTATGGTTGAGTGAATTTTTTTTTTCGATTTGTAAGAAATCAATAAGAAAATTTTCCCGACTTGAACATTAGGCGTGTTTTTTTTTGTAACCTGTATAGGCTAAACATGTTTCAGCGGCATGCTTACCCATGTAAAATACAACAAAACCTTAGCCTGGATAATTAACGAGTCTTATTTTTACTCTGAAAGCTTTTTCGAAGTCTATATAGGTTACAAAAAAAACACGCCTATTTTTGAATGTCTTTCAAACGAAAAAAATTAGATTTTGAGTAATTTGTGGAAGCATATCTATACATAATCAGGCCTATCGTGAACAAAGTTTCCCGGGAAATATTTCCCATTCAGCAATTCACGATAACCCTGAATGTGTAGGTACATAGACATAAATAGTAGTAGTAAAAGTGAGGGCAAATATTCTGTTGGATTCCTGTAAATGCTTACAAACTTGAAATCAAAACAATGCCTGCCCACCTACTGTTTTCTGAATTCTAAGTTTGTATCATTAAGCCAGTCTGTACGCTACGTGTATTGATTTTTGATGAAATTAGAATTCCTCCAAATCTTAGGCTGAGTTCCAAAACTTCAAAAAAATGCGAATCGGGGAATGCACCACTGCCGTTGTTATGCGATGAAACGATGCTTTAATTTTGCGGAGCATCACGATGCTTTAAAAATTTAACTTTTTGGAACTGTTTGCTGTGAATCATTTCATTTTCAAATGTCTAAGATATTCAGTCCATTTTTTCTGAAAATGTTTGAATAGGAAGAAAAATGGATTTAATTATCTGTATCAAATAATATGAAATGCATTATATAGGAACCTATAGAAAATAAATTGACAATCTGTCTTAGTCTTAGACTTAGACCAACTGAATTTGAAAAAAAAAAAAAATAGTTTTCGTTTGGTAGCGGCAACACCATGGGTGGGTAGTGCTTTTCAAGCGACAAAAATATATTAAGGCAGTTCAGGTCAAAAATCCTGCTTATAATGAGGTAAAACAATTTCTGTCTTACAAAGGCAATACATACCTAGCAGGATCTCTACCATATACTAATCCTCCAAGAAACTTTTGTTAAAGGAATAAACAGACAATATTAGGTGTGTTTGGTATCTTTTTTGGCACACGGAATTGAGATCTGTCAAATAGTAGAATCCTCTCAAAGAGAGAGAACTCCTCTCGAAGACAGAAAACTTGCACAAAAGTAAGCAAACGCTTTTCAAACAACACTTGGTCAAACCTATCAAATTGTTTTTGTTTTCCACTAACAATGAAGATTATGACATTTCACAAACTATCAGATGGCTGGTTTGACAGAGTTGGCTCGGCCCACCCCGAGGAATTTGTCTTGCAGATAATTCATCGCAAATAGAGATCCAAAAGAGAGTAAAAAAAATTGAGAGCCATGAAACTGTCAGATTCTATGTAGTTTACGTAGAACTTTCGAAAACTAGCATGTTACCAAACAGACCTACCTATTAAGTACAAATGCATATCGCACTAATAATACAATATGTACCGTTGCAACTCAAAGTATGACTTCTTTGTGAATCATCGAAAAACTGATCACCTACATACATACATATGTTTACTTTCTGTTATAGATTATAAAAATATTAATATGTAGTTTATTAGAGTTAGGTATTAATAACTACATACCTATATTTTGTTTCTTGCACTATTTTAACGTAAGTCTTATTGACGCGTAGAGAAGTGATTTTTACGTTTGAATATGATGATATCTCAAATTTTACAAATTGTGAGTTACCGACAACAGTATTGTATTATTAGTGCGATATGTACCTACATAAGTATGTAATGGTTTATTCAAGAAGGTTGACTATTTTATTTACTCTTGGGAAATTTATTTTCTATTATTCTCAGTAAAGGTGTTAATGACCTTGGAATGTATGTATGTATAGGTATAAGACTAACAAACATCGAAAACTCGAACTGGTTTAATAAGCTCTCTGTGTATCTCAAATAACTTTCTTATATACTTTGCACTTCTTGCTCTTTTGCGAAAACATTGTGCCTGGAAAATACAAAAAAGTACCTATTACATACCTACCAGTAAATATCAAAAACAAATCGAAAAACAAAAATGCAAAACAATTACTTAAAACCAACACCCCAAGAAATGACAACTTGCTTGCTATTAAATGTTTTTATCGCTAGATTTACTTTCCTGCGCTAATCCCTTCTCAGTTATCTTGAAAAAATTAAAATAACCTTGACCAAAAAACTCCTTGCATTGAAAGGCAGGGCAGATGACGAAATCACAATCAAAAAAACGAAAACAAACGCACAACAAAATAAAACGAATGAAAGGAAAAGGAAAAATAAAAACATAAGAACAAAGCAAACACGCAAAGATCAAAAGCAACTTGTCGAACCAACAATATTTTGGAAGAACATCATGTCTTAGCTTAATTCGAACGAGTTCGATCAAACTGGGACGCAAGAGTAAAGCCAGAACTACATCGGAACAAAAGTGATAAAAAGTAGAAGTGTGCACACACTGAAAGCACTGCCGACAGAAAATCGGTTTTGTAGGCGAAGGTACTGAGGTCTGCGGTAAGAAACGACTGAAAATCTTCTACGGATTTTGCTCCGAAAAAATACTACCGAGTAAAAAGGGGTTTATGTATACAATTGACCACATTTTCAACGGCAAAAATTACTCGCAACCGAACGATTTGTTGCATTGATTCAATAAATTGGTTTCAAACCATTTTAAGTTACATGGTCGTGCGAGTCAACCATCCTTCAGTGTGTTGTGACTTCGGTATACACACATTTTTTTCGTATTTCATTTTGCTGCAACCCTTTATTTTGTCTTACTTATGTCAATCGGTCTTGCGATCGAACATATACGAACGGCTGGTCTGTTTCTGGATTTTAAGGTCTGGTGTGTTTGGGTGTATATGGTGGGGTGGTCATATTTTGATTTGTGGTTGTGTATATGTATATTCTCCGTCTATGTTGTTTTTGTTTGGTTTTATTTTCGCATTTCTGTGAAATTTGGATGTTCTTTAATTTATGGTTGAGTGAATTTTTTTTTTCGATTTGTAAGAAATCAATAAGAAAATTTTCCCGACTTGAACATTAGGCGTGTTTTTTTTTTTGTAACCTGTATAGGCTAAACATGTTTCAGCGGCATGCTTACCCATGTAAAATACAACAAAACCTTAGCCTGGATAATTAACGAGTCTTATTTTTACTCTGAAAGCTTTTTCGAAGTCTATATAGGTTACAAAAAAAACACGCCTATTTTTGAATGTCTTTCAAACGAAAAAAATTAGATTTTGAGTAATTTGTGGAAGCATATCTATACATAATCAGGCCTATCGTGAACAAAGTTTCCCGGGAAATATTTCCCATTCAGCAATTCACGATAACCCTGAATGTGTAGGTACATAGACATAAATAGTAGTAGTAAAAGTGAGGGCAAATATTCTGTTGGATTCCTGTAAATGCTTACAAACTTGAAATCAAAACAATGCCTGCCCACCTACTGTTTTCTGAATTCTAAGTTTGTATCATTAAGCCAGTCTGTACGCTACGTGTATTGATTTTTGATGAAATTAGAATTCCTCCAAATCTTAGGCTGAGTTCCAAAACTTCAAAAAAATGCGAATCGGGGAATGCACCACTGCCGTTGTTATGCGATGAAACGATGCTTTAATTTTGCGGAGCATCACGATGCTTTAAAAATTTAACTTTTTGGAACTGTTTGCTGTGAATCATTTCATTTTCAAATGTCTAAGATATTCAGTCCATTTTTTCTGAAAATGTTTGAATAGGAAGAAAAATGGATTTAATTATCTGTATCAAATAATATGAAATGCATTATATAGGAACCTATAGAAAATAAATTGACAATCTGTCTTAGTCTTAGACTTAGACCAACTGAATTTGAAAAAAAAAAAAAATAGTTTTCGTTTGGTAGCGGCAACACCATGGGTGGGTAGTGCTTTTCAAGCGACAAAAATATATTAAGGCAGTTCAGGTCAAAAATCCTGCTTATAATGAGGTAAAACAATTTCTGTCTTACAAAGGCAATACATACCTAGCAGGATCTCTACCATATACTAATCCTCCAAGAAACTTTTGTTAAAGGAATAAACAGACAATATTAGGTGTGTTTGGTATCTTTTTTGGCACACGGAATTGAGATCTGTCAAATAGTAGAATCCTCTCAAAGAGAGAGAACTCCTCTCGAAGACAGAAAACTTGCACAAAAGTAAGCAAACGCTTTTCAAACAACACTTGGTCAAACCTATCAAATTGTTTTTGTTTTCCACTAACAATGAAGATTATGACATTTCACAAACTATCAGATGGCTGGTTTGACAGAGTTGGCTCGGCCCACCCCGAGGAATTTGTCTTGCAGATAATTCATCGCAAATAGAGATCCAAAAGAGAGTAAAAAAAATTGAGAGCCATGAAACTGTCAGATTCTATGTAGTTTACGTAGAACTTTCGAAAACTAGCATGTTACCAAACAGACCTACCTATTAAGTACAAATGCATATCGCACTAATAATACAATATGTACCGTTGCAACTCAAAGTATGACTTCTTTGTGAATCATCGAAAAACTGATCACCTACATACATACATATGTTTACTTTCTGTTATAGATTATAAAAATATTAATATGTAGTTTATTAGAGTTAGGTATTAATAACTACATACCTATATTTTGTTTCTTGCACTATTTTAACGTAAGTCTTATTGACGCGTAGAGAAGTGATTTTTACGTTTGAATATGATGATATCTCAAATTTTACAAATTGTGAGTTACCGACAACAGTATTGTATTATTAGTGCGATATGTACCTACATAAGTATGTAATGGTTTATTCAAGAAGGTTGACTATTTTATTTACTCTTGGGAAATTTATTTTCTATTATTCTCAGTAAAGGTGTTAATGACCTTGGAATGTATGTATGTATAGGTATAAGACTAACAAACATCGAAAACTCGAACTGGTTTAATAAGCTCTCTGTGTATCTCAAATAACTTTCTTATATACTTTGCACTTCTTGCTCTTTTGCGAAAACATTGTGCCTGGAAAATACAAAAAAGTACCTATTACATACCTACCAGTAAATATCAAAAACAAATCGAAAAACAAAAATGCAAAACAATTACTTAAAACCAACACCCCAAGAAATGACAACTTGCTTGCTATTAAATGTTTTTATCGCTAGATTTACTTTCCTGCGCTAATCCCTTCTCAGTTATCTTGAAAAAATTAAAATAACCTTGACCAAAAAACTCCTTGCATTGAAAGGCAGGGCAGATGACGAAATCACAATCAAAAAAACGAAAACAAACGCACAACAAAATAAAACGAATGAAAGGAAAAGGAAAAATAAAAACATAAGAACAAAGCAAACACGCAAAGATCAAAAGCAACTTGTCGAACCAACAATATTTTGGAAGAACATCATGTCTTAGCTTAATTCGAACGAGTTCGATCAAACTGGGACGCAAGAGTAAAGCCAGAACTACATCGGAACAAAAGTGATAAAAAGTAGAAGTGTGCACACACTGAAAGCACTGCCGACAGAAAATCGGTTTTGTAGGCGAAGGTACTGAGGTCTGCGGTAAGAAACGACTGAAAATCTTCTACGGATTTTGCTCCGAAAAAATACTACCGAGTAAAAAGGGGTTTATGTATACAATTGACCACATTTTCAACGGCAAAAATTACTCGCAACCGAACGATTTGTTGCATTGATTCAATAAATTGGTTTCAAACCATTTTAAGTTACATGGTCGTGCGAGTCAACCATCCTTCAGTGTGTTGTGACTTCGGTATACACACATTTTTTTCGTATTTCATTTTGCTGCAACCCTTTATTTTGTCTTACTTATGTCAATCGGTCTTGCGATCGAACATATACGAACGGCTGGTCTGTTTCTGGATTTTAAGGTCTGGTGTGTTTGGGTGTATATGGTGGGGTGGTCATATTTTGATTTGTGGTTGTGTATATGTATATTCTCCGTCTATGTTGTTTTTGTTTGGTTTTATTTTCGCATTTCTGTGAAATTTGGATGTTCTTTAATTTATGGTTGAGTGAATTTTTTTTTTCGATTTGTAAGAAATCAATAAGAAAATTTTCCCGACTTGAACATTAGGCGTGTTTTTTTTTTTGTAACCTGTATAGGCTAAACATGTTTCAGCGGCATGCTTACCCATGTAAAATACAACAAAACCTTAGCCTGGATAATTAACGAGTCTTATTTTTACTCTGAAAGCTTTTTCGAAGTCTATATAGGTTACAAAAAAAACACGCCTATTTTTGAATGTCTTTCAAACGAAAAAAATTAGATTTTGAGTAATTTGTGGAAGCATATCTATACATAATCAGGCCTATCGTGAACAAAGTTTCCCGGGAAATATTTCCCATTCAGCAATTCACGATAACCCTGAATGTGTAGGTACATAGACATAAATAGTAGTAGTAAAAGTGAGGGCAAATATTCTGTTGGATTCCTGTAAATGCTTACAAACTTGAAATCAAAACAATGCCTGCCCACCTACTGTTTTCTGAATTCTAAGTTTGTATCATTAAGCCAGTCTGTACGCTACGTGTATTGATTTTTGATGAAATTAGAATTCCTCCAAATCTTAGGCTGAGTTCCAAAACTTCAAAAAAATGCGAATCGGGGAATGCACCACTGCCGTTGTTATGCGATGAAACAATGCTTTAATTTTGCGGAGCATCACGATGCTTTAAAAATTTAACTTTTTGGAACTGTTTGCTGTGAATCATTTCATTTTCAAATGTCTAAGATATTCAGTCCATTTTTTCTGAAAATGTTTGAATAGGAAGAAAAATGGATTTAATTATCTGTATCAAATAATATGAAATGCATTATATAGGAACCTATAGAAAATAAATTGACAATCTGTCTTAGTCTTAGACTTAGACCAACTGAATTTGAAAAAAAAAAAAAATAGTATAAACCAAATAATAATTATGAACAATTTTATACGAAACAATCCTTTTTATTACGAGTCAACTCGGACATACGTCTTTCGTTGTTGTGTGCCGATATTGAACTCAACAATCTCTAACACACCACTCATATGCCCGAGCTACCACTTTAAGGATTATTTCACTCCTAAAGCAATAGTACCAGAACCGTACTGATATTTTCTTTCTCTGTTTACATTCGGCCATCCGACCTAACACTGTCCTCAGTGTGACTTTCAAATTAACATAACTTCATCTTCACCACGGAAGGAATCGTTTCATCTTCCCCACGGAAGGAATCTTTTCATCTTCACCACGGAAGGAATCGTTTCATCTTCTTTTCAGAAGGAATCGTTTATACATTATGTACTTATGTATATGTAACCGATGAACTTACGTTGCTATACTCATTTGTCTGCTTCCTGTAAGCAGTTACTCTGGAACAAAATAATATCAATCCGGCGAACCACCTGAAATGTATCAACTCAGTTTTGTTCAACTAAAATAATCGAATCACTTTTCGTTTGAATTCAAATTTATTAGTTTCTGTTTTTTTTTTTCAGAAAAATGAAAATCAATCGTACGTATGTATATGCTTATGTACGTGAACTTCAGTAATAAATTTACTTCATTTATTTGAGTAGGCTTCGCTCAAAATTATAATATAAAAAAAAATAAAAAAAAATCAATTCAGAGTCATTATGTATTATGCTATATGCGTATGTATGAAAATTAGTAATTTTACTTCAAATATCTGAGGAGGCTTTGCTCAAAATTGTAATATGTATATAAAAAAAATAAAAATGCGTCATAATATTCAATAGACGGTTTTCGTGGAATGTTGAAGTGCAATTGCATTATTTTAATGTATTTGTTTAGTACATATTTAGTTTTTATTATCAGACGTCGCGGTCGGGTCATCTCGTTGCTCTTCTTCCGGTATTTATTCCCAATCGGATAAGCTGAAGTCTCGCAGTTTTCCCCACGGTTTAATGTGATCGGCGGAATGGATTGATTCGTATCGTCTCGAAGTTACGTTGGCTGTTGGTGTATCTGCTATGACGTATCGATCATTTGGGAGAATTTGCTTAACCTCGTACGGCCCTTTAAATCTGGGTAAAAGCTTTCGTGATTGTCCCGTTGAAGCATGTTCTGCTTTGATCAGGACCAAATCCCCAATGGCATATGTTTGCGGACTTCGGTGGACACTATTAAATTTCTCAGCTTGTAAGGACTGTAACTGCTCCATTCGCTGCAAAGCGCTATCACGAATCTCAGAAAGAGGAATGTTTTCATCGCCATCGTCGGAGTCATCTTCATACAGAGCAATATTGAGATGATTAGCTAAATTATGTTTGGGCTTAAAATCGAACATTAGCTCCTGAGGACTACGATTAGTAATCCTGTGCTTCAAACAATTAAGTCCCCATTGCACTGCTGACAAATGGTTTTGCCAATCCCTCCCGTCCTGTCTTGTCGTCATGGTTGAGATTGCAGTACCCACAGTTCGGAAATACCTCTCGATCTGCCCATTTGCTCTTGGTGTTCGAACTGCATTTAGGATATGGCGAATTCCATGTTCTTCGCAGAATGTTTTGAAGATTTTGGACGTGAATGCGGTACCTCTATCGCTAATTATCTGTGTGGGAGTTCCGAAAAACTGTGCTAGTTCCTCCATTGTTCGCACGACAGCATTAGCGGATGTATTTTTTACAGCGCGGAGTATTAAAAACTTTGTGAATGCATCGATGATTCCTAGAATGTATATATTTCCTTTTGTGCTCTTGGGTAATGGTCCTAAATGATCTATGTGTACTGTATGAAATGGAGTTGGATGCTTATTAATAGGATGAATGTTGTAGCGAGTCTCGTCTTTTGATTTACTATTGTATAAACATGGGATGCAGCTATTTAAATATTTTAAGACTGTGTGGCGCATTCTAGGAAACCAATATCTTTTTCGTATCTCTTCCAAAGTTCTATCCAGACCGCAATGACCAATGTCATCATGAGAAGACTTAATTATACGCCAACGTACTCCCTGCGGTACGAAGAAACGAGGCCCACCTGGTGTTTTCCTATAGATACGTCCGGATTTAATTAAATAGTTGTTTTCGATATCTTTTCTTTTGGGAATTTTTGAATTTGGGCAAGTAAGGATATTGAAAATTTCGGTAAGATGACTATCTTGTAGTTGCATTGTTGAGACCCAATCATTTTCTTGCATTCCGATTATATTTACACTTAAACCAGCTTCTTCAGTTTCCACAGGTGTGCCAGTAGGATTTCGGCTAAGGGCATCCGCATGTAACATTTGAGATGCAGGTCTGTATTCCAATGCGAAATCGAAATCTTGTATTTTCAACCACCACCTGGCTATTCTGGGAATCAGATCTCTTTTATTTTGCGTGAGTTTAAGAGAATTGCAATCAGTGTATATAGTAAAATTCTTACCTAGCAAGTAATATCGAAATCGTTGCAGGCTCTCAACAACGGCCAGCGCTTCCAGCTCGTAGCTATGGTACTTCTTTTCCAATTCGGTTGTCGCACGACTGAAAAAGGAAACAGCTTTTTTCTCACCTTCTTCCTCAATTTGAATAAGAACATCAGCGAGACCGGAAGAACAGGCATCGGTGTGAAGTTGGTGGTCTCTTGCAGGATTGTATATTGTTAGAATCGGTGATGTAGATAACTTCTGTTTTAACTGATCGAAAGCTGCCTGCTCGATTGGTGTCCAACTAAAAACTGCCTCCTTCTTTAAAAGCGCATTAAGGGGTGCAGCAATGGTAGCATATTTTGGAACAAAGCGTCGGAAGTAACCGGATAGTCCCAGGAATTGTTTTACATGCTTAGCTTCACTAGGAACAGGAAACGACTTAACGGCTTCTGCTTTCGCATTTCCTGGTTTTATGCCTTCAGCGCTGATTTCATGTCCCAAGAAGGTTATTGTATTGGAAAAAAAACTACATTTCTTTAAGTTAAGGGTAAGGTTAGCTTCTCTTAATATTGTTAAAAGGTTTTTAAAAATGGTGATGGCTGTTTTCGTGGTTTCGGAGAATATGACAATGTCGTCCATGTATATAGATACGTTACCTCTAGGTAACTTGCGCGTAATAGAATACATTAATCGGAGGAATATAGCTGGCGCGTTTGTTAATCCAAACGGAACTCTTTTGTATTGGTACTGGCCTTGAGGAGTCACAAAAGCAGTTAAATGTCTGGCGCTCTCAGCTACTGGAATTTGATGGTAACCACTCATTAAATCCAATACGATAAAAACTCGAGCATTAGCCATTGAGTTGATTAATTCCTCGATGTTGGGTGTTGGAAAGTTTTCTTTGACTGTGATCGAGTTAATTTGTCTATAATCAACAACCATCCTATAGGTACCATTTTTCTTTTTGACGAGTAATGCAGGGCTAGAGTATTCTGAATTGGATTCTTCAATGATGTCATGTTGCAAGAGTTCTTTGACTATAGAGTTTAGCTGTTCTACTTCATGATAGGCTACTCGATAGGGTTTGTAACGAATTATTTTATTCTCCTTCAGGGTAATTGTCATTGTAACTACATTTGTTTTTCCTAGTTCTTTGAGGTTAAGGGCTACGCAGTCTCGATAGTTATTTAAGGTGGTAATTAAATCTGTTATGTCGGCGTCTGTATATGGAAATTTGCCTATTTGAATATCATTTAAACTGATCGTAGAAAGCTCTGCAGTGTTTGGATTTTTTGAACATAAATTCGGTGTATTCGGTCAGAGGGTTGAATTAACTGCATCGTCATCAGCGTTTTTTACCAGGAGACTACCATATCTTTTGATTAAACATACTTTAGGCGAATCAAGAAAATTGCGACCGAGGATCATAGGTACATCCTGCGCTGAATTTTCGACGACTAATATTTCTATTGGCATAGTAACTTCGCCGGCACAAACATCTTTTGTCATTTTCCCTATTGTTCTTGCTAGGCCCTGTCCGAATCCATTCAGTTTAGTTTGGCATGGTTGAATTTCCCAGTTATTTTTCACTACCTCTGCCATTGTAAGCGTTGTACAGTCGCTACCTAGATCTAAGAATGATTTAATCGGCTTGTTATCTACTGTAATGACTTTCAAAAGCCCACTATCATCCCCAGATTGAAGAACGCGTCGCATCTTCCTAGCGGGTTCATCCGGAAAACTGGAAGTTCTTGTGAAAGCTCGACGGCGCGCGACCGTGCAGTCATAAGCCATGTGTCCTAACTTGTTACAGTTATAACACTTAGTGTTAGATAAATCAAAATTTTGTTTGCGATAGTTATTGGCTCTGAGGAAACTCGATGGCGTAGTTTGTCTTGTGGGGTAGGGAGAAAAAGGTTTTAAAATTGGTCGGGAGAGATTTATATGCCTGCGCTCAAATTTATCGCGGACCTCACATTGACTTTCAACCATTTTATGTGCCTTGATTTTCGTCAGAAGGTCTGTGATAGTGGTACTACTACTCGCAGTTAAATAATTGCGAAGTTCTCGATCACGTAGCCCTGAGATAATATATTTTATGATGGTGTCGTTACTAAAATGAGCTCGTTTGGAGATATTTGCAATGTCGTAGACATAGTTTTCATAGCTCTCATTTGGTTCTTTGCGTCGAACCATTAACTGCGATATAATTTCACACTCATTAATGAAGCTCGGGAAATCTGACACTAATTTGGTTTTAAATTCATCCCACCCAGTTAAAATCTTCTGATTAATATCAAACCACTTACGTGCTCCTTCTTCCAGCCGAAGAGATGCGTACAGGAATGTTGAGCGATCATCCCAATTATAAAGATGGCGAGCGTTTTCGATGGATTCGACCCACTGTGAGGAACTGCAACTAGATATTGATGATGGATTAAATGAGGGAATGATGTTTTTAATTTCTTCCGGTGCAAGACGAATCGGTGGTTGGGATAAAATTCTTGATGTAGCTGACTCTTCTATGGTATTACTTTGAGAGCGTCTGTTAATGGCGACTTCTCTGCACAAATTATCATTTTGTTCCTTTAGAGCAGCTATTTCTCTCCTTAATTGTTCGATCTGTTGCACGCTTGTTTCTGCATCAGATCTTTTCTTGGAACTTCGCTTCTCCATTTTAAAAATTATTATTTTTTGTTTTACTTTGTATTTTATTTTAATATATTGATCTTTAAAGATCGACCACAAACTTTCAACATCAAAATTAAAAATGAATACTTCTAGAAAGATTTCTATTGACATACACATACTCATACGCTTTTTGTTTTTCTTTCAATTATACGAGAAACAAGGACATCAGTATAATATCTATTTATTTTCTACGACTTAATAAATGCTGTGGTTTCTTTTCATTTTGAATCAACTTGTGAGTGAAAAGAAGATAACAAATAGTTGCTGTACACGCATATGGTTTCGTTTCCTTTTTCGCTGCATATGTGTAACCTTGGCTTTCATCCCTCATTCGTAGTCATGTAGGATAAATTGTGACCGTTATAATTGCGTGCATAAGCAAGATCATCCCCGTCCACTCTGTTCTGTTGTGTGTTTAACACGAAAACAAAATGAGACAGCAGGATAGACTACAGTACAAGGCAACTACGAAAGTTCATGCTTTTTGTTTTTTTTATGAAACTCACCAATGTGCAGTGGCTACCTACTTGTACCATTCAGTTTATTCGTTCCTTTTGTATAAAACTAAAACAACACTTTGTCACTTGGGCGATCCCACTTCTGATTTATAAACCAAATAATAATTATGAACAATTTTATACGAAACAATCCTTTTTATTACGAGTCAACTCGGACATACGTCTTTCGTTGTTGTGTGCCGATATTGAACTCAACAATCTCTAACACACCACTCATATGCCCGAGCTACCACTTTAAGGATTATTTCACTCCTAAAGCAATAGTACCAGAACCGTACTGATATTTTCTTTCTCTGTTTACAATAGTTTTCGTTTGGTAGCGGCAACACCATGGGTGGGTAGTGCTTTTCAAGCGACAAAAATATATTAAGGCAGTTCAGGTCAAAAATCCTGCTTATAATGAGGTAAAACAATTTCTGTCTTACAAAGGCAATACATACCTAGCAGGATCTCTACCATGTACTAATCCTCCAAGAAACTTTTGTTAAAGGAATAAACAGACAATATTAGGTGTGTTTGGTATCTTTTTTGGCACACGGAATTGAGATCTGTCAAATAGTAGAATCCTCTCAAAGAGAGAGAACTCCTCTCGAAGACAGAAAACTTGCACAAAAGTAAGCAAACGCTTTTCAAACAACACTTGGTCAAACCTATCAAATTGTTTTTGTTTTCCACTAACAATGAAGATTATGACATTTCACAAACTATCAGATGGCTGGTTTGACAGAGTTGGCTCGGCCCACCCCGAGGAATTTGTCTTGCAGATAATTCATCGCAAATAGAGATCCAAAAGAGAGTAAAAAAAATTGAGAGCCATGAAACTGTCAGATTCTATGTAGTTTACGTAGAACTTTCGAAAACTAGCATGTTACCAAACAGACCTACCTATTAAGTACAAATGCATATCGCACTAATAATACAATATGTACCGTTGCAACTCAAAGTATGACTTCTTTGTGAATCATCGAAAAACTGATCACCTACATACATACATATGTTTACTTTCTGTTATAGATTATAAAAATATTAATATGTAGTTTATTAGAGTTAGGTATTAATAACTACATACCTATATTTTGTTTCTTGCACTATTTTAACGTAAGTCTTATTGACGCGTAGAGAAGTGATTTTTACGTTTGAATATGATGATATCTCAAATTTTACAAATTGTGAGTTACCGACAACAGTATTGTATTATTAGTGCGATATGTACCTACATAAGTATGTAATGGTTTATTCAAGAAGGTTGACTATTTTATTTACTCTTGGGAAATTTATTTTCTATTATTCTCAGTAAAGGTGTTAATGACCTTGGAATGTATGTATGTATAGGTATAAGACTAACAAACATCGAAAACTCGAACTGGTTTAATAAGCTCTCTGTGTATCTCAAATAACTTTCTTATATACTTTGCACTTCTTGCTCTTTTGCGAAAACATTGTGCCTGGAAAATACAAAAAAGTACCTATTACATACCTACCAGTAAATATCAAAAACAAATCGAAAAACAAAAATGCAAAACAATTACTTAAAACCAACACCCCAAGAAATGACAACTTGCTTGCTATTAAATGTTTTTATCGCTAGATTTACTTTCCTGCGCTAATCCCTTCTCAGTTATCTTGAAAAAATTAAAATAACCTTGACCAAAAAACTCCTTGCATTGAAAGGCAGGGCAGATGACGAAATCACAATCAAAAAAACGAAAACAAACGCACAACAAAATAAAACGAATGAAAGGAAAAGGTAAAATAAAAACATAAGAACAAAGCAAACACGCAAAGACCAAAAGCAACTTGTCGAACCAACAATATTTTGGAAGAACATCATGTCTTAGCTTAATTCGAACGAGTTCGATCAAACTGGGACGCAAGAGTAAAGCCAGAACTACATCGGAACAAAAGTGATAAAAAGTAGAAGTGTGCACACACTGAAAGCTCACTCAATTCCAACTGACCAACAGCGCCATTAACGGATGAAATTATTATTTGTTTGACATTTGAAAGCTCCAGGAAATGTATTTCTCCGCAACCATGCACATTTATTCATTAATAGTGGATGAATAATAAAAAGGAAAATTGATTTCAAGCCTATAATTCTAAAAAAATGTACGGGAATAATAAAATCGGTATTTGCTTTCGTGAATATACGTCTAAAATCATTTTTTAATTTCTTTGGATATCAGCTGGTAAAGAAAAACGTGAATAAGCGCCATCTATTGTTGTATAGATGTATGTGAATCCAATTGGATTTACTTGAATTCATATAAGATCGTTTAAGTATTTGGTTGGAAGAACAACAGGAAAGCTTTCGTGCAAAATCACCGCGGCCAAAGCTAGGGTATGCTCTAGCTTTAGCCGCGGTGAGTTTTATTTATTTGAGAGGAATTGATACAGATGTGCCATGGGATGGAGGAGTACAACACATTGTTTTGAGTTTGTTGTACTTTTTATCACTTTTGTTCCGATGTAGTTCTGGCTTAAGTCCCAATCGACTGAAAAGTGGTAATTTTTTTTTACACTGCGTGCGATATCTATGTAACTATAGGTCTGTTTGGTGTGTCTTTTTCGCGTAAGTGATTGATATCTGTCAAATAGTAGAATCCTCTCAATGAGAGAGATATCCTCTCCCAGAGAAAAACTTGAACAAAAGACACCAAACGCTTTTGAAACGAAACCTGTCGATTTGTTTTTGTTTTCCACTACAATGAAGATTATGACATTTCTCAAACTGTCAGATGGCTTGGTTTGACAGAGTTCAACAGTCCACTCCGAGGAAAAGGTCTTGCAGATACTTGCAGATAGTTCATCGCAAAGAGCGAGCCAAATGAGAGTAAAAAAAATTGAGAGCCATGCAACTGTCATGATTCTATGAAAGTTAACATAGTATTGCAGAAACTATCGACACACCAAACAGACCTTATATTATCTGTGCTACTACGGTAATCCAGTGCGTGTTTATAAGAGGGACAGATTTATGCAAGCTATTGTAACAATACTGAGAGGCAAATGTCCTATCTTCGCTATACTGACAACTTTTGTGGACCAGAGTATAGAATCTAAGAAGTTTCACTTCTAAGTTCTAACGCGCGAGATTCTCTTTTTTGTGTAAAGGAACGCGGTGGGTCTAGAATTCGTAGAAATCCGTACGATTTCGTAACAATTTTTAGGGAAAATACTTTCTGCTACTTTCTGCACTAAAATTTATAGATTCCCAAATTTTAAGGAGTGGTGGTAAAAATCTGTCCGAGAGAGGGTACAGGTACAGAGAGTACAGGAACGCATTAACAACAAAAAACGAAAAATGAATGACATTTGACAGATTTGGCAGTTTCATAAAGCTGCCCAAAGAAATGTTTTGGGCTAAAATCAGCAGCATGGGGAGATTTCTTATTCTCTTGTTAGGGTTCTCTTCGAAAACTACGAAAAATCTTTGTAGGTACGGGCACAGGATTTGACTGATTTTCGTAGTTTTGCGCTGCTTTGGATAGGTACGGGAACAGAGCTAATATTTGCATTTTATCAGTGATCAATCACTTTGTGTTTTGAAAGAAATTTTCTCGTTTACTAGTTTTTTTTTTTATTCGCTGTTGCTGTGTTGCTGCATCCCTTTTTATGGCCGTGTGCCAATTGCGTTAAAATTGTATCCCCTGGCAAATTTTTGACGTTTGTACAGAGGTGGATAAAATTTTAGCTTTTTGCTGTGTCAATTCGATTAAATCGGATTTTTTTGAACACTTTATTCCATTAATTTCCCACTAGAATTGAAAATTTTTCCTCTCGTTAAATACCTATTATTATGACTAAAATCACCAAATTGTTTTACCAGTTTTACATAAAAAAATAACATAAAAAAACATAACTAATAATTATTTTCGTTGTTAACGCTTTTGTTTTTAAATTATATGTTATTTGTGTAAATGATTGAGGAACAAAGTTCGTGATTTGTTGATGGAAAATACAAAGAAACAAAATTGACCAATCAATGTTTTTCAAACATACAATTTTACAATTTTTTTTCCCGGTGCCACCTCTTTCGAATGTCTGACAAGCATCAAAGAGTATCATTTGTCACGATTGAGCTTCTCAACTCGCCGTTCGGAGTCGGCAAAAAAAACTGTAGATCCCTTCCATTCGTGCAAAAATGTAACACGCACACACAAATGGTGGCGAGAAGCAGGCCCCGGTTCACCTCGAACTGTAGCGCCAACTAAGTAAGTAAGGATAATATTTTAACGCAATTGGCACACGGCCTATATTTTCGAAATCAGCTGTTTTCTGATTTGATACTTGAAAAGGCGATTATGGTGTGAAAACAAAAATCGAAGGAATAAAAAATAATAAATAAATACTTTTTTGGTTTTACTTTAAGCTTTTGTTTTGCAGTATCTTGCATTCCAATGTCATGTTTCATTTATTTTATTTATAAAGTTCAACGTTTTTAGTATTTAAATTTATTTCCATTAAAATTTCCCTGTTTTGGTCGCAGGTTTTGTGTTATGATCTGTGTATTCTGCGGATGACTTAAGTAAGCTTTTCATTTCTCTCTGCACTTTCAATATTCAAAGTTTTTGGCAGTGACCTGATCAACTCGGTGTCAAAATCATTCTTTTGAACTTCTGCCGCCTGTTCTAGATCCTCCATCATCAAACTACTCTTGGGGCTGTTCTTGAAAAGCAGAGTTATACGACACCTTGATTCCCTTTACATAACTTTGCCGACTCTTGGCGATACGCGTCGAGTCCAGACTTGAACATTTATACACACATCCTTCCGGATTTGTGACCACACCAGAGAAGACTGGAATTCTGCCCCGTTTGCATTGCATTGCATTCTGACCCATGTGGTTTTGGCCGAAAATAAGATCGATCCAATGGTGGATGTTATGCCGCACTATTTCTGATTCCATTTGTTGGTTTCTGCACTTCCAACGTTCAAAGTTTTTGGCAGTAAAAAAAAATTCTAGCCAACCCCACAGAAAAAGCATCAGATCCGTCACGATTTTCTAGCAGATCTGAAACGTCAAGCTTTGTATGGAGAGATTCGATCCGTTCGTTTTTAATGATCAAGTGAAAAGTTGTTCACATTACCGACAAGTGGACGATTCCCTTCGAGCGGATTTAATGATACCGATTTTCGAATTTTCGTGAATCGTTCCCCCCGGCGGATTTAATGATAGGGGTGATTATAAATTTTTTTTGTTCGTATTCTGCTGTGGTGTCCCAGTGACAATGGTGATGCTTTGCTTTTTTTAACTTTTGATGTCTGATCGAGTAGACCAGTGATGTTTGTTGTCAACAGCAGGTTGTTGTTTTTTTTTTTTTGCCCACAGTGTATGTTTTAGACTTCCGAGAATCTGAATGCTGAAGCTCTTGGTTGTGCGAGCCTGCTTCTCGCAACCATTTGTGTGTGCGTATTATACTTTTCACGAATGGAAGGGACCGACTATTTTTTGCCGACTCCGAACGGCGAGTTGAGAAGCTCATTGACAAATGATATTAGGTCCGTTCGCGAACGATGCCAAAACTACGAAAATCTACGAAAAATAACGAGAAGTAACGAAAATCCGTTCGCGTATACGCATAAACTTTTTCGTAAAAGAGAGCTCACGAGAGAGTAAGAAATTTCCCCATGCTACGAATCTTACCACAAGAAATTTCTTTGGGGTCATATATGAAAACTGTCAAATCTGTCAACTCACATACATACATTTTTCATTTGTTGGTGCTTAATAAAAAGTGTTTCGTTTACTTTTTCGTAATTTTTCTGTATCTGAGAGAATTTCACCCCCACTCTTCAAAAATTGACAGATAACACATATTTAGTGCAAAAAGTACGCGAACTATTTGATTGCTTGTCAGACATTCGAAAGAGGTGCACCGTGAAAAACTTTTAGGTGTTGGACCCGGGCTGGGATTGAACCCGGTCAGCATTGCGTAGTAGTCTAGTTTCTAGTTTCTGAGACGCTGGTAGCGGTATACTCTAAATCTGTTTTCATCAGAGGCCATAAAATAATCTATCGCATCTATGGCTCTTTGCTCATATTGTGTGTCTTATTTCAATTTTAAGCCCTACTGCTCTTAAAAAACGTACACATAAGTAAAAAATTTAAGTAACTAGGTATATTGTAACCCAGCGTGACCATATGGTCACACCTGTAGTCCCGGTTAATAAAGCCTACTACATAATATGTTCTTATCCATAAAAACTAGATTCAATTTATAAAACTACAATTTTTTTTTTACTAAATATTCACAGTGTGTATAACTTACACAGTTTGTGAGTGACTGGTACCAAGCATAGAACAATCAATGCAAATAGTTTTAAGAACAGGATAAAAGAAAAAAAAAATAAAAATCGGTTACCTGTAGTAGACCGTTTAAACCATAGAAACCCATGCCCACCTCGTCTTCACACTGGGCTGATTCGGGTTGAAAAAAACCTTTATGTGCATGATGGGATAAAGTTCAATTCAACTCAATTTCAATTTTATTCATTATTCTCAATAATCAAACATCTTTTATAACTTAACTATAAGTGCCTAATGTAAGTTATGAGAAAAGTTTATGGCATTTTTATTTTTAGGAAAAAAAAAATAGAGTTAAAGCCATATTTCATAAAAAATATTCATAGTTCATAGTGGGGTGAACAGTTAAATTTGGCATTTGAAATCTTAAAAAGTTATACTACAAGAAAAAAAAAGAAATTTAAAATAAAAAAAAGTGCGAAGATAAATATACAAATAAGCTATTTAAGTATTCAGCAAAAATCAGTATTCATGAAAAATCAAACAGTGTAGCGCAACAAAACTTCAATTTCATCAATACTAAATTCTAAAGGCCACAATTTGACTCTTTTCAAAAATGCAGATAGGGTTCTAATGATTTGTAGATTTGCAGGGAGTATATCAAATAATTTGCAAGATACGATGGTGTAGGTATTTCTATAATGTGTGGTCCGAAAAGCGGGTAGGACAACCGCAGAGCGAGAACTACTTCTTAAGTTATATACGTCATAGATGGGACTTTGCAAATATCCACCTCTCATAAAAAATATTTTTAGTGCTTTAAAGTAGAATAAGTGACGAACTGGTAGGATTTTAGTTTGACGAAAAAGTTCCAAGGTGTGAGCTAAACGGGCAGAATTACATATTTTTCTTAAGGCACACTTTTGCAGTGCAATCAATTGATGCAGTTTATTTAGATAGGCACCACCCCAACAACAAATTCCATATCCCAATTTTACTTTCCCCATGAAAGGTTGTTCAAAGATTGAGTTCACATAAATTAGGAACAGAATGGGTCCAAGGACTGACCCCCTGGGGTACACCAATATTAGCCGTGTTTTATTATCCCCGTGATCTGATCCGGATCAGATCAACAAATAAGTTTGTGTGCATTACAACAACAATCCGAGAACTTGCTTCTTGTCAAGATCAATTTTCGTGATCCAAAAATTAGTTCGACTATTTCTCACTATGGTACACTTTCGTTTGTGAATGTTGCTGTATTATCGACAGTTGCCAAGGGTAAAAGTTGCCAGACTAGAATATAAAAATATTATTGGCAATCCAAATATCATTAATGTTATTTTGTTCGAATAAATCAATTTTTCTGCTCATAATGATATTTAAGCGATGTGAAGCTGAAATTATAGCTGCAAAATATTATTCTCATTCGGTATCTGTTAACCAAAATTAACAATTTCCTCCTAAAAAAATAAAACAAGCGCATTAAATTTTCATTTAAAAGAAAATATTCATTCGCATGGCAACTTCGCACTAAATGTCAAAATGAACTTAGCTTGTACAATCACCACACACAGAACTTTGATCTAGTTTGTTTTATTATTACGATCTGATCCGGATCAGATCACGGGGATAATAAAACACGGCTATTATATAGCTTTGCCAAAAGAATGCTATGATTCACCATATCAAATGCTTTCGTTATGTCAACGAAAAGTGCTGCACAACTTTTTTTTACTGTCTAAACCTTTTTCTATATGTTACAGAAATCCAGAAGAGCGTCTTCAGTTGAAAGGCCAGATCTAAATCCAAACTGTGCTGAACTAAAAAAATGTATTCTCTGCAAGTAATGCAGAATCCTACTTTTAATCACCTTTTCAAATATTTTTGAAATAGAGGATAGCAATGAAATTGGCCGATAATTTGTTTTGTCTTTTTTGCTTCCCTTTTTGAATAGTGGCATAACATTTGCGCATTTTATTTCTTCGGGGAAAATTCCTGAATATATGTTCAAATTAAAAATATGTGCTAAAATATCGACTATGTTATAAGCAATATTTTTTAAAAGAATATTTCAAATACCGTCATTACCACAAGAGTGTGAGATCTTATAAGTTTTACTTATGCCGCGCATAATTTACGCACACAATTTTAGTCTCTTTGCACACAGCTTACCACATATACAAAGCATCATTCATCCAATTCATTAACTAAAAACCACAGACCACAACCACCATCCAACTTGGCAAAATAATATTTCCTCCTAACCATATTCTCAAGTTGGTTATTCTGTAAAATTGACATTTAATCAACTGCTGACATGGAACAATTCTGTGTTTTGTGTAAAATTTTGTACATAATTTTATTTTGGTAAATTCACATAACAATTTTCCATTATTACTATCAAATATATAGTAAAATTGTTCTATAATAGTTTCTCTGTGTTGTTGTGCAAAAATCCCATTAAAATATGTCATCTAAAGCATATTATTTTTTTGTTTTCAATAAGTGAAAAAAGAATAAAATTCTTCATTCCCTAGAAAATTGAAAAAGGAAAATAGTTTCATTGGTTTAATTTCTTTTCTTGTTCTCTCTTTGCAGTATTGTATAATTGAATAATAATAAGATGTTTGTTTAATTAATTTATTATTAAATGAATTTATAAAACGTGCATTTAAAAAAAGGAAGTGAACATAAATAATTCCATAAGTTCAGCATTTGAAAAGAAAATCTAAGAAAAAATAATACACGATGTCTCAACATAATACAGAGGAGCACCCTCAACAGCAGCAACAATCGGATATCACAAGCTTACAAGAGAATTTCAGTAAACAGCAAGTAAGTTCGGTTACGTGCCAATAAGCGAATTTCTATTTTTTTGTATCTATCAACTACGAGTATGCATTAGAAGTTGAAACTGAGTTTTTTTTTATTTTTAGTGTTATTGTCTGCCACAAATTCCGTGTATTCATTTTCTTATTTCACTCTCATTTTTTGAGGGGATGGCGCCGTCGTTAGATATGAATGAATGCATTCGAATATAAAGAACGTGAATTGACTGCCAACCCGCAATCGCTAGGAATTCAGTCCCCCAAAAAGAAGGGGACTGACAAATCGAAGCGCGATGTTATGACCCTGATTTGGACACGTCATTATCTAAAAATATTTTCGATGGGGAAACAGAACATCACAAATCGTTGAACAAAACCTGTCTTATCATTTTTTTTTTTTTTGTTTAACTCTTCGCGCTCTGTTGCAGTACAATTGATGTTGTTACTTTGATTGTTTTGCTACGACGACGGGTGACATGGAAATTAATTTTTGTTTCAAAATAGATCCCAGTCGCGATTGTGTAAAGCTTTTAAGTGTTTTTATTCATTTTTGAAGGCGGAGAGAGATCGTTATTTATGAAGTACTCGTTTCGTTTGCTTTGGCAATTATTTTATTTTTGTTGTTCTCCTGTTTTTAAACTAGAAAGCCTTATTTTTAGAGCTGAAGTGCCGTAAGGTTTAGTTAGAGTGGCTGATACGACATGAGAGCTATCTTAATTGGACCAAAAAGATGCCCATTTTCATAGAAGTAGATCATTGGATCAACGGATATGGTTTCTTAACCTTACAGCAGAAGCTTCAAGACATTCTTTTGAGGTGCACTTTTTCTTTTTGTCCATCAAAGCCAATATTTTTTATTTTCTACCTGAAACTTAAAGTGAATAAAAACAGGGCCCATCGAAACCCTGTTTGAGTACCTCCCCATTATCACTTAAAATGAAATATTTTTAAAACTAAACGCTTTGAAATTTCAGGAGAAAATATCCGCCCTCAAGGTGCTCGTACGAAAATCCGAAGCAGCACACGGCAAATCAACTTCCTCGGCGCAAGAGAAAGTCAAGAATATTGCCCTACGATTAACGAATTTAAAATCGAAAGCCCGATCCCGTCAAAACCTCGACTCATCCAGCACCTCACTTAACGATGCACAATTCCAGTCGCAGGAAAATCTACACCTGCAGTCTCAATGTACCAGCACAGCGATCGACGCTGGTGGTGGAGATCCCACAGCCACACCACACAGGCCCTCATCGGCGCGTATCGAAACGCCTGGCAGTGAAAAAATCCTCCTCCTGCGCAAGCAAATGGAAGAAAATAAAATAAAAATGGCCGAACGTGAGCATAGTAAACGTGAAATCGAGCACATGGTCACCCAGCTGAAGGCGAAATTCGATACGACACAGCAATGCTTGGAGCATTCGTCGGAGCTGGGTCGTTCTATGGGTGATCTAAGTGCATGGTCATACAGTTCGGTGAGAGATAAGGTGAGATCAGCTACAGATTTGGCATCGGCACCATTCAATCTGGACAAGGAGCGGATAAAATTCCTCGAAAATCGTGTTCGCCTGCTGGAAAAACAATTGGAGAAAGAGAAGGGTTCGTCGGATACCTCGAAGCGGGTCAAAGAGTTAGAGAATAAGATACTAGAGCTGGAGGAGGGTCTGAAGGAGAAAAGAACCCAGGAATTGGTCGCCACGCTAAACGACCATGAAGTAGAGGAGATTTGGCAGATTGAAAATGATCGTTTGAAAACCGAGTTGGAGGAGAAATCAAGAAGAATTCTCCATCTAGAGGAAGTGAACGACATCCTGGAGACAGCGAAATGTGATTTAACTGAAAAAACTGAGAAACTCGAAGCTAGACTGCGTGAAGCTGAAGAGAGCACCAAGAAGTTTGAACAGCAACTGGAGGAACTGAAAGCCTCCATGGACAGTCAGAAGTTTGAGATGGTAGAAGAAGTGGATCTGGATCGCCGCGTCGAACAAGAGCTTACCCTTCAAGTTCAACAACTCGAGACGAAAGTCAAGAAACTAGAGCAGGAGAACGATGAGATTCGCCAGGACAACGAGAATCGTCTATCGGAAAACAAAAAAGAAGATGAAGTGGAGTCCATTGACAGAAATGAAAATCTTGAAGCCACAATCGAATCCCAAAGGGAAGACATACAAAATCATTTGAAACGTGTGAAGACTTTGGAAGAGGAATTAATGGAAAAAACGATCGAGCTGAATGTGCTCAACGCAAACTTTGCTGTTCTGGAGGAGAAACTTAAGGTTCCAAGTCGAAAACCACTCTTTGCAACACTCGACGACGGAGACGTGGCCACACTTAAAAATCAACTGGACGAGACTAAGAAGAAATCCAAACATTTGGAGAAGCAGCTAAATGAATTCAAACGAATGTCTGACCTGCATGCCACCGTCGCTGAACTAACCGACGAGAATGAAGAACTGCAGCAAAAAGTCACCGAACTCGAGGACGAAAAAGGCCAACTACAACTGAAGCTTATTGGCGGAGAACACACCACCATCGTGACAGAAATAGAAATCGAGAAAAAGATCGAATACCTTGAGGCGACATGCCAAAATCAGACCTCTGCCATTCAGCTGCTCGAAGAACAGAAAATGGACATGACCGAGAATCTGCAGTCGACAAAGTCGGAGCTAGAATCTGCCAGGGTAGTCTCTGAAATGGAGTCCATTCAGCTGGAGGAGCAAGTGAATACGAATCTGCAAAAGATCGACGAGCTTCAAAGGGAAAATGCCAGCCTCAGGAGGACTGTAGAGGAGCTGCGCGAGGAGAAGAGCTCGCTGACAAAGAAAATGGATCACTACGTGGCAGAGAATATGGAACTTCTCGATAAGATCGAGAAACTCAGTAAATCGAGCTCTTCGGCGGAATCGATAGAGATTGTCGAGCGACTTACGCAACAGGACCGCCTGGAAATCGAAGCATTTAACAAGCGCGTTGAGCAAGAAGAAGCCCGCCTGATGACCGAAGGAGCTAGCGGCCATCCCGAAATGGATCAGGAACTCAGTGATAGTCTGTTGAAGCTGAAAGAGGAGAGTTCCGAGTTGATGCACAAGATTGAGTTGTTCACCACGGAGCGGAAGGAAGTCCTAGAGAAAATGGAAACAATTACAGCTGAGAATCACGAGCATTTGCGAAAGATTGACCAATTGACAGAAGAGAAAGCGGTGCTGGAACGTTCTCACAACGAAGCCAATGTCGAGAGAGCGTCTCTGAAGCAAAGTCTTGAAGAAGCCAACAAGGAGAGGGAAACCATTCGAATGGAAGTCAAGGAAATCTCATCTGAAAAAAGTAAAATCACCGCTGAATTGAACGCCATGATAAAGGCGGCGTCACTAAGTGCCCCGACTAACGCAAAGGATTTGCTTGACAAGTGTGAGAAGAGCCTTACGAAGCTCAATATAGAGTTGGAGACTTATCGCAAAGCAAATGATAAGAATGCAAAGTTTAACGCTTCTAAGAAGCTCTCGAAGGAAGCAAAGAATGCCCATCAGCAGCTGACGGAACTTTTGGAGAAAGTAAAGAGTGCCCCAGCTGTGCCGACAGTATCACCCGCAGATGATGGCAAAATAGTAGAATTTCAATCAATGATTGCTGATCTTCGTCAGCAGCTTACAACGGCCAGCACAGCGTCTGAAGAGAAAGACACGAAGATTTCGCGACTCAATGAGGAGATCGTTTCACTACGCTTGATGTCGGAAGAGTTTGATCGCCTAATCAACGACAAGGAAATGGCTCACGAGAAACAAATCGAAAGTCTAACACGTCTCCGTCGAGAGCTCGAAAGCAAGATCGAGACATTTGAAGCTGAGATGAAAATTCTCCAGGAACTGATTGCCGAACAGAAGCAACAACTGATCGAGTCCTACACAGACAGCGAAACCGAAATGGGTAAAAAGATTGACGAGCTTAGTAAGCGCGACGAGCAGATTTTCCATCTGAAAACCGAACTGAAATCCTTGCAAAAGAGCAACGGTCAGATTGGTCAGCAATTCTCCAGCGATCTTCAGTTAGAGGTGGACAAACTAAAGGAGGCCCTGTCAATCAACAAAGGCCTGCTGGCCGAGCAAGTTGACGAACTGACAAACAAACAGGAGACAATCGATACATTGAACGCCCAGATCATGGAACTCTACAAGACAATGGAGGAAAATGCCAACAAGGTAATCGAGAAGGAAGACGAGATCGTGTCTATTCAAGAGCAGCTGAATGCCAACAAGGACGAGTTAGAGAAACTTACCAGAGAAAATGAGGAAAACAAGCAGGTTGTCGATAAGCTCCTACTGGAGCTACACTCACAGAAAGGTAATTTGGAGCGGCTCTCCCAGTTGCCAGCTCTGGAAGACAAAAATCTCAGGCTCAGAGATGAAAATCAAACACTGGAAGAAAATCTACAAATCGCCGAACTAAAATCCAGCCAGATGGAGCAAACAATGAAAGACCTGGAACACCGCAATAAGGATCAACTAGAGAAGCTAAAAAAATACGCCGCAAATCTGAAGAAAAAAGTGGCACAATGTCATGAATTCGAGGAAAAAATAAAGAATCTAGAGAAGGGAGCCCTCGACGCGGAGGCTAAAGAGAAAAACCCACTACTAGAATCGTTACAGAAAGAGCTACTGGAGAAGACCGCCCAACTGGAGTCCATGCAAACGGCCGCAGGTCAGCAGAAGAATTACCTAGAGCAATCCGTGTTGAAGGTTCAAGAGGCGTTGGATGGTGTCCAATTCGAGGTGATGACACTGCGAGAGCAGTTGCATGAAAAGACCACCCAATTGGAAGAACTGACGCTGGCGCTGAATTCACAAAATCAGACATCAGGAGAATCATCCAATTACCTTCAAAGTCAATTATTGAACCTCCAAGAGCAGCTGAATGAGCGTAGCATCCAAGTACACGAGCTAAATAAGCGAGTTCAACAACATGAATCGACGCAAGACGAGCTCCGAGGTCTACAAGATCTGCTTAATGAGAAAAATGCCAGAATAAACGAGCTGAGCGAGCAGCTACTAGACTCTGAGTCACAACAGAATGAAGCACTTGCCCTGGGAGAACAATTGATAGAGAAGAACACAGCAATCGCCGAACTTAAATCTCAAATTTTCACATTGAATGAGCAGATCAACTCCAACAGTCAAATACTGGGAAACCTGACAACAATGAGGGAAGAACTCAACTCGCGGGATAGAGAAATTGAGAAGCAAAATAAAATCCTAGACAGTACCGAGGAACAGCTGAACTCGCTCCAAGAAGATCTGCTTAAAAAGAATAACGAAATAAAAGCGCTTAAAGAGCAATGCGCACTACAACTGGACGTGAAGGAGAAAGATGTAAAAATCGAGGAACTCACGAAAGAATTCAAAGCTAAAAGTCTCAAGTTCGAGAAGTCCAAAGCTGTGATCAAGGAAAAAAATCGAGAAATTCAGCGACTTAATCAGCTTCTGAGTAAACAAGTCGAGGAGGAGCACATAACGCCAACTAAAGCCGCAGAGGTGGTGACCTCACAACCACCATCAGCTAAGCTATTATCTGAACTGGAAGAGTTGAGAAGCGAAAACACCAAGCTGCGTGATGAGACCGCCGTGGAACGAGCGAACTTCCAAGAAACAATTTCACGATTGGAGACCCTTCACGATGGCATTCAGGCGAAACTCCAAGAGGACATGAGTTACATCGAAACCATCGAACATGAGAATAACAACTACAAGGAGAAGATATGTAAGCTGGAGGAATGCGTAGCTACGTTCGAAGATCGGCGATCGTCAATGGAGCGGCGAGCTAATTTACTAGATGCCCAACTGCAGACGCGTGTGGACGAGCACGCCAAGACCGAGGATGAACTGGTTTACCGACTAAATATGCTCTCCGATCATGATGACATCATCGGCCAACGGTTGTTCGAAGCGCAGGAAGAGAATGAACTTCTATCAAACCGACTGGACACCCTCAAAGCGGAGCATGCGACTCTGCTGGCCAACTATACCAAACTGGAGAGGGAATATGCCACTTTCCAAGAAGATACCAGCAACAACCTGGAAACCGAGAATCATTCGTTAAAAACGCAAGTCACCGCATTGGATGCGGAAATAAAGCGCCAACGCAGTAGCTACGATGCTAAGTTGGCTGCGAAGCACTCAGAGATCGACGAATTGGAAAATGATCTGAGCGAACAGCTGCGAGTAATTGGCGATGAAAAACGAGCTCTTGCCGAAGAGCTAGAGCGAGCTAAGGATGAAGTCAGCGAGCTGAAAGATGAACATGTTCGCCTGAATGAGACTATCAACTCACTGGAGCAAGCCAAGGCCGATTTGGAACGGGAGTCCACATGGATTAAAATGCAGAATGAAAATCTATCGCAAGATCAATTCGAGCTGCAGGAGCTACGAATGCAATCTATGCAAGACAAAACAGAGCTGGAGAACCTGAAACACCAGATAGACACGCTGGTGCAGAATCACGATATCGAGCTCAACGCTCTACGTACACAGATCGCGGAATTAGATTCGATGCGGATGCAGGTTGGCCAAAACCAAACAGATGATCAAGTGTTCATCGAAACAGAGAACAAGCGATTAACAGACCTGCTCGCTGAGAAGGAAGCACTGATCGAGAACTATCAGCGACAAAATTTGCAGCTGCAGATGAACGCGTTAGCAGCTCGACAGCAGCCAGTGGATCCATTTGCGTCACTCACGCAGTCAGATGATAGCACTCAGATGGCGAATCTGCGAGAGAAATGCGACCGACTTGAAAGGGACCTCGAACATTTGAGAAGCGAACAACAACAGCACCAACAAGTGGTTGTTCCTCCGCCAGTGGCCTTCTTTACTGCAGAACAAAGCCCACCATCTGTATTCGATGAGATAGTAAACGTTCGTCACGTGGATAATCTTCATGGTGCTGTGCACAGTCGGGCGGTCTCCCATCCAGTACTACAAGAGGAGCCTGCCGGCAATCAGCAGACCATAGAAGATCTCCAGCGAAATGTGTCCGACTTGGAGAAGCACGCCCAAGATCTGGAAAATAAACTCTCTCACCGCATCGCTGCGCACGAGGAAAGCCTACGGCAGCTGGAAGATCTAAGACGGGTTTCTGAAGCTCGCTTCAACGAGTACGAAGACCGCATTAGGGCACTGGAACTTAAACAAACCACCAAAGTAATTGATGCTCAAATAATTCCATCGGATCAGGTGTCATCTCTAGACATGTTCTTCAGGGACGCCCCCGATGCATCTCCATTCGAGAGCATCGTCATTCCTCAGGTATCCTCGGAGCCGGTGGTGGAAGAGATTATTGTTCCTAAAAAAGCGTACTCCTGTCAACCAACCAACCAAGATCAGTTGGAACTGGACGAAGGTTGGGGCTGGGGTTCAGAGGAAGCCGCCCTCGAAGCGAAACATTTCGCCACGAGCAGCAGTTCGTCTTTGATTACACCGCAAAAGCAATTGGAATTGAAACTACAAGACAGTAACGAGCGTATTCAGGAGCTTGAGCTCGAGCGCGATCGCCTTAAACAGCAAAAGCAGGAAATGCACGTTAAATCGGGAAAACTAATGAAGAAGCTGAAGGAGTATAAAGCCAAGATTGACGAGTTGCATTCCCAAGCAGCCTTCCGTAAGTCATCGTCTGTGGAATCCAGTGACCTTGACCTCGCCATTCAGGAGGAGATGAAGTCCCAACTGAAACAGCTGGAGGAGAAGCTAGCCGAAGCGAAGAAACAAATCGATAGTCAGGCTCTAGAGAAGGAAAATTATCTGAAGAGGATCGATGTGCTGACAGCCGGTAATGAGCGAATGGCTGAGATGAAAGAACGCCAGGACAATGATGTTCAAATGTACAAGTCACGAATTCGAGAACTTACCGAGAAGGCGAAGAATCTTGAAGAATGGAGTGCCGCCACTGACGCAGCCCCAGCAGCATCCACAACCGCGGTAGCGAATCCTGCCGCCGCAGAAGACCTAGAAAAGTCCAAACGTCTTCTAGAACAGAAGGTTAAAGAGCTATTGTCCGAAATTGAGGATATTTCCGGCGATAGAACCGAAATGCAAGCTCTGTTAGATGAGGAAAAGGCCAATGTACAACGAGGTGATCAGACAATCAAGAGTTTGCATGAGAAAATCACCCGGCTGGAGAATTCAGCAGGCTCCGACAGTGCCGATCAGAAATTCCAGCTAAATGAGATCAAGCTGCACAATCAAAACTTAAAATCGCAGCTAGCTGATGCACAAGAAGCGATTACACGCGAAAAGAAGGAGCGGTTGGAGGAGATCGACCGACTGGCGACGCAAAGCGAAGAGCTACATCGTGAAATCAGAAAACTTCAAGTGGATTCGGTCAAGGCAAAGGATTTGGAAGAACGTTTGCAGCAACTTTCGGACGAGAAGAGCAACCTGATTAAAGAAATTGAAACGCTTCGCATGGAACTAACATTCGCTCCGCAACCAGTTGACGCAGTGGCTGACCTTGAAAAGCAAATCGTTCAATTGTCTTCGAACCTAGACGCGGTTGTGATGCTAAATCAAGATCTGGGCAAAGAAGTCGATAGATTAAAATTGGAAGTCCAACCATCTGAAGATTTGAATCGGTTGACATCCGAACTTGAATCGGTAAACGCTAAAAACCAAGCACTGACACAAGAAATCAATACTCTAAAGTTCAATCAGGCATTTGCTCATGGAGATGATGCCAGAACAGCCGAATTGCAATTAAAACAGCAATCGGAAAATCAAAGAAACGAAGAACTTTCCGCGGAAATAGGCAGAAATCAACTTCAATCGGCATTCATCCCGAAACTCGACAGCACATTCCTCGAAGTGGAACGCCTAACAGCTGAAATCAACAGATTGACAAATGAACTTCACTCGGTGAATGCCAAAAATGAAGAACTCTCTCAAGAAGTTAACAGATTGCGAACCGAATCGTCTGCGAATGAGAGTGAAGTCACACGCATTACACTGGAGAATAAATCACTCACCACTCAATTCGGACGACTTCAACTGGATTCCTCTACATCCCCCCACCAAACCGAATTAGAAGAGCAAATCCAGGAAAAAAACTCTGAGATTATGCATCTAAAGCAACGAATTGAAGATCTAATGCGTGAGGATCAAACCGAAAAACTTGTCCTAGAGATTTTGACAAAAAATCAAGAAATTCACATGCTTAAGATGCAAGTGAAAAATCTGGAAGACGACAAACGAGAGTTGGAACATAACCTTTCCGTTCAAATAACGCAGGAGATGAACACAAAGCGCGAGGATATTGCAGGTTCAGCAGAGAAAATTAATCAACTGGAAGGTGAATTGAAAAAAATGCACATCGAAAAAGCGCACATGGAAGAAGAGCTGGAAGTTCTCAACAATCACGTAATTTCCAGCCTCGAGAATGAAGAGAAAATGAAGACGGCTATTCTGGAGTTGGACATGAAGAACATTGAAATCACCGAGTTAAGAAAATCCTTGGAAGCCGTGAGATCACAAGAATCAACCCCCAGCGATTTGTCCACACTTAATGTACAATGGGAAGCATTAGTCGAACAACGGTGTGGTGAAATCGCTGCAATGTGGCGACAACACTTGGACAGCCGCGAAGCTGAATTTGAGGAGATCAAGAACAGGCTACAACTGGAGATTAACACGTTGAAAACCGGGCGGTTATCGCCTTCACAGCAAAGCAATCCAGATGAAGATAATAGCTCTGCCTCGTCCTCTAAGGATGTCTCCACCGACAGGGATTCAATTCAGAAGATGCAACAGGCACTGGAAAATCAAGAAATAGAAATAGTTACACTCAAAGAACAGTTAGCGATCAGAAGTGCGGAATACGCACGACTGGCCGCGCAATACGATCCCTTCAAGATGCAGTCCACGATGTCACACAGCAGTGGATTTAGTTCCGACGGACAAAGGCGCAACGATTCTGTTGTGCCAAAATCCGAGCTCGACTTAGCACTGTATATGCTGCACCAAAGAGATATGCGTTGTGAGGAGCTCACGCTCGAGCTAGTACACCTGTTGGAAGAGCGAGATACATTGCAGTTAAAGTTGTCCAACACATTGCGGCAAGTGGAGGCGATTAAAACGCAAGGTGGTGCGATTATGGAAGGTGAGCATTTGAAAATTTGAAAAAAAATCGAAAAAATAAATAAATAAATCCTTCTCTAAATATTTCAGCTTCTAAAGGAGACTTGCCATCGTCAGTAGAGAGCCCAGATAATCCCGATTCACCACCTGCAACAATGCCTACAACAGAGACGGATGACTTGAATCAGAAGTATGTTTTAAAAAACATTCAACTTCGTGTTTGTACTGATATCTTGCTCTTTTTACAGACTATCCCAACTCCATTCGGTGAGTCATTCCAAGGATAAGCGTTTCCAGGAGGAACGCGACCAACGCATACGCCAAATGGAGCAAATTCAACAAGATGTCGCCAAAATGCCATCCGAAGCTTTGTCCGATTTAGTTGGCAGTGAGCTATGTGAGTTTTTATTGATTGTTTCCTTTCCCTGGTTGTAACAATTTTTTTTATATTTCTAGCACAATCGGGACAATCTCCATCCTCCGTTCTACTCAACTGGCTTTGGGGTAAGCCAAGCGGAGGCCAAAGTTAATATTTGCAATCAATCTCCTCTACTAAACGTGAGGAGACAATATATCTTACTTCCAATAAATCTACTATGTGCTATTATGAACAGCAGCCAACATGGTGTTACTAAAATGTTACGCAACATACCGAGTTGTAGGATGTGGAACATACCTAATTTTTGTTTATATAATAAATTGTAAATATATTTTGATTTAGTTTGAAGAACTCTCAACCATTGGATTGTAATGTTAATAAATAAAACGCAGAACAATAAATACCATAGCTACGTGCATAGATACATAATTACAGAACCGAAGTGTGAAATAAATTAGTTGAATAAGCAAAAGTTTTGGAGGAGTTATGTATTTCTTTGGAAAACTGTACCTCATCAATACAGCCTACCGAACGTAATTTTGGTGTATAGAGAACCCAGTTTAAAATGTATAGCAAAACACTACAACAGTACCTTATTAGATTGTTTGTAATATTTACCTATAGTTACATGATATTGCTGTGCAACAATGATCAAATCTTAATACCGTCCTTGCTACCACTTCCTTTATAGCACCTCATTTATTCGTTTGGACATGCTTTCAATACAAGTTAAATCGAAAAGTTTTACACCCTTGTACATAATTGATTTCCATTTTTACAAGCTCTAGCTTTGCCTTGTTTTTTGTTCATGTTTTGGAATTTCCGAATTTACACTATTCTATTTTCAATTGATAGTGTTGAGCTTCTTCCTATCAGCCAGTGCACTCTTCTATAAGCGATTTCTAACGTGTTTCTTTTTCTTTTTTACGTATTCTTGCCAACGCAGCTTTGCATCTACAATCATAGATGGAACATAGCATGAAACTTTTTCTTGGTTTAGTTTTTTTTTTTTCATCCACAGATTTGGTTTATACCTATTTGGAGGTTTTCTGTGGATTCTTTATTTGTTCTTCTCTTGCATTGCAGTAACATCTGCAAAGTTTGCTATATGAAGTTGGTTCTCTAGTTTCAAAGTATGACTACTGTACAACAGGACTACCTTGCGATGTGCCGGTCTTTATTACTCTTAGTTTTGAATAAGACTATTCTGTTGTTTTATTCTAAAATGTCTGATTTGGTAGCAAACATCTCAGTTTACCTATAGGTAAGGACCTTATCATAGGCCTGCGCCACATCCAAGAATATATGAATTTCAAATGCTTCTTCAACTTTTTTTGGAATTCTATGTACTTGTTATATGGAAGGGTGCTTGGGATCAGCTCTTTCCTTTCAATTCAATTATTTAAACGTTTCGCGAGTACTTTCTCAAACACTTTTGATATCATTGGCAATAGCGAAATAGTTCTGCAAGATGACTTTTTGTCATTGGAATTTACCGAGTTTGGGAATCATTAAATCTTCAGCAACCTTAAAAAAAATAATTGAAGCTTTAAAGTAGCATTCCTTAAATTTGTTAATTTCTTTAGTGCATCACCAGACGTAATGGCATATCTAGGACTTTTCTTTGCATTTATTTCATAGTTAATTAAGTTGCATATATTTACTTACTTATTTACTGGTAAAATCCAATGTAGTCAAATACGGCCGGAGAACATTCCCCTGGACATCAAAATAAATAGTTCGAGCAAATAAATTGGGAGCGGGACGTCATCTACTGCCCCGCTTAAATAAAAACGCACAAGCCTTAAACATGGCAGAACTAGAGAACTCGAAGATTACTTATCTTCTGAAAGAAAAAACTAGTTAAAAAATTCGAAAAAAATAGAAGATAAATTCCTAAACTATGGGGAGATTCACAACAGACTTTCAAAAGGTGTGTTCAATAGTGTCTTAAGGGCTATGACCAGTTCTCTCATGGAGCTCCAAGTTAGAAATGCGGTTTGACCAAGAAACCTCAGGATGGTTCGTGGGCACCTATTAAAAAACGTTGGGTATTTTCGCGGATTCAATATTGACACGAAAGGCTGCAGCTTGGTCTTTAAACATTGTTTGTCTTTATTTTAGACAGCGTACAGAACAGAATCTAAATCTATATCGATGCTTACTTGTGAAGTCGTAATGAGATCTAGTTTTTGCAGAGTTAAGCTTAACCCAACGACGTTTACTTCCCTCTACATACCAGTTGTCAGTTGATCGATGTTCATAGTCCTATGGGATAGCAGGAAAAAATCATCAGTGTAGTCGAGATGTGCTGCAGTTTTCATCTCAGAGTCCATTGAATTCCCCTGCGTTCTGTTGAGTGGGCAGTGGGAGCACATCGCTTATCACCATTTAAAATAATATTGGTAAAAGGATTCGATTCGAGCACCGTAGCGTAGTGGTTAGTGCTTTCGACTACTACTACGCATTGTTCCCTGGGTTCAAGGGTTGAATCCCTGCAAACACCCAAGAATTTTTGCCTTGTGCCACCCTTCTCGAATGTCTGATAAGCATTCAAAGAGTAGGTTCCATTTGTCATGATGAGCTTCTCAACTCGCAGTTCCGAGTCGGTACAAAACTCCAGGTCCCTTCCATTCGTGCAAAGTATAACAAGCATACACAAACGGTTTTCCGAACTGCTGCGCGGGACAGCTTCTGGCCAGTCCCTTTATGCTCTTCCTTCCCTTTTCCATCTCAATGCCTTTGTACTTTTTTTTAACAAATATTTATTTTAAAAATCAACCGACATGCATTTTATTTCTAGTAGATTTGGCAGTACTTTGATCAATTGACAGTGTGGATCGTATTTTAAGAAAATCCCCTGTAGTGATTTCCCCCTTTATTTTCAACCGAAATAAATTTCTCTTGGGTTAGTAACCTACACGATCAAATCAAATCGTAGAATGGGAGTGGCCTACAAAAACAAACAACAATCAGTGCTGTCACTTATTCTTTTATTATTATTATTATTTTAGAAATTCTTTAAGAAAGAAATCAAAAACCAAAAAAAATGAACAAAGATGCAACTAGATTTTGAAGAATGTACATATACATAGATGTAAAAAACAAACTCTTCCTGTTCTGACTGCAACGATTGACTGTAAATTACCTGTCTAACTGCAATTAAAATATTATGGTGTATGAACAAGTGAGGTAGGTAGGTAGGTAGGTGTATGTACATACATACATAGATAGGTACCTATTTACATACATACATAGATAGGTTCCTACACAACATATTGCATCATAGTAATGTTGTAATTTTCGCCCAGTGTATGAAGTTCGGAAACCAGCTCGCCTACAGATCCGTTCGCGTACTCATGTGCAAAAATAAATTTAGAAAAACCCTGATATGAGAAAGTTTTTTTTTTGTAAAATAAATTAACGATGGATTAAAAGATAACATGACAGGCCAACAGTTGGACAGCAAAAAAAAAATATTGTTAGTTGGTTTTGGTAAAAATAATGACTAGCAAGAATTTATAGGTAGGTAGTGATATGTTTTGTAAGAAACAAACTAAAAATCTTCCTCTCCGGTCATTGGTAATTTTGTTTTCTTTTTTTTAAGGTTCTGTACCTGCCAGTTGCGAAGGGCACCGTGACCTCAAATAAATATTGTCTCTCAAAGTCAGTTTAGGGAACCAGAAGGGGTTCAACTCTTTTGATAACGTTGAGGATCTCGCTGGTGGAGACTACGAATTTCCATGGGAGTTAGGATATCTCTGTGGAAATGTTGTCTCCTGAGAGCATATAGTTCCATGGAACCACATAGAATATGTTCCGCAGTTTCGTCGTTTCCATGCAGAGACGAGATTCAGTTTCCTGAATAAGACCTACCTATTTTTTTTATGTGATATCGAAGATGGTAACGCCGTGTTAGAAATCCCACTAATTTCCTGATATAATTTCAGGGTGTTTTATGGATTTATTGTGGAAGGGTTTAATGGCTCTTTTAGCCTGATCCTGAACCTGGGTATTTTCCCAATAGGAGGAGAAGAACACATGTTCTTTTCCAAAATTTTGATTTCAAAGTTTATGGCTGAATTCGGAATGTTGCAAAACGCCTCAGGGCCGATAGGGGAGTGAGCCGTTTCGTCAGCTTTCTCGTATCCATCAATACGTCATGTCCGGGTACCCACCAAAGTTTGACTTTGTTTCTATAGGAGAGGTCTTGGAGAGTATTGAGGCAGTTCAATTTGGAGTCAATCAGGTTTGAGCCAAGTGCTTTTATAGCTGCTTGACCATCCGTGAGTAGGTATATGGATGAGGACACCTTTGCTTCCCGATTCGAAGATAACGTTGGCGCACATTTAAGTGGTATGAATTTCAGTTTGAAATTGCCAATTACGATACCACCGAAACAGGTTAGGTCTGTCTAGCGAGACCGAATGTCACCTCTGTTTAGAGAAGGTCGAGACGGCCGACCACTTCCTTTATGAATGGCTGGCACTTTTCAGCGTCAGACAGCCTCCCCTCCCCAAAGAATTTAATTGAAGATGGTTTGCTTCCTGGATTAATTGGAATCCTACGATACCTAAGATCTCTTAGAGGTCGTAGTATCAGCCTTGGGGCTGATTATTCCAGTTTGACGTCAACTTCTCAATAGGTACTTCAAACTTTGAGGTTTTTAATTTTACGTATCTAGGTACCTACATACATAAGTACCTACGGGAATCTACATTCTTAAAATAAAGGAACGTATACCTATGCATATGTAATGTATACCTACAGTGATCTCATTAGCGGACACGCTATTTAGCGGACAACTCGCATGAACAGACACCTTTTTGGGGAACCAGTTTCTAATTTCCAATGCAAAATTGCGTCCTTATAAACGGACAGCTCTCATTAGCGGTTGTGTGGTTTTTTCCTAATTTTTATTTTAATAAAAAAATCCTTATCACTTTACCAATCTACCTACCTACGTACCTACCTAATCTAAGTTATTTTACCGATTTCAAAAACGTTCAATAACGCACTTTAAATGACATAGGTAGGTACATATGTATGTGCAAAATTATAGAGATGACATAATACCCACAACCCAACCCACCCTTCTTTAATTCACGTTCCACAAGCTTTTTATACAAAAAAAAAAGCTGCCTTTCCAATTTCCAATCAGTATTCAAATCTATAAAATTATAACAGAATACACAATCAAACTGTTGCATACCTACGTGTTGTACATTAACATTTATTTCTGATTTGTGGATTGGGACCGAAGTCGCAGTTCGCAGACCGCACCAACCAGTTTCCAGAGAAACTTCCACGTACATATAAATATATTTACATTCCAAGGAACACAGGTAAAGGCTTGCACACATCCATATTTCAGCATTCGCCGTCGCCGGCACCGGCACTTTACAAATTTGTACTCAGCTGTTAACCGTTGGCACGCATACAACAGCCGGCATACCACTACTTGCCCACTCAACACCGTGGGTATACCTCCCATTCCAGTCTCTCTCTCTCATCATCTGTGCTGTTTTTGCTTGATTCTCTGCTGTTGAAGTGAACTCCACCACCACCATACACACACAATTACCGTACAATATCAGCTGGTTGTTGTTGGAGATTGTGAATGGTTTGGTTACCGTCGTCTCGGCGACCGGACCAGGGCAGGGTAGGCCAAACAAATCCGCATAAATTAAATTCCCATAGGCTCGTGTTCGTACCAGGGCTGCCGAAGTGAGTACTAAGGGAGTATTCGTACTACTCTCTCAAACACTGTACTCCCGTACTCCCCTCGTCGTGATTGTACTCCCCTATTATATATTTCTTTCTTTCACAGGCTGAGTGTTCTTTTAATAACTTATATCTATATTTATATTTTATTGATCGAACATATGGTCTTTAACATTATGTACGGAATATGATGTTGGCCAGGTAGCTGGCTATGGCCATGGCGCAAAGGACGGCTCTTTCAAACACATTTTTCATGACAATTTCGCAGACGTCTGGCGTTATTTATGCAATTATATTTCGAATTTTGTTCTTAAGCATAAAGGTTTCTCCAAGTACCACCGTATGAAGACGTTGGGAGGGGTCAAATCAGGGGATCGTGGGAGACACTCGATATCACCACTTTTTGACGGGAAAATTTTCTCATAAAATTTGCATCGTAGAACGAGTTGTGTGTGATACGGCACCGTCTTGCTGGAACCCCATGCTGTGTAGGTCTATTTGATCCAATTCAGTCACAAGACAGTTTTCCCACATGTCCCGATAGCGGTCGCCAGTAACTCACTGATAACTGAATGAGCATTGCTCAAATATGACCCAATAATGCCGCCAGCCCAAATGGCGAACCATGCAGTTACTCTATGAGGGTGAAAAGGTCTTTGGTGCATCAATTGAGAGTTTATGGTGCCAATAGCGGCTATTGTGTTTCTTAAAAAAGCCGACCAAGTCGAAATATGCTGCGTCACTCATAATGATTTCTACCAACATTGGTGGTCGTCTATAATGGGGTGGAATCGGCTAACGCGATAATTGACTGTCGATTTTTTGATTGTCGTTTTTGAAAACGCCACCTAAATAGCTGTCACCTAAAATCAACGCAAAAAATATGATTATCGATTTGATAATCATCTTACACAGAGCAAAAGTCTCGATTTTGATTATCAACTATCAACTATCGCGTTAGCCGATTCCACCCCTGAGCTGTAAAACTCAGCTGCTCCATAACAAAATTTGTTATCGACTTCTCTCTACGACTGTCAAATGCCAACTGAATAATGTTATCCAATCCGAAATGGAGGCCTAACAAAATCGACCTGGAACATAGAAAACACCCTTTACCTAGTTCCATCAGCCAATACAAAATATTCTTGAGGCTACAATAAAAATAAAATAGTTACTATAGATGCTACTACTAGATGTAAATGTTTGATTTGTATTGTTTCAGTTTTGTACTCCTCTCAGGCACAAAATACTCCCCTGCAAACGTCTAAAATACTCCCATTAGAATTTTGAAAACGGCAGCCCTGGTTCGTACATAAGGAAATGCACACTATCAAATATTTCTCTTTAGCGAAGAGAGTTTATTCAATTCTGCAAATAGAACAAGTGATGACTCTTTTAAACAAAGAGTATAAAACGCGGTGCGTACATTGCCACTTTTGCAAACATATAAAAAAAATACTACGAAATAATGCGAAATCCCAAAAAAGTGCCAATAGACCCCGTTTTCGCAGCAAAAAAAAGGGAGTAATCAAGACTAAAAACCGGCCTTTCCGACACGACCGACGCGGGTTAAAATAAAAAATATAGTCATGCCGATTATGGTTTATGGAATCCGGCGGATCGAACTCCCCGGGAGTACATCCATCCGATCCGCATTACACCCCGAACACAATGGAAAGTAGCAGAAGCACGTTCGAACGTTGAAGTTGGCTCAACTTTGCGCTTCAGCATATAGGTAGTATATTCGTACTAAAGTTGTAACTTGTTTATGTTTGTTTATCGGATGATAAGTATCGCGTACACGAAGAGTAAAACACTTATAAATAGTACAGGTAGCAAGTAACATAAGATATTATAAACAATAGGTACAAAGATTTCAAGGCACTTACATACTAACAAAGAAACTGAATAAATTAATTTCTACGCATTGTGTTCGCGCTATACAGTGGACTCTCGTTAACTTGAACACGTACAAAACCAGGGCCGTTCAAGTTATTGAATTGTTTAAGTTACTGGATCAAAACAAAAAAACGTCATTTTTTAAACATATTCAGTTTAATGTTGTTTTTATAAATAAATAATAAGGCAAACATTTGTTTTTAAGACAACTTTGAAAAAAGAACTGTTATTTTAAATTGTTTGGCCTTGCGTAGGTACTGCGTTTTATAAAGAAAATACTCGAAGAGTCTGGACGACTGTCAGATCCGGGAATGTTCTTTCGTTTTGGCTAGCAATTCGATGGTTTTATCGAACAGTTCAACTGATTCCTTATTAATAACATTATTTTGTACGATAACGACATCAACAAGATCAGACTTTTTGATTCAACGCACTAACTTGTCACAGTAAATATTACTTGGAAAATGATTTATAGCTTTTAACTCAAATGCAAAAGAAATTTTATGGGATTCGCCTTTATGAAAACCATAAATATTTTTAGCAACATACTTATGTACATACATAGGTGTAAAGCGAAGATTCCAATTTAAAACAATTTTGGTTGTCACATAAAATTTGTTCAAGTTAAAGAGGTTTTCATTTTTTAATTGTTCTACTTATAGAGCACTTCATGGACAAATTCATGGTATCGAGTCTTAAAAACTGTCCGTTCAAGTTATAGAATACCTATAGGGGAAAAATGGCATGTTCAAGTTATTGGATTGTTCAAGTTATAGGATGTTCAAGTTACCGAGAGTCCACTGTACTTCAAATGCAGCTTCACCATTGTGTTACCATTGCCATTATGGAAACCGGCGGATCAACTGCTTTATCGGTTCGCAAACTACATTATCACTTTATCAGTAATTGCGAGACCACCTTATCAATCTGCTGTTAAAATTTAAAATTTTTTCAAATTACAATACATAGGTAGGTACCACTAATTTTCCGCGCGAATGTGATACCTATCTCAAGCTTTGTATGGAGTGCCGATTGGCTGCGTTTTCGGTAATAGCAATTTTATTACCGATAACCCTTCACTTTCTTACCGACGTTTTCAGTTTCCCTTCGTATCTGACCCGCAGTAATCGGTATGAGTATTTTTTGATACCTACCGACGACGATCATCGTCCGGATTCTCTTTGATTTTCAGTGCGTTTTCAGTGTAGCGCATTATATGAATCTAAATTACTTGAGCAAATCCGATGTTGGGAGAGATTATAATGTTGCTTGCAACTTATAGCTTCAGGCAGTGTTGCCGAAAGTACTCCCATAGGAGTATTGTACTACTTTCAACACCTCCGTACTCGCATACTCCTCCTTTCACATTCGTCCTCCTATTTTTTGTAAAGACCTAAAATATCTTGCACTTGCAGCAAAGTGTAATGTCAAGCTAAATAAATTTAGTTCACTTCAAATTTAATGCAAATTTGGCAGCACTTTTAGCTTCCAAACTGTGGTCAAAAAGGGAATTTCCCTCTTTCTTGTTTCTTTTTGTTTTTCGTTGGTTTCATGCAATTTTCATCTGTCAGTTCGGTATTTATTTAATTGTTTCCTGAGATTGTAGTTTGGTGGTTCTGTTTTTTGTTTGAACTCTTTGAATTTTTATGTATAGTTCAATAAAATGAAAAGTTTTGTTAAACTTATGCTTGAAATATTGTAAATCTTTTGTTAAAATAATTCAAAGTAATCTTGTATTAGAGATATTTAGTAAAATTGGAATCCTTTGAGGCGGTAAAGGCAAAACAAAGCTGTAAATGTGTCTTGTGTTGCTGGAGGTTCTTAAAAAAAATTAGTCTGCTGCTTTTCCAATAAATTTAGAGCGCATGGACATCAACGCAACTGGCCAGGCATTTTGCGATATCTCATGGCCAGGTGGCGCAGAAAGCGATTTGTTCGATTTTCTTGACATTTGGCATAATTTAAATTACTAAACGATGTTTCACAAATATAATCAACTAAGTTATGATTTCATAACGAATTTTTAAATTATCTATTGCATACATTATCGAAATTAATTGTTTTCTCAACAAATTAAAAAAAAAAAAACAATTTGGTTGAATGCCGAATACTTTGACAGTTGACAGCTAACATCTGGTTGAATTCATAGGACGGAAATTACACATACCAACTTGGAGGTAAATTGGCTGGGGTTGGCTGGTTGGGAACCGTCTAAATGAAGGACTGGCTAGCATGATTTTAAGAAAAAACACGGCTATTGTGTGGCAGCAAAAAGCAGTATGAAAAATTCCCAAAAGCAAAATACTTTTGGGAAGTTTGTGCTTGGGAAATGCGGATAATCAATTTGTGTATTTTTCATAAAGTGGGGATTTTGCGCTAGGTTATTATGTTGGTCTGGGTCAGCGTTGTGCGGAAGTACTCAATTGGGTAATTCGGCTCAAGTATTTTTGCTTTGGCTCAATGCTCCGAGCCACAGAGAAATGACTCACATTTGGCTCGTTTGGCTCGAAACTTCATTCTTTTAACAAAAAATATTAAAAAACCAGTACAAACGTTATCAGGACATAGAATTCACTCTTTAAATAACATTGAGAGAAATAATCGCAATCGCAATCGCATACTATATGAAGTAGTTCACTCACTTATGAGTTTTAACCCTTAACCACCTAGCATACGTCTCACAGACCCCGACGAATTTTAAAGCGTGCATATTATTGCGCCTGAGCTTCGTATAAACGTCTTCGCTCTTGTACCTTTTCCTCGCGCTCCTCAGTGCCGCGCAACCGCTCGTCATAGTCGGGCCTAAGCGCGTTTGTCTCTGGTAAGTAAAAAACTGTTGCCGGGGATCTGTGAGACCACTGTTAGGCGGTTACGTGACTTTTTGACATTCGAGTTTTTCTATTGTTTTAATTGATAATGGCTTTAAATGTCGAAACATCCAGCGGGGGGGTTGGAACAAGATCTGTCAGATGACGAAAATATACCAAACGATGAATGCAGCGATGTTGAGGCCGATATAGGAATAGAGCACGTGTTAGAAGAAACTTGCGAGCCAGACTCAGAGTGCGAAGAGAAAAATTAAGTGGAATATAACGAAAATGCTCCTCTCGAAATTGATTTATCTTCGACTTTACCTGATGAGCAAGAATTATCATCTGAATATGATATGCTTTTTTCTCAACTGCGATCGAGACCCTGAAAGAAGAATTATTTTGTCAAGAACTTGCCTGGAATGTTCACACAAACTGTATTTTCACTGTCGTGAAAAACTGTAAGTTTAGGTCTTGCAATTTCGTTTAAATTTTGTTTTTATTGAGAATTTTTATTTTTATTTTTGTTTTTCGATTACTGAATATTTAGAAAAAAGAACAAAGAAGTACGTACTTTATGTGATTATAATGAATCTAATTTTCCGAATGTGTTAGTTTATAAGCATAAAAAAAGAAATGTTGACTACTTAAATAAGATTTAAAACAAAAATGTTGATTTTCCTGTGCCTTTCTTAATCTAATAAATAATTTAATATGTTCTTAAACTGATTTTAATTAAAAACTAAAACTTAATTCACAAAATTTTACAAACGCCTATAATTCTGTTCCGGGGTCTCACAGACGTATGTTAGGTGGTAGTGTGACAATAATAGGTGCTAGGTGGTTAAGGGTTAAAGAGCCTTTAAAAGGATCAACAAGAACATGTGGGCATTTTGAACCTAAAGATGAAATAAGGTAATGGTAGCCGTATTGTTTCTTTCCTTGGTTATTTGTTTTCGACTTTATTTATATCTTATTGTTTAACGTTATTCGTTTTATGCCACAATAATTTGTGACACTTTCTTAGGGCTTTCGTATGGTTAGCGAATCCGAATTTTCACGAACCTTAATAAGCGAATGTAATTTTTTCGATTTCGAGTTATATCAAACCAGAGAAAAACCCACCAAAGCAAAAGTAATGTTTTAAAAACGTAAGGCTTTAAACAAAAATAAATAATAATCGAAGGAGTATGTAGGTACTTAAATGTGTACGATTTGATTCAATTAGTCTCTGTTTTCATGTTTTTGAGTTGATTGGATTTTTTTCAGCTTTTTATGTCAATTGTTAAAAAATGTTTGTTTCATAAGCGGTTGGTTACTTGAGAAGTAACATTGACGTTTTTTCTCGTCAAGTAACATTGATGAGAAATTGCCTCCACACGTATCAATGAACATTGGCAATATTTTTGCCTGAATTATGTTCAGTCATTTCATAAGTCTCAACGAGAATGGACAGTGATTCGTATCTGCTTGCGGCCGGTGCTGCAGCAAGTGCCATAATATGATAAAAAACCTAAAGCGTGGATAGAAAACAAGTGGTTGCTGAAAAGGAAATTTCATGGAGATTATTCGTTGTTGAGAGAATTGTCTAATTTCGATTACGACTATAGAAATTTTCTTCGAGTTGATGAAAGAATATTCATTGAATTGCTCGGGCTGGTTACACCTATAATTAAAAATGACAACATTTACAAGTAACATTGAAGCACCCAACAGACGATCAAAACATTGACAAGTAACATTGAAGAAAACCAAATCAGTTTTGAATCAGCGACAAATTTACTAATTTCACCTATTTTATTTTTTTTTTTTTGTTTTTGAATCCGATAATTGAGTTGGGGCTGTATAAAAATAATTTTCCTTCCTAATATGCAGTTTTTTCACTATTTTCTGAAAACCATGCCATTTTACGGGATAAAAAGTAATATATAAAAATTGACCAGGGACATAAGCAGTCACTATGTCAATATTTCATCGCGCTGCTATGAAATTTGAGTTGCAAATTTCGTAACCGTTCGGTATTCCGTCCCCGAATGCTAAATTGAATTACTCCACTAGAAACTTTGCTAACGCGCGCTTGGATGTTTACACATCAAAACCTACCAAATCGAATTAAAGCCTACCAACCTACCAAAGCTGAAAAAACGTACCAAGTTTGGTAGGAATCTACCTAACGGCAACCGTGAGTGAAGGTAAAAGGAAGTGAATTCCTTTTCATAATTCCCTAAAAACATGTATTCTCTTTATTTCTCGTGCTTGAATATAAAATCTCTTATTTTTTCTCTTCTTTTATGGACTGTGGTAGTGTTAGTGTGTGACACTCTGTTTCCTTTTCACTTTGCCAGCAACACACCGATATAACCAGCTGTTATATTAACATTTCCAGATCTAGACTCTTAATGCTATACGAGTTGCCGTGGAAGTTTTTTTTTGTATCTATTGTATGAATATTTACATTTAAAATCAAAGAAAAAACAAAATATTTTAATCACCCTTATTTCGTAAGGCGTTTATCTGAAACGACAATTGTCGTTTTCGTGTCTTGTCGCTTTATAGTACACATTTACACCGACCCGAAGTACACGATTTCAGCGAAATGCAAGTTCACACGAAATCTCGAGATTTGTCACCGATGTCTTCAGTTTCTCGTGATTTCTTAAAACGCTTTATGGAATAAGGGTGATTATAAAAAATTTAAAATTTTCAATGATTCTGGAAAATCAATTCATTTTAGGTCTTATAACAAAAACTATAAAGGTTTCTGGCTCATCATCTGCTGTGGATAATTTATAATTACAAAAATTAAGCACATAAACCTTTTCTGATAGTGCTAAATCTACTCCCTCTCTAATGCAAAGATAACACTGATCATAACAAACTATAAACTACAACAACAAAAACAATAGCAGATGTAAGAGACCAAGATATAGCATTTCCTCCATGCTTCCACTTGCTGCCTTGGTGCTTGGTTCATGGTTCCATGGTTGTCATTTGTCATTAGTCATTCGCAGTTCGCATATGCGTCATACTGGTTGATCTGTTTTTTTTGTTGTTCCGTGCTCTCCATTTGCAGTAACTGAAATCAACAAAAATTATAAAAAGGATCACTGTCACTGCTCGCTTCAAATTGTTAGTAAGAAAAAAAAAATAAAAATAAAAATTGCATGTTAAACTAGAACTAATTTATTATAATACCGGTCAATGAGAGTAAATTTAAGTTAATTAAAATAAAAGAAAAAACACATTTCGGTTTATTTTTTGTGCGCAAGCGCAAAATTTTAAAGTGCAAGTGTTCAAAGTTAAAAATATAGAAATTTTATTTTAGTCCTTGGTTTATTTTTCTCTTCGAAATAAAGAGTAATTTTTTCTTTGAAAATGTTTATTCAGTGATTCCGCTCGGTTTTTGTTTTTTTGCTAAAAAAAAATTTAAAGGAAAACTGAGTACCTTTCGTCTCGTCGCGAGTTTTAAGTGAAATAACGATAGAAACGATTATAGCTGTTTCTGCTTTGGACTTTTGAGCGGTACATAACAGCAAATTAACAACCCAATAAGATTATAACATTGTTATTGTTTTGACCAACAAAATTAAGTTCGTAACAAATATGGACCTCTTGTGCACGGAAAAAGTCCTACTTAACGATAATGATGTGTTATTGAAAGGGTACTCAGTTCAAAATAACGGTTATACGGCCACTGTTACAACATGCGGCGGAGGTGGTGGCAGTGGCACAGTTGCCGGTGACATTACGGTGGCAACAACTTATACAAGTAGTCTTATTTACAAAAATTTTGAACAAGTAAATACGGCTGTCGACGATCCGGTATTTTCGAGTGATCGATGCCTTGAGAACGCCCTCAAGGCAGAGGATAAACATCCAATGATAAGTTCGTACTTTAAGACAGTACAAAAGGATATTACGCCTTCGATGAGGAAAATAGTTGCCGAGTGGATGATGGAGGTGAGTGTTTTGCAAAATGGGATTTTTTTTTTTTTTAAAACGGTATCTCGTTTTGTTTTTGTTTTACCTTTATGTATTTATATGGCTGTGTGTATTTGGTTAACAGTAAAAAGAGAGAGATGACTGATGATTTGACATATGACATGATTGACATCGCCATAGTGGCGATGGCGATGGTGGGAATTGGAAAACTATTTTTTGGTTTTGTTTATGTGTTGAAACCGGTCTTCTATAGTTGTACATCGACAGGGTGTTGAAGCCGGTCTATAGTTATGTACATCGACAGGGTGACGAAAACTGTAAATATGTGTATGTAATTTTTTGTTTTATGATTTAAATAAATTAATTTTTCTTTGAAATAGATTATTCGTATACATACACGATACACGTTTGTGACATTTTATAACATTTGGTCATGTTTGCTAAGTGGAGTCCTGGTGGAGGTTATTAAATGATTTGTGAGTTGCATGCATTTGAAGCGTGAACTGTTGAAGTTGAATGTCACATCATATTCTTTGGGAAGTAATTCGGATCCTTTCTTCAGTAGGAATACGAGTACATACTTTCATGTGAAATCGAGCAATAAACCACTTAAAGAAGATTGCCACCGAATTTTCGCTTTACTTTTATATAGTTTTCTGTTTTAAATTATTTACTTGTTAGGTACCTTATAAGTATAATTTAATTTTAAAGCTGCTATTGTGAAAGTTCATTTATATGATGAAATATGAAATGTCAAAACCACCCACAAATGGTTGACTGAAAAAGTGCAATCTCATTGGAGACACCCACACCCGGTATAAGGGGGCGATTCTACTAATCTTTTTTCATGTACATTTTAAATAAAAATTAGCTTTGAATAAAAACCAAATCAAAGAACGTTTGCATCAAAGTTTGAAACCGGCTTGTTTTGTTATTGGATTGTTCTAAACTTGCTCTTAAGCGTGGTACACACTATCGATCAAAACTGACAGTTTTGGTTGATATCACTCAAAACTGAGAGTGTGTACAACTGAATTATGGTTTGTCGACCGACAAGGTGCAAAAATGTTTGCTACTGACTGACCATCAGAGGCCATCTTTGTTTTCTCTCGAAAACAAAGTAAGAAAAAAATTGCATGACTTCTCATACTCGTTGCAATGGCACTGACATCTAGTACTTACTAGTTCTTATTTCGGTTCTTTTCAAGCTTTTAAAGCTTTTCGATTATGTGATTTGAAACACAATATTTGTGCATGGGAATCCCCATACGATAAAAGAATGAAACAACTACAATGTATATGCAACGGCTACGACCTGTAAACTGTAAGGTGAGAATAGAAGTACTGCCTCTCTCTGTATTGTATAATAATCGCATACAGATTATTAATTTTAGCAGTACACCTAATCAATTGCAGTTTTATCATAAAATTTTAATGATATTGTTTTTAGAGTTTCCAAAAGTGCCAAATGTTGATTGGGAGTTTTTGAAAAGTTTTTTCATTGCAAACATGGGACGGCCTTATAACAAAGCACTAACTTCCAAATTTGAAATGTGACTAAATGTGAATTGTAAACAAAAATCTGCAATAATGCATAGAAATTAAAAAAATATAACATTTAAATGCATACCTTACATACTTTAGATAGTGCCACAATCAAAGTTGAACCAGTGTCTCTGCGGTTATCTTCCGAGCGATTGACGTTTGTCCCACTGTAACATCACTCAAAAACATTGATATATCGGTCATCTAACAGCATGATCATCCTCCAATGTTGCCAATCACGAAATCTGTAAATTTAAATATGTTTCCCTATACACGACTAATTTTAGAATTAGCTACTTAGTCGTCAACACTTTCAAAAGGTTATCGCAAATACTCTGTGTAAAGGGTAATCATAGTTTCATCATATTCTAACTTGGTTATGCGCGATTATTATTTTTTTGCTTTTTTTATTTCATTAAGAAAATTATGGGGAATTCCACCTGATGATTGCATGAAACAATTAAAGGAAACAACAACGCTGGTTGTATTTAGCATGAGTGAACACCCCCACATCATAATTTTAGGACAGTCTAATTAAACCTAGATAATATGAGTTGATGCATTTTCATCAAATAGACAATTGAGAAGGTAAAAACACCCCTATTGTTTAATTAAATCGAAAAAGTTAGCTGCAGATAAAAGCCACAGAAGTAATTAGTAAGCGATTATAAAGTACCAAACAACAGGTATCACATTATAATAAAATCATTTGTTTTTTCCCAAAACCATATGAGTGTGTAAAGAGCTAAAAAGAATGAAGAACGCCCACGGCGCCAACCATTTTTTCTTTTACTATACGCTATCGACCACCATATAATAATTTCCCCAAGCCGCGTGCATGCGCTTTTTTTGCAATCATTTTTATGCCACGTCTAGAGCTTAAGTTAAGTCATGGTCGATGGTGGTAGGTACTCGTATTTATTAAAAACTCCATTCAAGTGTTGATTTTTCGCATCACGACCCAACTAAAAATCTACAAAATGGCCAATGACGACAATCGCATACAGTCAATCTACTGGCCAGGTGACTTTTTTTTTAATGACCGGTATTGCTGGTAATGTTCTTGGTATTTCCTGACGTCGTGTCGCTAGAACTTTGAATATTACGCAATGTTTGCTGTTTGAGGGTTTCGGATAGAAGTTGCAATCGAATGGGGTAGTGGAATTTTTGTTATTTAAAAAAGAGAAATTGTTGAATGAAAACTGAGACATGCCGCGGAAAACTAGAGGCTGCGAAAAAAAAAACAAAAAATCATAACCAAACGCTAAAACTCGTAGCAATTCTCTTCGACTAGTTTCGGACGCCACCTCGAGTTATCTGAAGCCAGGTTGCAAACCACAACACGAAAGATTCTTTCTCTCTCTCTCTACTTCTGAAACTAATTGCAACAGTCGACCATGTAGTTTGACATTTGTCTTTTATTGTGGGACCAAGGCTTATAAGCTTGTTACTGTTCTACGGTTTACACTGCGTCTCCACGTGCTATTGCAAATAGCAGGATTTCATAGCAAGCTAAAAAAAAGAGAACTGTCAAATTTGTGTGTGGGCAAATTATAGCTTGATATTTAATTTTTTTTTAGATCCAACCGCTTGTACTCAGCACTTCTATAATTCCGCAAACATGGAAACTGCCGAAAATTGTTTATTAAATTAATTATCTCTTCTTGTGACATCTTCCAGTAGGTCATAATTATTTTTTTCTTATTCAAACGCATCGAATGCAACCAATTTTCACTCAAATGTCAGAAATTAGCAAGATATCTTTAGATTGCTAAATATCCTGCTATGGATAGCTTGCTATCTCAATTATCTTGCTATTTGCCGTCTCCATTCCATATTTGCATATCATGCTAATTATCTTGCTATGAATTTTAGCTCGTGGAGACGGCCTGGCCTGTTAGCTATTTTTATAGCATGCTAATTATCTTGCTATGAATTTTAGCTCGTGGAGACGGCCTGTTAGCTATTTTTATAGCATGCTAACTATCTTGCTATCAATTTTAGCTCGTGGAGACTGTAATGCTACTGAGTTCTGTTCGACTTAACAGTTGAAAAGCATACATAGGTGTAACTACTTTCTTTTTTATTTACAGAGGTAGAGTCCAGTGTCTCCTGTTCTTCATTACCTATTCGTACACGACCAAAATGTCGTTTGTCGATAAAACAAAAATCTATTACGTTCGGCTAATCTCTCGCTGTCCACTGCACATGCTTTTCGCAAAATCATTATCATATCAACACGCACTATAGTCAGAAACTTGGAGCATCCGCCAAATAACTTCTTTGCTTTTTTTTTTTTTGCTAATCTATTGAAAAATTTCAATTAAAAAACCAAATAAATAAGGTTAATTGTTTTCTGTCTTTCTCCTGCGTATTTATTGGGAAATTGTATCGTTAAACGTATTCGTAGATGACCAAGTGAAATTTCTTTTATATTTATATCTTCGATAAGATAATTTCCATAGTGACACAGAGGGTGTGAAATATTTTCATTTCTTTTATTTATATTTGTTCTTTGACCGGTTTTTTTTTGACAGATAAGATCAACAATCAGTTGATTGGAAAAAATCATATTGCATATTTGAAAACATGCTGATTGGTGACGTTTAAATACACTAATACATACATACATACCTATACATATGTCAAATTAGCATATAAATTCGATAAAACAGCTGTCAAAAATAGAACAAAACAAAACCCACAAGGTAACGAAGTTCTGTAATGCTGCTCTCTACAACCACCGAACTTTTCATATTAAAAACTAAAATAATCGTACTTCATAAGCTGTTATCGCTATACACCGCGTTATCTGCTACAAGTTATTGTTATTTATGTTTTATTTTTAAACTTCAAGAACTATGTATGTTTATAGCGCCAAACAGCTGATACATACGCGTAAATAGATCAAAATCTAATCGTCGGTGGCACCAATTTTATAAAGAACCCTCTGATAACACTAAGAGGTGGATTACGCGTTCAAGTACATCTACATATGTATGTATGGGCATCACCTAGCTAAGTTTGCTAGACTACTAATCTACGCGTATGTAATAAGTATACAATTAATGCGTTGTTTACGTATACATACATATGTATCTTGATTGCCATTTCATTCACTGAGAAAAACACTAAATTTAGTACTCTGTCTGTTCCATGTATTTATAATATAATACATAGTAATTTGCTTGCCTTTGATAATGTGTGCGTCAAATTATATTTCACAGTTGCCAAAGAAGTGTTAAAGAACTAAGAGTATAAGTTTTGCGAAGGATCGCCGTTGATTTGATTGAAGATTGAACAACCCAACTATCATAATACCTTTGAAGTTTCTATTGCCTTCTGTCATTTAGTGTCAAATTGCCAATTCAGCTTACTGTTATTTATGGATTTATGTTTGACCCCTAGAGCGTCAATAAATGCCGTACGGTGTTTTAGCAGAAAAAAGAAACATTTTTTTGACAGCTCAAGCCTACAAAAAACCAAATGCACCTACGAGTATTATTGCTATTGCCTTTGAGCGATTGAATTGTTTGTGGCTCATTCGTGTAAACCTGTTGCTAGCGCTCAGCATGTATTTCTTGCGCATTTGCTTGCCTGACTTTTATTGCCACATTCAATTGTCAGTCATTGTATTCGTAGGTAGTGAAGTTTTTCAACATTTTATTATATTCGTAGACACTAATGCGTCAGTTCTGTTTGTTTTTGTTTTGACAGGTCTATGTGTGTGGAAAATGGTGTCAGGAGACCAGCTTCAGTTTATAGGCAAACAAAGCTAAAACTTTTATGATACAAACGATGGCTTGTGAGATTTTATACCTATGTATGATTCTTTTGGTCATCTTTTGAGTTAAGAACCGTCGATCGTTTGGCTCAAATGAAATGATTGGAATCAAATCTGTTGTGCGAGAATGTGCTATGTGATTTTATTTTGACAGCTGTCAAGAAGACACATCTTTATGTTTTTGACAGTTTGAGTTATTTTATTCAAAATTTACTTTATTACTGTATGCGTCTAACCTATTCACCTACGTAGCTGTAGACAAGACTGTCAACTCACCTTGTAGCAGATAAAATATGTTTTTTTTTTTTGTATGAATGTCTGAATTAATTTTTTTTACGTTAAAATTTCCGTATTCAGATTTTTGCTGAGTTGGAATTTTGCATCATTTTTGTTTTTGCTTGTAGTATAATTTGGATGTTATCCAAAACGGAGAACAGGAAATTTTATAATTCTTGATAATTTTTTTTTTCGTCTGTTGTTCTCAAGTGTCGCGTTCTAAATTGTGTGCTGAGAGATTTTTGAACGGCATTTCATGGACGTCAGAAATAAATTTTGCGATTTAATTGATAATACCGCATTCTGATGTAAGAGCATTTATCTATTAAATATCCCTCTGACAATATAATGCGCTGACGTTGACTAAGGAAACATTAAATACTCTTAGGTTAGCAACAATTGTTCCTCTTGATATAGTTTTTTTCTATTTTATTTTTAAATCTAAGTCTAACGATTGATAGAGGACTATACTATAGTATGTATGTACATACATTATATTCTATGTGGGGTGTTGAACTTTTATCTAGGGAAATGTGTTACGTGGTAATGTGACTCAGGCTAAGTGTTTTAGCAACATGCTATTTTGCTTTTACCCAAAGTTGAGTAGGTGTCTTAGTGATAAGCTTATCACATCAACCCAAAAAGGGTTATCAAAAGCTTTGAAAACGTAGACATCCGTAGATCACATAAATGTTTTTTTTTTCTTACCGCATACGGTCACAAAAACCACTGACGCAATAAGGTTTTCGTCGTTGAAGAGATCGAAATAAGACTGTTCTCAAGCTGTGTAGGAAGTAGGTACCTACACTCAGAAAAAAATCCTATAATATCAATGATTTTTCCTATTACTTTAATAGTTTTTTACTATTAAAATTGGTCAATGGGATTCGTACTTTAAAATTAATACTTTCAAAACTATTATATCAATACTGTACTCGTCCTATTATTTCAATGCGATTGTCATTTTAAATTTATGGTATGTCCTATAAATCTTTAATAGTATACAGTATTAATTTAAATATACGTCCTATTAATTTAAAGTGATAAAGAACATTAAGAAGTAATGGGAAAAACTATTAAAATAATGTGAAAATCCTATTAACAACCACTGTTATTTAAATGGATCGTCCTATTATTTTAAACGTATTACACTATTATTTATCAATAGTACATCTTATTAAATTAATGTGGCTATTCCGATTGATATCCCATATTTTTTATTTTACTGGCTGAAAATGAGCTACAAAAAATACATTCAAATAAAACAACTCATTTATTGATTTATTTTTTTCTCTTTATTTCTTTTATGTGATATATTTTATAACATATTATAAGATCTTAATAAATATATATAACATAATTTATATAATATTAAAAATAAAAAAAATAAGAATTAATATTACAAAACTTTTAATATTTTTTTACTCTGAACACCCTTTCTCCATTACTCAGAAGATACAAGTGAATTGGCGGTCCGTCAAATTCGAGAACTGAGTGCAATGACAATGAATTGGTGCTTTTACCTACAACGTATGCCTGGAAATGCTCACTAAAGTAGTTAACATTCCATTGTCTACATATGAAGTAAATATCAGAAATTAATATTGTAAAATGAAAAAAAGCACTGATAAACACATACGATACGAAGCAATACAAACCTTTGAAATTATAATTGACGCACTTAACACAATAGGATATACACAACACTTATATATGTAGGTACTGCACAATAAATTCAAAAACGGTCGAAATTCAAGAGCACAACTTTACGTTTTGAGTCCTTCGCGCCGAATGAAAAATATAAGGAAAACTGCGTAGTCGAGATGGTGGTAGGGCACAGTTTTAATAGGAAAACTGTTTACTTCAATAGTATATCCACATGAAATCAATAGTATATCTTATTGAAAACAAGACAAAACGTGTTATAATAGTATTATACTATTAAACCAATGTGATCAACTTAATATGATGGTACTATTAATAATTTACTACTTCGGGTTATTAAAATAATAGGACCATCTTATTGATTTAATAAGAGAAATAATATCAAATCTATAGTATATCTGTTTGGATTAATTCTGTATACTTTTAAAATAATAATAATGTCTATACTATTAAATCAATAATACGCACAACTATTGATTTAATTAGAAAACTATTAAATATATAGGAAAACACTATTAATAACCGTACTATTAAATCAATAACTGTCCTATTAAAATATTAATAGGACATTTTTTTCTGAGTGTAGTTCGAACCGACATTTTTAGCTTATTATATAGAACAGCAAAATGGCATACCAACCCAAATCTTTTTATTTTCTAAAATCCGATAAAAACCGAGGCGTCTTCCGGTCAAAGTACACTTAAGTTTTTTTTTGTCTAGAGCCGTTGAATTGGATGGGTTCCTCCTGTATTTGGCTGTTAAATGTGATAAAACTCCATCTACTCCGCAGCTTTTTTCGAAACAAATAAGAAATTATAGTAAATCATAAGGTAAAGCTTAAGATTATATAGCAAATCACTCTGCTTAGAGAAGCTGAAAGAAAAATTCATCTCTCTCTCTCTCTCTCTCTCTTTATCACCTAATCTTTTTGTGACAAGACAAGTGAAGTGACTTTTGTCTGCATTTCTGTGCAAATTTTCGAAGAGAATAAGCATCTTACGAAACGTAGGCGAAAATTCAAATTTTCAACGCCTTTTCGGTTCGAAGTCGTTTTCTACACTTCTCGTACTCTGACATGCAACATATGCCAAGCCAATGCAACGGACTTGAAAGTCAACAGCAAACCCCTTTCTATTAGAATTTAAAACACAAAATGTTCTTGTGAGTCGATTTTTATTTTTTTTGCAGACAATGAATAAAGAAAATTACACCTAAGGGGTAGGTATACTCGAAGCAACAACCCCTAGTAGTTCCTTCGTTCATGTTGAGCAACAGGGTTTTTCTTTCCTTTATTCTTGTGCGTCTGCCGAAGTAGCTGACTTTTTGTTGTTGTTTTTTACGCTTACTTACGATATGAGTAGATGTGAAGAACTACCCCCTAAAGAAGGCACCTTTACCTGGCGAATAAAGGTGAACAACAAGTCGTTCTCATTCCTTTTATCTGTCGTCTCCCTTTCGCTTGCAACTTTATTTATTTGTGAATGTTCTCGTATCTTTATTTCCTCCTTTTGGTTTTGGCTGTGTTTATTGATAATTCGGCAAATACGAAAATACGAGTAATGAGGAAAAAAAGGCAGCTGCAAGAGTCGGAGTTGGACGAGACGGTCGTTTCTTGGACTTGTATCGAGGCAGCACAACACGTATTCCTGGAGGGTTTGTTTTCAATTTTTTTTTTTTGTATAGAAATTTCTTCGATACTTTTGAACTTCTTTGGTCTTGACGAATACGAGACGACATGTGGTATTTCTTGCTGACTTTGCTTGGTCGTTGGCATCGGTGCTCGTAGTGTGCTGCAGTACTTTTGAAGGAGCACGATGGTGGTCTTTCGCTTGGAAGACGACGACGACGACGACGGTATTTAGTATGTTTTACATCTGCCGTTTCTGGTTGCGTCGCTTTGCGTTGCGTTACGTCGCGCCGGTCGTGTCTCAAGCAGCTTTTTAAGCCGGCATTGTGTTTTTTTCTTATGATTATTATTTCTTCCTTTTGTTGTTATTCGTTTTTATGCGTTTCGTTTGCAGATGGTGGTGGGTTTTTTTTATTTCTTTTTTATTTACAAAAAAGGTTTTCATTTTCATTTTTCCTTCTGAAATGTTATTGTTTTGGTTTTGGATTTGTGTAGAGCAAAACAAAAGCAAAAGTTGAAGAAAATCCACACTACAAGGGAGGAGTAGTGGGAAGAGAAGAGGTGAGGGTTTTTTGTGTGGAAGTGGAAGCAGTTTTAATGAGTTTGACACAGAATGTCGGTGGTAAAGTTTCGTTTATTTTTTTTTGTTGAGAAGTGTTTACCACTAAATTATGCTTTAATTTCACACAACAATGTTGCAACATAGTTAAAGGAAGGAGCTTAACCACAATGAAGACAAGAGGTAAGACATTTGGTAGGAAGCTGCGTGCTGAGAGATTACTGTGAAGTCAAGCAGCGGTTCTGTGCCGGCTTTTGATGAATTGATTTTTGAAGGGATTCTAGCAGATATGTTTTCCTGTTTTGCAAATATTGTTGAAGGTCAGATTTTTGATGGGGAGAGGACCCAGGTTGCATGCGCAAACAGAAATTGTTGCATGTCGCGGTGAAGTTGTGATGTGACAGCTTTGTTTCAACTTCTGACTTTTCGTAGTCAAATGACTTATAGTTCAATGATGAACGGCGTAACTAGCAAAAAGTTCTAAATGACGGTCTTTTAATCGTGAAACTCTTGACAGCGCCCACTTTAAAAGTATAAGTGTAAGCCTATAAGCCCACAAAATACCACAGCGGCCTTGAATGGAGTCTTGACGTGGATGTTGTATCTTTCAAGGTTGGAGCTGTCAAGAGTCTCAAAATGGCGGGTTTTCATCAAAACTTCGATCTGGTAACGCTAGTCGGTAGCTAAGAGCTTTAGGTTCTTACTTAGTTGGCGCTACAGCTCGAGGTGAACCGGGGCCTGCCTCTCGCAACCATTTGTGTGTGCGTGTTATATTTTTGCACGAATGGAAGGGACCTACAGTTTTTTGCCGACTCCGAACGACGAGTTGAGAAGCTCAATCGTGACAAATGATTCTCTTTGATGCTTGTCAGACATTCGAAAGAGGTGGCACCGTGAAAAACTCTTTAAGGTGTTAGACCCGGCCAGGAGTTGAACCCGTGCAGCATTGCGTGGTAGTCCAACGCACTAACCACGACTACGGCGACCACTAAGAGCTTTAGGTGCTATGCGTTTTATTGGAAGCGCAAATGTCTTCACTGAAAATTGGAGCTATCAAGTGTGTCAGAATGGCATTTTGAATTTGATATCCTTATAATGACTCCATTCAGAGATGTGATGTCGTTTGCAGAAGGAAATCGGTTTCTTGGTAAATTGGCTTCTATTAACCTGGAAATGTATTTGATTTTATTAGTTTTAGAATTTCTAGTGCTTGGGTTAGGTCGATGACGATGTCCGATACACATTTTAGAAAGCTTGAAGCAACCATTTTGGCGAATGATGTGAAAGAAATATGCTAACCACATGTCAAATTATTTCATGTTCAATGCAAACTACAGTCCATTGTGTGTAAGGGCGAATTCGTAAACGCAAACTTGCAAAGCAAATGTTCCAAACCAGTTGCAACGTCAAAAGCATATGTTTGCCTCATACAAAAGCAAATGCAGAGTGAAGTGAGCAACATTTATTTGAGAGTTGCGCAGATGCTCTTGCTTTTGCGCAAAGTACTGCGTTTTAGAACTGTTTGCTTTGCAGTTGTGCGTTTGCGAACCTCCTGCTTTGCATATGTTGCGCAACATATGCGTTTACGACCATATTTTTAGTTACCATAAATCGATTCGACCTTCCGATAGAATCTTCCACGTTTTTGAAGCTGGTTGTTATATGTAGTTAAAAAAGTTGTTTGTTTATCAGAACATCAGCTAATACAAAACGATAAGAGAGACTAGAAATCAAGGGCAGGCAATTTTAAGAGGAACTGCTTCAGACACTAGACCGATTTTGGACTTAACCTACTAAGAAACAATCCAAATACGATGAATGAAAATAGTGATACCGACATTTTTATAATGTCTCCATTGTCGCAAAAAAAAAAAAAAAACATTCTACATCCGGATTATTGTATGCATATGAGTTAAATTTCCCCGAATCGCCCTTCAATTCTTGGGAAAATACACATAACAAACGGAACTACGCCATTGATAAATAAATTGTTTATAAACATATCCAATAAAAATGTTTATCAACACTCGCCTCTTAATGCAAAACCAAAGTAAACAGAACTTGGCATTCCATCGTAATCACCGACCACCGTCTGACTGTTTCGTTGCAGTTTTTATAAATTTTATCCCACGGCGAGGCGCGGCGCGTACCTTATAATAAATACAACCGGCCGGGCTCTGCTATATATTTATTGTCTAACTTGTGGTCTATTTCAATTCGCCCACCCCGAAATATAAATTACAGTAGAACCTCGATTATTCGTGTTTCGATAAACCAACCATTTCGCTAGTCCGTGTAAAATCCTCTGATTATCCGGGCCGAGTATTGATTTTGCAAATGTCGGGGAATCCCCATTGGTAACAAGCAGTATTTCCCAGTAACATACGCTTTCGTGTTTGCTTTTGCATGTTGTTTTATCAGTTATATTTCTGTGTATTTAAGAGGCAGGAAATAATATTTTTATACTGGGTAAGCAGCAGTTGTATTTCTGCATATTTGGAGGTAGGTGTGATATCTATAAGTGGTTAAGTAGCATATTTCTGTATTTTAATATTACGTTGCAGAGAAATATAAGTACATTACATATCATGGATGCGATTTGGAAATAAACTTAAATTAATTGAAGAGCATGACAAAGGAAAAAGTGTGGCTATCTTGGCAAAATCTTACAACATCGGTCAAACAAAGAGTACTTGTATTCTCTGCAGCAAATATAGGTATGTATACATATGAATTTAGATTATAGGTATACAGTAGATTCCGCTTTATTGGGACGGCGGATAATCGGGACAGCCGCTAAACTGGGACAAATGGTCAAGAACAGAATAGAACAGATTTGTTTTTTACTTGATTGTCACATCGCATTATTGGGACAGCTGCTTAGTTGGGACAAAATCGGTCTGGACCGAAGTGTTCCAAATAAGCGGAATCCACTGTATTATATATTTAATCAAATATGTGGATATTTAGAGAACCGTCATTATACCGGATAATCGAGGCTCTACTGTATTTAAATATTCTTTCACTCCATTTACATGTGAACTGAAATTTCAAAACGATTCTCCTGCGCATTTTTGCAATTAAAAAACATGAAACTATAGCAAAATACGAGTATAGTCATTCTTGGAAAAAAAAACCAAACGGCAACAAGAAAAGGTTCTAAACTCCAAGAATTTCCTCTCTTCTTCTTCGTTATGAATGTGAAAAAAAAACTAAAAAAATTAACGACATACATAGTAATAAAACTGTCACACACACTTGAACACACATCAAAAATTTTACCAAAAAATTAAGAAACAAAAAACCTTGAAAATAAACATGAAATGGAAATTATACCAACCATTGACAGTAGACGTAGAGCATAGAGATACCACAACCACTACTACCGGTATAAAGTTTTATATTAGAGTTCATTGAGTTCGAACTGTCAAAAACGTGCCCGGCATAGAGTTTCGCTCGAAGAAGCACATTTTCTTTAACCTAAGCTTTTGGGTTTCTTTCTTTCTTTTTTTTTTATTAGTTTTTTTTTTTTTGGTTTTGTGTTATTGTTCCTCTGACCGACCGGCCGGCGCGGCGAGACATTGAACTTGGCCTTTTTTTTATTTTTTGCTTTGCGAGGCACTTTTCCTCTACACAAAACAAAAGTGAAAATGGTTATAAAAAAAAGAAAGAAATAGAATATGTAGTTCACGCGAAAGAGGTAAGAAAGAGAAAAAAAAACAAAAGTGTCATGTTGCAGTGATTATTATGATGATAGTTGACAAATTTGAGTTGAAAAGACCACACCACCTCCTTCCACAGAATGGCAGAAGTCATTAGTTCGAAAGGGTAAGCATTTGGACGTGTCCGACTGACACAGAGGTTTGTTTGTTTTGCTCTTCTGTTCAATGACATAGATACGTATATTATAGTTTGGACAAACAAAAATATAGGTGAACACCAGGTGCATTGAAGTTTCTTTTTTTTTTACTCTTTAACTAGCGAAAAGTGGAGAAAAAAAAACTAAAACAACCACTGGAGCATAGCGGTTGGGATGATGAGTATTCCAAAGTGACATTTGTAGGTTTGTTGTGGTTTTTCGGTTCAACGACATATGTTTTGCAACAAATTTTTATAATTTGCGGTTATGACAATGATCAGATAAAAAAACAACGAAGATGGGAATGTTTGATAAATTGGCATTTCGCTAGGGATCCAGTGTCTATAATTTAGGGGCTGATATGTCAAATAACCGCAGGTACCATGTTTTGCGTAGGCTGTTAATTGCTTAATTGATGTTCCCCTCTATAGATTGAAACTCTTTTAGGGATGTATCATGTATGTATGTAATGTGTTGGGAGTTGCAGAGGGCTCCTTTAGTCGGGTGGCAGAAACTGGTACTGAGCATTAAAAAACCCTTCTGATGGTCAAGTCGGATTTTATTCAATTTAAGTTCAGCATCTAATCAGAATGTGAATTGAATATTATAAGCCAGGGGGGGGGGGGGGGTTATACAATGTCAGAGTTTTTTTTTTTATTTTTTTACTTATTTGGCAACAGTTGTGACATTTTGTCCAACTCAATGACCATATGTTTACCTTTCTGTCTATCAAAAGTAGACCTGTACATATTATTATATCGTTCAAAGCCATCCTTATTAGCCACTAAAAACTCCAACGGTGCTAACTGCGACGGTTGAGAAGATGATCTCGTAAATGTTTTTGAACTCCAACAAACGCATCATCAAGTCAGGACAAAGTTACTTTAAAACGCTCATGAGTCACTATAATTCACTAATAATAAGATCTAATGTCATTCACAACACTTTGTTGGGCGCCAAATAGTTTGACATTATACGGTATGTACCTACCTACTCGGGAAATGTACAAATTATTTTATTCGAAGAAAAATCTTTTATTTTGTCCAAATTTTTCTTCTAACGAAACAAATGTCACTCAAACCAAAAAAAAAAAAGAAAAAACCAAAATAGTTGTTTCCCTTGCTCCTCCCTCTTTTGAATTATTTTACTTCCTTCTTGTTCTCATTCCAAATGTAAAAGAGCCGTGCGAATATTTTATCGGGGGTTTTTTGTGTTAATCACTTTTTGTGGTAGCTTCTCGCTCTTGGTGGTTTATTTTTGGCAAAAGATAGTTTTGCGAGGGCGGCATTTTATTAAGAAAACAGAAAAGATTTTCTAAATTAATTTTAGATTTAAGTACGCGTAAAAGGAACACTTGAAGGTAGAATGAGAATGAGAAAACGAAACGAAACGTCGGGGATGGGGTGGGTGTGTTGAGCACGTGAATGAATAAAGTTACCGTGCAGCACCGATTTGCTTATCTGCGTATGACCTTGCGTTTTACATATATGTATAATTGTTCAGGGTTATCAAAAAATTGTACTTATGAACATATCTTTAATATATTATGCAACTTGTACATTCTCATTCTAGGGCAAAGAAATGAATGAATGAAAACAACGTAGCTGATATCTTTTATCGCAGAAAGCTACAAACTTGCGGTTTTTATTTTAACCAGAAAGAATATCCGCGCGATGAGTATGCATGCACAGAAATGTCGTTTGCTCGTAGGCTTTAAAATATAAAAAAAAATCATACATATATTTCCCTATCCGCATGTCGACTCAGGACTGTCCGTTTATTTGTCCGAGTTCGTCATGTAGAAAAATATCGAACGGCATCCTGGGGTAAAGTGGTTGGAAACCTAAAAGAAGCTTATGGGTTGCGATCAAAAATAAGCCTAAACAATTTTTGCTAATTTTTGTTTGGCATTCACCCATCTGTGTGCAAACTTTGAACCTTTTATTTGAAGATCTTTAACTCCACCATCTGAAGTCAGTCAATGACAGCAGCTTATATGCTACTTTACCCAGTTAATTTAGGTACTGTGTGGTATCAAATCCGAAAAGTGTACTTCAGTATTTACTGCGTAAACCTCTAACGTTTTCGAACGTACTATATATGTTAGATTTGGTAAGGTGGATATCCACCGTATTCGGTAGGATTCACTTAGACCAATGTAAGTCCATTGTGTTGCCACGTGAGCTGATTCTTATCAGAACTCTTGGAACCATATTGAAAGTCGGATAAATTTCCATATTCTATTGATATCTGTTTAGGATATCTTGTAGGTCTGTAAAGAAATATTCTTCCAGAATCTGTTCTTAAGAAGAAGGGTGCTGGGCAGCTGCATAGGAGGTGATAGGGGGTTTCTCTCTCTTCCTCATCCATGCAGCTGTGACGGAAGTCATTGACGAGAATTCCCAATCTGCTGTCGTGTTCGCCTATTGCACAAGACATGTCAATACCCCAACAAGGGGGCCCGATATTTGCTGTTTTAGCTGAGGCCATGTCTGTTTGGCGTGACCTACACGTATCAAGGTTACGCCATCTTTCATAAGCATGTTGCAGTGCTTGCGTGAAGATGTGAATTTGTTTTGAAAACTCAAACTTCATACAAACGTCAAAATATCTACAGTGAAATCTCTCTTAAATGGACAGCCACGGGACCAGACTTTTTTGTCCGCTAATGAGAGCTACCCGTTGAAAAGAACGCATTTTGTATGGGAAATTTGAAATTGGTCCCCCAAAAATTTGGCCGTTAATGAGAGTTTTCCGCCGAACAGGGTGTCCGCTAATGAGAGATTTCACTGTATATATGTATGTACATATCGCACGTTGAAAACAAAAGTGGCACTATACAAACTTTTCCACTTTTGAGTTAGAGCGGCATGTAGGTCCCATATATACCACGTATCTTTTGCAAAGACACTCGTTCTGATACTTCGTCTAATTTCCACAAGAGGTCACTAGTGTCACTTATTACTTTGACGTAAATCACTCGGTAGGTAATCGATAAAACGTCACTATTCGTTTAGTGTCGGTTTTCTTCACAAAAAAACAGTGATTTGGTATTCAGTTAAACTAATTAAAAGACACTTTTGGTTTAGAGCCATATATTATATGTATGTACAGTCAAACTTCCCTATAGCGAATTCGTACGGGGCCAGAAAATCACTTCGTTATATAGAAAATTCGTTATACAGAAATTAGGAATTTTTATTTTTTTTTTTCAACTTTTATTAATAGTAAACAGTAATTTTAGTTTGGATTACACTCTTCCATTTTTCTTTCTCAACAAAATCTTCTAATACATTTAGAGAATCAAACACATTAGTCGGTACGTTACTCCTCATCGGGAAAAAGGTTCGAAATACGTCAATTGATGAAGAAATCCTGTTGTTATTTCAACTTTTGGGGAATCCCTTAATATGTCTTACGTTTTTCTCGGTACAAAGTTTTTTAATGTGCGAAACAGAAAATTATTTGAAAAATTCGTTATATGGAAACAAAAACATATGAGAGTTCGATTTCCAGCTACAAAATTTGTTCGTTGTAGAGAAAAATTCGCTGTATGGAAATTCGTTATAAGGAGATAAAAACACTAAAAGTAGAACGAGAAAGCTGTGTACTTGAAAAAAATTTGTATAGAAGTTCGTTATAGGGAAGTTTGACTGTATATAAAAAAATAAGTATGTATCTATGATACGATGATTGTGACATTTGTTAAACGTCAATCTGCAGCGCCATCTAAAAGAAAGAGTGAGTAACATTCCTTTCAGAGCACTGTCCTTTGAAGTCTGTCAACGTTTGTTTTGATTTGTATAAAATAACAGTTTTAATTATGTATGTATTGTTATTTGTACACATGTATGTAAATATTATATGTACATATGTATGTATACCTATCTCTATTCATTTTTCATCGGAAACAGACTTGTGAACATTGTTTTTTTTATGCTTATGCCTCTATTCGATACGAATTCATTCATAAAAGTGTCATATCAGTTATGCGTTGCCCATCCTATAGGTCTATCGGAGCTAGATGGATGACTTTTTTTTATTATTATTATTTATTTGTGCCTCATCAAGAATTTGATGAAGCAATTAAGCATTTTATATTCAATTTGTATGTAGCCATATTTTTCTCTCTTTTGGCCAAACACAATTTAGATTCTAAGAATTACTGAATTCTCCGCCGCAATTTGTATTTCTTTATCACTATCTTTTTATCTGTACGCCAAGTATCTTATATTGTTCGCACATCTTATTCGCAATGTTATTTAATTACAGATTTTAGTGTATGATGTACGATGTACCTTGTCTCGTCATAGTCTCTTGTATCTCAGTCTTGTCATAGAAATGAAATCGTAAACAAAAACAATTAGTATCGTCATCATCATCGGTGCAAACATGCATTTTCTTTCTAAACCTATTCACTGCTAAACGACATCGCGGTAGAACAGCATTTCATTTAATTTCATTCTGAATAGAGTGGAATTTCATTCACTTGTAAACAGCAACAAGAACACACCTGATATCATCATATGTTTTTTTCCAACCACAAAACCAAACCGCAGATTGGTTTTGTTGCACTTGATAAATAAATACAAACATTCCTTTAGTATCTGACTACATATGGAATTCTCATTTTGGGACGATAGAATCATTTTCATTCACAGAGATTTCGATTGATTGTCTCTGATTGTTGATATATTCTTGTTTTTATTTCCGAAATGAGGAATTTTATTTTTACAATGGACGTTGGGTACCTATTTCTTGTTTAAACATTCCAAAGAGAATATAAAAACCGAAAGCGAGGAACAATTTTTCGGCTATGCCTTTTTTTTTTTGCAAAACGCGATGTTAAAAATGTGATAAAACCGGAATATTGTCAAGTTGCCAAATTTCTAAAAAAAAAAGGAAGATGTTATACCTCTTTTCGTATCTGTATTCGCTCATATGGTTTATTGTCATGTATTGGTGTAGAGATTCTCTTTATAGGTACCGAATAGAATAAGAATGACTATCTTAGAAATGTCATACAAAATATCTTTTTTTGTGTACCTACCTACACACGCTTCGCTTCTTAAAAACCAAAAAATACAAAAAGAAGGAAGAAAAAAATCGAAATCCACATACCGAAAGAAGGTGCAAAAATCGTTGAAAGTCGTCGGGTAGAGGGCACGATACAATCAACACGATCAAACCGAACCAAAAAATCATGAAGAAAATTGATTTTAAAATTCAATACACAACAGCGGGTGCTGGGGTACCACCATACCGTCGTCTTTTCAATTGTACTTCAAGTCCCTCTGTCTTCCTTTTTCTTTTGCCAAAATGTTCTTTTTTTTTTTTTACTTAGATACAATTCTGATTGTTGCTAACGTGCTAAAAGATATAAAAAAAAATTCGAAAGAGTTCGATGGTCCAAGAAGCTCACAAATTTGAAAAGCATTTTAAAATCTCACCGGCTGATTGCGACAAATAAAAGTATTGTATTGTATTATTTTATACATAAACGTATTTTTTATATATCTGCAAGAATTTGGGGTTTTATCTCACCGATAAGATAACCGGCTTTTTTTTTTGGTAAACTAGTTAAATGCTTGTGTGGGTTGTCACGGAGAAAATAAAGAGCCGCATGCTAAATCAGCTGATTAAACGTTGAGGAATGACGGAGGCATTAGAAACATGTGTGTACACATACCAACATAAGTTGGTTTTTTTTTTTTTTTTTTGTTGCTTTTCTTTTAATAGTCGATGATATAGTTTCGGGTGAAACTGGGCGACATTTTTATAGAGTCACTTTGATAATAAAGTGAACGAAAAATTCATATTTTCTGGTTAAACCAGAATTCTTGTACAAAAGTGTTTTGTAATACACTTTTGAAATTGATAACGTCAACCAAACTTTAAGGTTTTGTTAGTTCAAGGTCGACACCAAAGATACTAAGATCGTTTAAGCAGTAGTTTCCTTCTACGGGAAAGATCTGAGAATGAACAGAGGAGATGTGTTGACCTTTCTTTCTATTCCTCGTCTCTGCAACTTCTGCAGAAGCCTAGTTGCGTGTCACCCTATAAGGCGGTGTCCTGTGAAAATTGTAGTCTTTTTAGGGAAAGAATGTAGTTAGAGCGCTTCAGATCCAATTAAGAACAAGTCCGTCTGGTGGCAAGGCAACATTGTTTTTATTGACTGTGTCAAATGTAAGCTATAGTTTTGTAACTAGCAACGGGCATACCTTAATTCTTCTTGTTCTGTAGAATCGGTATTATGGTTTCTAGTTTAGTGGAATCGTCAGAATTACGAATCCGTGGAATGTCTCTATGCCCCAATATACGAGTAGGTGAATATTGAACTGTTTAGTTATCTCGATGAGAGATGAACGACACTTGGAGGTGAGGTGGTCTTTGAAGTAGACAAGACCGGTTCGTGTGATTTCCAAGCCGCCAGACTATCCGGGAAAATGCTAATACAGTCGACTCTCTCCCTAAGTGTCCTTACAGAGTGGAGCGTAGAGTGAGCAATGAGCAAAGAGCAAAACAGTGAAATCAATCACATTCAATTAAAGGGTAGTGCAGCGATTTTCGAAGATAGAGCAAAGCGTCGACAAGCGAGCAAAGCAGCGATTACGAGAGCATAGCAGCGATTTAAAATATGTTTGATTTCTCAGCTTTCATCGCTTTGATTTTTCGTCTATTCAAATATTCAATAGAAAAAATGAACTTTTGCTCTATGCTCTTTGCTCTTTGCTCTATGCTCCTATGTTAGCCTATACGTCGTTGCTCTTTGCTCTTTGCTATTTGCTCGTTGCTCGAGCGATTTCTGCGCTTTGCTCTACGCTCCACTCTGTAAGGACACTAAGTCGAATTTTCACGGAATACCAAGATTTGTTCGAGTTAGAGAGAGTTTTTGAAAAATTCAAGTAATAGAGAGAAACATTAATGTTTGTTTTAAAGCATTTGTTTAATAAAACAAAAAGGTTAATGTAGGTACAAAAAAGTTAACACAAAAAAAGCTTCTTGCTCAATTAAAAAAATAAACAATTTTGCGTTGCAACTTTTTAAAAACTGTGTCTTTTTATGGAAGTACCAAGAATATGAATAGGAAGAAACACGACGAGTTGACGATGATGGCACACGCGATGCTATATATATATTTAGGATATTGAAGTGTATACTTGTTACTTGATGGTTAGTATTAGTAGTTATATACTCAAATACGAATTCCCAAGGAGTAATGTATTTTCATTTTGTTTGTGCTAAACAAAATTCGACTTAAGGAGTAAAAAAAGATGCCAGTAATTGAGAGAATGTGTTTGAGTTAGAGAGAGTTTCGACTTAGAGGAAGTTCGACTTGGATAATGGTTTTTGTATGGACAATTGAAGGGAATGACTAAGGGAGAGTCCACTGTATTTTTGATCCAGTGATTAAGGAGGCGCCAGGAGAGATTAAAATATAATTTGCTTGAGAAAACACCCCCTTCTACACCATCGTTGGTTCTAGAACCGTCCAGTTTCGGAGTGTGTGGACTTATCCTTAGCTTCTATGTAATCCCAAAAAAGGAGTTCCCGATGGAGAAAACAAACCACTAAACAAAATGAAGACCCTTCAGCCTTGGACCTTGACACAACAGGCGAAATTGATACTTATTTTGTTGCAGGACCTCAACCAACTTGGAGTGCGCAACTGGAGGCAGCTAGCTAAGGACCGGGCTACCTGGAAGGGCTTGTTGACTGTAGCGTCACCTAAGTTAGTAAGTATACGCTTGCCTAGGTTCTGTTCGTTTCAAGATCGTTCTATAAAATTGCCCCTCACTATGAATATTCGATCTGTCATCGTGTGCACATTTCTAAGTATCTACATACGAGTATCTATAATCATAGTTTACTTAAGCTTTCGATCTCCAAATATAAAGAAAAAATCGAAAAACCAAAAAAAAAAAACAACCTTCTCTTTGTGTATAACAAGAACCAGATTGCTGTTCGATATGACGAACATCTGAGTGAGATTTTTATTTTTTATTTTTTTTCTTGGGTGGGAATGGTAAACTATTAGAACAATTAACACACGCAAAATAGTTAAGCAGCTTCGAGCAAACACGAAAAAATTCGAAAAAAAGGAAGAAAAAACATGCGACATGTTTGGGCTATCCACATCTCTCTCTCCTCTCTGTGTCATTATCGATAAATTCGTCAGGTTTGGTTTGGTTTAAACTCAATTATGAAATACAAAAAAAAAAAAACAAAAAAACTATCTATATATCTATCCGCTGTTCACGGCGATACCTTTCGAACCCGTGTGTAGTGTGGCGGTCGTTAACCCTGAGAAAAGAATAAAAAAAAAACTGCCATTAAAAAAATTAAATAAAATCGCCGTGTACAACATCGTGTACGCACATAAAGCACACACAACAAAATTTGTACACCAAATGAGAGAACACCTCACTTCAATGGGAATTCGATTTGATTCGGTTGTGGATTTTATGAATTTTTTTTTTTCAAGAGATTACTGCTGCTTCCTGGGTCAAGGGAGGGTGGCCTGGCTGTAGTCGTATCTATGATGTTTGATTAATCGTGTAATTAGAGTATTACAATTGAATGATGATAGAAAGATAGAGAGAGAGAGAGAACGACAAATTAAGGCGAAAACCATTATGTAGTAACTGAGAAGTAAAGAAGAGTCAAAGTTTGCTTAAGTGGAGGAGGTGTGTGTGCTTCTGCTGCTGGTGGGTGGCTCAGTTATGTACTCCAAATGTGGACGCAATTGTTTTGAAATTATTTTATAATACAAAATTATTTGCCTATAACATATTTAAATTGATAATTGAGACGAGAGTATGGGTGGTACACTGTAAAAAAAAAACACCTCTTCAGGTGACAAGTAAAGTTAATTTTTTTTTTTTTTTTTTTTTGTGAAGCAGTTCTTCGCGCAGGCCTATCGTTTTGATAACAACTAGTGTTAGGTGTATGATAAGATAATGAAACGGTCATATTGTGGCTTTTACTATCTACGGTACTTCTAGTGATGACCCAAATTTTAATAAATTACCAATAAATAAAGTTGACAACAAAAAGAGGTTTTGAGAGGCCACTTTGTATGGCGACAATTTGCGTCTATTTTAATAAGAGAATGGACGCAATTATATGGGTTTTTAGCAAATGTACTTCCGGTAAGAATGGTAGATATCGTTTCCGGAGCTGTACTCTGTACACATGGAAATCTAAAAGAACTTTGGACTTATTGCCTATGCAGATATTTCGTGAATTTCACAGAAAAGTTATCAGTGCCTCTCAACCCAAAACCTTGCCGATTTGTTGGTCACCTGGTATCTAAACGGCTGATTGGCTTCATATTAAGTCGCCACCTATACTAGACCTATAAATTATAAAAAAAAAAACCAAATATCTATCCCAAAATCTATACAACTTTCACTATACTTGTTGACCTTGGTATTTCGAAAACAATAAATGGGTGGAACGAAAGGGGTAACATGCACTACGCTACGACTTGAAATAGATCTTCTGTTTCCCACTTACTGATGTCTGAAAAGGAGAGGTTATGCCTCAATATCCATAGATAGGCAGACAAAATAGTGCCTAGCGGTACATATCTCAGTGCTTACATCAGTGGAAAATGCCTATCTCTTAAGCCCAATCGTTTTGGGTGTTTTCTAGGCAGATTTTCTTCAAGCTGATAAAGATCAAATCACATGCGTACTCGCAGATGCTATTTACTAATCAAACGTCACTCTTGTGGAAGACAAACTTAAGGAAATCGCTGTTACTTTGGTTGTACATACAATGCATTGACTTAAACACAAAATGGTCGACAGCTCAATTAAATCGGCTCTACGATCCTGAAGATTCAAGATAAAAAATTGGAAAAATAAAAATATTCGGCTTCAGCAGTCTTATAAAGAACCAAGCCTAGCTTCTCGCAACTATTTGTAAGTGCGTGTAATATGAAAGGGACCTACAATTTTCCGAACGCCGAGTTGAAAAGCTCTTCCTCACGATAAATTATTCTCTTGAGTGCTTGCTAAGCCATTCTGTAGAGGTAGCACCGTTATTGGTGTTAGTTGGGATTAAGCCCGTACAACACGCCCAGTAGTTCAATGCACTAAAAGGTAAAACAGACTAAACCGCTTTTAAAAACCAGGCGATAGTCGATGGAAGAAAACTGTAGAGTATTAAAAGAAGACCGCGATATCTATTGAGCTTGCCGCTTTCGAGCAGAGACTGCTATTTGTCTACTCGGAGGTATGGAACAATCTGTATGACCCAGAAATCGTTACTGAACACAATTTTTGGCCATCACCCACGGCCACGACAAGAGGCAGATTTGAGTGAGTGTTATTTTGACACTGACAGCTGACAGGGTTCAACAATCGTGTAATCCGGCATTTTGGTGAAAAGTTGCGATTGGACCCCCTTGGACTTTTGGATGGTGCCGTTAAACATCGATGTTATGGTGACAATTCAGAAACCCTTCAGACATTGAAGTACAATATTGATCAATATATTTGTGAAATAACTTGTTAACTTGAACACGTACAAACACAGGGCCGTTCAAGTTATTGGATTGTTCAAGTTACTGCATCAAAACAAAAAAATTGTCCTTTTTTAAACATATTCCGTTTAGAGTTGGTTTTATTAATAAATAATAAGGCAAACATTTGTTTTTAAGACAACCTTGAAAAAATAAGGGTTTTCATTTTTTAATTGTTCAACTTATAGAGTATTTCATGGAAAAATTTGAGGTACCGCGGCTGTCCGTTCAAGTTATAGAATACCTATAGGGGAAAAATAGCATGTTTAAGTTATTGGATTGTTCAAGTTATCGGATGGTCAAGTTACCGAGAGTCCTCCACTGTATATTCCAGAAATAATCACTCTTCAATAAAGCAAATAACTTTGAGAAATATTCAACGGATTTTTTGGTGCATATAACAATTTTAAAAAGGGAAAAGATTTTTGACTGACTTTTAATTCATCTAAACCCTAAGCAAAGCCAGCTATAGTAACCTTCTCTCTTCAAATGCATGCGTCTAATCTAGAGTGCTTGAAGTTTATTCGACTAATCCCTTTCTCTCTTTCTCTAAAGAAAAAAAACGTGCCGAAAATGAGCACGCCTTCTTGACCTTGACGTTAACAATATAAAAAAACCATAAATAAAACGATCGACGAGTTGAATGGTTGCGTTCAATTTTACATTACCTGAAACAATTTTCAAGGTCTAATTACGCACATGAATATACATGACAGCATAAAACTATCAAATAAAAACGTAGACGAAACGTAACGTAACACCACTAGCAACATGTGCCGCAAAGCTACAGAAGTTGTGGAGGAGTGTGTTCGTTTGTTTTTTTTTTTTTTTGATTTAAATTTTTAATTTATTTCAGTTTAACTAATTATTCGAAAGAAATTATCGCGCTAAAAAAAACTTTGAACCCCAAATGAGTTCTTAAGTGTTTATGAGTACGAGTAAATGCGCGTAGTTTTCGCATTTAGTTTTTTTTGTTCGTAATTTGGTTTGCAAAAAATGGTATAATTAGGTGTTCTCTGGTTTGGACGCGGCTGGTTCCTGTAGTAAAACACCTTCTAGTAGAAATTAGCAAACATTTTGCAAATCGCTTTTTTTCCCAGATAATACGGTGTGAAAAAAGGTGGTGCGGTGTTTTTTTTTTTTTGTTTTATTTTGCATATTTGTTTGGCAAATTAGTTTAAAGTGGGTTGTGTCTGTAGAATTGCAAATTCTGGTGTAATTGACGCTTAAAGCGACATGTGTCATATGATGATATAGTAATTAACAATTATAAAAGCATGTGTAGAGGATGGATTTATTAGACTGGAAAGAGTACGAACGTGGGATAGACATTTATAGGTTTAATGCACTCGGATCGCTTTGATTCGTAAGCGGCTATCATATGATCTTGACATTTCTTTGGCCTTCTGTCATTTAGTGTCAATTTAACGATTTTCACATGTGCTTTAAGGTAAATTTCTGTGAAATTCTAGAGTGCGCTTTGATTCACAGTAAAATATTTCTTAAGTGGACAGGGACCGTAGTTTTGTATCCGCTTATGAGAACTGTCCGTTTAAAAGAACGCATTTTGTATGGGAAATCAGAAATTGATTCCTCAAAACGGTGTCTGCAAATGAGAGATTTCACTGTATTTTTAAGCTCTGATGTGCTTGGATGGAGAAAGAAGAATGCACGCCTGGGAATTTTTTCACACAAAATATTCGCAAAAGGTAATGGGGCATGTATAACGCTCCCATCTATCCTGTATTTCGCAGAATTATCCTGTTTTTTCATACAAAATCCCGCTTCCTGTATTTTCCTGTGAAAATCCTGTAAAACGTTACACCTAAAAATTAATTTATACCCTGAACTCTTCCAATTCAAAATTTACAGAATTCGGAATTATTCTGTGTGCTTTTCATTAACTTCACCATTGCACTTCAAAACACTCACCACACTAGCTTTGCCGTTGTGTTGTGTGTGTCTTCTCTGCGCCATACTGCTTCAGTCGATCAAGTTTTCGCCGCAATAAACAAAACATGGACCGAAGAAAAAAACCGACTCAAAGTAGAAACTCTCAGAGCCAATCTTACGCTCAAAACCAATATCAAAATCCCATACCTAGAATTTCACAAATTCATTAAATCGACTCCAGATATGCTTCGCACAATTGCATCGAATGACAAATATAATGTACGAATAAGTGAAAGCACCGAACAGATCGATAACGATCTCAGATGACGACAGTTAGAATTTGGACTCGAAATTCGACAGTTGACATTTGTATTTGTATCCAATGTTAATTTTTTATTTTATTTTATTTTGTTAATAAATAAAAAATATGCGTACAATTTTGTAATTTTTTTTTTAAAAAACGGTAAAATCCAAAAATTTTGCTCTTTTTTGTTTTTTTTTTTTTTTTTTTTTTGTTAAAAGGAAAAATCCTGTAAAACTCCTTTTTTGAACAAAATAAATCCTGTGAAATGGTGAAGTTTCGTCATTTTATCCTGTATTTTTAATAAAATGAGATGGGAGCTTTAGGCGTGTATTAAAGACTAGATATGTATTGTAGTTAAAAACGAATAGCTCTGCTCCTGCTGGTGTGTCAAAGTGATGTTCTCTGGTTGTCAGTTGTCCTGCGTTAACTCATCTAAGAAGGATGAGACGATTGCGCACAAACCGAAAGCAGATAGGAGTACTGAAGAAACCGATCTGAAAGAATTATAGATTACCCACATAAAAATCAGTTTTCTTCGCATTGCTAGTTGCAGATACTCGTAAAACCCAATAAAACAGTTCTGTTCACTGCCATTGTTGTCATAAACGCAATATATTAGAAGCTTTGTGACATCAGTCTGGAGTGAGTAAGACTCAAAAAGACTCATAGAATGACATAATAGCCGTCACAATAGAAAGTAACAAGCAACACGCGAAAACGTTGACCAAAAATCCTATTGGGTCCCATAGAATCGGCCCGATACTTCACCTTGGACTAGGTATAATCAATTTCTAGCCGACTTGAAGCTTTTAGTTACATATGTATGTCGAACTCGTCCCGCTTATAGACACTAACATTATCATGACACACTACTACACTAATACATTAATGGCCTCACATTTGAGACTTTTGATATCGAAAAACATTCAAGACTCGTTGTTCTTTAACGATCCAGCACACGTTGCTTAATTCAATTGATTTAAATGGTGGGGCGTAGTTTCTTGGGCCATGTAGATTTACCATTTACTTCAGGAGCTCTCCGTGTTCGAGTGTAATAAAGAGTGAAAAGAAGTGGTCCTAACACTGAACCAAGTGGAACTCCTTGCTAAGCTTTTTTACTTGTTGTTCACATCAGGTATCCCCATTTCTAGGCAATTAAAAATCGTCTTCTTGCCGCTTTACTTATACATATGTATATTTGTAAATTTTTTTTAATGCTTTGAACTCGTAATGAATCTGAAGTCATTTACTCGAACTGTGTGAGGTAATTCCGTGCTGAACTTATCTAACCGTGAACATAATGTTGATATCAATTCACAAGCCTGGCTTGGTATAGGGCGGACTTCACCCCACCTTCTGATGAGATATTAAAGTTGAACGCGCGCGCGCTTATATTATTGCTCTAGGTCATTGACGTTACACTAAATTGATAAAATATGGAATGACCAAGTACCGTGAACACACCACACACCATCGGTGGCAGCCAACACTTGGGGTAAAAGTTTCCTCGTCCACAGGTAAAATTGACGGCCTGCTCTTAACTACGAGTCGAGTATCTGTATCTGTGTTGATGGGGTTCGTTTTTTTTTTTTTTTTTTGATTTAATCATAGAACATATCCATGAAAAGCCATTCAGCATAGTCTAGTGATTTTTAATGAAATATGAAATGAAACCAAGTGGTCAGGAAAAAGAAGGGGTAAGAAGACGCCTGCCTGTTGCCTGCTGCCACCTCCTCCTCCTGAGCTCAACACACACAAATGTTTAAAAGAAAACACACGTTCCAAGGAGGAAACACTTTGGCTAGTTGTGCAAATTGATGACACATTGTGTTCATTAGAGCTCGAGTTGGGTGTGTGATACTACTCTTCGTGTTTGCGTGTCAAGGAATTGTATATAACTTGAAGAGTACTCGTACTTCCACTCCATTGTTGCCGGAAGAAAATGTGGGGATAGAAGTCACATACAACAAACACACACAGAGAGAGAGAGTAGGCGCAAAGATATACGAAGCCGAGGCAGGCAGGAAAGGAGGTTTATTATGTCTGGAGGTAATTGAGTGCCGCTTTGCGGTCAGTGTAGAGTTTCATTGTTTTAAGATCGACGGGCAACAACATGTGGCTGGCCCCAGTAGTCCAGTGGATAATTAGTCACAATCTTTACGCCACCCTCCCCCTTCGTCCAGACATTTGACTGTCTTTAGTTTTAGCATCAAATGGATTATCGCCTTGACCTTTCGCATGTTTCGAGTGGACAATGACTCTATTACACATTTTATTCGTTTATCATTCATGAGAATAACAAACGTACGTATTAAACGGCCAACATCAAATGGTTCTAGATACATGGTATCTTCAATTCGCCCACTTATGCGTGACCCATCTACTTCATTTCATTGTTTCTCCTCGTACTTCTATCTCTGTTTCGTATTAATTTCGTTTAATTTTCCATTTCGGAGCCATTATCATTTTGGATATAGAAAAAGTCTGCGCGCGCTTCACTTTCGAGTTACCAGTCATCACATGGCTGGGAGTACTCGTTCTCGTACTCGTACTACACTTGTTCGCTTGTGATGATTGAAGAAAAGTTCAATGAATCTTTGGCTTGGTCTTTGGTTTTTTTTTGGCGATGTTATTTGGATTTGTTCTTGACTTTAAGAGGAGATTGGTTCAAGTTAATTTTTTTTGTATTTTGAAAAAAAAAGAACGAAGAACGCCCACATGAGGTTAAGAGCGCCCATCCAGTGAAGCTCTATCTTTCGGAAAGATTCACAAAGGATCTTAAGTAGTTAAGCTGAATGTTAAAGAAAATGATTAGATGTGTAAATATTGAAAAAAACTTAAAGGTGGTCTCAAACAGTGACAGAAGGGTCAGTGAGTAGATTACTTTTCCAGGCAAATAAATCCTGTAGTTAGTTTAGCTTAGAAAGCGGATGTACAATCCGTTGGAAGATACAAGACTCTGCAATCCTGTCAAACAGACCGGCGGAGACTTCGGAATTTTTTGGCGAATATGTCTTTCGAAAAGAAATATTAATATGTTTTGTACAGTGTAATCTCCCTTTAGATCCTTAAGACGGACAAAATTTCCTGACCAAGTTTTTATGTTTCATATTGCATACATTTTATGTTCCCTTAACCGTCACCCCCTTGATCGGACGTGGACACGCATATCTGTCAAAAATTATTTAATTTAATTCCATTAGACGGACAAAAGCATACTTGTTCACACCGAGTAGCTTTTGATTTCGATTTGAATTTGATCCAAACGAAAAGGCAAAATGGATGTGTTAAAAGGGTATTCCCCGAAACACAGCAATACGATAGGTACATAATTTCCTTTTTTCTCGCTAGAAAATACTGAAAATCGCGTTAAACTGCGTTGTTGAAGTACCGCGCTATAGGAGGGCTTGCCGCATTTTGTAAATCGCGTTATAGCGAATTAGCGTTGTGAAAGTACTGCGTTAGGCGAGCGTTTAAAGCTTTAACCGGTCTTCTTACAGAACTTTGTTAGCTGAGAATACATCTAAAAAAAACTGGGACTAGAAGACAATGTTACGAACGAGCCCCGGAGGGACTGTATAAATGCAAGCATAGTTCATCTCAAAGAGAGATTGCAATTTTAAAGATTCGAAGGAGTTTCATTTATTGGAGTCTAAGAACAGCTCGGCTCTTCTTCATTCCTTTAAGCCGCAATTGGTTTAATTTGAGACTATATGTAGGTACATATGTATGTATGTATGTATGTATGCATATCTAAGGACATCTCAATAAAAATTCAAATTCTGTTACGTATTGCTCCCTAAAGTCGAGAAATGATACAAAGTCCAGAATACTTCGCCTTAAAGTAACTTTCTTGTTTGCACAACATCTGTTGATTCATTTTTGAATTCATTCGGAACAAACAAAATGGCAAAGACACATATTTTCTATATCGGATAAAATTGAAAAAAAAAACTTTGAAAATATGATTCAATTGTGCTAAAACAGACAGACCTTTTTACTGTCACATACATATATGATTTGCTGCTTTTGTTACGAAGTAAATCCGTACGCGGATTGTCTGTCAATTAGACCGTCATTTCATTTCGCAACACATGCTATGACGGTGGGTATTTTTATTCTCTCATAAGTCAGCCAAATTGTGGGCAACATGATCGCACGTCTATGGGCGGTTTCCAATTATCTATTGGTCGGCCGTTATAAGAACAGAATTTTGTGATGAGAAAAATGACTAGTCTCATCAAAGTTTCTTACAAAATCAGTGGGCAGTGGTGCCAAAAAACATGTCCACAGACAAAACCTGTCATAGAACAGATCAGCTATACATACCTATTTTCGGGGCACCCTGTATTCAGTAAACAAATTTCTGAAACAGCGCAAGTTTGGAGCCAGAAGCATAATTCTGATGCAAAAGGTTTGAAATTTTGCTACACGGTTGGTGTCCGCACTGAACCATCTTGTATCGGCTCGAAATGTTTGCATTCGTTTACGTTTACAATTTTCTCTTTTACTACTTTCTCAAAATAAACGTAAATTCCTTCCTACGTCCACCTTTTAACCAAGTGACATATTTCAGATAACCCGACCTACCAACCTCAGAAGATTCTCATTAACCTGCTCTATTCAAAATACAAACGCAAAATAAAGACCTAATACATACTACTTGCCCGATAAAATGAAAGAACCAAAAATAGTGTAAAATTCTTGTTCAGTATTCAGCTGAACGTTGCAAAAAAACAGAAAGAAGGAAACCCAAAATAAATATGTAAATAGAAGCATTTCTGTATCTATGTCGGCCCATTCGTTATTGCTAAGCCAATTTCGGCCATCGAATGTCATTAGTTTGGTATGAAACGATTACAGGGTTTTTTTTATTCTTCCATTTTTTGATAGTAAATCTTTGTTCTATTTCTTCTTCCTTCAAATATGGATTGTGTCAACCTCGAGACAGAAAATCCATTAACTTGCAAATTGAAACGAACGAAAACTGCTTCTATTAGCTATCAGCTGTTATTTTTTGTTTTTTTTTTTTAGCCGAAAAAGGGGAAAGAAATCTACAAAAACGAGGAAACAAAATTCAAAATGTCACAGACATCACACACAACAGTAGATACCTAATCTGTTAAAATAGTTTATCAGTCATAAAAAAGAAGCTACATAGTACATATAACGCCATCGAAATTCTCCCAAACAACGAGAAGCTTTTTTCATATATAAAAACGTGCATTACGTCAGCTGGTTGTTCGCTATTTCGTTTTTTTTTTTTTTTATTCCAAAAAATAATGTACGCACAAACATACTCGCACTTTAAAAATGCACACACAGTGGAACTAGGAAAATTTGCTGACACAACCGTAAGATTGGTTTTTATTTTCTTTGGTTTTTATTTTTAGCAATGTGGTAAGATTATTTTTGATGTCGTAATTCAGAATGACGCAGAATGTACTTAATAGTCTCTTTTTTGTGAATTGTATCCACAATCAAACTTTTGGCTTCTCAAAAGACAAAAACATAAATTAGCAAAGTGCACAACCCATAGCAAAGTGCACGACCCAAATGTGTTTTCTGGTGACACTTTTTAGCACTAACATTGGCATTGTTTCTGGCGAACTATCATAAAGCTTTGTGTTCTGTGTAAGGCTCAACGCTTAGATTGGCCCTTATTAGCAGCACATACGACCATCTCTTTCAAAAAACACATTTTTATCGATATAATGACAGTTCCTTGAACTAGTCACGCCATCTTTGTTTGGAATAGGCTGATTATAAAACTGTTACTACTGTCAAAGTACATGATCTCCAGCCTTGGTGTGTGTGTGAAGGGAACCATATTTAAACATGAAGCAGGCGTTCCATCAGAAGTATAATCTTCTGGGACCAATGTACCAAAGTCCCTACCCTAGATCTATAGCGAAGTTACGTTTAAGTGGATAGAATACAGTCTTACCTTTAAGTATTGACGCGCTCACATTTTTTTTCTTTATTTCGTCTTAAAGCCAAGATCCTTGCACAGTCAATACAAATGTCGTTGAAATCGTCTGGGGGTAAAGGCTAACTAGTTTTTTTTTTTGGTTTTATGGGCTCTAGCTACCTTGTCAAAAAGTTCAAAGTCAAGATCATTTTGGTATTTGACAAGCTACCATCCGGAATGATTAAGATCCAAGGTTCAACATTTTCGCAACAGAATTTTTCAAATCCATTAATTTCAGCCTTCTGTCAGTCAAGTCAGTCTTTAATATTAGCCTAATCGAAACCTTACAAATGCCTTTCGCTTCCTTGTTCAAAATAAGATTTGGTTGAAGTTTTCAAGGATCACCCATCAACATTTAGACACCTCTCTGCTGTAATGTTCACGAACAGTGGCTCCATCTTAAACAGATAAGAATACAAACAGTTCCAAAATAAACTGTCACGATCAAAAATATCGAACTGTCAACTGTCAAATTAAAATGTGTAAAATCCATTTGAACTTAATTTTTAACTACCACTGTTTGTGTCTTCTACAAACATGAACAAACCACCTACCTACCTATCCATATCACTTTCAATTGGATCGCTAAAACTATTCGCAAACATATTCATCACTACATGTACTGCATACGTATGTAGTATAAACATAATGTATATGTTGGCATACACATGCTGGTAATGTACTGTCTGTTCACATCATTGAAGAATCTGATCGGCCAAAAAAAAAGCCGAAATATAATTTTTAATCTAAAATCGCAGACACGAAGTTCTTCGGTTTTTTTCTGTTCATCTGTTTTGTTTGCCTTCTTTCTTCCTTTCTTTCTCACATATATTTATTTATTTATTTATTTCTATCTTTTTATTAACATTTATTACTCGTTTCTGCGTGACTCTCACAATCGCAAGCCTACAGTGTGTGTGGTGGAGCTTTTTCTTTTACAGGCATTCAAAATATTGTTTTTGTTATTTTTTATTGCCTAATTCTTTTTTTTACCGGCAAACACATACAAACATATGTATAAATACACAGAAAAAAAAAACACTTGCGTAAGAAAAACTTCACCCATTCACAGGGCGTTAGATCGGCTTCCCTTTGCCTATTCAAAGTGAATGGTCTAAAATGTTTAGAAACATTCTTGGAAATGTTGCCAAAAAAAAAAAGGTTAACAAAAATCTTATCGAAAGTAGCTAATGGGTACCAGTGTAAAGCACTTTGTTGGATACAAAAAAAAAAAACAAAAACAAAAACTTCAAGGCCAAAATGCGAACGACCACGATTGTCGAGAACGAAAGAGACTTCGCGTGGTGATGGTGGATGACTCGATTTTAAATTTTTTTTTTATCGAGTTAAATATATTTAAGGCTCTGTCTATGTCTGCTGGTAAAAAAAAAGTATAAAAGGCCGGGGGCCAAAACGGAAGACTTATTGCGCGGCGGCGGGTTTTTTTTTTTTTGTAGAGAGTACGAGTATCAGTAGAGCACGAATCGGCCTGGCACAGAACTGAAATGCCAGCGCAATATGACACCGAGAAAACAATGCGTGATACGAACGCACACTTAAGTAGAACTTGTTTGTAGAACTATTTGGACGTGTATCCACAAAAGCCCATGGTTAGCCCGAGAGACCCTGTATAGCAGCTAAATGGCTCGTACAAAAGAGTGATACATATGTACATACATATGCGTCATTTAGTTAAGAAGGAATTATTTATTTAGTTTTTTTTTTGTGTTGTTGTTATTGTTTATTGTTGTTTCTAATTTTGTTCTTGTTAAGAATAGTTTTTAATTTCTTTTTTTTTTAGAGCTTAGGCCGGTCTTTTGTCCGACTTAGTCGGTCTGGCTACGCCTGCTAAGTATTTTAGCCTTTTTAATTTATGGGAAATTAATGATGTTAACTAGTTGCTGAAAGGAACAAAAGATGGATATTAATTAAAAATTCCGGTTTCAGTGGAGCGAATAGTGATTGTAGTACTTTTTAGTTTTAGCAAATAGGCTTGGGATTCTCGTCAAAAGGTTTTTGAACTTGGATGACTTTGCTGGTTGTTTTTTTTTAGAAAGGTTTTTTTTTTGTCTTTATATAACAACGATGAGTTGAAGACAATCTCTTTGCAAGAATCTTAAACGCTTTCAAAGGTATAGAGACATTCACCTAAATTGAAGAAAAAAAGAATCTTAAGTTACTATTTTATCCGCCTGTCAGCAGATGTGAGTTATGAGGTCTTTTCATTTCGTTTGATAGCAGTTACACGTTTTTTTTTTTTTTTAAATTCCATAACACGAAGTACATTGACATTAACAATCGATCGATGGATTTTAGTTGTTTGTAAGACACATGGTACGGCTTTTTGTCTTTACGAAGACGCTTGGTTTTTGTGCGAGGACTTTAAAGCAACTTACTTTTGGCTAAATAGTCGGACGGGGAACTCCGTAGGGTGATATCTTTTATGGGATCTATCACTCAAATAATTTCTCAAGCCCCTCGCAAATCAAAAAAGTTTCATATGCCGACAACGTGGTCATTTTATGTAGTGACAGACAAATTCCTTTTCATGGAATCTGCGCAGAGTTGTCAGTGTGGAACGCCGCCAACGTCCTGCCGATTAACATCAACAATACAGAACTAGTTCGGTTGCTAGTGTGCGTGCACTGTCCAGATCCTCCGATAAATATATCCATTCACTTAGAATCCTCGGCGACTGTTTTCCAAGCGGACGTCTTTGCAATTCTCAGGGGCGTAGACGAACTCGTCAATGCCGCCACCAGAGACACTTGCGTACACATCTACTCGGACAATCAGGCTACACTTAAAGCACTTGCAAGCCCACTAACTAATTCCAAATTAGTGAAGGAATGCAAAGAAAAACTCAACACCCCTGCAAGATCCTGCACGGTGAATCTGCTCTGGGTACCTGGCCACAACAATATACTGGGGAATGAAAGGGCAGGCGAACTTGCAAGAGCAGTGGCGGAAGATGTAGAAAACCTAATTTTAAATACTATTGGTACGGCGGTACAAGCAGTGAAAACTGCCTATAGCCTGTCCTTTGCAAAACGCCACGCACAAATGTGGAGTCAGATCCGAACTTGCAAGGCTGCCAAAGAAATGATGGAATTTCCAAATCCACGGCGGGCTAGGAAAGTACTGAATTTGGGCAAAGTACAAATAAAAATGTTGATTGGTTTATATACAGTGCAGCACAGCACCTGCCCGGGCTGCGAAGAGGAGGACGAAAGTATCAAACACTTCCTCTGCGATTGTCCTGCTCTATGTTCAATAAGGCAAGCATATCTGGGAAGACACATCCTACCCGGGCTGACATTGCTCAGATCTATCGATTTCTCGAAAACACTGGAGTTTGCACGACACACAGAGCGTTTTTCTTGAATTCACATGTTCCTTCCAACCTTTCCATTCCACCACACTACCCCCTTTCACTAACACACACCCTTTTTTTCTCAGCTCAGTTCTAGAGGGGAGCACAACGGGCCCGACTCGTGGCCTACTTGAAGAGGAGCAATCCTCACCCTCATAAGCCAACCAACTAGTTCGGTTAACAATAAGATACAAAATCTCATCTTGGAACCCTCCAAGACTAAAATGCTTGTGCCTCAACGTCACCACGGAAGCTAAATACCTAGGTATTCAACTCCAAACTAAAGCTGGAAATTAAATACGGAAGAAAGAATGGAAAAAGGACTATGCCTATAGGACTATGCTATGCCTGTTTAAGACATTCGGTAATAAAATGGGGCCTACAGCCAACCATCGTACACTTGCTGTACATAACAGTAGGCTGATGGGGTGCAGCTAATACCAAATCCTACATCAAAAATTTGAGCAAGGTACAGAGAATAAGCACAACTTGGCCTGAAAACGCTGTTACACCTTGCACCTATAGAATAATAAAAAAAACACTGCAGCTAACGGAGCTCTCAGATCAAGAGACTCATGTCCTGCACAGAATACCTTTGTGAAATACCAGTTGGACTTAAACAGAAATTTCAATGTTTCCGTACCGGGCATACAAGTCTGGAACAACCCGGGTACTGCCTTTTATGGAACGCAGAGCTATAAAGATGGTTCGAAAATAGAGAGAGGTAAAGAGCAGGTGTTTTCTCTGAGGAACTACGCATAAACCGGTCTTACCGACTGGTTGATAACTGTGACTCTTACTTGCACGTACAAAGTAGATGTAATGATACATAAAACGGTAAAGGAGCACAATTGAGCCGTCCGCGAACAGTTATTTCGTCAACAAGTTTTAAATTCATTCTAACAGCTTGACAGAATTTCTGTTCTGTTCTAACCCAAAAATAAATGGTCCTTTGAGCGGTATAAAATATAATTGGCTTGAACACTCTTGTTCAACCTGTTGAAACTCAGTTCTATGCTTTTTAAAAATGTTTGGTGTCAGAAGTGCATTGTGAAGCACATGTCAACATTCAGATTCCGGGTAAAAGAAGGCTTCATTGAATAACTTGATCATAACGAAAGAAAGCACGAAGCTGCTGAAAGAAGTGAATGTTTTGGAATTCCAATAACGAAATTTTGTGGAATTCTTCCAGAATGCCTTCAAACGGCGGCTTTCATATTTAGTTAAAAGTAAATGAACAACAATCACCAAAAGGACACGAATGAAAAATCATGACTGCCAATCTCTGTTCCAACTTCGTGCTACTGCGCTCCATCCTGTATGAACTGCAAAGCCACGTCTTGCATCTCCAAGTGACATAACATATGCGAAGCGGTTTGCCACAACTGCAAAATTGTAAACTTGTACCACATACTCGTACAATTCCGAAACCATATGGGCAGAGACACATGAAACACATACGGGTACCAACACATACTCGTACTTGTATGTGCAAAATGAATAAAAAAAAATCCAAATAAAATAAATAACGTCCTCTGCGCCATGGGAATATTAACAACATTCTAATAAAGTGAAGGTTTTTCCTCTTCGTCATCATCTCTTTCGCTTTCGAGTTCTCTCCTTCTCTTTGTGTTTGTGTCACCAATTCGCCATTTGAAGATTGTAGTTTGTAGCCTTCTTCAGATTGCTTTAAAGCCTGTATTCTTGATCGTTTGCTAAAATGCGTACCAATTTACGCGTGTACTTTGAAAAAGTAGAAAAAAAAATCGGTTAAGGAATTTCAAGTTTTAGAGAGTAAAATACACCACTCTCTTCTCTGTTCTCTAACACTGAAGTGTAAGAGAATTTCCTTTCATGGTAAAAATAAAGAAATGCCTCGGCTATTCCTATTGCCCATAGCAATTACCATTGTCTCTGTTTCATTGTTTGACTAAGCAAATATAAAATTCTAGGAATGAATTCCTTGCTGAAAACAAAACATACATATAGAATAAAGAACAGAAAAATAAAAGAGACGAAAAAAGAAGTATCTTCCAAGGAATTATGATGAATATGGATAGGGATTGGATTGCCGGTTGGTAGCTCTGGATGGGATGTGAATTCTACAAGACCAGCAGAAACGATATGTGTGACAATTAATATTGCGGGATCCCATAAAGGGGGTTCCAGGGAGCGATTGGGTCTAAGTCGTTAAATATGTTGCAGATTGGGAAGTCAACAAACTATATTTATTTTGTCTCATGCACATTCTCACGTTTCTCTGTGAGCAGCAGGAGTTCGGTGGTGGGGCAGATGAAATGAGGAGGCGCTACTCTTTGTTAAGGCACAAAAAAAAAACCACTTAAGTAGTTCTTTGAACTTGAGGCCGCAATAAGAGAAACTATATGACAAATGAATGGGAGCTTAATTTGTTTAGAAGATACTTTCCGAAGGTTATTTGCAGAAAGCATTAATTTGTATCTGGTTTGGCTGGCCAGCCATAGATGGGGTTCCGGTATTTTATTTTTTTTAAGTAATTGAATTGAGTTTCTGTGGAAGGCAATTTGTGGGCTATGTCTGCTGATGGCATTTTAATTAACTAACTCCATGAAATTCACATGAAGTCTAGAATATTGGTTGTCATCTAAAGGAATTTGTGTCTTTTTAAAACTGAAACAGAAAGTTAGAAAGGCCAAAGTGACAGACACAGTCTCTGAAGGAAGGCTTTCGATTGGATTCACGTGACATCAGATTCAAGCTATTAATTTGCAAAGGAATTTAGTTCAGACTAGAACTGAAAGAAAAAATACAGTACTAAGACTCAGCAACAGGAAGTGTCTCTATAAGGAATGCCAGGGAAACAGCGATCGGCAGCGTTTCTAGCCTTCGAAAGTAAAGCGATAGCAGTCTAAGGGAAGGAGGGCAGTATGACATAAGGATTGTCAATTTTATATCATTCTAGTTAGCAATTTTACTTTCAAGGAGCTACATATGTATGTAAACCTTCTGTAGTAACCCGATATAGGCGGTCAAGCTTACCGCGCTGAAGTTGTGGATTCGATATACACCCAGGGCTTGGCTAGTTATAAGTTTCTGTTTGGCAGTACTACATTGTTCTTGAGTCTGAGTGTTTCGACAGACTAGATAGCCACTGAAAGCTAAAATTAATAAATTGGAAAATTAAAGTCAAACTCGACTCAAACATTGGCAAAAATGTGATCTTGTAGACAGAAGACTACAGGTTTTTATTTGTAGGGAGAAAAATATCTACTCGGGGTTAGATGCCTAGCCACAAAAACTGATCCTCCAATCTCTCCTTTCATACAACTCTCTTACTGAGCTCTTCTTTATACTTAAGAGAACAAGGACTATAGTGCAGAAGAACATAAAAACCGATCCTACAAAATAGCTGATCGAACATCCTCTACAGCTCATCCTCTGCAACAGTTTATAATCTTTGGAATTTGTGATCCTCTACATTAGTAGATCCTCCATAAAAACTCACTGTACTAACTCTCACTCCTAGAAAAGACTTACTAGCTCACTTATTCTAAGACGGCGCACAGTGGGACGAAACGGTAGATTTACTGGACATGACATTTTCACTCAGTTATTTCCACTAAAAAAATTTACGGTGGATCATATTTTATGTATTTTTTCACGCTGCATCGAATGGTGAAGTCTGTTTGACTGTAGGAGTAACGCAAAAGAATCTACAGCCCACAGAATATCCACCTTCGGTTTTATTTAGTTTTATATGAAATAATATTTCGTACGAATTGTAATAATTTTTAACTATAATATGCACTAATCAATTGTCTTTGAAACAAGCCTACTTTGGTTGCTCTAAGTTTAATACACTAGAACTTATGATTGAATAACTGTTAGTACCTCTTTCTCTGAAGAAACTTTTTTAAACACCCTGTAGCTCAGTGGGTGTTCAAGATAGACCCCTCCTCCCGTACGATTTTTTTCATAACATGAACCAATGAATTAGATCCCAAAATATCTGTATCCCAACCCGGAACGACCTGTATACATGCACTGCCTATGGTTGAATTTTACGATGCGAGGCAATCGTTCAAACATAGCGCGCGGAGTCGGCCCGAGTCGGATATAAATCTTTCGTATATCTTTCACTAAATACCTAAGGTAAACACCTGTGAAGTCCGTTTTTCGGAACAACTCGGAACTTTTTTGTACGGGTTGAATTTCCCGAAAATACTGTCAAAAAAGACGTTAGTTCAAACAAAAAATAACATGCCTTGGCTACTAGAGAACATAGAATGTTTCTATTTCTTGACATTATTTACTACTAAGCTATGTAAAATGACAATATTAAAAAAAAAAGACTCAAACATTCTTCCCGACTTTATTATATTGCGATAAATGAAACCCAATTTATCACGAATTTTCGTTAAAATGGCAGATTTATATACTCGTTTTTGAGATTGTTTATTGAAAAAACGTGTGGAAAAACGAGACCGTGAGTCCCAAAATTTAATTGACATGTCCACCAGTGTCTATATAACAGCTGTATATTCTTTGGAAAGCCGTACTAGATACAACATGCAATTTCGACCCATGTCGCGATTTTTACACCATGCGTCACACTGTGCGGCGGTAGAACATTTTATTTGCAGAGAATATCGACAGTTGCGATCACTGCAATCCTTCAGTACAGCATCGTAGCTGTGAAGTTCATAACTGTCTACCGCGACATCTGAATATCCTGACCTATAGATGAACTCAGATCTCAGAAACAAATTAGCGGATTTAAGTAAACATACGTACATACATTGTGGCAGCTATTCGCAGATACTTAAGTATCCCCTAGTATCTACTTGTTGTAGGTTCTATCGATTCTGATGGAATCCGCTAACATTCGCTGTTAGTTAGTAACATTTACCTAAGAAGAAGGCTGAACTCAAGTATCTACTTAAAGTATGCTTTAATGTTGATGAAAAATGTTAAAAAAGAAATGTCATAAAATATTCGATCCTTTCCAAAGACTTACATACATATGTATGTACATATGTGTATACTGGAGTCTTTCTCTACGGATGGAGATTCTAAATAAAAATAAAAAGGAGTACAGTTATTTCGTAGACATACTCGTGGCAGACATGCATACGTAGTTGCTCGTTCGATGATATACATAGTTATATAGTGAAATGATTGTAAGTAAACCAACGACTCTTGTCCTTTTCTTAAGAAATTCGGCATTTCCGGAAGGATTTTTGCCAACAAAAATTTAACAGCACTGGTGTAGCTACCACAATATCAATCACTTCGCCGTCACAACCCCCCTTACCCACCCACCACCACCTCCACCCAAATCTTTGTCGTTTACAACTTAACCACGATGTGAGGACTTTCATGTTGAATTTAAACCACGATCCAAGACATTCCGCTACATACAAACAAACTCTACCACTTCATCACGAATAAAAGAGTGTGTGCCTGTGCAGAAAATAAAAACCAATAACCAGACCACGACTTTGCTTGCTAACGAACTACGAAAGCAAAGCGTACCGAAACAACACGGTTGCGCCATTCACCATTTCTCAGGCCAGCCACCAGCCAGGATATACACACCATCGTCGTCGTCGTCGTCGTCGTCGTCGTCGTCATGATCATCATGATCGTTATGGTCATAGTGTTCTTTTCAGCTGTAGAAGTGGAATTTAACATGTAAGAGAACGATCGGTAAAAAACGCACAAAAAATAAAAATAAAAACCAAAACCGGATGTGGGGGGTCGTGAACACCACATTTGCAAAAATATATATTTCTTCTTTTTCTCGCATTTATTGCTTATAATTTCTGGCAATTCGCACAGTCTTGCCACGAAGAAAGAAGCTCGAAAGAAGAATGAGCAAATTACTTCGTGTCTTCCCCTTTATTCCGTCCAGCCCGTATCTACAAATCCGTATCTTGGCTTTCATGAATGTAGATTCGGTTTTGAATTCATAATTCGTGCGTACTCTCGGGTGTTTTTTGTTTTTTATTTTATTTTGAAGGTCTCTCGCTCTTTCCGTCTGCGGGTTAATTCGCCTTATACCCTTTTTCATTGAGGAGTCGCGTCGATTAAATAGATGCAGATTCAGACGATGGTACGACGAGGATGCATTTTTTTTCTTATATTGAACAAATTTCCAAGTACAACAGTTGAGGGCTAATCCATTTTATTTTGAGTTTTTAATACCACCAGCGGAGTGGCGAGAAATGTTTCTTTTCTTTTTTTCATTCGCAATCAATTTGGCTAATTAGTACGCATGTGTGCCTGTGTGCTGAATTTTTTGCCATAACATATGATCAGCAGATTAAATGTTGGATGATTGGATGTGATGATAACTGGATTTGATTAGAATAGGAATGCTTGGCTGTGGGAAATACCAAAGATATTTATAGACCAACCAAATGAATGAGTATATGTTAGATGCTTTGAATGGGATACGTTTTGTTTTTTCTGGATTCAATCGGTTGAAGTGAGTTGGGGATGACAGAGGAAATTGACATTTGAACTCGGAACTGTTTTTTTTTTAAGGCTGATCGGGAGCAATCACCTTTCTTAGCCGGTGCTGAAGTATGGATCAAACCGCTCAGAATAAAACAAGCTAAGTTTGAGAAAGAATAGACAAACGCTATTAACAGGGCTTCCCTACAGGACTCTAAAAGCTAAGAAAACACCAAGCCTCGAAAACGATGAAACCTTTGGATTTTGCTATGGTTAATTAGAATGGCTGAAGACACCCTCATTTGAATCTCTTAAGAAAGGAAATACTGTAGCCCGAGAAGAAATCAATTATTACCAACGGTGGAAAGCAGTGTTTGTTACCGTTTGTTTGCCATTTATTCAAGTTGGTCTAGAAAAACGCCAGTAGAGGTCGAACGTCTTTTGGATTTGAGTCACTCGTCGGTGTTCGGCACTTAGGCATTTGTGTTAAGGCTGAGCTAGGCGACTGTATTCCCGAAAAGACCTTTGATACTTAGTCAACTAATTGTTCGTCGTGGCCGTGGTGGTTAGTGCGTTGGACTACTATGCATGCTGCCCGGGTTCAATCCCAGCTAAAACACCTAAACATTTTTTCACGGTGTCACTTCTCTTGTCTGACAAGCAATCAAAGAGTATCATGAATCATGAGAAGCTTCTCAACTCGCCGTTCGGAGTCGGCAAAAAACGGTAGGTCCCTTCCATTTCGTGGAAAAAAAAAACACGCATACACAAATGGTTGCGAGAAGCTAGGCTTGGTTTTGTATAGGACTGCTGACGCCGTTTATTAATTTAAACTCATTTCTCAAAAGTTTCAAAAAGCTCATCTCTCTGAGTTATGTCACACAGTCTTGAAATGACTAGAAGGGTGGGTTTTTGGAAGCCTCGTACTCGTACCATAATGATAAGACCTCCACTGTTCCATATCCACTGAGAAACACGCGATTATCTTCTTTTATACAAAAGTTTCAGGAGCCCTATTTCTACGACGACTTTGCAAAAGGCATCGAGGATCGCTAAGGACAACCTGGCTTTCGCATGAGACACATAAACTCTTTATTTAACCGATACTAGTTCTCTCTAGGCAGGATCGCCAAAAAAGGCTGCTTAAGTGCTTATGGGGTAAAATTACCTTAAGCTTTCTATTTTTAATGGTCTTCGCTCGAAGCTACCGTTGATCTAGAATAGGTCAATAGTCTTGTAAGAGCTTAATCTCTTTCTCATGTGCTTTTTCGAGGATTAGGCAGCTGTTCGCGCCCGATAGCTGCCCATTAAGGATTGACTCTCCAAATATCTTTTATTTTTGATTTATGACCAGAGATCGAAATATGTCGAAAGAAACCCATTTTGAGGAGACTAACCTTCTAGCCCCCATCGTTGATTATATCTGGCGAATATCACTTATTCCGAGTGATTTTAAGGAAGAGTGCCTGAGTAGAACAAATCTCCTATTCTTAAGTCTCCTCCAACACATCGTGTGCGCTCAGTTCCCCAAGAGGAATACGTAGTCCAGTGTACTTATAAATGTTTAATACTTTCGAAATTGGATATAGAAATCCTCGAATCAAAGAAACAATAAAGCTCTCAAAAGCACCTGTCAAAGCGGGCTCTAAAAAAACGAGATGGATACCTTTTGAATACCGTTATAATATTACGCACACGGAAGCTCATGAAGGACAAGACAAACAGAGGGACAGACCGATCGGCGTTGTGGTAGGGATCTTAGATTCAGATTTATGAGTTGAGTCGAGGACAACTGGAGAGTTATTTTCATTTTTGTCATTTCTTATGATTCACAGTTTCAGAGGTTTTTTATTATTCCGTTTCCTAGGAATGAACAAATCGGCTTTATCAAAATTCGAAGCTGACAGTATCTATCAGATTTATCTTGGAAACAAAACTCGTACTTGATTGCATTTTCAAGACTGTGTTCCAGACTTACTTATAAAGTTGTCTCTTGGCTTTCAGATACCATCAATTGAGTCCTGGCTTAGAGCTTCCCAGCAGGCCTTTCTATCTCTGTACCCTAAAGTTTTTCTCAAAGAGCTACCTAGACCCAACAACAGGTGGCTCCTCTTTCCGCTGGCGCTGCTTCTTCGTAGACGTTCCGATGATTTATCACAAGCACATGTGCCTACAGCTGGAAGAATTCCTTTTTTCCCGGTTTACCCCTGCAAACGGTTAGCCTATTTCCGCTTTAACAGCAACAATCTGTTGCTGAACGTACAGATGATGATCACCGAGCTAAATTCGCACAGTCTTAAGGGACCAATCCTTTGTTGACACAAAACTTACACAACGAAACTAGATAACACCAGCGTGTGGTGCAATATGGATTATTGTCAGAGTGACACAAAAAAATGGAAGGAAGAACCAACCAAGAGACACGACACCAGCAAAGAGGAAACTGCCACTGCAACGGCGGAAGGCAAACAAAACAAAGAAAAAAAAAAAACAAAAAACTGCAAACTGCAAACATTTAGTGCGCATTCAATTAGATACACGGATTCACACATTATTTCATTTTATTGGCCAAGGAAGGGCGGCAATAAGACCGACGGGAACGATGTAGCAGCAGAATGAGATTGAAGTTGGCACCACAGACGAGATGGAGAATGGTCAGAGACGACCGAGGTTTCTTTTTCTTTTCTTTTTTTTTTGTTAAGGCTACCACACCACACAAATGCCACCGGAAGCAATTTCCTTCAGACAGAGAGAAGTAAACGGAAAAGAGTTCACCACCACCATAGCCTGTCTTCCCTTATGTGACAGTTGCTGTTGTTGTTGTTCCAGTTGCAACTTGAGTTCTGTAAAGAAACTGGCAACTGTTCTACTGCTGCTCACACACGTAACAAATGTGATTTCTACGCCGTCCCAAGTTGGCGTTGGCGGTAATTGTTTTTTTTTTGTTCATGCAGATTGGTTGCGAGACATTCCAACATTCACCACCAACCGTCATCCTCGTTAGAGAAGCTAGAACGCGACGCTAATTTTTCATTTGAAGACGCGCAGAGGTGGAGAGAATGTGTGACAGGGCATGAAGTGTTAGTTTGCATTTAGGCGCCACGGTTTTTTTTTTATCCCACCGGCTCGTACTTTTAAGAGTGACTGATGATTCAGGACATACGACCCCACTGGGCAGTGGAAAGCCAACCGCGCCTGGGAAGGGAGTTTCTGTTTTGAAAGAGAAAAATCGAATGCCCTTGGGGATTTCCCTGATCACTATCTGGTGAGAAGATTTTCAAGACACTCCAGCGCCTTGCTGAATAAATGAGGAGATAAACTGAACTGTCATTTTGACAGATTTGGGTAGACACTTGGAAGGGAGAGAGGATTCGTTGGAAGCTATGCACTAAGAAGGGTTTAGTGTACCGAATAGCGAAGTTAATGGAAGAATCTTCAGAAAGGAATGCAAAATTTGACTTGCTTGAGAAGAAGACGCAACAGAACGACTGTTAATAATTACATAGAAAAGCACACTATGGTCGAAGTAGACCGTCTGATCCAAGTCCACGGTCATCTTCGACATGTTTTTTCGAGTTTAGGATAGCCCTGATGTCATGTTGACTATAGTTCCGTGCAGTCAAAAGAAGCTTCCCAATTCGACGAAACAAATATAACAGGCACGCTACGAGTGGTAGACATTAGACTTTTATTCTACTGGGTATGACGGTTTTTTTTCTTTTCGTTTTGAAGCCCAGTAGAGCTTGAAGCTGTAGGTCGCAGATAGGTGTACTTTTAACGCCCACTGACATTCCCAGAACCTGCTGAATCAAAGCACAAAATTTAACACATGATATGTCCAAAGATTTGTTGCTCGAAAGCCTTATCATTCCAGCTCCGCAGCTTCTAAAAATAAGCATTGATGGAGATGATTTGCAAAGGATGAACAACTGGGAGTCGGACAGAATCCCGAAAACCCGTAAATACAAAACTCCGAAAATCCGAAAAGTGAAAATTAAAATTTGTTTGTATGAAAAAAATTAGAAGAAAATTTATTTAACCTACAAGTTCATATCGAACGCAATTCACATTAAAAAGTTATTTCAGAATGCTGGTTACGTTCCGCGTAAATCTTTTTAATCTTGTTTTCTTTAATAACGTAACGTTTTCTTATTCTTTTGTTTCCGCCGGAAGTTATTTTCGATATAAGATCATGTTTTCACACGGATTTGCACTTCATCTAAAAAAGCGATCAGTATACGTCAATCTGTGGAACTAAAATCAATTAACTGCAACTAAAATCTAATCTTTCATCTATCACACTGAATGAAATCAACACAACTGAATGCACATTGCGAATTGTAAAATATCACAACATTAACGCCAACGGGTATGGACAAACATTTGTCTACTTTTCTTTTAAAAAAAAGTCTCGAAAACGGAATCCCGAAAAATTATATAAAACTAGCTGATCCGGCCGACTTCGCCCGTGTACGCAAACAGTCGCGTTGACAGATAATTGCCAACGCCACCTGTGGGAAATTTTTGTGAAATTACATACGGGGAAAACTAGATTTTCGTAAATATCTGCACCCCAGCGCTACCTATCGGGTCGAAATTTTGTAGTTTTCTATCTTTGCACCAAACCAACATACGTATTTTCTGAATTTGGTCAGTAAATATAGAATTTGTTAATAACTTGACTTCAGCGCCACCTATCGAACGAACATTTAAAAAAAAAAATAGGAGCCAAATCGGTCTAGCCGTTCTCAAGTTATGCGGTTCATTTCATTTTTTGTATATAGAAGCTGAAAAATTTGGGGACTTTGGCTTTTCGGGATTTTTGATTTTCGGGATTTTGGATTTTCGGAATTTTGGGTTTTCGGAATTTTGGGTTTTCGGGATTTTGGTTTTCGGGACTGTGACCCCAACCCTGAAATACTACAAAGGTACTCTCAGATGACTCGTTCATTTTCAGTTTCACAATGCTACATGTTTATGTTACATAAGTCACACGTTGCGGTTTTTAATCTTATTTTCGTGGTAACATAACAATTGACTACTCTCATACTGGAGCCTGTAGGAGCTTGTATGTAACTACAATCGCAACCGCAAGTGATTACGAAACAAGTGTCATAACGAGTCATACGAGTATGAAAGATCCTTAATTTTACTGAAAGGTAGAACGAAATCTTTCGTCAAAGCTGCAAGTGAAATCAATTTTGTGTTTGTATTTTTTTCTGTGAAGCATACGACTTAGTCAATCAATCCGTTACCATCAAACATCTGCAAGAAACTGTGGACATTTATTGCTTTATCGTTGACGCCTCTCAGTGAAATTCTCAAAGATACTTCTAGTATCCGTATCCCTGTCCAATCTTTCGTACTGTTGGAGGTCCAATGCACATACCAACCAACCTTCAGCAGGTAGATCGTTTCCCTTCTCAGTAGTCTCATCTGTATTCGACATATTCGTATTCCTTTAACTAAAAGGTAAATAAATTTATGAGCGTGTTTAAGCAAATTATCATCGTATTTACACAAGAATCCATTTCAGCAAATGAAAGATACTCGCTCGGCATTGGCATCTTCTCTCGGTTCGGTAATGGAAATGACAGCACTTAATCGTTTCCTTCTACCTACCTGTGCTGCCTTCCGAGACCAGGTAGAAGGTGATATATTGGCTCTTTTGATTTTTTTTTTGCGTTATTCTTCGCCGTCACCAGCGATTAACCAAACAGATAGTATCGGATGTAAAGGGAATTTGCATATGAGCAAACAAGGAGCGATAAAAATCACTTTCTCACAAATGGCACAAAGATTCGATCCTCCATTCGGCGCGCGGTAATATGGCTTTCCGGATTATTGTATCTTACACTACATAAATATGTACGTTTCGTCATTTATTTAATTTTGCGTGTGTTTTTTTTTTCTGTCGCATCTCCTCTGTTGTTAACGAGAATGAAAACACACTGTGGACTGTGCGCACTCGGAATCAGGTAGACAATTAAGAATTTCCTTTGTGGATTCATTTTATTTCACTTCACGAATCGAGCCAAGCACCGAGATACGAGTATGATTGACCACGACGACATACTACGTAGGCTCATCCACTCGACGACCAAGAGCAAGGAACGACATTGAAAAATAGTTTTTTGTTCAACTGAAGAGGAAAAGATACAAAGATACATACATAGTCAGCACGTAGATACTTGTATAAGTTTGTATAGCGGGCGGTGCTTTTGATTATGATCGAGAGTTACGAGATTCAGGGTAACTTATTTAACTTCGTTTTGGCCTCCATGGAGTATGTGTGTGTGTGTGTGTGTGCTGATTCTGCGAAGTTGGAATATTTATTGACCTACAAGTTGTGGATTTGGGATCCCTTAATCGGGGCATTAAAACGAATTAATTCGACTGTCAGATGTGTCGATTTAATTGACCATAAAAATTTGTTTATTTCATAAAAGTTTGTTTTTTGTTTTGGTTTGGCAACATTTCCTTTTGTTTCTGCAACATTGTTGCTATGAGTTGTGCATGGCCTCTCCGGCACATGGACTTTTTTTCTAAATACAAATAGACCGGTGGACAAGATATTCAATTACAAATCGACGGGTATTTGAACTATGATTGGAGTCGGTTAAGAGTTTTTTTTTTTTTTGCTTTCATAAAGCGGGCCAATTATCTGAGAAGAAAAAAAAAGGAAATAACAGGCAAAGCAGGAAATGAGTTGGGTTCTTCTGTGGTTCCAGAGAATCACCATGCAAAAATACATCACAGTTGATTGTAGGTATGTAGTTGGTTTAGGTGCGGTGCACAATGGGACGAGAGAGTGGACAGAAAAATTAAGTAGAAGTACATACACCCGGGTCTGTGAGTGTGAAATTTCCTTAGAAGTCGACTGTGGGAAATGGTTTTTCGATGCAAAATTTTACTATCGAGCTGTGTGGGGACGGGGAGAATGAAAGAATCTTACGTGACATAAGCATTGGCATAAAATGTTTACGATTATACGTGATTTTTTTTTTAGTTAACATTCTTTGCCCAGAACTGTTTTGGTATGCGACGTAACTCGCACCAGCTTGACTGAGTGGCCGGCCTGGTGACAGGCAAACAAAAATAAATTAAATGATTTAATGATTTTCGCCCGATAAGACAATCGATAGACGAAGTTTTTTGATTAATTTTTGTAGAATATTTTAACGAGAAGGTATCTGAAGTTTCAATTAGGTGAATCCGATGAATATTTGCAGACGTTCGGTCGTTTTGTTTTTTCTGGGTGAAGTTAACCTGGTGTTGCAACGACTACCAGATTATTTATTTTTTCCCATAATTTTTTGGTATTATTGTAATGTGTGGTATTCGATATACAGTGTACTCTCTCCTTACGGACACCTCTTATAAGCGGACAGATTTCAAAGAACGGAAAAAATACACGATTTTTTATAACCGCAATAAAATGTCGCTCTCTCTTAAATTGACACGTATGGGAAACTTTTAATATACATACATATGTACTTTATTTTGTTTCGTCTTCTGCAAAGAAACGAATCAAAAATGTCAACTGTAGAGTGTGCCTTTGCGTTATTGTTCAACAACTGTGTACATTTATAAATCCCTATTTTTTAAATAGGTTTGCATGTTGTATGTGTATGGACACCTCTCTTAACCGGACAAATTTCTCGGTACCGTCAGTGTCCGGTTATGAGAGAGTTCACTGTAGATAGATGTGACTTTTAGGCGACTGCAGCACTTAATGTCAACGAAGCTGTGTTCTTCTTTGTGTCTACTTGGATGACAGAAGATTGAAATAGCTATTTTCGTGCTTATCACCCACCATTTGGCGTGTGTTTCATTTTTTTGTTTTACTGCAGCGATTTTCGTTGTTATTGAGCTTTTAATCTCCTGTATGCACAGCACACTCCAAGGTTCACTTTTCTCCCGTCAACTGGTTTGGTTTGCTTGATAGTCTTTGTTATCATTTTTTTTAAACACTTTCCGGTTGTGCCGGTGTGTGCAAATATTGGCTATTCTAAGAAATGCTACGCTGCATCTACTTTAACTGGTGACTATCGCCCTTAAATATTTTTGTCACCGTCTAAGTGAATTACCCCACTCTTTGCTAACAGAAGAATGAGGACTTTTTGTATGTATAGCTACTTTGCCGATAAAAATTTGAGTTGAAAAACCTCATGAGATTCATATCTCAGCAGTCTCATTGCAGATTCCAGGTTAAAATCCTAATGGGCACAATGGACGCACGTGCTGGTGTAAGTGAGCGTTGGCTGTTCGTCACAGAGCACCCGTCTACCTCACCTAACCTATGAACCTCTGTAATCTTTTGTTACTCTAAACGTAGCAAGTTTTAGTATCGGAGTCCACATTTAAATCTTTTTCAATCGTTCGTCCTGTTTCCTTAAAATTCTTAGAGTTGATTCGTAGAGTCTGTGTAACAGTAATGTACCAACTTTCAATCTCCAAAAGTTGCTTGTGACATCGCCTTAAAATTCCGTAGGCACTTTGGATCACATTTCTGTTTTCCAGTTTATCTGGTTGTTCCCCTATACCAAGAGAACTAATTGAACAATTTCCTTAAAACTTGTCTAATTGCTGAAGGACATATCAAGTCATGTTTTCATGTCAATACTTTCCATCAAAAATAGTATATTTCCTCATTAAGTACTATTAAGCATCTTTTTTAGTACATTTAATCCAATTTTCTATTTTTTTTTATTTATTTCCAGGTCTGCGCTGAACAAAAATGCCAAGAAGAAGTTGTACTGCTCTCTCTTATGTATATGGATAGATTTCTATCAACAGAATCAGTGTTAAAAAATCATCTGCAAATTTTAGCTGCAGCCTGCCTTCTATTAGCATCAAAATTACGTGAACCCAGCTGTCGAGCGCTATCAGCTGAACTTTTAGTATACTACACAGATAATAGTATTATTAAGCATGATTTAATCGTAAGTTTAATTTTATTTTATTTTATTTCTTTTGGAAAAAAAAACTTCAAATATCCTGCAGCATTTTTCAGTTTCTCCTTAATTGCTAATCTCCTCCTTCCTTAGCTCTGCGATCACCACCGCTCTGTCGGATTAAGTTTCATTTGGGTTAAACTAATTACGACTTTTTCTTAATTTATCTCATATCCAGGTAGATATGAACCTTTCCTGTTATTTTTTCGTAAGAAATCCGCAAGGCAAACCAGGAAACCTAATTTATTTCCTAATGGGCTTTTGGCTTATCTCTGATTTTTCCTCCTTTTTTCTGTTTCACTTTCGGAATTCGCACACAGTTACAAAGAAACGATGATTAACGGTTTATTGCATTTTTATTGCCCACAAATAGTAGTTCTGAATTTATAAAAAAAAGAAGATAAATTTAAATCACAGATGAACGTGCGTGAGTGAATAGATACGACGTGACGATCAGTGATCAGTATGTAAGATCGGCAGCGAATATGATGAAACCGAACGGTGAACGGGAAAGAGAAAGAAAATAAAAAGATTTTAATAAAATATCTCAATCAATTACTTCGCCGCCTTGTCTAGCATCACCGTCGTTGTCAGTCACGGCGCAAGGCATAAGCAGCAGCAGCAGCTATTCCAAATCAAGTATCTAGATGCGCGTATTTAAGTGATCTTGCTCTCAGCAAGTTTTTGCACCATCACCATCCACCATCCTCCACCAACTCCTGTGTATTTCGCGTTAAATGCGCTCATAGCAAAACGGGCGCAACCATACAAAAAGACGTTCGGTTCCCATGATCGTATAATACGCGCACGATCACCTCCTCAGTGACTGGATGTTGAATTCCTTTAGGGAGTCCAGTTTTGTCCATCATGTCTGATTGTAGCTGGTGTAGCTCTGTGGTGGCCGTTGGCCACTTCTACTACCACCAACAGCACTTCCAATCCATTCATGTGGATTAAAGAATTCGCAAGTCCCAACTAAATGGAACTTGTGCTCGAGACTTTTTCTGGTCCCCCATCCCTCTCCTTCCGTGGCGAGATTGCGAATAGTTTTGCAAGGTCGTTTGTTTATTTTCCAAGTAATCTAGACAAACGATCGTACATGATCGTCGTTGGTTTGTTTTTCTTTTTTTTCCTATTTGTTGTCTGGATCACGGATGGAGGAGAGCCATTTTTAAAGACTCCGTTGTAAAGCAGTTATCACCATAATCCACATTGTTGCTATAAAAAAAGTACGTGTATCTTTTGTAACAGTGGAGGTTGCTGATTGTAACTGTCTCCTTTCTATCATTCTCTCTTTCTCTCTATCTCAGTCTCTGTCTGGCAAGGATGAGTTGCTAATCGACGAGAGAATAAAGTTTTGATCGCTTCTTGATTATGGAATCTCGTGATGACACAAAAATGGTCAACGTATGGAGTTTAAGAGGACAAAAGGAGAGATTAAGTTCCTTACAGCACACGAGTTGGGTGGAATATTTGATGGATTACGCAGTACACATTTGGGGGTTGAAAAATTGTGAATTTAGATATTAAGGTGATTTTTCATTGTTTGGTAGTTTGAATGTCTCTCAAAACAATATTGCCCAATGACACTGAATTGAAGCTTTTTGAAAATGTCTGTCTGTTTGTCTGTCTGTCTTTCTGTCTTTCTGTCTGTCTGTCCGTCCGTCTGTCTGTCTGTCTGTCTGTCTGTCTGTCTGTCTGTCTACCTTTGCACGTCTAAACCGCTGACCCAATCTTAATGTAATTTGGAATAGAGATAGTCTGGACCTGAAGAAGGACACATGTACAAAAAACTTCCCGCTAGGTGGCGCTGGAGTCATGTTATTTTTTACGTCTTTTATTTTAATCAACAAAAATGATTCATAATCACAGTTTATGTTGGTATAGTACTCAAAGAGACAACTAGAAAATCTGGACCCGATAGGTTGAGCTGGGGTCAAGTTATTAACAACTTTTATATTAATTGACCAAAGTGACTTATATTCACAGTTTATGTTGGTATAGTGATAGAAGATCAAATTCTTGTACGGAGTCATTGAAAAGCGATATGGCGATTAAAATTTTATGTAGCTCTTTATATACTTACTTAATTACTTAGTTGGCGCTACAGCTCGAGGTGAACCTGGGCCTGCTTATTGCAACGATTTATGTGTGCGTGTTGTATTTTTGCACGAATGGAAGAGACCTACAATTTTTGCCGACTCCAAACGGCGAGTTGAGAAGCTCAATCGTGACAAATGATACTCTTTGATGCTTGTCAGACATTCGAAAGAGGTGGGCACTGTGAAACATTTTTAGGTGTTTTCGGCGGGATTCGAACCCAAGACCGCTGGCTCAGTAGTCCGACGCACTAACCACTTGCGCTACGGTGCCCAGAGCTCTTAACACAGTTTAATTTTAAACCGTTCAAGTTTGGTGTGGTTGTCGTTTAATGGGCTACGCGGTTTCTGGCAACGTTAGAACTGTCAGAAGTGACATCTGTCAATCACACATCCAGGTGTTTTCTTCATCTATTGTTTGCACCTTAACAGAGCTTTTGTGTTTGCCGATTTGTTTACGAAATATTTGACATTTCTTCTATCTGTTGTGACTTCTTTTTTCTTTTTGACAACAACTCACCGCCTATGTCATTGCAAATGCCTATCACAAATAACAGCTAGTAAGCAAAGAGAAGGGAAAAAGGTCTGTTGCTGCTTTATTGTGATTCGGAGATTCAGACTTGGAAACCGCTGGTGTGAGTCACTGGTCCCAGCTCCCACGCTGATATCAGTTTCCGCTTATCCTTGCTTTGGAAAATCAATTGCACTATCAACTCAGTATTTGTTTTTTGCTAGAAATCATGACGACAAAAAAGTTAGAAAAATAATAACAAAAGAGAAATACTTTTACGACCTTCACACGGATAAAGGCATAGCCTCCTAAGTGCCAAAAGGAGCAAACAGAGTATAATCAACGCGCAAGGATGAAAGTCTTTTCATGTTTACAACAAATTGCTGGTCCTTCCACGAATTTCTAATTTTTTTGTTTTCGTTCATCTCTGTCTCTCCCTCTGGCGGATGTTATTTATTCTGTTTCTCACTGATCCTATGATCTTTTGTTCTTTTTCTATTTTATTGTTGTTTTGTGGAGAAGCAAAAATACTTACAGTTGAAATGGAATTTGGTTCAAAACATCAACAGGTAGATCCTCGAAGGACTCTGATTTTTTTTTTATTTTAATAGTAATCTCGAAATTTATTAGTTTTTGGGGACAACACTTTACCGCTAGTTATTGATTTGTTTATCTGTCACCACTTTGGGATCAAAGAGGGCAAGGGACGGACAAATCAGTTATAAAGGAATTTTTGTTCATTCTTAAAAAATTGGAGATAATTAAATTTTTCATTAATGGAAGGAGAAGGAGCGTGTAAGGACATTAAATTGACTCTTAATTGCACTCTTCAACACGAGAATGTGGACAGCTTATCTCTTAAAGTGACAGAATGCGTTTAATTTTATTTTTTTCCCACCATCAACAAGGATGCGCGACTACGTCTCATTCCTTTGAGTATCGTTGAATCTAAATGAATGAGTAAATACAATAAATCGCCCTGTGGCGGTGTGCGCGGAGGAAGGAAAAAAAGAAATCACATGGTTGTTCTTGGAAAACATCCTTCGGAGGAATGCCACTTGTCGAAGGATATTATTTTCTCATGGAATTTCATTGTACTCCATGTACCTCCATGGTAGAGATTCTCGACGAATTATTGCAACAACACTTGACTTTGACTTGAGAGCTGCGAGAGCTGAGAGCGGGCGGCTTGGTTTGTTGGTCATAAACTATGATTGCTTCGGTGGAGCGCGATCTACGAAACACGATACGAACCATGTCACATAATTCATTTCCTTTTGATCGGAACATGTAACCAAAAAGTTAACACAGATTCAGCATGACACCATCATCGGTCCTATTATGAATTATTCATTCCAATCGATAAGTAGGTATACTCGTCGTTGTTAATTAAATGAAGAAGTAAACTGCGCGAATCGTTGTTGTAAGTTATTTTCTCTTTTTCTTCTTCTTTCGCTTGTCGCTGTTACTATACAATAAAAAAATAAAAACAAAAAAAAATTAATGCGTAGCCAATGGTGTTTAAATTTCAAGGTTTCACTCGATCACTCGATCTGTATCTGTGGCCGTGCCGTGCCGTCTCTTGTGTAACTTTGCACCGATTTAAGCCGGGTACCTCAATTTTTTCGGATTTCCCATTTGAATTCATTTGGCGTGGAATTTTTTGGGGCGTTAATAATTTTATGTTGACTTTGACTTTGGGTAGATAATAATTCGTAGTTATGATGACCCACACGTTAATGGTGTTCATAGTGATTATCACAGGAAAGTGATTTAGATTTTGGGTAGCAGATGATTTAAACGTGACCAAGTTGAACTGTTCATTACATTGATTAGGGCGATTACATATTGTGAAGGATGACACTTTAGCCGCTAATAAGTGGTGTTAACATAGCCAATGGTTAGTGAAGCATGGATGGGTAAAATTTGAAGCCATGAGCGAAAATCGCCTCCCTCACCTCTTCTTCTTTCGAAAATTTACCTCAGTAAAACAACTCTCACAACATTGCTTTTGTGCACTGGTGCATTAAATTTGTATGTTCGAGAGATAATCGAAACCCTTTTCGTCTCTCTTCCATCATTCATCTTACCCAGGGAGACTCACTGGATTTCTCCACAGTACTTCCTCTGGGTTTCCACTCAGTGATGTTTCAGCAGCCAGTGCCTTCCTTCAGACATAGTTAACCGGTATCATCTTCTATAAGGCACATTTTCCTTAAGGGGTTAGGCCACCCTAGAATTTTCGAAAAATGGATTTTTTATTTTATTTTTTAAATTGTACCCTAAGACTTCAAAAATGATAAGATTATGGTCGGGAAAAATCTCTAAGTACTCAGTGCAGCCATCGCAAATTAAAGGTACTGCTAAATTTCCTTATGATTTTCTACTAATCAAAACTTCAAACGCGTGTATCTCAAAACTGCATTTTTTAAGTTGGCCGGCAACATAACTCAGACAATTTTCAACCGATTTACTTGAAATTTTGAATATATCTTGAAAAATACATTGTCTATGGAAGTATGTAGGATTTTTTTTTTATATTGAATAGTTCATTTGTTATTAACAATTATCTGATGATTTTTTAGGCAACTTTATCTTTTTTCACTTTGGAAGTGCTCCATTTGGCCAAAAATTAATATATCGAAAAATCCTACGAACTTCTATAGACAATGTATTTTTCAAGATATGTAGGTATTTTCAAAATTGCAAGTAAATCGGTTGAAAATTGTCTGAGTTATGTTTCCGGCCGTGGACCCTTAAAAAACGGAGACGTCATCGAAAAACACTGCACAGCCGCCATTTTGAAATTAATCGCTTCAATCGCTTTTTTTGTATACAGTCATTGATAAGTATAATAAATACTTTTTATTAAAATATCGATTTCTTTTGTGGTATTTTTGAAAAAAAAAAATCACAAAAAAGCCTATTTTTTCGACCTCTAGGGTGGCCTAACCCCTTAAATGACACCCGAAATTTCCATGATCTGTAGATAACGCTACAACCCAGTTCAACGTTTTTCGGCTTAAGGCTCCGACCCATAGAATCCGTCGACTTTGTTCCGTTTTACTTTGAAGTTGAAGTTGAAGTACTGGCGGATAGAGCAGTCCCATAGAATCCGTCACGTATCTACGTAGAAATGTCAACGATTCTCTTCATTTTCTCTATGGTTCCACCAATGAGAATGCATAATCTCAATTTGTTAACGCGTGAATTTCAATATGTGAATGTGTGAACTTAAATGCGTGAATGTGTGTAATGACAACAGACAAAATCGTTGTCAAACGAATGTCAACGGCGATGACAGTTTCTCTATGCTTCCACCACTGAAAATGCATACTCTCAATTTGTAAATGCATGAACTTCAATATGTGAATGTGTGAACTTGAATGCGTGAATGTGTGTACTGATAACGTATCGACGGATGCAAAAAGTAGAAAGTAGACCTACTTTATCCGTCGAAGTTCATGCATCCGTTGGTTATGGGCCATCTCCCATAAGAATTTGTGTATTCTATCGAACCGTCACTTGAAAATGAAGGATTCTATGGGTCGGGGCATTTAAGCCTGCAACTTTTCCCTGAGTAGAGTAAGTCGGGCGATTTATTGCCATTTTACCCTGTCTACATCGTTGCATGGCTGACCTTCTTCTTAGATGTTCCGCCTTGGCCCATTTGTCGATCAGGCACTCTAGCATTCTTCTACCAATTTACGAAAATGGTTCCGGTTCGAGTTGACCACTGTTTTGCAAGGAACTACGCCTTTTCATTGCCTATAATCCTCTTACCCAAAGCAGTACTATTTCATTTTTAGATAAACACTCTTTGATCTTCAGTACGCATTCTAGTGCTAATGATGTGTTTGATCCACACATGCAGCAACGCAACCATCTCAGCTTGAAGGGCAAGTTTTAGTTCTTCTGACCAAACACCCGTCTTCGCTCCGCCATCCATCATGGTCCATCCGTAAAGACAACTCTTTCGCCAGTCTTCTTTACTGGGAGTGATCAATAAAGAGTTTCGTAATATCTTTCCTTAACCACTCTTGTTTAGTTTCTTAGTCTCGTTTGTAACAAGATTCAGGATCTTATGTCCATAGATGGTACCCACTAACACGTTTGTACATATGTAGCACATTTTTTGCTTTCCGGATTAGTCAGTCCAGTGTCTAGATACATACACGTATGAATTCACAGATATTTAATGTCTTTGTTATTTCCGATCCAAAAAGTGTTAACGGCGGAATTTCCAGATTCTTCCTGTTGCCAATGAAGATTATAAGATCTGTCCTGCACCTGATCACATGCAGGAGTAAGTATGCTCAAGTTCGGTCCATGGATGGGTTTAATTAAGTTAAATTGTTAAGAACCGGAAATACCGAGTCAGTGGGTGGTTCATAACGATCACAAGTCCCCAGGGCATTCTGAGATGTTCACGTGAAACCTGCATAATTTTTAACCCTTGAAGTCAATAATTTTGGAATTATTTGAAGTTGAACACGTTTAGGGTCGACTCTACCACGGTGTGCAGCTCCTGGCGGTTAAAGCTTCGAATTTACTTGATAGCTTTCAAAAATTCATTTGACAGTTCGAATATTTACGAATTTCCAAGCGGCACTATGAGTCAACGGCCTTTTGTAGAGCGTCAAATGCTCAAGCTTTTTGCAAAAGTCCCACTTATTATACTTTTTCTTGGCTATTTTCGTATTAGTCGCTCTCAAGAACAGCGAAACCTTGTGACTCAGCTTCCGCCGGGGTTGACCTTAAAGTTCTAGTTCCATTTCGATACACTTGATCGTAATCAAATGATGTAAAATTAGATGATTACCTGGTGCTAATAAACACACCCTGTCTGGCTTTTATTTTAAACCCAATGTCGAATACGAAAACATCGTTTACGACTTTACGTGATGATGACGATCTTGTCTTGAATCTCATAAAAATTTAAATGCTGTTCGTATGTGTTGACGTAAAAGTCGTAAATATTTTAATTTTTCCTTTTAATATTTATTTTCTATTCTTATTTCATAAAAGTGAAGAAAAAAAAAATGCAATAAATTGAGTACACGTCTACTTAAACTTATTTTCAAAACACTGAGTCCAAATAGAGTTATTTTAAATCGCATGAAGGGCTTTTATTGTTACACACACGATTTTTTTTGGCAGACAGTCATCTGACTTTTGAATTCTTGACGGATGCGTTCACAAAGTTTAACAATTTTTTTTCTTCTTCGAAATGACGAGATCGAATTCTGCCTAAATCACTTAAAATGCACTTCAGCGAGTAAACAAATTAATTCGACAACAGATTCAAAGCGATTACCAATAAAATGATTCATTTAAAAAAAAAAATCCAAACTCCATCTGTCTGTCACAAAGTATTCGTACCAAAATTCTTTGCAAATATTGTGAAATTATTCACGAAAAAAAAACAGAGACTATTAATTGTTATTGAGAAATAAAATGAGTTACCTAACTATAAATTCGATTCGACCCAACTCTGTAAAAAAAAAAAAATCAGATAAGTCCAGTGATTTATTAATAAAATACAAAGCACATGTGGTAACGCCTTTTAAAACAAAATTGCAAAAAAGGTTTTATCGAAGAATCTTCTAATTTGTTGCATTTTGTTTCTGGGGTGATAAATATTTTATTTAAATTTAAATAAATTTGTTCAAAAAACTCGCAACAAAAAAGCCACCCTTCCATCAGGTGAATCATTTTGTTGTTGTCAATTCAATTAATTTGCATCGAATCAGCTGCTGATTATTGTTTAAGGAATTTCACTTAAACAAGTGTCACATTAGCAAGAGACAGACATTAGCTTATTACGCACACACCCACGTTAGATATACCGTCAAGGTCGACGGAGTAGGTGGGCGTCAATTTGAGTGGGTCACCTTGTTGTGAGACTTTATTGCAGTTTAAGATATTTCTATAGGCAATAAAGTAAACAGTTCTACAGTCTTATTGCGTAGCTACGCGTTTGCCATTACGTTTGCATTCAAATTGGATAAATTTCCATAAAGAACCGTTTGTAAACTGCATCAAATGAGCAAATGCTACCACACCTTCAATGTTACATTCAAAGGCAAATTTAATGACAGTTTGTGGTGGAGCTATCAAACTTTGTTGCATATCAACAGAAACGGAACTCAGTTTGCTTTTATTGATATGTTCCAGTAATAGATTTCGAGTTGTTTTCTCAAACCGCTAATATGTTAATATTGTTTAAAATTAATGCATCGTCAGAGTTTCCTTATCATTTCGAGCCCTTACCGCAAATTAATCGTAAGCGACAATTTTGCCGAAATCAATTTACCCATGAATCCACATCACAGTTTAAGTATTAACATTTTTTTAAAAAACAATTACAGAGAAAACAATTTTATCGTAAGCGACATTAACAGCTGGTTCTGATGCTCAGATCAAAATAGAAAAGTTTATTTTTTGTCGCTTACTTGCGGTTACGGCTCGACTTCAGTTCTGTCCTTTAAAATGCGCTGTCGAAAACTGCTAACGTCATAATGCTACAATTACGTGTTTGTAAAAACCACTAATTATTTTTTACATTTTTGGTTGCAAAAAGTGTCATAAATTCCCAATGAAACTTCTTGATCTGTCACTCTGACAAGCAGTCACTTAAAGCTGGTGCAAAGGTTGTTCACTTATCATTTGTGGATTCTCAGTAACCTTGGAGTGGTTGTTGTGTTTATTTTTTAGATTCTCCCGGCGAGATAAAGTCCCAAATCCCAATGTGTTTGACATCAATTAGTTTTGAATACAGAATTGCCTGAATCAATAAACTGTAAACCCGTACATATCTATATATTTTTACTGGCTATGTGTAATGATATGTAGTGTCAGCCACTATGGGAAGAATTTCAAATCTTTTCACATTATGCACAGAACAAAGCGTACTCGAAAGTTTCCATTTACTCACTTACGTACTTAACGGGCTCCAGAGTCCCGACCCGTGAAGAGTCTCTGCCTGAGACACGGAAGCCTTCCACTCTCTTCGATCCCGGGCACGCTGCTTCAAGTTGTCTATCTAGACAGTCTGGCCGAGCCAGTGTAGTTTTGGCATTTCGGACTACATACACATCTTGGTACAAGCTCATAGAATTCGCGGTTATATCTTCTCCTTCATTCGCCCTCCTCGCATACGGGACCGAAAATGCGAGGAAGAATTTTTCTCTCGAAAGTGTTTAAAATCTGCTCTGTTTTCCTGCTTATCGTCTAAGAGCAACACTGGCAGGATCAATGTTTTGTAGAGTATGCTTTTCGTCTTCCGTGTTAGGAGTTTGAACCCGTTTGTTTTGCCAAACCGAAGCAGCAACGGTTTCCTTGCGTAAGTCTTCGTCGAATCTCCACTAAGGTGTCATTCGTGGAGTTGGTGTTTACTCCGAGGTAGGTAAACTCCTTCACCACTTCGTAGTTACTGTAGCCAACAATGACGTTTTGTCCTCGGCGGTGGACAGACCTTTCTTTGTTTGTTGACAACATGTACTTGGTTTTGTGCTCATTAACTTCAAGGCCAACTCGTTTCGCCTGTTCTTCAATTGCCGTAAAAGCCTCTTACAATGGGAGCGACCGATGACGTCGATGTCGTCTGCGTATCCCAGTATCTGGACAGATTTGTGACAGATAGTGCCTTCCGTGTTCACACCTCCCCTGCGCACTATCTGTTCCAGCACTGTCACATGACATCTCGTTGCCGAAATCCGGTGCATGTTTGGAATAGTTCGGAGGAACTGTCTCCAAAATTCACGTTGCACTGACTGGATGCGGGTTCTCTTGTTGCACTATCAGTCGCACTACCTGATGCCCATTAAGTAGCTGCTGGGATGGCTGCGTAAACACATCTACTAGTCCCCATTTAACGTGTAGAAAAATTTCATTCTTAGGTAATAACGAAATTTGCTGTTCTCAGCTCCCGATATATGTTGCATACGTTACTCTAAGTCACGATACGTTACTTTACGTCGTGACACGTTACTTTATGTTACGATATACGATATTTCGCTACTTTAATTTGCGTTACATTACGTTATTTTAATTTGCGTTACATTACGTTGTTTTAATTTGCGTTACATTACGTTATTTTAATTTGCGTTACGTTATTTCAATTTGCGTTACATTATTTGAATTTGCGTTACATTATTTTATTTTGCGTTACGTTCTTTTAATTTGCGTTACGTTATTTTAATTTGCGTTACGTTATTTTAATTTGCGTTAAGTTATTTTAATTTGCGTTACATTATTTGAATTTGCGTTACATTATTTTAATTTGCGTTACGTTCTTTTAATTTGCGTTACATTATTTGAATTTGCGTTACGTTATTTGAATTTGCGTTACGTTATTTTAATTCGCGTTGCTCTATTTCAATTTGCTTTACTTTACGCTATTTTATTTTAGGTCACGTAACGCCACGTTACAAAACTACATGTGTGGTCGGCTGTATTACAACTAAAAACTACGTTTAAACCATAGCTATGATAGTTTTCCACACTTCCAAAGCCTAAATCATGAGTGAAAGGTGTTTTAAGTGATGGCAATGGTCAAGAAAATGCCTTTTGCAGCAACAAGTGGACTACAAATCAAAGAAGCGCTTTCACAAAAGGTCGATCATCGAATGAAATGAATGGAAAAAAAAACCAAGCTCCTTCTCGTCGTTACAAACACCTAGTAAAATTGTTTACTATCACTTCTGCCACTGATGTACTTCTGCTTTTTATGACCATTAAGAGTGCTTAATTCGCTGCAACAATCCAAAGTCGTTTTACTTATACATATCTGTTCGGCCAAATTATTTCTCAGCCATAAAATCATTTCCTAGGTGTACACATGCTGCTGCCTGCGCCCCATTACATCGTCCATAAAAGACTTGACTCAATCCACACCCAGAGTCAGCGTCAGCCGCCGCCGCCGACAATTCTCCAATCGAGAGACAATTTCTCAAAATTTATTGTCTTTGCCTCCGCTTGTTGTGTGGTGGTGGGTGAGGGGATATTCCTGCTCTTGTGCACAGAGACGAGACTTCTGCCATAAGAAGATCCTTACCCGATACCATCAATTCTACTTCATGTATAGAAGCATTCCGGACGGTCGTCTCGTCGGTGGGTACCAACACACACATTAAAATTGTTACTATTCTCAGTTGGCATGTATAAATTATTTCTAATTGGCACATTCCTACGTATAGGCCAATTGCCATTTTGGCCGCCCTGACGTGCTGTTTGGGCTGCGGTCTCTTGTTGGCTCAACGAAAGATCGATCGGTTTTGCATTCTATCGAGAGAATTGGCTTTTAAAGTACATCACTGGTACTGTGAGGCTAGTCCGTGCTCCTCTCCATGGGGGAAAGGATTTCGAGAAAAAAAAATTCCAAAACAACAGTAAAAAGAAAATCCTTTATTTTTGTTGCAATAAAAGAAATGAATATGCGTGTGCACCACTCGTACGACGAGAGGAGGACTCCACCTCAGCAAAAGGAATTTCTTGTTATTGCAAAGAAGATACAAATGTATCTTTTGCTTGCTGGTTTGGTGCTGCTCCTGCTGCACTCTGGTGTGTTGGACTTAAGTTGAAGTTGGTTGTTTTTTGGGTAATATACTCGTCGCACATATTTTATTTCGCCGCTTTAGTCGTCTGGTTTTTGGTCTCTGGTCACAGAGGGTTCTTCTACCACGATCGTCGTCGTATAGTCGTTTTCGTCTTCGTCTTTATCATCACTGGTGGCTGTGGGAATGTTGCACTAAAAATCTTACAGGAAGAGAAACATCGAGAGTGGAGTATGGAAGGGAGGTACCGGTACCTACACACATATTCAAGATGATGATCGAATTCCTGGAACTTACTTGCCTCCAAGAGATATGAGAGATGTGCGGCATTCGTTTTAATTCTGCTCTGCTGTCTGTTCTGTTTCTTCCTTCTTCGTTTCCTTTTTGAAGGTAAAATACAAAGAATAACAAAAAAATGGGAAAACATTACCCAGATGATTACGCGAGGCTCGTGGAGAGACTTTTTGGGGCATTAAACTGTGAGATGCGAGAAAAGTTGTTTGGCATGCAGTCTCCGATTGGATAGATACGACATACGAGTATTCATCGGACAGACAGAAAAGACAACACGTTTAAAGTGGGTTCAATAAAAGGAGCATTCAGAAAGGTACTTTGTTTTTGATCAAATAAGCTACAAACGTTCTAAAACAGAGATGGGTTTATGTCAAATATATATTAAGATCGGAGGGACACTTGCCAATCTTTATATCACTTAACCTCACCTGTTTAGTTACAAACAATGATTAAACTGCCACACGACGCGACGATTTGTTTAAGTTTAAATAAAATCAGGGTTGAGTATCCTGCCTGTTTGTAGTCTGCGGTTCCTAGCATGCTAAGCATTCGCCTTTTACAGCTTTTGCTTCACTCCGAGAGTAATCGTCTTCAAACAGCAACTTTTACTTCCCTTTCAGGAGAGGATAGCCTTGGGACTCGGTATTTGGTTTGTTTTAAAGCGTTTAACCTCAAACAAACCAGCTGCGCCGACTTAAAATCTGCGATCTTGTGAATTTCCAATTCAAAGAAGGAGGATTTGGTTTTTGCCTCTGTATCGGAAGTCGTACGTCTCGTGGATCACTTCATCCATATCCAACCTATGACTCGATCCGAGTTAACAGCGTTTTCCTAGCTCTGGCTCGATGTTAATTGGATACCATTAGTCAGTTTCTTTATTTGGAAGAACAAAAGAGATCAGATTTTCAAAGCAGGATCTAAGATAATCGTTCCTCACGATCGATGATCGTCATAACCTGACGATCGTACAGAACTTAATTCGAAGAGTTTAGCTTCTGAAGCGGACGATCTTCATGAGACTGAATCCTTACAGATCTGTCCATGTCTGTGGGATTCTCTGTTATATACATATATACCTATGTCGATGATCTAAGATCAATCTCGATCTAGACTAAGATCAATCTCAAACTATTGCGTCGCCAAGATACAAACGGAGGACCCCTTATTTGCTCTCAGATGAGGTTATGAAACTCTTGACACTCGAAACAGTGATCGATTATCAATTTTAAAGATGACAGATTTTCTTAATGATGACACTTGGTCAACAGATGGCGTTGTTACCCGCGCTGACTAATGAAGTACGAGTAAACAACGAAAATACTATGCCCATTCATAGGGAGGTCAACAAGTAGAACATCACTCCTAATCCCAATGTCAATCTGGGTATAGTTTAAAAAAAAAACCCAACACCAATCCATCATCTTACTAATGTCATATTGGAACTAAAACAAACAACCGTCATCATCGTAGTCGACTTCATTGTCTGGTTCGTCTGTCGTCACCCATTGACGAAACTAAAAGTGTTTTCACTTCGGCTGCTGTATACCCCACTGCTCACAGGAATGCGTATGTACATTATGACAGCGCTATCCTACGAAGCAAAAGTGAACCATTACCCGACAACACTCGCTGATGGGTTGGGTGGTGGCGGCGGCACTTCCAGCGCTCAATGATACACTTTTTCATCTGCAATTTTCTTTATTTGCCACACACACATTCTAACCGTTTTCTTTTTGTTCGTTCCTTCGTCTTGGATTTATGATAGTTTTTGCCATTCATAAAAAAAAAAATTGTTTGGTTTAGGATTACAAATTCTCTGCACATACATGAGTCGGAGACCTTCGGGATGCAGCGTGAATATGATGACAGAATGGTTACCTCCTTGCCTCCCTAAATATTTGATTTTCCACACTTGAAAATGGCGACAATCAAACATGGGACTACTCGTACTCCATCATCATCGCTCCACGTTCGATGACCTTCATTAGGAGGCGACCACTAAACGGACACAGACAAGAGGGGCTGTGGTATTCATTAACAGAGAAATTAAAACATTTTACATGCAAACACCATGATCATCATCATGATCATCGGGCCAACATCGCATGACCATCATCGTGTGGTGGTGCTGCATGCTCACACCGCTAACGCCGGAGAGTAACCATTAATAAGGCACAGAAAAAGTAGGGGGCAAAAAAAAAATATGAATAACCAGCATAATTCGCCTTTTCTGGCAGAGGGACTTCAGGCTATAAATCCGTTCCTGTGTGACTGCTGGGATTGGGAACTCTCTCGGACTCGATGATAATGTTAAATATTTTAAAGACGTCGCGTCGGAATGAGGATGGCTTGGAGGTGGCGGCGGCAGTTGGGCTGGGCAGGCAGTGCGGCGGCATATACACAAAAACGCAACCACTTTGCCGTTTTTTTTTTTTTTTTTGATTTTATTTGCGAAACGATAAGAAAGGAGGAACAAGAGACAAGGTGAAAGAAGACCGACGAAAGAAGAATCAACGAAGAGGGAAGAAATAAGTGAATATTAATCTTACACCATCGTGAATCTGAAACAAGCTCAAAAGCGGGAAAGGGAACATTACGAGTATGTATAATCAAACCAACAATTCAACTTAAAAAAAAAAACCGCTCACACTTGAGGAATTTATTTGCCCGACATCTTTGTGGAGGTAACAGAACTATTACAAGCGGGTAGGGTTATTTGTTTTCTCTTAAAAACTCTTAACACGTATGCTTTTAGACTTCTTGAAAGATCGCAATAACTAAGACTTCATTCGGATAACTAGTGGAGAGCGATCTTCCGAGTTGTAAACTGTCTTGAGAATCGTGAACATTAGGACAGAAAGGAGCACCTAACTAATGGATCTTCAGAAACCGCGTTGAACATATTCTTGATTTGCTGATCACTGACCGTGCACTTTTGAACGGACACGAGGCACACAACTAAGGGATCTTCAGAAACTGTTTTGAGGATCATCTTGATTTGCTGATCACTGATCATGTCAAGCGATCATCACCCTATCTCTGCGGTTCCTGTGTTCAAATTAAAAAAAAATAGGTAAAGCAGAAGTGATCTTCAAAGTAGTTAGGTAACTTTGTCAGGATCTGTCTTAGGCAAGTTGCTCAATCACAGACAGCATCATTAGGAAATCCGTACCAATCCTCGGTTATTAAATCCTATCTATGTAGAAAAAAGGCTATCCTGCAAATTTAAGCCAAAACAACGCCTAGGACTGTAAATCCATAAAATGTTGCCTTTTGTTCCGAAAAGCCTTTAAAAGACTTTTTGACTGTAAACTTTTCATAGCGTTTTATCTCATGGATCGGTGCTCTAAGCAAAGTTTTAAGGAAATCGAACCAACTGGCACAACGACAAGCTGAATTGGATTTAAAAAAAATCTGGGCCCCAAGATTATCTTAAGCTCTATACAGCAGTTGCCAGTTCTATTATCACTTATGATGATTTGATCTAGTGGTATGCTAATCCCTTTCTGCACACAAATCTGTTCCTGGGGCAAAACGAAAGCTGGAACTGTTTTAAATGGGTTGTCTGGAAAACTTGTCCGACAGGAGACACAACAGTATGAGCATAAATACAGACTTTTGTCAAACTGTGACTTCCCAAATTAAATGGCTTTTACACGATGTTATTACTATGGCGATAGCATAAAGAAACTAGCAAACGTTTTTTTAAGTGATAACAATAATACTGTGTACACGATAATAACATACACATGACGAATTGTGTAAATTCAGAATTGTCAAAAAGCTACTTTTACGAAAACATGAAACAGAATCTAATAAAGCGCTTACTTAAAAGTCCTACTATCAAACTTCAGTTCAGCATTTGCATCCAGTGAAAGTCCTTTAGCAATGATTTGTAATATTTAGCCGTCTAAGGAGTTTGCTATACCTCGAGATGATTACACTTCTCCAGTCGTTGCGCAAATTCGCAAATGTGGAGTCAAATCCAAACATGTAAGTCTGCCAAAGACATGATGGAAAACCCAAACCCCCAACGGGCCAAGAAAGTACTAAATCTAAGCAGAGCACAACTAAAATTGATGATTGGCCTATTTACGGGACACATCAACTTGAACAAACACGCGAACAGACTGGGACCAGTGCAACATAGCATCTGCCCGGGTTGTGAAGAAGAGGACGATAGTATCGCTCACTTCCTCTGCGATTGTTCTGCTTTATGTGAAATAAGGCCCAAATACCTAGGAAGACACATCCTACCTGGGCTGACATCGCTTAGATCCATCGATTTCTCGAAAACACTGGAGTTTACACGACACAGAGAGCGCTTTTCGTAAATCCACTTATACCTTCTTCTTACCTTTCCATTCCCCAACAAACAAACCCTTTCACTACCAAACCACCCAAGCCCCCCTTTTTTCTCAGATCAGTTCCTTAGGGGAACGGAACGGGCCCGACTCGAGGCCTATGTGAAAAGGAAAAACCTTTTTCCTCACCCTCACAAACCAACCAACCAACCAAGTCCCAAGTTCGAATATCAGATCATATCGTTTTCGAAAAGTTTTTAGGGTGAGTCTGTGTCTTTCAAAAGTAAAAAAAAACACGAGTTAGCGGTAAGGTTTATTGTTCGTTAACATTTATAACGTTTTTCTTTTAAATCTAAGAAAAATGTCATCTCCTTGATCAAAGGTAGTGGAACCTCCGTCCAGTTAATAACTCTACCCAGCTCTATCCCACAAATAGACAAATAAAACCCCACAAACGATGCAATGTGATATTATTTGTACTCGCAATTGATAAAAGTCTCATTAACAAACCTAACCTACAAGTATTTCGTTTCCCGATAACACATTCCCTTTAACGCAACATTTTGTAACATGCACTTTGCAAATTAAAAAAAAAATAATAATAATCAAGTAACAGAAGTATTTCTGCTTATCAACTGAATTGTTCCTTCGTTGATCTTTTACCAAGGAAAACAGTTACTTTATCAACTCGGGGAAGTCCCCATTGAGCTTAACTCCATATAATTGACGGAAACCATTTTGTTTTTCTTGAAGGGCCTGGCAAAAACGCCAAAAGAAATAAGCGAGTAATGCTTAAGTGTCTGGTCAAAAGTAAAGACGTGCTTTTTCGCCACAAAAGTTTAAAAAAAACAATTTTGAAGTCTATAAAGTTTATAATATAAAAAAAAACTATTTAGTGTTATTGAAATAATATTAAAATAAAAACTATTTAAATGATAAAAAAAAAAACTTTGCGTGTTCCAAATGGCTTTTTTTTACCATAAAATTCTGCTATATTGCTTCGTCGAATTTGAATATTTAATTTTGTACTTTTTTAAACCTTTTTTCCCCGGTGTTTGTTTTTTTTGCCTCAAATTTCATTAAACTCAACCAATCGATTTACTAAGCCAATTTTCGGCGACTTTTATGCGTTGGACACAGTCGGGGGGCTATGTGCTTGTGCAGACTAAAAAGGACTTTTTTTTTTACGAATACGGTCCACTGAAACCAAGTGCTTACCACCGCATGTCTTGCAATGAAAAATATGCAATCGTGAGAATCTTTACATCAATCAGCCATTTTAAAGATCGTTGAGTACATAACGAAATTACTGAAAGTTGGTTCATGGAAGAACACATCCAAACCATTTCGATCGATGGCCAGTATCAGTCAGTGTCGCATCCGACTGAAAAGCCTCCTCAAACAACGGTTTATAATACATTCGTGGACTTACGCGTACAGGTCACAAGGCGATAGCTGAAATTGACCTCGTAAGAAAAAAAAACCCGCAGTATTCTGTGCAATTGCCAAATAAATATCTCAAATACCGGCACCGGATTTCAACAATTATATTATAGATACGTTATCATGCGTATGACTTTTTTTTCAATCTCGTAGATAGTGGCGTGGCACGCAGGGTACTTCCAATAACACCACAGATTGCAGTCACACGCCGTTGTGGTGTGTTAGGTCATATTTTATTTTTTTTTATTGCTTTTTACCTGATTTCCATGCAAATACCCCACTGTTATGAGAAGGTACACACGACGTTTTTCTTCTTTTTCTTTTGTTAATATATATTTTTTTTTACCACAAAAAGTAAATTTCCGTGCGCGCGATAAGAGCTGCGCCGGCCGGCGACGCTACCACCAAAAAAAAATTGCAATTAAAATTAATTTAATTTCATTTTTAATCAAAATTAACATCATCCGGGAAGAAAGAACGACCTCTGTTAAAGCGTTGACATAAGTGTATATATTGTTCGACTTCCGTTAAAAATTCGTTATTCTTATAAGCAATCTCAAGTGCAAGAGAAAAAAAAAAATTAAATACAAATTGGTAAACAAAAATTCACAAGGAAATAGGAAAAATAAAAAAGATAGCAAAACCACGAAACACCGAATAAAAATACGATCCGAACGTAAAGGTGACGTTATTTTTATTTGTTTATTTTTGTTAATGCGATTAGCCGCCGGCGACGAATATTTTTATTTTTATATTTATTATCAACAATTAGTAGTTCATAAAATTAAAAAAAAAAAAAAATGCACTGAATTTATAGTCCACAAGCTGCTGACGTTCATTCATATTGTTGACAAGTACGCGTGGGTCAACTTAAAGCGAGTTCGGTCTATTCCGTTTCCACATCGTCCCCATCTGACGTAGTTTCGTTACCGATAATTTCGCTTCATTCGAAGTTACGGTTGAACTGGTTTTCCGTCCTCATAGTCTTCTTCCACAGATGGTAGTTCGAGGGCAGTCAGTGACTTCTACTACAATTCCGGTTCCTTATTGCATTCTTTTTTCTAGATTTTCCCATCTGTGTAAGACTGCTACTAAACGATCACACCGGAGAGTTATATTTTTATTTTGAGTGTGACACCAAATGGAGAAGCTGGAGAATCTCGTGTTTTGATTCAGCATTATTTTTTCCACAGGAAACTCTTCTTCGTCTCAGGGTATGGTTCATAAGAGTCCACGAAGTGATACAAAGCGTCCAGGACGTCAGATCAATGTCACTACCGATGAAATTATCAAAAAAAGTGCATGACATTGTGCTGAAAGATTGTCGAATCAAGAATCGCGAGATAGCCGACATTGGAAACATCTCGACTGAATGCAATTTTCATATCCTGCAGGAGGATTTAGGTATGAAAAAGCTCTCAACAAGATGGGTGCCACTTTAGCTGACAGTCGATCAAAAACGATATCGCACAACGCCTTCTCAGCAGTGTTTGTACATATTCAAACGCAATGAAGTGCCGGTACGTCACAGTAGATGGAACATGGTACACGGATTCATCACTTAACTGCGAAACGAAAGAGCACTCAAGACGTGGAACGTACTCCGTACTGTTCAGTCGGCAGGCAAGGTCATGTCCACTGTTTTCTCGCTTTTGGCTCTGATTATTCGGAAAAGGGTAAAACATCGCATCGGTCGTACTGCATTAAAGGAGTAACGACTGCTAAATTATCACCAAGAATGACAAACTCTTCGAATGAGACTGAAACTTTTTCGTAATGTGGTAGGAGAGGACCTGTTTAAAATCCATTTCCTGTTCTCATGCTTCATGCGAACCTCAATGGACTGAGCCACAAGATCTAAACACAGTTAATGTCGTCTGCACACCTTTACATATGCATTTCAACGAGGAGTTAAGTAAAAACAGTTACTTTGAAAGAAACCCACTGCATTCGAATAAGATACCTTTCTTAGGTTATGTTGCTCAACGGTAGTATTCCAATTAACGAAGAGGACGAATTGCACATTTTTTCTGCGATTCATACGAGTTTTCTCATAGGGCGCATAAGGTCCTTCAAAGTAAGCCACAATCATAGAAATTTATGTCGCGGTGGCAGGCTACAAAAGTCTTGTTTCTAAAATGGAATCGAAATAGTGGACTCAGTGCTTTTGGATTCAATCGAAAAATAATAAAAAAAAAAAAACTTGATGCTCGTAGAAGTATAAAGGCCAAACTAACTGCGTAAATTATTGCTAATCTTGGGGCAAAGAGTGCAATTGACAGTCTCTAGAAGGGTCACTCTCTCTATCTCAACGCTTTGCTTTTTCAAGAAAAATCGAATAAACCCGAAAAACATATGAACGTGTACAGCCGAAGATTTTTTTTTTTTATATAATCTACACACGCTAAAGGGAATATGAATACCCTTATAATAGGCGTGTTTTTTTTTTAGCCTATATAGAATAAAAATAAAAATTTCAATACATAATACAACAAAACCTTAGCCTCGATAATTATCCAGGCTAAGGTTTTGTTGTATTTTATATTGAAAACATGTTGCTGAAACATGTTTATTCTATATAGGCTTAAAAAAAAACACGCCTAATGTTTACACACAGCGCGAGCACATGAAGGACAAGAAGGAGAAACAGACAGATCGACGTATTGATAGGAAACTCAGGGGTGGAATCGGCTAACGCGATAATTGACTGTCGCTTTTTTGATTGTCGTTTTTGAAAACGACACCTAAATAGCTGTCACCTAAAATCAACGCAAAAAAAACCATTGTCGATTTGATAATCACCTTACACAGAGCAAAAGTGTCAATTTTGATTATCAACTATCAACTATCGCATTAGCCGATTCCACCCCAGATGTTAGGTTTCAACTAACTCTATGGGTGGGTGTCCAGGATAACTGGAGAGTTGTGCATTATTGAAAGTTATGCCATTGTTTATGATTCACAGAAGTTTTTTTCAGATGTTTCCTATTATAGTTTGTGCGATCAATTTCTTCAGCCATGCCATCCTACTGCCAGTGTTATGCATTCGCAGAAGGTTTTGATATTCAACTTTTATTTTATTTCGATTTGAACCGTGAACCTTCAGCGTGACACGGCGTCTTAACGAGACATTTCTCATGTCGGAGACATCTGGAAACCCAAAAACAAGATGGCGGAATGAACGTCAAATTTTGTGTGGTGGGCATTTCATGTCTTGCCTTTTCATATCACTTCTCTGGAAAACTTCAACGAAATTGAAAAATGTCCACCAAAGTGACGGCTCATGTCCAGACATAGATGTCGGGCCGAAAATCCAGACATATGTAGATGGCGGGGTAGGAAATCTGTCGACATTCTCCTAACCAGACATGAGCGCAGACATGAATAATGTCTCGTGGAGACCCCATGTGACAAGCGACGACGACTACGACTACGCCACGGCCACCCGTTTACAATGAAACTAACCAATTTGACGTTTCCTCAAAAAACAGCGATATTCTCGCAATCTCTGATTCACGCTTCGTAAAAACATGCCAACGCAAAGGTGTCAATTTTTACTTTTGGAGTTGTTTTTTTTTTTTTTTTTTCTCAAAAATATCGGACTTGTCAACCGTAAAACTATCAAATTATTGACTAAGACAGGTTTAACCTTCACTCTTTCTTAATTTTCCTAAAAACAGCTTTTGATCGGCTGCAGGAAATAACTCCCCAATGAAATAACTCCCCAAAATTTGTATGGAGGTGGGGATATGTTTCATTTTCCATCAGCTGTCAGTTTGCTTACAAAATTTTACGGTATTGCCAAGTTTATCGCTTTTACCGAATTCAAATCTATAACATTCTTGACGGTTGCTAAATTGTTTCGAAACTCATATTTCACAGAAGCTTTGTTTTGCAGGCACTTGCAGAAAATGCTCTCGCGCCAAAAGACACTACTGGCTGACCTCAGTCTTGCGTTTTTTAAGTCATTCATTACTTATGAACATGAATCTATTGTACACTGTACGTACGTGTAGGTTAATCTAATCTTTGTACGGTCAAATTACCGTACAAATTTTTTTTATTGAGAAATATTTGAATTTTTCGTCTTTGAAATTCAAATACGAGAATCGGAAAAGGGGTAGAGTTACTACGAGTATACATTTGCTATATATTTGCTGAGTTAGTAAGTAAGTGCGATTGTTTAGGTATTTGCTGACGGGCCAGTATAAAGTGATCGATTGATATGAGTAATTTTTGGGGTATTTCCTTTCTTTCTCTGTATATGAGGGGGGAAAATTACAACAAATAAATAGTTCGCTGTAATGTGGAGCAAATTCAAAAAACAAATATTTATCTTCTTTGGAATCGATGGGATATACTCGTAGACGTTGTCGAGTCTTGCAACATGTGGCCACGATATTTGATTGAAATCTTTTTAAATTCAAGAGCACGTGGTCTTTGTGATTAGCATTGGGTGTGTTAATCGTTCCATTGAGTATTTTGAAGTTTGTATCAAGAAAGATGATTTTTTTTTTTCTAGGTTTACACACACAATACACACTGTTATCTATCACGAGGTATATAGTACGGGCATTAGTGGAAATCTGAATGTCAAAACCCGATTTTAAAGTACATATATTAAAAGACCGAGTTACAGTATTCGTTGGAGTATCTAATCAAACTACACATGATTGTAAGACTCTGTTTTACTTTGAAGATCGTGCCGTACCTTAATATCTTGATCCGGATTATCTACCCAATCGTCTAAGTCGAATCACTTTGAAAACTTTTCTTCTGACGTTGAAAAAGTCGCAGTGCCAAAGCTTTCGCTATCTACGAGTATGCACCTAAAATTTGCAAACAAAAAGATCAGTCTACAAAGGTGTGACTTATGTATGTTATGTACTTTGAGCTCGCCAATTATGTTCTTCTAATTGAATCTAGACCCTTTTATCATTGGTGTTTGGAAATACCACGCTGGATCTGTCTGCATCCTTGGCCAGAGCTTCCAAGGAGCACAACCGAATGTGGCTTGACTCGCCTATATGAAGGCAGATTTAACAAATGCTACTGCTGTTAGAAATCCTCTTCATTTTTGCTATCCTTAAGCAGAGACAAAGGTGGCAACTTTTGAGCCACTCATTCTTTGTCAAATACCTCAGCATGTTAGGAAGCGCATACCACTTCGTTAAGGGGTCCAATTTTAATGTGGCTTATTTCATTGTAAAGGACATCGGTACTTCTTAGACCCCAGGTGGTGTCTTAGATCCCATCTTTGCCAGAGTAAGGAAATCTCACATCAGAAAAACAATGTTCATAGTCCTGTGTTATTTCACCATTTGCACTTAACCTTTAAGTAGGTAGGTGAGTTATTGTAACGTAGGTAGGTGGGGTGCCCCATCATGATTTCACTTTATTACGCTTAGCTTGCCTCTGGTAAGTGGTTCTATGGTAAAATGGTCATCATAATAATATCATTCTGGGGTGGAACAATGTTAAAACAATTAACTTTAAGACCCCTTGATAGAGTTTTTAGTCGTCCATTCCAAAATAGTGCTTTCGGTATTAATTTTTGAAACGATTTTTTGTTTTAACAAATTCACCATTACCCGTAACAGTAAAATCCGTTTTGTCACTTGAATCTTCACTTATATCTTGCAATAAACGCTGAATTCGTTCCTGATCTTTTTCAAATGACATTTTTAAATTAATTACACAAATTCACCCAATTATAAAAATTACACAACTGGGTAGGTGGGGTGCTGCACCCTTGCAGCTTGAACAGTCTGTCACGGCATACTTGTGCAACTAACTTAATTACTTACTTAACGGGCTCCCGACCCGTGAAGGGTCTCTGCCTGAGACACGACAGCCTTCCACTCTCTTCGATCCCGGGCACGCTGCTTCCAGTTGTCTAGACCAAGAGCACTGGCATCCGCGGTAGCTTGGTCCTTAAAACGGACGTTCGGTCTTCCTTGTCGTCTCGAACCTGGGGGCTGTGATTCGAAGATCCTCTGTGATGGAGCATTGCTGTCCATTCGCTCGATGTGGCCGAGCCAGTGTAGTCGACGTGTTTTGGCTTTTCGGACTACATCCACATTTTGGTACAGCTCATAGAGTTCGCGGGTATATCTTCTCCTCCATTCGCCCTCCTCGCATACGGGACACACTGTGCAACTAAACTTTTTCAAAACCATCTGAATATGTATAATAGAAAATAACAGGAAGGTACTCTACCAACAACGGGTTTTGTACGACACGCAAAGTATAATATTTAAAAAAAGAGCTTGGGGTGTTATCAGCACCCCACCTACACCTACCCAGTTAAAGGTTAAGGTTAAGGTTATATAGCATTTTTTGTTTTTTAAAAGAGTGCGACGTAGTTTTAAGTGCGCTGGACTTCTTCTCACAAACACAAAAAACATTTTTTCACGGTGCCACCGCTTTCGATTGTCTGACAAAAGTCGTCGTCGCCGTTCGGGGTCGGCAAAAAACTGTAGGTCCCTTCTATTCGTGCATAAATATATAATGGTTGCAAGAAACAGGCAAAAGATCTACCGCAAACCCCTTCCTTTTCCCTCCGCTACTGGTCCAGAAAGCATGCTGTTTCCCTCTTCAGACCAGACATTTGAAAGGTTCACCAATTAATAAAAAAAAAAAAAAAAAACAAATCGTATCCGTCTCCTATTAAAACCTCCAGCTGACTGGGACTCGCTTTGTTTATTGATAAGCAAAAATCATCGCGTTGTCAATAAAATTATTCACCGCATAGAAATATCGTTATACCGATCCTCGAATAGTAGAACAAAACAAAAAGAAATAAACAAATGAGACCCCACAACTGAACTCTGTGGCACATCATCATCATCATCATCCTCCATCGCGCACAATCGGCAAGATTTCCTTTCCCACACGAAACAGTCTACGCGCTCTCAGCATTCAGCCCTCAACCCTCAGCTGTCGTTAGTTCGGCCATCATTTAAGCACACACATCTTTCACATGAAGCCTTCTTTCATGTAAACAACCACTAATGGCAAAAATGACAAAAATAAAACAACGACAAATTTGGAATGCTGCATGTGTTGCCATTAACAGTTCTGTCTCTTTCTATCGTTTGCCAATCACTGGATTCCAGTGACAGTTTCAGCGCGCCCTCTATTTCCGCATGGAACATTTAAAATGGACCATAGAAACCGATGAGATGACTCCAAGAGTTCCACATGTCAATATTGATAAACACTCTGGTGGAATGTCGTCTCCACGCCACTCCATTCCACTCCACTCCACTCGTACGGTAATTAACGGAGAACTATGCAAACAACTTCCTGTCGCATCTCCCGATGCTGTCTGTCTGTCCGAATGTTCGCGCTAATAACAAATCTTCTCTCGACAAATATTGATTAGAAGGAGCGCGTTTGCGTAGCACCGCATCGCAAAAGTTCAAAGGTAAGTCAATAAAAATCGAATGTTGTTACAATGTTGCAGCAACATTATACTTAATTGCCAATCGTCTGGTCCGGCATATTTATATAAATACGTGTGCATGTGCATGGGCACCACAATCGTCTACACGGGTATGGTTCTCGTTTTATGAATGAAAGTTTAATCTCGCGCGGACGGATAGTCTATGGGCGGCGGGCAGGAGGCGCAGGGGGGCTGGCCCCCCAGTTCACACCCTGCGGTCATATAAGTGATTGTGTTGCCAAAGGAATGTAGTGGAGCGCAGCAGCCGCAGACACATGTTAATTCGAATGTACACAGCTGAAGTTGAATTCGAAGACGACGACGACGATGATGATGATGAGAATGAGAATGAAGAGGATGCGCGCAGAGTCTGGCCTCCGAGTAACCCGAACTTTGAGCATTTGTTATGACTAAAGGCGTAAAAAGGCGCCAATCGGTACGGGTGGCGGCAACAGAAGGTATTCGGCTCCACACAGGGATCCTCAACGAAAAAGTAACCAAAAAGAAAAGGAAACACAAAGAGAAATGTAAAAAAAAAATAGAGACAAGTTCAAAACATGTGATTTGGATAAGAGGAACGAAGCTGCAGCAAGACCCCACAGGCCTTATTTTTGGCGCATCTCACATTCACATGTGTGCGCAACGCATTGCAAGAACTGGCGAACTCTGCGGTGTACATGTGTGGAGGAGAGACGGTTATGCCAAAGAATGTGAAATTGTAATTTTCATTGTGTAAAGCAGAAGGACGACGATAGATGGTTGCGTTGCGGTACGTCGTTGTCGGACAAAAGATTAAGACGGCAAATAAGAAGAAACCACGCCACGATGCAGATTCGTGTATCTCATCGAGAACCAAGAGAAAGGAAGCAGCAAAATGTGGCAATTAAGGCGCACAGAATGAATACGCCACGTTCTGGGTGATTGAATGATTAGCACCACGTTCGCCGCGTTGCATTTGTCTTTTTCCCATAAAGATACGCGACGAAGAAGTGTGTTACGTTATGTGTTTGAAATGCTGTATG